>OY728134.1:1538068352-1539314780 GCA_963277665.1 Viscum album | reverse complement strand
CAAAAAAGGTCCAAAAGACCTCCAAAATAGAGTTTTTAGACGGGATACACAAATTTTTTAACATTCGATGGAATTTCAGCCTCGTTTCAGGGGGTCTTTTTTCCCTTTTTCAGTGGGGATTGAATTTATTCTGAGTAATTACATTCATATTGATATCATGGATTTGAAATTTTATCATTTTTTACAATGTTATTTATAATAAAAAATATACCAATATATACATATTTTATATATATTCACACATAAAAAATTAATTTTATAAATAAATAATTAAAAATATTTAAATATAAATTGTATTTCTCAATATATAAGCATTATAATATCCATTTTATTTAAAATACAAATATATGTATATTTATATACCAATGTAATGTGTGTGTGTGTGTGTATTAGTGTGTGTATGTATTAACCAACTGATATATATTATCTATATATTCTAATATATGAATATATATATGAATATAAATATGAATATATAATATATGTAAATATATATAAATATGTATAATTATACATACAGATACATACATACATATAAAATATACACAAGTGTATGTATGTTGTACGTATGTTGTATATATGTATGTATGTATCTATTTTTAAACACAAAGTATATATATATTTTATAAATATATTTAAAACTAATCTTATAAATATATATTAATATACAAATAACTATACAGATTAAAAAATACAACTAAATATATACAGATAAATAAATATATATAAATATATATTAATATAAAAATAAATATAAATATATATATATATATTAATATAAATCTATATTAATATACGAAAAAATAAAAGTAAATATATATATATAAATAAATAGATATATCATTAAATGGAGAACAAAGCAATATAGGGGAGTGGTAAAGGGTCTAGGCACGCAAGGGAGAGGTCTCGAGTTTAAATCCTGGGGGAGACAGAGGTATGCGGGCGAGTGCAAGGTGGGGGGCTAGCATTGTTAAAGGGGGTGGCGGGGGCACAAGTGGGTGCAGGTAGGGGCTAGCACTTTTAAAATGCGTCTCCAATATATATATATATATATATATATATATTATCAGTTCTTTTTTGAGTGCTAATAAAAGCGACCCCCCTTTATATTCGTTGAGATTAACAGTGATTTTTAGTGCTATAAATGCCCCTTTCTAATGCTTTTAAAGGCCACATTTACAGTAGTGATTAATAATATGATTGAATCTTTTGCTTACATGATTGAGTCCTCTAATTTATGGCATGATCCTTTAACACATGTTAATTATAATTCATTAAAAGTAATGAAGAAGATAAACTTAATTAACATTGGAAATGAATTTAATAAATGAGAAGCTTTTGTAGAATCTAAAATACCTAAGGAACATTTTTCAAAGAGTTGAATGAAATTCTTATATATTAGAATTTGTACATTCTGATATTTTTGAATTAAATGGTTTATTAACTCATCGAGAAAAAAATTATTTTATTACTTTCATTAATGAATGCAGTAGATATATATACCTTCTTAGAACAAAGGATGAATCCTTTAATATGTTTAAGAAGTATAAAGCTGAAGTTGAAATCTAATTAAACACAGTGATTAAAGTATTAATCTCTGATATGGGTGGTGATAACTTTATGATTGATTTTAATGAGTTATATGATGAAAATTCACAACAAAAAATAGGGGTTTATCAGCGCTAATAAAGGTCTTTATTAGTGCTAAGAAAGCGCTGATAATCAAGGCGCTATTAAAAGGGGGGCCCTTTTATCAATGCTAAAAAAGTGCTGATAAAGACCCCTTTTATCAACGCTAAAAAAAGTGATGATAAAAAGATCCTTTATCAGTGCTTTTTTTAGCGCTGATAAAAGTTAAAAAAAATTAAAAAAAGTTACAAAAAATCTGTAAATCAGAGGGGGGTTTTAACATCGCTTGATCCTCACTTCAGCAATGCTATTAAAGCACCCCGCCCATACACCTTTCCACCCCCGTATGCCACATCCCCACCCCCAAACCTTTAACAATGCTAGCACCCCCTTCACCAACCCGCACACGCACCCCTACCTTTCCCAAGATTCGAACTCAAGACCTCTCCCCTACAGGCCTGGACACTTTACCACTCATCCATGTTGCTTTTCTCTCCATTTAATGATATATATATATATATATATTTATATATATATATATATTTAGTTATATTGTATATATATATTAATATATATATATACACATATTTATATATTTATATCTATTTATTTATATATATTAAGTTATATTTTTTTATCCGTATATTTATTTGTATATTAATATATATTTATAAGATCAGTTTTAAATACATTTATAAAATATTTGTGTGTGTGTGTTTATAAATAAATAAATAAACGCATACATATATACAATACACACACACACACACACATATTATATGTGTATCTGTAAGTATAATTGTACATATTTATATATATATTTACAAATATTATATATTAATATGTATATATATATATAATATATTATATAGATAATATATATCAGTTTGTTAATACACACACACACACACACACACACTATATAGGTATATAAATATACATATATTTTATTTTAAATAAAATTTATATTAGTTTTTTATTTAGATAATGATTATATATTGAGAAATATATTTTATATGTAAATATGTTTAATTATTTATTTATAAAATTAATTTTTTATATGTGAATATATAAAAAATATGTATATATTTTTATATATTTGATTATAAATAAAGAACATTGTGAAAAACGATGAAATTTAAAATTCATAATATCAATATGAATGTAATCCCTTAGAATAAATTCATTCACCACTGAAAAAGGGAAAAACGACTCCCTGAAACGAGGCTGAAATTCCATCGAATGTTAAAAAATTGGGGTATCCCGACTAGAAACTTAGTTTTAAAGACCTTATGAGACTTTTTTGGCCTCAAAAAATGTGAAAGAGTGTTTATCTTTAGTAACCAATGCGTAGATCTGGTCGCATGCTTCAATTTGATATGTGGTAGAGCTCAAACGGACACCCGGATCAAAAGTTATGGTCGTTTGAAATTTGAGTTACGTTTTCAACTTATTTTAAATCTTTTATTTTTTTTTGTTTTTTTGTGCCTTTAAATTGTTATTAAATGATTATTAATTGATGATAATTACAAAATTATTAATTAGTAATATTTTTTTAAATATTTTAAAAGTCATTTTCACTACATATCTTATATATTAAGTGCAAATGTCTATTTATATTTATCTAAAACATATTTAAAAAATATATTTTATATTTATATCAATATAAATATATTTATATATCAATATATTATTTTTAATGAAATATTTTTTTTGAAATATACACTTTATTAGTGTTAGTAAAAAAAGTGATGATAAAGACCCCCTTTATCAACACTACTAAAAAAAACGCTAATAAAGGGGCTCCCCTTTAACCGGGCTAAAAAAGCACTGATAAAGGGGGTACCTTTATCAGTACTAAAAAAGGGCTGATAAAAGGGCACTTTTAATAGCGTTTTTAGCGTTGTTAAAAGTACCTTTAATCAGCACTTTTTATTAGCGCTGTTAAAGGGTAGCATTGCGAAAACCAGTTTTTGTGGTAGTGATTGTATAATTCCACAAAGTATGGCTCCTTACACACCCTTGAAAAATTGATTAGTTGAAACAAAAATACTTACTTTAGTAGAAATGGTAAATTTCATGATTAATAAATCTAAGTTACCATTAAATTTATGGGGTGAATCTTTATTGGCTGCATGACATATTCATAATAGGATTGCCTCTTGGGAAAACTAAGTTATCCCCTTATGAAATTTGGAAAGGTAGAAGACCCAATATTTCATATTTTAAAGTGTCTGGGTGTTTAGCTTACTATAGAGTTCCTGATCCTAAAATAAGTAAAATTGGTCCTAGATTAATTAAATATTTTTCTTGTTGGATATCCAAAAAATATCAAAGAATATAGAATTATAGATTTAGGAGTTAATGTAATTGTTGAATCAAGGGATATAGAGTTTTTTGAAAATAAATTTTATAAATATGATATGGAGGAGGTTATTCCTCATACCCCTATCTCTTGTACTCTATCTAGTTCAAATACAGTAGTATAGAATCATGATGAACCTAAATGGCATACAAGACTTAGGAATGAGAAGCATCTACATCCCGATTTTATTTCTCATGATTCCATAGTTTTCCTTATTGAGGTAGAATAAAATAATCATCTTCTAAATAAGTATCCTATGGTATTAACTATAGAAGATGACCTAAAGATATATAAATAATCTATGACTTGTAAAGAACTTGATTTCTGGAAAGAAGAAATTAATGATGAAATAGATTCTATTATGGGGAATAATACTTGGGTCCTTAAATGGGTTCAAAACCTAATGGTTTTAAATGGGTTTCCAGAAATAAGTATGATTATAGTGGTAACATTCAAGCTTTTAACACTATATTGGGTTCCAAAGGTTTCAAAAAAAAGGGATTTATTATTTTTATACTCATGATCCTATAGCTCGAATTAATTCAATATGGATTTTTTTCTTTAGCTTGAAATAATCATTTGTATGTCCATCAAATGGATATTAAAACTACCTTCTTAAATGGAGACTTAAATGAAGATATTTATATAGAACACCTATAAGGTTTTGTTTTACAAGGTAAGGAAAGGAAATCATGACAACTAGTTAAATATCTTTATGGACTTAACTCCGAAGAAATGGGATGAGAAATTTGATTCTATGATAACAATGCCAATAAATGTGTTTATTCAAAGATTTCAAAAGAATATAGAGTTACTTTGAGTTTATATGTGGATAATATGTTAATTTTTGAACCAATATGATTGGTGTATTTGAGACACAAAATTATTTATCTTTTATGTTTAAAATGAAGGATCTAGGAATAATTGATATTATTCTAGGTATTAAAGTTAGAAAACATAGTGGGATTATTATTTAAATTAGTCTCATTATATAGGAAAATTTTTAAATAAATTTGGCCATATTGGTTTCATGGATGCTAATACTCCATTTTATTCTAGTGTTAAACTTTTTATAAATACAGGTAGGGTCATAACACAACTTGAGTATTCTAGTGAAATTAGTTCTTTAATGTATGAAATGCATTGTACTAGACCTAATATTTCTTTTGTAGTATGTAAAATGAGTAGATATACTAGTAATCCAAGTGTGGATCATTAGAAATGTATAAAAAAATTATGGATACTTAAGAAAGACCAAAGATTTTAGTTTATACTAAAATGATTATCTGGCTGTATTAGAGGGATACATCAATGGAAGTTGGATTACCAGTATTGGTGATAACAAATCTATATCTGGACAATTGTTTACTCTTGTAGGTTGTGATGTTTCTTGGATGAGAAAGGAAAAAACATATATTTCACATTAATCCATGAAGTAAGAGTTTATTACCTTAGCGACATGTGTAAAGGAAGCTAAATGGATTATGAATGGATTATGAATGGATTATTGGATATTCGATTGTGGCCTAGTATGATGTCTTCTATCCCTATCAGTTGTGATTTTGAAACAACTTTATTAAGGTCATATAGTTTCATGTACAATGTAAATTATAGACATATAAGTTTGAGACACAACTATGTGAGATAATTGTTACAATATGGAACCATAACAATTGTCTATGTGAGTTGTGTAAAAAACATATAGATCGGTTTAAAAAATATCCATCGAGAGAGATCATTAATACAACTAATAAAGATATGGGGTTAAAACCCATATAATAAATCATTTTTGTAATGTAAACCCAAATCTTTCTTTAGGTAGATCCTAATCAAAGTGTTTAATGGGTAAAAACAATTTACAAAAATGATTGTTGATATTGATAATTATAATCGCAACAACTTGGTGTTAATATCATTTCTTATGACTAGAGGTTGAGTTTTAAAGTCTTAATAAAATATTAAGACTTGATGAGTTATGTGTTATAATAATGGAATCATATTGCAATATTTTTCCTATGTGAACTTAGAAGTGGTTCCGCTTCTTACATGAGTTAATGGGTTTACTATTTAGATAGAGTTCATAAAAAGGATTTAAGAACATGGAATAAAAGTAATAAAAAATGAAATGTTGGATGGAAAGATCATTTTATGTTTGATCTCTCCAATTTATCTTAAATATAAACAAATTTAATGTTTAAAAAACTTGTAAATCTAATAATAATTTGAGATATTGATACTATGTAAAGGTTTAAATCGAAATATACCCTCAATATGTACAATGGTTCACTTGTGATCTAGAGAATTAATATTTATGAATAAAAGCAGGTTTTTTTAATATTTTTTAATCATATAATAGATAAATTAAAATTAGTTTTAATGGGACCCACTAAGTTAGAGGTTTGGATTGATGAGGTGGAAAAATATTTTGGAATTACACATTGGGAATGTTGGTAGAATTCCCAAAGATCCCCCCTTATAATAGGGGCTTTGGGAATTAGGTTTTTTATTAAAAAATATATATGCCAAAATGATTTTAAAGTGTTTTAAAATTTATATTTTTTGTAAAATGTTTTTTATACATACATACATACATACACATATATATATAATAAAACAAAACAAAGAACAAAAATAAAATAAAATAAAATATTTTATAGAACGACAAATAACGTGATTAGTCGTAACTGTTGGATTTCAGTTTTTTAAACTTCGATGAGGTGCCCCCTCCCAGAGTTTTCTCATTTTGACCAAATCAAGGTGTTTTTTAACCAAAATTGTGAGATCGAATCATTGTGAATCACATCAGTTTTGATCTATAAATAAAGGATGGTGAGTTTGGCCATAATGAATTTCTTCTTTAATAAAAAAATTATCCAGATAATTTTCCCAACATCGATGTTGTAGGGATATCAGAAATTGGGGTTTGGGTTTTCCTAAATCTAGGTGAAATCCTTGAGGCTGACTTCCACCAAGAACCCTACACAAATAATTAGGGGTGGATCAAAACCTTTTGGAAAGTGCATTGGATTCATACAACAAGATTATATATGTCTTCTCTCTCTACCTACTTATTCTTCAAAAAATAAAATGTTGTCATAGAGTTATTCAAAATTTAGCATAGATATTGGTCCTGATCCATTAACCACAATCATTGAACTCTTCATATTTTTTCATCATTTTTTATATTCTCACACAACAACCTTTTTAGGCCCAATCAAATGAAATCCGTGTTGCAAAACCAAAAAATTTATATGTATTTTCATATATTAATATAAATATACTAAAATAAATATATGTTTATAAGTGTGTGTGGAGGAGGGAATGTATGTGTGTATACCTGTGTTATCTATTTGGACTTGAGATCTCTCCAAGGGTTTCCTAGGTTGGGTCCTTTCATGGGTTCTCATTTTTCTTATCTCATTTCTAGATGATCTTCAAGATCTGGAAGTCTTCACTTGTTGCTACACTAGATTTTCCTTCCCACTCCCATCCTTTTTTTATTTCATGGATCATCTTCTTCGATGAGATACTTCAATGCAAACACTAAAAATGTTCTTCATGCTATATTATGGAAAACGATACACTGATCTAGTGCCAGAATACCTATCTCTATATGATAGGGAGAAAAACATTGGTCTTTAATGATATAAATAATGAATTTTTCAATATTAATTTTCATGTTTTCCTCCCGGTCTATGAAAAGATGATCGAGGACAAGAGAATAAATATGAGGACCATAAAAAAAAATCTTAAATATTTGGTGTTTGAAGGAGAGTGCTTTGATTTGAGATGTAGAGTCAGTGCTCCTTGTGATTTAGATTTTTTCATTAAGTGATAAGTAAAGAGTCTTGAATGAATGACTGTGGAGTTTTGATAACATACTCAACATTCTAATGGAATCATAAAAAGTTGGATTAATAGCTGATATATCTTTTTTGATATCCTCATTCTGGGTTTGGGTGAAGGTTATACCTTAGGAAAACTGACACCCTTTTGTGAAGGAAAATATTTTTAATGATATATGTGGCTTTATAAAGTTTGATAATTCAAATCTTTTAAAATGGGGTTTTTTTGTTAGGATAAAGGGATGGATCGATGTGAACCAACCATGGGACCAAGGTATCCATTTAAAAAATTTTGTGTCTCAATGCTGAATTGGATTTGAATATGATAGGCTACCATACTTTTTCTTTTTTAGTTACATGTTGGGTCATATTGAGAAAAATAGCCGTCTAAGGTGCCAGATGCTGATGGAAAAGTTGTGTTTTAATTTAGGCCATGGATTGGAGCTAAGAGCGAGATATTTTTGTTTTTTTATGTGGAATAGAAAATAGATAAAAAGCACATCCAAAACCTTATTAAGGGAGAAATCCTTTCCATATACAAGAATATTGAAGTGGTGAACTATGACCTGTAGGAGAAAATTTTTAAATACAGGGGGATATTCTAATAACAAATCAACAGAAGATTCATAGTGTTATCAATGACTTATAACTTAAAACACCATGATTCCAAACTTTTTTTTATCATATGGTCCTTAAAATTGTAGTAATTTCTTGAATCAATTCACAACACTACAAGAAATAGGATTTTCGTGGTGTTTTTTCCTTAAAATAGTCAATAAATATGTTTTTATTTTATTATTTTTTTCCAGCAATTTTAAAAAACAACCTCTAATTTATATTTTTTATTTATTTGTAAAATTTAAAATTTATTTTTAGTGGTGGTTTTTTGTAAAACTACCCCTCATATAATTGGAAAAATATTAAAAATTAAAAATTAAAAATTAAAAATTAAATTATGATTTATTATTAATAATTATGATTTATGATTTATATTAATTAATTTTTTATTATTTATAATTTTAATTAATTATAATGTTTTAAATATTAATTATATATAATTATTAGTTAATAGTTATTTGAAACTAAAATTAATTCTTATATAAGTTAAAAATCATATATCAGCATCAAATGACTAAAACTTTTGATCCATATGTTTGCTTTAGCTCCACAAATAGTTAAATCAAAGTTATGAAATAACCTAAAACAATATTAGATAATAATTTGGTAATAATTAATAGAATAAAATTTATTTTAGTTTTCAGAACATTTGAAAATAAAACTTCAACTTCAAATGGGCATAAATTTTGATGAGGATGTTCGTTTGGGATCAAAAACATATCAAATCAGAGCCTATGATAATATTTCCTTTTTTTTTGAACTGAGGGGAAAGCACTATTTTTCAAGGTTATAAGAGGCCCAAAAGGCCCCCAAAAATGAGTTTTTTTCCAGATATCATGATTTTCAAACATTCAATGAGATTTCATCTTCGTTTAATAGTGTCTTCATATGATTTTTAGGTAGTATATTTAATTTTTCAGTCCTCCCATTGCTGATAGGTTTTACCCTATGGTTTCCATGGTTTAATCGGTGTGCCACTGTGCTGTTGGTGTGTGGATCATTCTTCATAAGTCTGCTCCAGTCCCTCGATGGCTCCACGCTCGATGGTAGATCCTGTGATCCTCGTGTTTTGGCGTTCCATGGGATCTTTCGTGGTTTATCAGAGATCAAAGATGATCAGTTTTCTCTGGTTCCTTCAGAAGCCTTTGTGATCCTTGATTCGATGGTTTGTCATTAGATCTGCTACAACTTCATCCTATGCCTTACGATGGTCCCGATTTAGGGTCTGTGAGGCTCGACTTCGATGATTTTGAATCAAAAATTTGGCAATGGCCTTGTTCTGTAGCCTTCGGTTCTGGACTGAAATTTTTTGAAGGTGTTATAACAGAGACCTGTGATTTGTGATGACTTGCAAAAACATTCTGCGATCTGCAATCAGTTTCAATTATACGACCTTTGGCTTTGTAGGTTCAGGAATTTCCCCAGGCTATCAAATCCTTGGTCTTTCAGAAAGGCGAGGCATTAATCACGGTTGGTTTGTCGTCTTCGTCTCATCGACTATTTCACCAGTTGCTATAGAGGACGTTCTAGTTAGTCACTTGTAAAAGTTTTCTATTACTGATCGGAAAAAATCAACCCTGTAAATATGCTCCATAGAGGATACCTGTAACAGCCCAAGATTTTATGAAAAATATTCTTTTTAATTTTATTAATGTCTTGTGTTGTACGCTACACCAAAAGGAGCTTGCACAACACGCATCCTTGACTTGCCTTGCATTACACGCAATCGCAACCTTCCTCGATAGTGTGTGTAGTACGCAATAACGAGTTTCACTAAACAGCGATATGCTATTAAAACTAGCCGTTATGAATAGTAATAACCACTTTTTGAAATTTTGTAAATTTTATTTTTCAAAATGGATTTCATTTTTGGATTCGGAGTATCGAATTTAGCCTAAGGTGAAATTTTGGTACATTTCGGATAACTTTCATATTCTGATGAATAGTGAAAATTACTAAATTATAATTAAAAACAACTTTTTTAATCGAAATAATTAATAGTGATAAATTATTAATTTGAGTGGTTTTAAAGTATATTTAGAATATATTTTTACAATTTAATACAATGTTGGTCATTGGACGTAATTTCACATTTAAACCTGACATAAACAAGTGTCAATCTTTTGATAGATATTGTTTCGTAAAAACACGCTATTTGTTTTAATAGCGGGATTTAATTATAAAATTAATTAATTCAACTTCTATGTTATGAATTTGGTAAAATAGACTTCATTTTTGAATTCGGAATATGAAATATAGCTTAGGATGAAATTTTGGCATTTTTCTGAAAACTTTCAATTTTTGATGAATAGTGAAACCACTAAGTGGTAGGTTAAAAACTGAATTTTGCATAAAACTTAATTTTACCACTTCTGTGAATGGAATTTCGAAAATCCGAGAGACACGGTTAATATCAAGGACTAAAATGTGGTTCAATGAGATGAAAATAATTTTTGGTGAATAGTAACTTTTTACTTTTTTTTACCGCGGTTAATAGTAAATAGGGTAACTAAGGGTAAATATGATATTACTATTACCCTAACACATGTCCTAATTCTATTGGACAAGTGTAATTCGACCAAAAACAAACTTAGGAATAAAATATGACCATTTAGGCCCACTTGGATTAGATTAGGACATTTATTATGAATTTATTTAAAGAAGGGTTAAAATAGTTAAAATCAAAGTTTAATAAGTAAATCATTTTTAATATGGGGTTATACATAAGATAAATTCGATTGTAAATATTCATTAGAAATCTAAAAAGATTTCCTACATGATGGTATTTTATTTGTAATTTTTAGACATCAAATAATTTAATTTATTTATGACACAACGATGATGCAGTAATTATCTTATTAATGAAATATTGACATAATTGATGTTATAAACACCAAAATAAATGTAATTTGAGATTTTTTATGAATTCCACTAATTTTCTAGGTTACTATGATATATTAATGTTGATTTAATCAACTTGGTTCGAACATATAATTCTGTTATGACTTTCACAAAAATCATATATCAAATAGTGTCAAAATTGACACAAAATAGTTTTTAAATCAAATATTATATTATTAATTGTTATTTTATTCCTAAAAATCTAAGGTTCGGCCAAATTACTTATATAAGGATATATATATTAATAATATACAATTTGTGGTTCGTTTGGCATGTTATAGTAAGTTTATTAACCATATAGTGAAAGAAAACAAAAAGACACGGTAAAAGTTAAATTATTTAACTTAGAGTTAAATATAATTGATAAGGTTTAAAATAATATCCAAACATGTCTAAATTTGATTGGTTGATGAGATTACAACCCTATCTCATCTAATCTTAGAATATGAGTCATTTTTGGAGGTTTTTAAGTGGGGTTAGATTTATTATAAATTAATATTTTTAAGAATTCCTAAGGTGCCCCTCTCCTCCCTTATAAAAGGGCACCTCCTCCCCCTCCTCCTCACACCAATTTTGAGCACTCAAGCTCGGCCAACCCCTGACATTTTATCCTCTCCACTTTCCTAGAATAATCCTAGAGGTTCTGGTCTTCTCCAAAGACCAATCTTAGTTCCTTAAGTGGAGGATTCAAAGAGGCGTTCCAAAGAAGAGGTAATATCCATTACCGATCTTTTCAATTTCTTTCTTCTTCAACTTCTTCTTCTTTAGTTGTTTCATGATAAAGTAATAACATCAGTATTACTTACATACTGATATGTTATTATAAATATAAAACAACCCTAATTCACCTTCTATCCATCCTACGGAAAAATGAAATCACCGCGCGTGCGTACGTACGGAATACCGTCTCCACGCCGTGGTGTAATCTATTTTCCACCATCACCTTACAAGGATGGGTATAATGGTGTAATGAGTAACTACATATGATTATTATGAAGTAATATTGATACTGAAATAATATATATATACTCCAATACAATTCCACGATCATAGGAACGATATCATCACTCGTGCGTACGTACGGAATACCGTCTCCACGATGTGATGCGACTCGTTCTACATGATCTTCATTTCATAATGATTATATAAATGAATTGAATGAATGAATATGGTATATACTACACTAATACCATTCTGGAAATGAATTATCTATAACCTAAAGATAAGAATAAGAATTTATTCGACAAAACACGCATAAGAACAAAAAGTTATAAAGACCCGAGTAACAAGTAACAATGAAATATTACTAACAAGAAGCTAATAATATGACCATATATGATATCATATCAATATGTATGATTCTGGAATAAGTCAATAACATTATTTAAACCATTATACAGGAGCTTCGGACACGTACAAAGCTAATCGGACCTAAGGTAAGGGAAATATCACAATCTCATTTTTATCCGAGATTGTTTATTCGTAAGTATTTACTGGGGTGTATTTTATCATCCACATCCATGTTCCCTGAATATGTAATATTGTTTCCATCCACTTACAATAGTTTAAATCCAATTTTACCCTTAGGTAAGTTTTTAGTAAAGAATATGAAAGGAATCTTTTGTCGTTTTTCCGTACGAGGTACTTTTTGACTTTTCCGACAAAAGTACGAAGAATGTTTTTTTTAACTTATACGGCACGAACGGATTTCTACTGTTTTATAAAGCCTTATTTTCATGAAGATTCCTCCAAAAGATTTCATGACTATTTTTAATAAAATCTCTTTCTTTTAAAATTGAATGATGTTTTGTGAAAAGAAATTGATTTTGAAGAAGAAAGGATATTTTCCTCAAGAATTCATTTCAAGTGTTTTATCAAAATTATTTTCCATCTAAGATAATAAAGGGTTCTGTTTCTATCCATATTTTTACATTGATTTGACTATGTTGTGATGGAATTATGTTTATGAATTCCTTTATCTTAATTGAATGGTTTTATGATGTCATGTTTTTTAAGAATCCCATTTTTATTACATGGGTTATGAAATGATGTATGGTTTATGATTTTGTGGCACACATAAGAATGGTATCATTATGAGATGGGTGGGACCTATATCTCCCTCCAATGCATTGGGTAATGATTTTATATCTCATGAGATAGACATGGCTGGAACGGAAGGTTATTTCGGTTCAGTGATACAGGACTGAAACGAGGAGTGAACTCGGTTCAGAAAGGGACTTTGTCCACTAAGATAGTCTTGGCAATGAGTCATGACTAACAAGAAATGATTTTCCATGATTATGTGTGCATGCCACAAAGTTTCAAGTTTCATGTTATGATTATGGGGATCTCATTTTCACTTCTATGATTTGTTCCATGTTAAGATATTATGATCTCTTTTGCAGGTTGTGATTTTCAAAAAGATATGATATGATTTTTATTTCTTTTGTATACCCTTACTGAGCATTTGAGCTCACCCTTTTATGTTTTCTTTTCCCCAGGATATAAAGAAAGGTTTTAGGTAAAAAAAATGGAAGATCTTTACGGGAGATATTGAAGATCTTTCACCAGGATTAGAAGATTATGTTCCGAGTTTCCAAAGACACTAAACTATTACGATCCTTTAGTGTGTGTTTTTGTTATGTACTAAGTATTCCGCAAATGTAATGTAATGTCCATGTACGTCAGGATACGGGTCTCTACAGTTGGTATCAGAGGCAAAGGATGTAGGAATGTATCCGATCCTTGGGAACTCTCACATGTGAGCGTTGGACGAAGCATGGCTCTCCGCCCAAGGGCTTCATGAGGAAATGGCTGCCACTGGGGATGGTGGTGTGTCCCGCCCAGGGGGTGTAGCCGCCCATTGAGTGCCCTGATAGGTATCAATTATAGTCCACTGGAAGTAATTCCAGACCGTTACAGTTGGTATCAGAGGAAAGGTTTAGTCAACCTTTGGAAACTAGGATGCGAAAACGTTAGTGAGATCCCTAGAGATATTTCTAAGGTATGTCTAGGGATGTCCCTAGGGATAAGTATACGTATAGGTTATAGTAATATAATTACGCTAACGATCATAGAATTAAACCTAAGATGTTGGATATTGAAGGTACTCCCCCTTTATTATGTTGTTTTCCCTAGCATGATTTTTGCCTCTCACACTATTCTTTTTGGGTTTTAGACGATGGCTGGAACCCGAAGGAACCGTGTTGATCAATGCAATGGACAATGCAATGATTGCCCTCCTGAACAAACAAATGTTATGGGAGATGGAGTGCAAAATCTTATTGATATACTTACACAAGCTATGAATCATTCTGGACTTCCAAATGAGCAGAGAAGGGAACAATATTCTATTGAGTCCTTCATGAGGCAACGTCCACCTTCTTTCAGTGGGACTTCCGATCCACTTATTGCTGAACAATGGATCAGTACCACTGAAAAGATATTTTCAGTTCTTCAATGTTCTGAACATGATAAAGTCATCTTAGCAGTATATCGTTTGGAAGGTGAAGCTGATCAATGGTGGAATCTTATCAAGAATACGAGGCCAAGGGATGAAATTGAGTCCATGGAATGGGACGAGTTCAAGAACTTGTTTTTCAGTAAGTACTTCCCTCGTATTCTTCGAACAAAGATGGAAAAGGAGTTTATTGAGCTGAAGCAGAAGGATGATGAATCTGTTGGTATATATGAAGCGAATTTTACAAGACTTGCAATGTATGCATCTGGCATTATCATCCAACCTGAAAGTAAAGTTGATCGATTTTTCAGTGGCTTAAAACCAAGTCTTCGAAGGGCATTAGCTATAAGAGACTTCAGTAGCTATGAAGAAATTGTGCGTTGTGCTATCAAGGTAGAAATGGAAGTTGGTGTTACATATCCATCTCATGGTTTTGACAAGAAACGAAAGATGGAGTTCAAGGAGAAATCTCATAATAATGGTGAAAAGAAGATGAATGTTTCCTTATGCACAAAGTGTGGAAAGAAGCATGGTGGAGATTGTCTTAAAGGAACTAGAAAATGTTTTAAGTGTGGAAAAGAAGGTCATCGAGCAGCTGAGTGTCGAAGTAATGGAAAAAGGGTTTCTAATGATGTGAATAAAGCAAACACTGCAGAGAACGCACCGCCAACACTTCAATGCTTCAAGTGCAAGGAAATGGGGCATTATGCTAATAATTGCCCTAATCCAAGGGTTAGTGATGATCAACATGAGCAACCACTGAAGGCAAAGGACAAAGGGAAATCACATGCGATCACTATTGGCAATGTTGAATATGATAACGATGTGGTGGAATGATTAAGTGTTTATGTAATGGGATTCCAAAATAATGTTGTATTATGGAGTATTGGAATATTTATGTATTGGTTTAATGTGGTATTCAAAGTGATTGAGATATTTTTGGAAATAAGATGATATGCGCATAATGAAGGGAAAATAAGAAAATGAAATGTTTAACAATATTCATGAGCTCATGATTGATTTAAGGACTAAGTGATATCATGGATTGAGTATATAGAATTTTGAGGATTTTGGTATGTGGAAAGTGTTAACTTTTATCTGCATTCATGTTTTCACTAAGGTATTCAAGAGAATACATGATTAAGGACTTTGAATGTTTAGAATGTGACCAACAAAACATATCTTATGATATGTGGGGATCAACGACAGTATTAAATCTATGGTAATCGTTGTCACTATATTATGAGAGTGGACTGCAGTATTATGGATAAGCCTAAAGATTGAAATGGATTATGTTGGACATAAGTGAGTATTGTTTAAGGATCGAAGTTTTCTCGATATTATTGATGGGATGTTATAGTAATATAGTTTTAGAAAAAGGACAACCTGCAGGATGGGCGACATCCCATCGCTTCGGACAAGGCTGTAGGAATCGAACCCACAACCGAAGTGCGACTGGCCTTTATCGCCTACCACTGACCTACAGGAAGTCCCTATTTAGTAGAAACTAGTTTTATTATATTAAGCAGTATGATATATGAAGTATAAGTCCATTTTAGGAACCATATATGATTAATCTCACTATAGATCGATTTATGCATATAATTTTTGCTAACCTTTTGTTTGAGACAGATGGAATGACCCGTCATTCTATCACATTATCTGCTAACACTTCACGAATAACAAATTCAACTTCATTTATTTAAGAGATGAAGTGGAAATTGTTCAAGGCACGAACAACAGTGAGATTGTACCAAAATAAAGTAAGTATTTATTCTAATTCAAATTTTCAACTTTAGGGAAATGATCTTGAAAACCAAAAATGTTGTCCTAGTGATCTTATACCTGAGGAATCAGATGGTACCTTATATCATCACAAATTTATGGATTTGTGATTTTTGGCTTTTCCATAGCCATGTTCTCTACCACTCTCCATCAGAACATGATGGTTAGATTTTTCTTCCATATCCATATTTTTACCTATGTGGAAACCCAACAATTAGTTTATTTGGGTAATCGTTACATTTCATACTTTAGTTTTTAAAGCCAAGTTTTGGTATTCCTTTTTACGATGTGGGAAACTTTCGAATAGAAAACCATTTATAACCCCGACGAATTTCGAGGGCGAAATTCATTTTAAGGGGGGTAGAATGTAACAGCCCAAGATTTTATGAAAAATATTCTTTTTAATTTTATTAATGTCTTGTGTTGTACGCTACACCAAAAGGAGCTTGCACAACACGCATCCTTGACTTGCCTTGCATTACACGCAATCGCAACCTTCCTCGATAGTGTGTGTAGTACGCAATAACGAGTTTCACTAAACAGCGATATGCTATTAAAACTAGCCGTTATGAATAGTAATAACCACTTTTTGAAATTTTGTAAATTTTATTTTTCAAAATGGATTTCATTTTTGGATTCGGAGTATCGAATTTAGCCTAAGGTGAAATTTTGGTACATTTCGGATAACTTTCATATTCTGATGAATAGTGAAAATTACTAAATTATAATTAAAAACAACTTTTTTAATCGAAATAATTAATAGTGATAAATTATTAATTTGAGTGGTTTTAAAGTATATTTAGAATATATTTTTACAATTTAATACAATGTTGGTCATTGGACGTAATTTCACATTTAAACCTGACATAAACAAGTGTCAATCTTTTGATAGATATTGTTTCGTAAAAACACGCTATTTGTTTTAATAGCGGGATTTAATTATAAAATTAATTAATTCAACTTCTATGTTATGAATTTGGTAAAATAGACTTCATTTTTGAATTCGGAATATGAAATATAGCTTAGGATGAAATTTTGGCATTTTTCTGAAAACTTTCAATTTTTGATGAATAGTGAAACCACTAAGTGGTAGGTTAAAAACTGAATTTTGCATAAAACTTAATTTTACCACTTCTGTGAATGGAATTTCGAAAATCCGAGAGACACGGTTAATATCAAGGACTAAAATGTGGTTCAATGAGATGAAAATAATTTTTGGTGAATAGTAACTTTTTACTTTTTTTTACCGCGGTTAATAGTAAATAGGGTAACTAAGGGTAAATATGATATTACTATTACCCTAACACATGTCCTAATTCTATTGGACAAGTGTAATTCGACCAAAAACAAACTTAGGAATAAAATATGACCATTTAGGCCCACTTGGATTAGATTAGGACATTTATTATGAATTTATTTAAAGAAGGGTTAAAATAGTTAAAATCAAAGTTTAATAAGTAAATCATTTTTAATATGGGGTTATACATAAGATAAATTCGATTGTAAATATTCATTAGAAATCTAAAAAGATTTCCTACATGATGGTATTTTATTTGTAATTTTTAGACATCAAATAATTTAATTTATTTATGACACAACGATGATGCAGTAATTATCTTATTAATGAAATATTGACATAATTGATGTTATAAACACCAAAATAAATGTAATTTGAGATTTTTTATGAATTACACTAATTTTCTAGGTTACTATGATATATTAATGTTGATTTAATCAACTTGGTTCGAACATATAATTCTGTTATGACTTTCACAAAAATCATATATCAAATAGTGTCAAAATTGACACAAAATAGTTTTTAAATCAAATATTATATTATTAATTGTTATTTTATTCCTAAAAATCTAAGGTTCGGCCAAATTACTTATATAAGGATATATATATTAATAATATACAATTTTTGGTTCGTTTGGCATGTTATAGTAAGTTTATTAACCATATAGTGAAAGAAAACAAAAAGACACGGTAAAAGTTAAATTATTTAACTTAGAGTTAAATATAATTGATAAGGTTTAAAATAATATCCAAACATGTCTAAATTTGATTGGTTGATGAGATTACAACCCTATCTCATCTAATCTTAGAATATGAGTCATTTTTGGAGGTTTTTAAGTGGGGTTAGATTTATTATAAATTAATATTTTTAAGAATTCCTAAGGTGCCCCTCTCCTCCCTTATAAAAGGGCACCTCCTCCCCCTCCTCCTCACACCAATTTTGAGCACTCAAGCTCGGCCAACCCCTGCCATTTTCTCCTCTCCACTTTCCTAGAATAATCCTAGAGGTTCTGGTCTTCTCCAAAGACCAATCTTAGTTCCTTAAGTGGAGGATTCAAAGAGGCGTTCCAAAGAAGAGGTAATATCCATTACCGATCTTTTCAATTTCTTTCTTCTTCAACTTCTTCTTCTTTAGTTGTTTCATGATAAAGTAATAACATCAGTATTACTTACATACTGATATGTTATTATAAATATAAAACAACCCTAATTCACCTTCTATCCATCCTACGGAAAAATGAAATCACCGCGCGTGCGTACGTACGGAATACCGTCTCCACGCCGTGGTGTAATCTATTTTCCACCATCACCTTACAAGGATGGGTATAATGGTGTAATGAGTAACTACATATGATTATTATGAAGTAATATTGATACTGAAATAATATATATATACTCCAATACAATTCCACGATCATAGGAACGATATCATCACTCGTGCGTACGTACGGAATACCGTCTCCACGATGTGATGCGACTCGTTCTACATGATCTTCATTTCATAATGATTATATAAATGAATTGAATGAATGAATATGGTATATACTACACTAATACCATTCTGGAAATGAATTATCTATAACCTAAAGATAAGAATAAGAATTTATTCGACAAAACACGCATAAGAACAAAAAGTTATAAAGACCCGAGTAACAAGTAACAATGAAATATTACTAACAAGAAGCTAATAATATGACCACATATGATATCATATCAATATGTATGATTCTGGAATAAGTCAATAACATTATTTAAACCATTATACAGGAGCTTCGGACACGTACAAAGCTAATCGGACCTAAGGTAAGGGAAATATCACAATCTCATTTTTATCCGAGATTGTTTATTCGTAAGTATTTACTGGGGTGTATTTTATCATCCACATCCATGTTCCCTGAATATGTAATGTTGTTTCCATCCACTTACAATAGTTTAAATCCAATTTTACCCTTAGGTAAGTTTTTAGTAAAGAATATGAAAGGAATCTTTTGTCGTTTTTCCGTACGAGGTACTTTTTGACTTTTCCGACAAAAGTACGAAGAATGTTTTTTTTAACTTATACGGCACGAACGGATTTCTACTGTTTTATAAAGCCTTATTTTCATGAAGATTCCTCCAAAAGATTTCATGACTATTTTTAATAAAATCTCTTTCTTTTAAAATTGCATGATGTTTTGTGAAAAGAAATTGATTTTGAAGAAGAAAGGATATTTTCCTCAAGAATTCATTTCAAGTGTTTTATCAAAATTATTTTCCATCTAAGATAATAAAGGGTTCTGTTTCTATCCATATTTTTACATTGATTTGACTATGTTGTGATGGAATTATGTTTATGAATTCCTTTATCTTAATTGAATGGTTTTATGATGTCATGTTTTTTAAGAATCCCATTTTTATTACATGGGTTATGAAATGATGTATGGTTTATGATTTTGTGGCACACATAAGAATGGTATCATTATGAGATGGGTGGGACCTATATCTCCCTCCAATGCATTGGGTAATGATTTTATATCTCATGAGATAGACATGGCTGGAACGGAAGGTTATTTCGGTTCAGTGATACAGGACTGAAACGAGGAGTGAACTCGGTTCAGAAAGGGACTTTGTCCACTAAGATAGTCTTGGCAATGAGTCATGACTAACAAGAAATGATTTTCCATGATTATGTGTGCATGCCACAAAGTTTCAAGTTTCATGTTATGATTATGGGGATCTCATTTTCACTTCTATGATTTGTTCCATGTTAAGATATTATGATCTCTTTTGCAGGTTGTGATTTTAAAAAAGATATGATATGATTTTTATTTCTTTTGTATACCCTTACTGAGCATTTGAGCTCACCCTTTTATGTTTTCTTTTCCCCAGGATATAAAGAAAGGTTTTAGGTAAAAAAAATGGAAGATCTTTACGGGAGATATTGAAGATCTTTCACCAGGATTAGAAGATTATGTTCCGAGTTTCCAAAGACACTAAACTATTACGATCCTTTAGTGTGTGTTTTTGTTATGTACTAAGTATTCCGCAAATGTAATGTAATGTCCATGTACGTCAGGATACGGGTCTCTACAGTTGGTATCAGAGGCAAAGGAGGTAGGAATGTATCCGATCCTTGGGAACTCTCACATGTGAGCGTTGGACGAAGCATGGCTCTCCGCCCAAGGGCTTCATGAGGAAATGGCTGCCACTGGGGATGGTGGTGTGTCCCGCCCAGGGGGTGTAGCCGCCCATTGAGTGCCCTGATAGGTATCAATTATAGTCCACTGGAAGTAATTCCAGACCGTTACAATACCACTCTCCGAAATTGATTGTACTATCTCCTTGTGGGGAATATTTCATCTCACAAATATTTTAATCTGAATGACCTGAAGAACACACTACAGACTTTATGGATATTTGAAGAAGAAGTTTCTATCAGGGAAATCAAAGATGGGATGATTATCTTCGAATTCTCTAGGGAGTCTGATAAGATCATAGTTTTGAATGGATTCCGGTGGTCTTTTGATAATATTCTGATTGTGATCAATGACTTGGAAAATAGATTTAATTTTCAGAAGATGTATTTCTCCCACTGCCCCTTTTGGATACGGGTGAAAGTAATTCCCTTTAGCTGTAGAAATGTGCAAGTCATGCATGAGATCGGTAATTATATCATATAATTCATGGAGTGGGATGATTCAGATCCGATCTAGTGGGGTTCCTTAGTGCGTATTAGGGTTATGGTGGATATCTCTCAACCTCTTATGAAAGTTTGGTTTTTGAAACTATTAGGATACAATATCTGAGTGTCTTTAGAGTTTGAAAAACTTCCCTCTTTCTGTTTCTTCTGTAGCACCATAAACCATGGAGTTAAAGATTATGGGATGAATAAATTTTATTCGGAGGGTCGATTGAAGCTGCAATATGACTCATGACTGTAGGCTAAAACCTTTGAGTAAAATTTCACTCTGGAGGCTGAAAAATGAAAGTACATGATTATGGTCAATAGGCAGGAGGTATAAGCCCAATCAGTTGCCAAAGCGGTAGTTTTCCCATTGGGACTGCCTTGCTTCCCCAATGCCATTGATAGTTCACCCTTTCATTGTCCGGTGGCCCGAAGCCCCTCAACTCTTGGGCTTTCTATGAAGGGGATATTCGATGGGGATTCTTGATATGTTGAGGTTACTTATTTCAGTAATTTAGCCTTGAAGATGCCTAGACCTCCTCCATCTTAGTAGAAAGTGGTTATGGATGCAACGTGCTAGACTTCAGGCTCACCTCCTACTCATCGACTCATTCTACCTTCATCAGATGTTCAGAAGGTTATGGAGGCCCACTCTTCTGATTACAAGGTATCATATATAGGGATGGGTGATTCATGTCCATCAAATCTAGGAGAGGTGAGGTTGAAAGACCCCCACCCCCACTACATGGGACTTCAAACAGGCCAAACCATACTCCTTGTGTGTCTCCAACAATTCATCATGGCCCGCCAACTATGTCCTCAATGATAGCTCTCATGCATGCTTCTAGTGCCTCATCTCAATATTATTTATTTATAAAAGGCAAGGAAAACAACAAGAAGTTCAAAATCAACAGGAAAAAAAAGACAAGATAATGGGGGTCTGAAGTAATGTAAGACAAGGGCGTCCCCTCTCACAAGTTCCTCTCCCTTAGCCTTGAGAGTGCTCCTGACATCGAGGCCCAAAAAGACCGAATTGTGGGATGCAATGGAGGCTAGATGATCAGCCACTTTGTTACCCTCACACCAAGTGTGAGCCACTTTGATATTTCTTGTTAGTATGCCTTTGCATTTTCTGATTGCGTATGAGATAGACCAGGGGGTATTACCTGTACCTTGCAGAGCATTGAAGAGGACCATGAAATCTGTATCTACTTCACTAATGAGAATATTATGTTGGAAACATAGCATGAGACCCAAAAGCATAACCAAAGCCTCAGCCTGGAGAGAGTGGCCGCACCCATACTGTGCTGTAAACAACAGGATGACAGAGCCTCTGTAGTTGCGGGCCACCCCTCCACCCCACATGATGCCCTGTCGGGAGGAACCATCAGTGTTCAGCTTGATACCTGTGGAAGGAGGACTCCAGAAAACCCAGTGACCTATGCTAGTGCTGAGAGAAACAGTGACACCCATTAAGTTCGATTGAAGAGGAAAAAGCGTGGGAGTTTGCCGCAATTGGGTGTTCGACCTGAGGAGATCAATGAGAAGACTACGAGTTCTGATAGTGATGGACCTCCCAGACAGGCGAGCTCCTTCGTGTCTAGCTCTGTTCCGTGCTTGCCAGATGCACCAGACACCGGAAATTAAGACAGCAGTCTGAGCCTTTCTCTCTGAGCTCTGCTTCGGTGATCCCTAGAACCATTGATCCATGAAGGTATCCTCAAAATGTGACTGCCCATTATAAGTAGTAAGACTGCCAAAGAAGATCCACACCGCATGTGCCCATGCCCCTTCAAAGAAAAGGTGGAAGGAGCTCTCCTCTTTAGCATGGCATCACATACATTTGGACACGATAAGAATTCCAAGATTTTTGATATTATCATTAGTTGGCACTGCACAGTTCTGGATGCTCCAGGAGAGGAAATTATACTTGGAGGAAATTTTCATACAACACATGGTCTCATTCCATGGGTCTGGACTGTCACGAGAGTATAGGGTTTTATGAAACTCTTTGGTGGAAAAGGCTCCTGAAGCTGAAGGAGTGAAAACACACTGGTCAGGCTCCATATTCAGCTCAATGCTCTCATAGGTTTCCTGCTGGTCTTGGTTCAACACCGCCCTGATAAAGGTTGGAAACCTGCTTGCATCCCTAAAAGAAATCTGAGGAGTCGGGAACTAGGAAAACCAAGCCTTGAGCCAGCCTAATTATGGTGCCAAAACATGATATCCCCTTTACCAATGACCCAGCGTGATAGGGGAATGGGGGAGGGAAGGAAAGCAGCAATCATGGAACAGAGGGGAGAGTTGTAACGATACCCAAGAGTAGGATCATCACTGCATCGAGGGCACATCACCCTGCCCCACAAGGACCTACCCTCTAAGATCTGTTTACCATGATCTGGTTTCTTGTGGCTCCAAGTGGTATTCTGACACCTTAATGACTGTGGATTACCTCCCAAAAAAAGGATAGTTATAGACAATGTTTCTCTTCTTGAAGTTTTAGGGGCGGAGGCTGACATGTACCAGCCCTTCCTTTTATAATGAAAACCTTATGTTGGAACAATCGTGGGCTTGGAAACCCATGAATAGTTTTTATTCTCTACCAATAGAGCTCTAAGTATAGCCTCTATGTGGTCTTTTTGTTCAAGACCATGTTGAAAAGTAAGTACATGAAAGTAATTTCTTTGAAGGATGGTTTTCAAAACTATTTCTTGATCAGGATTTTAGGTCATGCTAGAGGACTCAACTTCATGTGGAAGGAGGAATTAAATGATTTAGTGGTTAACTTCTCCGACCATCACATTTTTGTCTCAATCTATCAGCCCCAGGAACCCATGTGGTACTTTGTGGGGTTTTATTGCTGGCCATGAGTTAGCGATAAATGGAGATCTTGGGAGTTCATCAATTATATCAGGAATATGCTTCATGGTCCCATTTTTTTGGTGGGGAATTCAATGAGATCCTATACCATCATGCAAATCTTTGAGGCACTAGATAGAGTGTTTCATCTATGCAAATTTTTCAGGACTATTTGATTCAAGCCTGTCTCTTAAATCTTGGGTTTTTGAGGAGCCCGTTTACTTAGTTTCATGGACGCGATCATGCTTCCAAAATTTTGGAAAGGATGAATCAGTTTTTGGCCTCTTGAGGCTGGATATATCTATTCTTGAGGTAATAGGTTTCACAATTACCTCTAGTCTCCTCTAAACATTGTCCCATTTTCTTCCAGTCATAGGTTGGTCCTAGGGGCGTTCAACCAAAGCAGAGCTTTTGATTTGAATGCATGTGACTTCACAATGATAGTTGTGGTGATGTTGTCAAAACTGCATGGTCTTCATCTCATGATTAGGTTTGGGATAAAACTAAGAATGTGGTTACTTAATTATAGTGATGGATCTTCTAGCATTTTTGGGACTTTGATTAGAGAATTATTCGGCTCGAGAATGCTATGGCCAGATGTTATGAAAACATTTCCTTTGGGTTTTCTCTACAAGAGGTTATGTATTTGGAAAAGAAATTGGATGAGGTCCTAAGAGACAAATAAAGTTATTGGCTTTCTAGGTCAAGGTTGGTGTTTATCAAACAAGGTGACCAAAATAATAAATTCTTTCATTAAAATGACTCTTGTAGAAGAAGGAAGAATCTTATTTCCAAATTAGAGGATGAGAATGGAAACATTACATCCAATGAGGTGGAGATTTAGGAGCTGATTGCTGGTTTCTTTAAGAATATGTTTTTATCTGAGGGGGGAACCCACTAAGGGTATATTTTGAGTTGTGTCGAGCCTAAAGTGTCTGAGGTCATGGCCAAAAATATCAAGGCTGATATCTCGGGTGAAGATGTTGTGGCGGCCCTAAAGAGCATTCATTCCTCTAAGGCAACCGATCTAGATGGGTTCCATGCCCTTTTCTACAAAAGATTCTGGAATATTGCGGGATCCGATATTATTTATTTGATTTAGGGGTTATAGGATGGTTCTATTAGTATGGACAATATCAATGAAACTCTTATTGTGCTAATCCAAAAAACCCATGTCCCTATAAAAATTTCTGATTTCATGCCTATTAGCTTGTGCAATGTGGTTTACAAGATTTTCTCTAAGGTCCTATCCTGCCATCTGGGTAGAGTCCTCCCCTTTATTATATCTGATAATTAGAGTGCCTTCGTTCCCAAGAGTCTCATCATAGATAATGCTATCGTGGCCCATGAAATCTTTCACTCAATGAAAACTCGTTCTACCTCAAATAGGGGGATTTTTTCTATGAAAATGGATATGTAAAAGGTGTATGATAGGTTGGAATGGGCCTTTATAGAAGAGGTTATGAGAAAATTTGGTTTTGGACCTAAATGGATGAGAGTGATAATGAGTTATGTTTAAACTGTTTCTTATAGCATCAAAGCTAATGACTTCCTCATAAATAACTTCAAACCTTCCAAAGGTCTTTGTTAGGGTGACCCTCTCTCCCCTTAATTGTTTCTCTATATTGTTGAAATTTTCTATCATCTTTTATCTAAAGTATCTCTAGAGAGTCTTATAGATGGGGCCATGGTTGGTCGAAAAATTCCCCCCATTTCTCACCTTTTATTCACCGATAATTGCCTCCTTTTCTCAAGAGAAACTCCTCAGGATTGACAAGTGATTCTCAATACCATTGATTCTTTCACCAATGATTTGGGACAATGGTTCAATTTCACCAAGTTAGAGATTTATTTTATACAGGGTGTGTAAGATGGGATGAGATACATTATTGAAGGTCTATGTGGGATGGAGGTCGTTGAGAAACATAATAAATATATGGGGCTTCCGATGGTCTTTAGAAGCTCTAAAAGAGTGTTTTTCTCTTTCATCCATGATAAAGTCTACAGAAAAATATAGGGATGGTCCAGAAAAAACTTGTCTAGGTTAGGTAAGGAGGTTCTCATTAAATTTGTGGCCCAAGTTGTTCCATCTTACGTGATGTACCTTTTTAAGCTCCCTGATTTCTACACTCGTCAACTTCATTCATCTTTTGCTAATTTTTGGTGGATTAATGCTAATGGGATAAATCATTTACATTGGATCTATTGGGATAGGATGTGTGATCCTAAGGATTTTAGTGGCATGGGGTTTTGTGATTTTAAATTTTTTAACAATGACCTCCTGTCCAAGCAAGTCTGGAACCTTTTACAGAACCCTAATAACTTGAGCGCTAGAGTCATCAAATCTAAGTACTTTCCCCATGATGATTTTTGTCTTCCAGAATGGGTCCTAAAATGATCTATTTATAGAGGAGTGTTTGGGGGTCAAAGGTAGTATTGATCCATGAATTTTTTTGGAGAATTTTCTACGGTGATTCAATTAATATCTGGCGTGATCCCTGGTTTCCTGGTTTGGGGGACTTGATTCCCACTTCTTCGCCTGTGCCTGTCCATGAGAATGATTTTTTCAGAGAGCTCCTAATTGATGAAATTTTATATTGGGAACTTTAGAGGTTCTATCTTTGGTTCACTAAGTCTAATCTTAAGGCTATCATGACAGTTCCAGTGGTCTATGATGTTGTCCTAGACAAGCTGTCCTGGTCTCTTGACTCATCTAGTTGATATACTATTCGTTTGGGCTATAGGGCATGCATTTTGGGTGGTTAAGGTTCCTGGACCCCTTTTGGAAACATATTTTTAATCTTAATGCTCCACCAAAGGCCAATATTTTCTATTGGAAAATGTGTAGTGGTATCGTACCCACATACGCTCACCTAACTGAGAGGCACCTCTCTGATAACAACATGTGCCCACTCTGTGGGGGTAAGGATGAGATATATTTTCATGTTATTTTTCCTGTTCTTGGGTCACTAGGCTTTGGTACATGTTTGAGACACATGATCTCATTTGTCGGTGAAATATTGGGTAGATTAATCCCATTTTGGGGGATTTCTTCAGAACTTTGCCCGCTCAGACTATCATAGGACTATGTATCTGTGCCTGTATTATATGGTTTGGTCATAACACTTTCATTTTCAAGAAAATTGTTAAAAATGACAAGGTATGGATTTCTAGGATACATTATTGGGGATCTCAGTGGCTTGATGCTGAAGGGGGTTGTCTACCTTCACCTGTTTTTCCCCTCATGTCAGATGGATCCCCCCTTTAGGAGTTCTTAAACATAATACTGATGCAGCAATTCTGGGGGATAATTCTGTTGGCATAGGTGCAATCCTTAAGGATCATACTGGCTCTATTGTCATAGATTGGAATTCCTTGGACATTGCTGATTGGTCTCCTCCTATGACAGAGGCTATGGCTATTTGGAAGGATATGGAGTTCATCTCATCGCTTGGATGGAAGGATGTTGTGGTCAAATCCGATTGTCAAGCTATTATCAATGCTCTAAAGGAGGATGAAGGTGGCCACCAATCATATGTGTCCATTATCGACATTATCAGATCTTTGATACCTTTGTTTTCTTCATGTTGTTTTTCCTTTGTGAGGAGAGAGGGTAATCATGTTGCTCATTTTATAACTTCATTTAGGAATCATCAAGGGTCAAATTGTCAGATTTCATCTTTTCTGGGGGAATTATGCACTTTGGATTTGTATGATATATATAGTTTGTGGTTTTCTTATAAAAAAATAATTTTTAGGTCATCTATGATTTTATTCCATTGATTTAAATTCTTATTGATTTGATGATTTTTCAATTATTATATTTTCTCCTCTTTTGGTGAATTATTATCTGTTTATATATATATATATATATATTTGTATGTACTTCTATAAATTTATATAAATTTATCAGTATTTATTTAAAATTATATATAATCATATCTATGAATAGATATTTATATGTATTTATGAATATTTTTCTATATTTATATACATTTGTAAATATGTATACATATTTATGTGTGTATATATATTTATATTATATATATATATTTATATTTCTTGTGTTTATATATATATATATTAATATAAAATTATATATATATATATGTGTGTGTTTGATTATATATATTTATGTAATATAAATGTGTGTTTATATATATTTATGTAAATTTTGTTATATGTATATTTCTTTATAGATATTTATTTCTAGTTATTATTTATTATTTATTATTTATTCATTTATTATTTATTCATTCATTACCTATTTATTAAATATTGATTTATTATTTATTATTAATTTATTGTTAAATTATTATTTAATATTTATTTAAAATTTATAATATATTATTACATAGTATTTATTATTACTTATTACTTATTTATTATTTATTTATTTTATTATTATTTTATTATTAATTCTTAATTTATTATTAATGTATTACTTATTTATTAATTTATGTATTATATATTTATTTTTTATTATTTATCCTTTATTTTTATATTTTTTATTTTATACTTATTTATTATTTATTATATTTTGATTTATAATTTATTTACCACTTCTTTATTCTATATTAATTTATTTTTCATTATTTATTTATTATTTGTGAATTATATATATATTTATTATTAATTTATTTATAATTTATTATTATATTATTCATTTATTATTTACATATTATTTATTATTTATTTATTACTTATTTATTATGTATTCAATATTTATTTATCTTTTATTTATTATTTATTATTTATTTAGAATTTAAAATTATTTAAAATTATTATTTATTTATCATTTATTAATTTATTATTATTTATTATTATTATTATTTATTATTATTTATTTATTTATTTATTATTGATTATTTATTGATTATTATTTATTTACTATAATTTATTTATTATGTATTTTTTAATTATTATTTATTTATTTATTATCTTTTATGTATTATTTATTAATTTGTTAATTATTTATTTTATGTTTATTATATATTTGTTATTCATTATTCATTATCTATTATTCTTTTATATTATTATTTGTTTTTATTTATATTTATATTAGTATATTAAATACTATTTACTCAACACATGAAGAGCTTGCTGGAGTGAAAGAGTCTTTATAGAATAACCATAAGGTAAGGAGTTCTAATCTCTCATAATGCATATATATGCTAGATTTATGCATGACATGTATGACATATGCATTCATGGTAGGATAAATAATAAATAATAATAATAAATGATAATAATAATAATAAGAATAAATAATAATAATAATAATAAATAAATAATATTAAATAAATAATATTAAATAAATAATATTAAATAAATAATATTAAATTAATTACGTAAATTAAAAAAAAACAAAACAAAAAACTTCCTCAAAACAAGCCATCGCTAAATAAAAACCACCATAAAAACCCATCGTGAAAAGATTCCTGACATGAAAATATACGACGCTTTTAGAAAGCATCACACATCATTTAGAGGCTGTTTAAACCGCCACTAAATGCCAAAAAACCCATTATGAATCACATTTTTTCTTGTAGTGAGCTCGATGAATTAGACTACTAAATCTAACCCTTTTCATGAGTCTCATATGCTTATGCATGATGGATTTTTTCTTCCCATCCATCATTTAACCTTAGAGGAAATGAGTAAAGGGTATAATGAAGTAGAAAATTCATATTCGGGGTTACTGATAGAAAATGCCACACTATGCCACAAAAAACTCATAGAAGTGGCATCACATACTATTTACTAGTGAACCAAAGGAAGGGATGATTCATGGGAAAAGGTTGTTGGAAGATTCTTTAGGTTATGATAATAAAAATGATTCAAAAAAATTGAAAATGGTTGATGAACCTATGTCACAAATTATTGAAAAGGTGGAGGTTAGTGGTTTTCCACCACTCCTGCAGCCATGAAACTCTTATGTTAGAATGGTATGGGGCTTAGCAACCCCCATATTGTTTGAACACTCCACAATTGGAGCTCTAATTTTACCTTTGATATAGTTTTCCTATATGAAACTATGCTGGATGACATAGATAGTTGTGATAATGGTTTCAAATCTAGTTTTAGTAACTCTTTCTCGGTTGGAAAAACTAACCATGGTGAAGGTATTTGACTCCTCTAGAAAAATATTTTTGAAGTGAACAATAATAATTCTCAAATAATCACATTTTGGTAGCTATTTTCCATGTGGAGAAGCCTTTGTATACTTTTGTGGTCCTTTTTGGTTGAACCAACCGTTGAGAGAAATGGAGGACCTGATATATCCTTAAGGGAGTGTGTAGAAATTTTCTAGGCCTACTGGTGTTGGGGGGGGGGATTTTAATGAAATTCCCTTCCAAAATGAGACATTTGGGGGTAAAACTAAATCCCTTCAAATGATGTGTGATTTTAGAGAATCCATATAGAGAACATGCCTTTCTGATCTGGGTTTCCTTAGAAAACCTTTCACTTGGTTCATGGGTAATCATAAAGCTATTAAATTTTTTTGAGCACATTGATATATTTGTGAGTTCTAATGGATGAAAGAATATTTTTCATCAATTTATTATCTCTCATATTTCTCCTTTTTCTTCAAATCATTTCCCAATCCTTCTATATACGAACCATTCATTGATGTATAAAAGAAGATAAATTATTGTTCATTTTGATAAATTCTATATGAAAGACGAGGATTGCGAAACAAATTGGAAAGAATGCATGGAAAACTTCTAACTATGATGTATATAATAATATTAATCACACTGCAGCTGGGTTTCACTCCTATAGAAATATCAAGTTTGGAAATTGTGATCGAACTATTGAAAACATATTGAAGAGTCTAGATTCTTGATACTCCCTACTAGTTTCAGATTCTTCCATTTTGATGATTTAATAACTTGAAAGGGATCATCCAATCTATCTTCTAAACAATAAAACTTCTATATTATGATACCTAGGGAATCGAATATTAAATAGGGTGATGATAAAACATATTTATTTCATCATAAATCCTCCTCAAGGAGATAAAAAAAATTATATATTCCCCTTATTGGCTCTCGATGGGAAGTTAGTGACTGAAGAATATGAAATTGAATATTTGATATCAAAGTTCTATCAGGATATTTATAAGTTTAAGGACTCAAAAATTCAACATGATTTCTCCTCTTATATCTACCTAGTAATTTTTGGTGAGATGAATGAAACTCTCATTCAAGATACCACTCCTAAAGAAGTTGTGAATGCTCTCAAGAAGAAAAACACAACTAAGTATCCAGGTCCTGATGATTTTCACATAATTTTCTTTAAGAATTATTGACATATTATGGGGCCTAATGTGTTTTGTCTTATGAATTACCTATGGATTGGAAGTTTTATTTTTGGTAACATACTTATCACTCTCTTACCAAGGTCCAAAAAACCACTAATATTTCTGAGTTCTATCCAATAAGATTTTTTAATGTCATTTATCATTTTTTTAAAAATCATAGTGAACTAGATTGGGGAGTTTTCTTCCTACTATAATTTCTAATGAACAAACTTCTTTTGTGTCTAAGAGACTCATACCTTATAATACTAATATCACGCATGCAAATTTTTACTATATGAATACTAGATCATCCTCACAATGGGATGAAATGGATTGAAAACTAGATATGGATAAGGGTTATGATAAAGTGGAGTGGCATTTTCTTTGATTTATTTTGATTAAAATAGTGTTTTGAACTTACTGGGTAGACATCATCATGAAATATATTTCTTCATCCTTCTTTAAAATATAGGTTAATGGTGATCTCACACATTTCTTCTCCCCTTATAGAGGTCTCTGGTAAAGGTATCCCCTCTCTCCCCTTCTTTTCATTTTTATTTATAATATTATATTTAATCTTTTGTTATATAATGATAATAATAATATAATTCATGGTGCTATGGTCTTTCATCACGACCTCTCAATTTATCATATTTTAATTGTTAATGATAGATTTATTTTTTGTGATCCCCCATTAAGATAAGTTATATGATCAAGAGAATTATTTAGTAATGTGAAGCCTTCTCATGGAAGCTGTTTAATTATTCAATGTCTTAAAATTCCTTCTGCAAGGGAGTCTTGGGGGATATAAAGGCTCAATTACAGTAAGCTACCGATGTCTGGATGGTTATTTTTTTTTAAATATTTGGGTTTTCCTTATATCTTCAACTATTCTAAAAAAGTGTGTTTTTCTTCTATCATTGACAGTATTGATAAGAAAATACAACTTTGGTCTTTTTATAGAGTGTCTAAGGCCAACAAGGAGGCCCTTATTAAGGTTGTTTCTTAATATTTTCCCATATATGTAATGCCCCTTTCTAAATCACTTGATGTGCTTATTGATCAAATTCACTCTTTACTAGTTTCATTTTTGTGGGGGCATCATAATTGGAAGAATAATATTCATTGGTTTTCATGGAATAAGTTGTGTACTCCAAATGAATGTGGAAACCTATAGTTCATGGATATGAGGCTCATTAAGGATTCAATGATTACAAAAAAAGGTTTGCACCTCATTCTATTTATAGACTGCATGTGTGGCTGAGTTTTGTGAGATAGGAATCTCCCCAAGTCCATGTTTATAAATGAATCTTTGGGGTATAGTGTAAAATTCTTTTGGAGATTAATTTTGGGGTCTCAAAAAATGCTGGAAAGAGGAATTATTTAGAGGATAGGAAATGGTGATAATGTGTGGATTTTGTATGGTCCTTGGATCACTAAGAGTGAAAGTGTTTGAACTACTTCCCTTGTTGTATAAGGCATAATGAATGTTATGATTTATAAGATTTTTATTGAATCCATGGATGGATGGTGACATGATAAACTCTATTTCTGGTTTAATTATTAGAAACACAATGCTAGTATGAACATTATTATGTTGGGTGGTACTTACTCACAAAAGATATACCAGTTTTGGGAGGTATTATGTGTTTATTCAGTAAAGTATGGGTATAGGATTACCTTGGAAATATCCCTCCATCTTGACTACTTGACTTGGAAGCAAGTTTGGAAGCTTCCTATCCCTCCAAAAATATTTTTTTGGAGTAGGTTTGTACTGATATTATTCCCACTTTTCATTTCCTTTCAAGGAGATATGCAACCATTGATCTATGATGTCCTGTTTTTCATCATGAAGAGGAGCCTCCCATCCATGTGATTCTTCACTGTTTGGAGTTAAGGATATATAGTCAACATGGAAAGCTATTTATCTTAACTTCACAAAATTGTATTTCAACTTCTCCCATCTTATTTGTAAATGGTTTTCCTAATTTTCTATAAAATTGGTGAGAGAGATGTGTTTTGTTTCTTGGATTACATGGACATGATAAAACAATTTTACCTTCAATTATGGGAATCTCCCAACTCATACCTGGGTTGAAAAAGAAACTTAGAGGGCATTACTTTGGAGTTCATGATCCATTTCACATGATTTTTGCAGTGAGAAAGTTCATGGTGAAAAATGCCTCCCTATGGCCTAGTGAATGGTAAAAATCAATACAGATGTTTCTCTGACTTGTAGGAATATGATTGGTGTTGTTATTATTGTTCATGATCATCAGGGTTTGATCCTCATGGAATACCATATATCTATTGTCGCTAATTGGAGTCCTAAAGTGGCTAAAGCCTTTTCTCTTCTTTTTAGTATAGAGCTTAATGATAAGTGGGTTTGGAGATCAATCTATCTGTAATACCATTGGAAATAGGTTTTCAACTCACTTATGAAGCTTGATAAATGTATCAAACCCTTTGGTATAGTTGCTAAGAATTTTTTTTATCTTAAAGATTCTTTCTTGGAGTGCACTATTTTGTTTACTAAATTAGAAGGCAATAAGGTTGCTTATTAGTTTGAAACAAGGAATCAAGATAGAGAGAATAATTCATGGTAGGGTGTGCTTACTGATTTGCTCAATACCCTTGTTTTTAATGATAATAATCTTATTTAAGGTTTATTTAAATTCATATATATATATGAACAATATATATATTTATATATTTAAATATATTACCATATTTATATTTATATAAACTTTGATAATGTTTTTATATATTTTATTTAAATATTTATATATATATACCTATATAATTATTTAAATAAAAATATAATATATTTTATTTATATATAATTTTTTCTATTTTATTTTTTATTCATTATAGAATATTTTTATTGTTTGATATAAATTTAATAATTTTTATTATATAATTTATGAAAATAACATTAATAATACATTTTCATTCTAATATGATTTATATGTTTAAATATAAAATTTATAAGTAATTTTTTTAATATATCTATATATTTATTTATATATACTACTGTTTCGGCCCGAGGTGAGCATTTGGGGTGATGAAAAAATGGTCTGACGAGGATCCACATACATCACTTATTGTAGAGACAGTCTCACATCAAGTTCACCATTTCTTTTGTTTTGACAGTTCTGCATCATTATCCTTTAAAGGAGGATTTGATTAATCCCATGGGGACTATGCAATTTATCCCTTAGGTATTACGAGGGAGATGAAACAATCAAAAAGTCCCAATGGGCGATTTCATGGGCCCAGTACTTGTGAAATCGGTCCTCATTGGATATAATTTCCTCAGATAGTCTCCAATGGGTTTATTTATGGAGCCAGAAACACCCAACGACCCTGGTATCCATGATTCATGGACCTTCTTTCCAAAGGAAGGTGCTCGTTGGATGATGATTTGGCCAACAACACTTAAGGAATCCATTGGTTGAGAGGATGGGAGGTCGGCCTCACCGCACCCTTGGGGGGATTATTGCCTATTTTGGGACTCTCTTATAGATTTAAGTTATGTTCATATGTTCGTGAATCCTTGGTTCATTCCCAAAGAGTGTGTCCACTGGCTACCCCTGGTTTGCAAGATCGTCATATGCATACATTGATTTGATGCTATAGAGGTAATTCTAACTTAAGCCATAAAATAAGGCACTCTAGAGTTTATCATCATCCAGGGGGGATGGAAGGTGACTTGATGTTGGGATTGAACCCATAATATGGGCTTCCTACGTATCCTCAAGAGAGGAATCAGAGCCCACATAGTTAAAAAAAGATGGGGCTTATTCATGGGAGCTGCCCATTCAAGGGGACATGGGTTGGTGGACCCTTTTAGAAGAGCACCCTTTTGAGCTCAGGCCTTTAAGATGATGTCCTACGTATCCTGGTTTGATTAGTAATCAGAGTTCTCTTAGTTCATAATTGTGTGGATGTTGTAATTGTTACAAATCTCTAAGACCATGTGAGTCATGATCGATGTGAGAAACAAGAGGATAAGAGAGATCCAACAAACCACACACCTCCTCTCCTACTAATGTGAGAGGGTAGGCCTATAGAGGAAGAGGCTGGGGAGACCATGGGTGAGGGTGCAGAGCGATGAACCTTTTAGCATTGGATGACATTAGAGGTCATGAGGCTCATCCCTCAGAATATTGGGGACTTACCTCAGTGGGAGTTCCCCAGAACACATTATGGGAAAAGGGAGGAGTGTTGAACTCATCACAAGGAGAATCGAACATAACTCCTTCAACTGATCACCATTCCTCATTGAATGGAAAAGAAAGTGATCAGCCTTAATCCCTAGAATGGGGAGGTTCAAGCAATAATCCCAAGGTTGGACTCTGGGTTACTATGGTAATGTAGACTTATAGACATCCCTAGAATCCGAACCATTGTGGGGAGAGCCTTTGTGACTCCACTTACCATGGGTATGTTGACTCAAAGGGACGAGCTGATGTGCTCTATGATCTTATCATATGGGTCCAGTGTCTTTGGAGGAGGATTTAGACTAATTTCAGGGGACTAGTTCATAGAGGTAAAATGGAGGAATAGATGGTAACATATGGGAGAGATTGGAACCAGAGGAAAAAATACTCGAAAACACCCCATTCCACATAATTTTTTCTTATACGAGTTGGGGGGAGCTCTGCATACCATAATGGTATGCCTGTAGAGGGGTCATCTATATACCAAAGCAGTATGTGGGCTTGGGTTCAGAACACTACGCACCATAGTGGTACGTGGTCCAGAATGCGATCCATTACACTTCTTCGAGTTCCATCCACGTACTAATGCAGTATGTGGTGCCGAGTCAAATCTTCGTAGTGGTACACTATGTAGAACACCATATCAAAGGAGGTTCCTGGGGACTATAGTTTGTGGGGATTTCATCAGTGAGGAATATGTGGTTCTTGGTTTCACCAATTGGGTTCGTGGTTCCCCTATTATTATTAAGTTCCTTTGTTTTATGGTTCACGTCTGGTTATACATGTAGAAAATGTGGCTTGCAATTCGGGCTTCATTGATGATTCGATACTAAAGTTGGAATCATCTCTGGATTCTTTCTTCAAACCTCTGGGGTTTCCTTAGTAATTTCTTCATTCATCCATACTTAATTCCTTTTGTGCTCATTTTATAGTGAATTGGGGTAATAGTATCTATATAGATGCAACACTATTTGTGGAATCCCATGAAGAGATATATTGACCTGTGGAAGACTTGGTTAACTGGGGTTTGCAGAGGCTGTGGTCTGTGAGTCATGGTTTTTCGAACCCTGCAACTTTTCTTTGTCTATGAACTGCTGAGTTTGCGAGATGGTATGCAGATAGCCTTCATGCACATGATTCCCTCAGCAATGCAGTTTGCGGTCGATTGGGTTCACTAGACATCTCTCTTTGGGCCAGTGTCTCATGGGTTGTTCTGATGATTCACAGTTCATCCATTCCATGTACCCTTCCCAATGATGGTATGTGGGTCTCTCAAAAACTCTTTGAGAAATCATTTCTTCAAGTATTCTTCCAAAATTTTCAACTCAATTTGAGTACATTCGCTTTACTAGACTTGTAGGAATACTTTCTTCCTTATGCAAAGTGATTGTGAGAGTATTTTCTTCCCTTTGAAAAGTTTTCAGGACTCTACAAATACATATTCATATATATTATAATATAAAATTATATATAAAAAACTCATATATAATTATAAATATATATCTATATTATAAATTATATTATGTGAAAAAATATATAAATTTAAATATGAACTATATTTAATGTATTTATATTTTTTATATTACTCTATTTAATGTATTTATATATATAGGTCATATTACTATATTTGATAATATCTTTATATGAAATTATAATTATATATATAATTATAAATAAATATAAATGAATAAAAACACACACATATATATGGTATATATATTTTTGTATAAATCATATTTAAGAATATCTAAATATAAATATATAGCACATGAGCCTCAGCCCAGTTGGTGAGGTATCCTTAAGTGCATCCAAAAGACCTAGGTTCAAAACCAGGTAGAGGCATATTTCCAAGGTACTTTAGCAGGACTGTAGCAGGCACTGTAGCAGTACTGTACATTGTGTGGGTATTGTAGCAGAAATGTGCACTGTGCGGGCACTGTAGCAGGTACTGTTTGGTACAGTAGCAGCTGGAACTATTCACCTTGGGCCACCAGTTTGGGCTTGGAGTCCTTAAGGCTTTCGGGCCACCCAGGCCTTCAGGCCAGTAGGGATTTTGGGCCACCTTAAGGCCTTCGGGCTATATGCAGTTTCCCCAGACACTACAAAAAAGGAGCAACCCCAGAAGAGGATTCAGAGTAGGTGCACTCACTAAAAGCAGAGCCAAATAGATTTTTCAGAATGAGAGGGTATGGCCATGCCATCGGGACCAGCCTGTGCTTGCACGAGAAGCCTAGATAGACGGCGATGTGAAGGTGGAGAGTTACTATCATGTTGCAGATACTGGGGAGGGGCAGTTCCTTGTAGATAGTCTGGTTGAATTCCCTAAAGACCTTTGGGTCATGTAATCTTCTAAGCCTACGGGCCATGTAACCTCTAAGCCTAAGGGCCTTGTAAGGGTTCCCCCTCATCCCTTGAAAGGGGGGTTATCAAAAATCAATAAACATGAAGGCCTTCGGGCTATTAGGGGGTAAATATAAATATATAAATTATATTTTACAGAGAACCATTTTCCAGAGCTAAAAAATACTAATAAATGACACACTTTATCATTCCCAAAAGCACTATCAAATATCACCATTTATCATCATTTTTAGCATTGATAAAGGTCATCGTTGTATTTTCACAAATCTATAACTGTGAAAAATAAAACAATTATTGATTGAAATGGTTATAATAAAAAGTAAAATGCATAGTTATAACATAAATAAAATTTAATGGATAAAAACTATTTACACTATTAGAAAATAAATTTTTTCAAAGGGTTATTCTAGATGTATTTCTATAAAAAACTATTTGTGATGTAAATCCAACACAAATAGTCCATTCTAGAAAATATCATCACAAATATTATTATTTATGATATACCATCACAATTAACCCTATAGAGATAATATTTGTGAAAAATTATTTTTTAATCACAATAAATATATCATCAATGTTTTTTTTTCAATGGAATGTTGATTCTATCAAAAATAATTTTTTTAAATGGACTAAAAACTAAATCTCAAAAAAATATTTACTATGAAACCAAAATTTTGTCCTAAAAATTATTTTCTAAAATTATTTGTGATGAAAAAATTAAAAATAAAAAAAACTGAAAAAATAATATATGCTAAAAAATAAATACATAATTCAAAAAATAGACATTTATTATAAAATTGTTACTAATATATTACATAAAATTTCGTGTAGAAAAATATACAATAATAATATCACTGAGAGGTGGGGGAATAGGTCCAGCTGGTTGGGGGGACTACACCCTAAACTAAGTTTAAACCAGCACATACACTCCATCATCTCCTAATACTAATGCTCCTACTATCATCACTTCTATTCTTACTAGCACCAATATGCTTCTTGATCTATTATCAATCTTTGTATAACCTCATCCAAATCTCACAACATCATCTAATATTCTGTAGAAATAAATGAAAATGATAAAACTGTTTTTCTCTTCCATCCATATGATTCTGTCACTTCAGTACCATAGTAACTAATTGCTGTTTATGATGTTATTAATATTTTCACAAAATATTTTATAATACCTTTACAGATTTTATATGAAATATGAATAATTTGTGTGAAATATTAATGTTTTAATACTAAATATAATATTTGAGCATTTTTAGAAGTAGTCTAATTGAGTCAGTTTAATATTTTATTTATAACTATCACCCTACTGATCCATATTATGGGATTATTGTTTTTATGATTCCTCTTTCAATATAAAACATTTCATTATAAGAGATCATGGACCAATTATTCCATTTGAAGGGTCATATGGACCACACAAGAAGACCCAAAGAATTTGTAATGAAATTAGACCAGAGATGAAGACTGAATTACTGGGCTCAATCCAGAATTGAAAATTCCTTTATTCTCCTAAAATGTTTGGGGGAAAATGTAAGGAGCCTTGGAAAAAATTTCAAGGCTGAAATACAAATACAAGGGGTCTAACTGATTCATTTAAACTCAGCCCACCATTCTGGTCTGGAATTAAATTCAATATAGTATTCATGACATGTCTCCTGATATAGTCATCAAATCAATACGATATTTTTAGTTTGAAAGAGAAGATATATATGGAAAACCTTTTTTGAAGAAATCATTCATATTTCAAGAAACATTCCTATTCAAAAATCCATTCACATTTTGGCCATTGAAAAATCATGGATAAAAATAGACATCTTAACATTGTTTATGAAAACTGCCATAACATTGGATCCATAAGTCCAAATTCCCCCAACTTTCGAGAGTAGTTTTCCAAAATTATTATCTAAAACTTTTAAGAAGATGATATCTCTATATTCGGCTCTCTGAATATCCAAATCGTCGATCCAAGTGGAGGGGTAGTTTTGGAATGGAAACAGCCCACTACCTTGGGCTATAAATACATACCCTCCTCTCCTTTCAAAAGGGATGGAATTTAAAAAGAGAGGAGTATCAATTGGCATGACCAAATCCTTACCAAAGGCTTTGGAGGACCTTCCATACTCAATTTTTCACTTGATAGACCTTTCCTCTTCTCTTTGTTTTCATTTAATTTTGTGTTGTTCTTCGTTTGTAATTTTGTAAGTATTTTTTTGTAATTATGTTTTAATGCAAGTTTATTATTAAATATCTCTTATTATCACCGACCTTCGGTAGTTTAATATTAATGTTATTAAAATAGTTTAAATCAAGTTAAAACCCCTTCCATTATTTTTCTTTCTCATTCAATCTAAAGTTAGTATTTAATTCCCTTCATCATTTGTGTGTGTGTTCGACGCACCACTCTTTTCTTATCCATTTATTTTTTATTATATTATTAATTTATCATCATAATCATTATAACCAAATTAATAATCATTTCAATGGATGAGTAAATCTCTCATTAGGGTGAGTTATAATTTAGGTATGTTAAGTGATTGAGAGATTTTGCTCGATGAATATTCTTTAAATTAACATTGTGTATGTTGGACTTAACATGTCATGGATTAATGAATTGTTTTGTTTAACGTATGGATTCCATGGATTATTGGAACCATAAATACACTACCACAATCAAGTACTAATTGATATTATAATCCTAGTAATTTTAAGGCTTGGATTAAATCCTTAACACTTAGGAATTCCAATCAACGTCAACTTGTGACATGGGTGTTAATTTAATGAAATATAAAGCAATGCTCAAGGATATCACAATCTTAACTACCATGATGAACTCACCCCAATGTTTTTCAATTTTTTAAATCAATCTTAATAAATCAATAATTTCATAATATCTACAAAAAACTCCCCCCAAATAGAATACAATCAATTAAAAACAATCGACTATTAAAAAGTATTATCATTGAGGATTCGACCCGAGTGCTGCTATACACATTAGCAGAGCACCGGAACCTTGACCAATTGATAGGCGATAATCAACCATGATTTAATTCGATCATGAACTTATACCGATCACCTGAACATTTTGAATACAAGTCATTGTCTACCATATCCAAGTCTCCTCATCAAAACATGATCCGTACGAGGCCCCATACCCACCATCTATCTTGAATTGACTCTCACTCATGTGAGAAACCACTATCTCATATGTCTCTTATAACTATATAAATATAAATTAAGAGTATATTAAAAAATTGTATCATGTTAATTTAACAAATAGAAAAAATACTAACCATAATATATCATTGTCTATTATCGATAATCTATCCAGTACTACTATCAGTGCATATATTCTTATACAAATGAAAACTTTTAATGGTTGGGTCAATGATGGACTGCATAAATTTATCATATACATTTAGTTATATATATATATAATTATTAAATAATATTACTTACCAAATGTCAATGATGTATACTGAAAGTATGACTCCCAACTTTGTGTGTGACATCTTATAAGGACCTGACCTTAAAACATTACATAATCTTGAGTTTTAAATAATGTATTCATTTTATTTCATTATTGATGAACTTTTTAGTTTTATATTTTTAGAGAATCAGGTCATAACTCTTACATAATAAACCCATGCATTACAAAGTGGACACCTCCACTCAGAATCCATTTTTTCTATAATACAATTCTTTTGTAATAAAAATCATTTTCTATTCATAAAAACCATTCCAGATTTTTAACTTGACTTCATAATTATTCATAATCATCCTTAAATCCCATGAAAACATTTAAAAATGTGATATAATTAAAAAAAAGATCATTAAGTGACATATACAATAGAATAAAGATATTTTTTAGTACAGTTCAAAAACAAAAGATCATATAAGAGTGTTTTCCTTTAACATAATAAACATTGACCCCAAATAATTGTTTATGTACACATGAAATATGTTTTGTTACCTTTTTTTAATAAAACAATTTATAAGAAAGTATAAATGAATAATCATAATCATAATATTTTCTTTGAAAACATGAGAACCCATGAAAACCATTTTCTCGAAAACATACAATTTTTTATTTAAAGGGAATAATATTTTGTTTAAACAAAATATTATTAGCTTACCTTATGAAATAAAAATATTTCCATGGAAAATAATTTGAAAGAATATAAAATTCATGTAGGTTCCTTGGGACAACAACTTAATATATTTCTTACAATAACCCTTATAAATTAAAAAACTTACTCAGTTAATTCCAACATAATTCTCTGGAGAACAATAATTTTACCCAAAGTATTAGAGAGTTATATCAGGATTTCCCAATATCATAAAACATTTACAAGAATGATAACATACATGAAACACATAAAATATTTCATTTAAATCGTCAAAATCATAAAAATATACCTTTGAACCCATAATTAAAGCATTTTTGGATATTCATATATCTCATTCCTTTAAAACCACACTTTCAAAACTAATATACCTAGAACAAAGAGAAGAAGGGTTTTTATTTGAGGAAAACATAAAACCTTGTAAACTAATCCAAATATTAAATAATAGTCAGTGTTTTTAGAAAATACATTGATATTGTATATGTTAAAAAATTATTTTTTTATTCTTTATAAAGAAATCCAAATATTCCATATGAAATACACAAAAATATTCACCTAAAATACCTTTGTAAGAAAGTAAATGGAGAGGTAAAAGGAAATTTTTAATTCATTTATTTATATATTTAACCATCTATTAAGAAATATGGATATGGGGGAAAATGTTAGAAATAAATATTCAAAGCATTTTAAAGAGGTTTTGAGATAAAACATCCTTTACCTAGAGTCCCACTATTCACATACGTTATTTATATTCTAGAATACAAAAGTAATGAAAATTATTTTATTGCTTAAAAATATTTTTCAATTTCATTATATTTTTATTACTCCTCTTATTTCACTCATTACCATTTCATACTTAATCACTTAATTGATTAAGTTTACATTAGACATTTTGAGGGTGTTTGGTTCTTAAATGACTTCAGTAGGATTACTATAAGTAAATGTATCATGATTATATCATTTACAGAAACACAAAAATGTTATAATTATAATTTTATAGACTAATTATAACTCTAGAACCAATTATGTAAGGTGGTTATGAAAAATGAATTACGTTACAAAATTGAGATGGTATTCCGTACGTAAGAATAAGTACCATTTCCATTTTTCAACGAACATGAGGGAAAAAATGAAAGTATTATTTTATCTTTATATAATTATAATTATATCATAAATATCATATTAATTCTATATATACACGTATATATACCATTAAATAAGTCAGGGATGAAAAATAAAATACATTGGTTCACGAGGTGGTAATCTGCACATGCGCACGAGTGATATTTTTATTTTTATTTCGATGGTAAAAAATAAATTAGAATTTTTAATTACCATTAAATAATTAAAATTTTATCATATATATCTTATTATTTCATTTTGATCCGTTATTATGACAATGCATAAGATTCAGTGAAGAAATATGAAATACATCATCTCACGAGGTGGTAGTCCGCAAGTACACATAAACGATGTTTTTTATTTTCCATTATAAGGATAGGTAGATGAAAAAGGGTTATAAAATAAACATAATAAAATTAATTTATATATTATATACTTATTTTATTATTTGAAAATTCTTAGGAAAGTTTTGAATGAGGTAAAAGAATAAATAAAATGGAAACAATTGGCGAAGAACTATACATCTTCTTCGGACAACCTCTTCAGGTTTATACGTAAAGCCTTCCTAAGATGGTATTTTGATAAAAAAAGGACCTATAGAATGTGGTTAGGGATGTTTTAAAATTATTTGGGTAGGGATAAACTAATATAATATACCCTTTAAGCATGGATAAGAGAAGATAGGTGTGCCCTTGTATAAGTGGGGGAGAGGGCACACTTAGAATTTTCAAAAGATTAACATATATTAATGTATTAATAAAGCCAATTGACTCCAAAAAAGAATTATTTTATATGAAGAAATAATATAGGGTATAAATATTTTCATAAAATAAAATTTATATAAACTTTTAGGTCATTTTAACCCATATCATTTTAGTTTTAACCCTTTGAACATTTTTTAACTCTTACCGTGGTAACTGCTTTTTTAACCAAAGTTTCTATTAATAATGATAAAAAACGAGGTTAAAATATTTACCAAATTTGAAACTTATAATTCAAAATATAAATTCCATTTTTCAATATTAAATCTCTAAAGGTGGTAAAAATTTCTTTTAAAAGCAGAACGTGAAACACGGTCCAAAACAGGTTTCTGGATAAATACCTTTTAAGTATAAAAATGTTTTTATACCAATGTAAAGTGTAATGTTGATTCCAATAAAATTTATTAGATTTATTTTAATTAAAAGTAACTAATTAAACTTTAAAAATAATCCAAAAAATAATGTGACTTGAAAAATAAATGAAAAAAGATAGCTTTCTTAAAAATCGGTATTTTCTACTATTTACCCAAAATATAAACTTTTTTAGAAAGTTATAAAAAGATCACTATGAGAAAATTTTGAATTATTGATTTAGAAAATAAATTTTATTTTTACTAATTAAAATTATAAACTTTATAAATTAGACTTTTAAATAATACCATACAATACAAGTACATGAATTTAGTATGAATAAAACTATTTCTTTTTTGATCGAAAGATTACTTAATATTATTATAGTGAATATAAATATATAAAATATAATTAATGAATATTTATAAGAAATTAAATTTATCTATTATCAACATTACCTGGGTTTTTACACATCCTGTATCCCCTCATTATGTCGACCATAATCAGATCTCCTGTAGAAAGTCATCCATATCTAGTACATACATAATTCCTCCCAGGACTGAGCAAGAATGTAATAAAGTTGATGAGGTCTATATAAATCATAAAAATATAGGATTATATTATCTCTACATATGTATCCTCTAAAGGTTATGTAAAAACCGATGGAAGTGATCATGCTTGCACGCCTCCCATGCCTGTTAAATAGTGGGTCTCATGCTCTCATCAACTAGAGACCATAAACATTATAAATATTTAATAACATAGTAATATATATATATATATATATAAATTTAAAATGAAAACATTTTTTATTTATACACACAAACTAGTGCCCGAACATATAAAGATGTAACTCAATAGGAACCCGATCCCATGAAACCCATAGAGTGAAAAAATAGTCCCTCAAAATAGCACTAGCCTGACCAATAACTAGATACTAAAAACTATGAAAATAAGAATTATTAGTGTGATAATTAAAAAAATAAAAAAAATAAAATAAAAATTAAATAAAATTACTATTTAAACACACTTCTTCCTATGAGGATCAAATTCAAGATATACAAGTCCCTCTAGTACAGGATCTAGAATCATCAATCACACAAGGCCTCGACCCCTCCTAGTAGATGGTATCGGGTCAACACCCTTGGCCAAAGAATATAGAGGATCATAACCTGTCAGAACATCCTTAACCATCCTATTAATCATGTCACCATAATTATTTTAATATATATGAATCGTATATATATTACTATAATAAAATTTTGTACTTTATAAAAAATATAAATAATTTAAAAATTATAGATCTTTTTTTGAAATCAACTAATCAAAAATACCATTAGCTAAAAATATTTGTTAATAAATATATCAAATATAAAAAAATAATAAATATTTATTGAAAACAAACAATATATCATTCTCTATTTTAAACTTCATCTTTAGTTTCATCAGTATCAATGTATTCATATTCCTCTTCAATATCATTAATTTCCATACGAGCTTCAATTTCATCATCCCTTGTATTATCAAATTCATTTGTTACATCATCGAAATTACCATCACCATAAATACTTAAATATGGGGTATCATTATTGATATATATATATCTCTTTGATTAATTGATATATTTAGGGATGTTTGTTTCAAAATTTCAATATTTATTACTTCAAAAAGACCACTTTCATTTTTCATAAATTGATGTGATTTAATTTTTATTACACTACACTAGTCATTTAAATAACTTTAAGTAACATAATAAGTTTCATAATAAACTTTATGGGATTTATATTCCAATAAAAATGGTTCATTTTCTATAAAAAATAATTTTAAATTTAATATCAACGGTTCTACAGTATGGATGAACACAGAAACCTTGATCAGTATCAAACCAATGACATTTAATCACTATTGTGTAATTATTTCCTAGATAAAATAACCCAATTATTTCATCCAACATACAATAAAATTCAACTTAATTTTCTTTGTGATGATATCCTTTTAATCAAACACCACTATTCATTGATATTTTTATTCACTATATGTGCGTGTACGAAATCAAATTCCATTAACCACATAAACATTTTAATATTTAGCCAATTTGGATAGTGGATTTATCAATTCATATAATCAAATATCAATTTTATTTCCTTGTTTTGATACATAGATAAAAATATAATTAAAATTATATAAAATAAAAAGTATTTCATATGTTCAATCGTAAAAAATTTAACTTACTAACCTTTGAAACCAATAGGAAAAAATATGATGATTTAATTATTTAAGAGAATATAGGGTAATATTTTTGAATTATTTTTTGATATTATCATCAAATAATCTAAAAAATAATTAATATAAATTTACTTTTAAAAAATATAAGTAAAAGTAGTACTTAATACACAGATTGTGTCATTTCTTCATAATTGATTAGAATATATATACTAGCTCTGTGGAGTTATTTATCTAAAATTCCTCATTCATGATGGCAGCCAAATCTAATATCAGGCTAATTGAAAATTAAAAAATCGTGGTTTTTTATATCACTAACATTTTTCTCATTGAGACCCATTTGATTATGTTTTAAAGGACATTATGAGTGAAAATAATAAGATCAGAAATTTAAAATTTCCTCCCGTAAGTACACTTCAACAATTGAACCATCACATGATTCCTTATTATGTACCTTATTTTTAATTTCATCTATATATTTATTGAATGGGTAAATCCAATATAATTTCAATAGACCTCCAAATTTATCTTCATATGACAAATGCAATAATAATTTTCCATTGAGTCAATCAAGGAAGGAAAATTTGTTTTCAAATTTATACTAAATTATAACAACATCCTTTTACAGTATACCTAAGGCATCATAGTCCATTTTTTCCACATAAATCTCTAAAAATAAATAAATAATGATATTTTATTTAAAACATCCTAGATTGAATAATTTAACATCCTTATAAGGCCAATATGTATCAATCTTTGCATGATGGCATGACAATCATGACTTTTTAACCCTGTAATATTTCCTTTTCTGACATAATTAGAAAAAATATATGCATATCCATATGGGAAACTCAAATATTTAATCCAATAAAAAATTACAATCAAAATTATCTATAATGTGCATAATCATCTTTTGGATTCATTGAATTCTTTGATCTTTTATCTTTAAACAACTCAATTTTAGGATGCCTATAAATTTAGGAAATCTCTAATCATGCCTTCATATCATCTTTGGTCTTTTAAGGTATAAAAAAATGAAATAAAATATGTTATCAAAATAATTATTCTAAATATTAAATATATATAACATTTTTTGAACCAAGAAACCATACCAATATAGAAACTCCAAAAAATATTTCAATTTATCCAATTATGATCTCTCCCAAAACCACATATTTTTTGTTGGCTTATAGTTGGTCCTAAATTAATAAGAGGTGATGCAGATATAATAATTTTTACCCAAATAGATGAGATAACTATTAGAGTTTCAAATCTTTCAATTTTACATTTTATAAATTATTTCTATTCCATTGGAATGGATGATCCACAGGAAGAAATCTCTGATGATATTTGAAAAAACAAGGATTTATTCCATTATTGAAAATAAATCCGTTTATATTATCCATTTAGTATGGAAAAGATTTTAGAGCATGTGTACTATATCCATAAAACATATAATATGCTTGAAATTCATTGATTTTCTACATTAATGTAGCTTTGATTATAAAATTATGACCTGAAAATACATCATGTGTAGTCACACCATCATTAAATAATAAAATTAATTCATCAATCAATGAATTAAAATAAACATAGATATTATTTTTTAGATGTAATATAATTAGTAATGGAAAATATATATGTGGTTTCTTTATAAACATCCAATGAGGTAAATTGTACAGAGTTATGAAAATAGGCCAACATGAATTTTGACTATCATAAGCACTAAATGGATAGAAACCATCAGTTGAAAGATCCAATCATACATTACAAAGTTCTAAATACAAATATGGATTCACCTGATAAAAGTGTTTCCAAGAATCATCATTACATAGATGATTTAGGATTTTACTAACTAAAACCTTGTATTTATTCCATTTCATCAATTATGTTGTGTTGTGAGACATAAAGAGGCATTACATCCTAAATGTAATAAATAAACACCTAAATTGTTTAACATGAATAAATCATTACTTTATTTGTTGGACCTATTTATAACTCAATTTTCTACATGGTATCCAGTGGATCATATTCACCATAATATAAGATATAGTCATTTTAACATGAATATATCTTTTGATAACTAAGACCAAAATTATGAAATAAATTTTTAATTTTATAAAAATTTTCAAGAAATGTATTCCTTCAATCAATAATGATGTAACCAAAGAAAATATTTGTTCAAAAATACTATTTGAAAGAACATCTCCAAATGATAAAGAGGAATATATGGAGAAAAACATATAGTTGAATCCTCCAGTTGACACAGTATTGTTGAAAATGTAGTCTCAATAATCCATCCCATGGGCCTATATTACAATGTTGAACCAGAAATAAAGGTGGAATATGCTTCTCAATTCACTAAGAAACATCTAATGATCTTCCATGGTGATAAGGAACCATACGAATCATAATAATGGATTGAGAGGATTGATAATATTTTTTACTTTCTATAAACTCTAGAATACTCAATGAGTGGGTTTTCCACTTATATTCTTGAGGGATCATGAAGGAAGTGGTGGGAATATATTATGGAAGCCATATTTCATGGAGATCTCATTGAGACTACTTTCAAGAAATCATTCGATAAATAATTGTATCTTGAGACATTGAGGGTGTTAAATTCATGGAAGTTCATTACTACAGAACAAAGAGATTATTATATCATGGATTATGCCACTCAATTTTCTGAGTTGGTGAACCTATCTCTAAAGCTTGTTTCCAATGGCTATCTCAAGGAATGAAGACTCTAAATGGGATTGAGGCATGATATACAATCTATAACAATTATTATGTTTCTATGCACCTCTATAGAGGTTGTAGAAAAGGCAGTTATGGTAGAGGAGGATATAGTTGGGAAGACAAGAATCTTCAAAGAATTAGTGATAGTAGGAGGAAACTAGAGTTCGTCTTCTAGATAGAAGAGTAAGTGGGGGTGATTGACACCAAATTTGTGGGAGGTGTTTACAACAAATTTAAGTGTGGGGATATGTGGTCAGTTTCTAGTATGGGAAAAGGGACACCTCAAACCTATTTGTAAGGTAGAATCCAAGGTTTTTCACACATGTGGGAAATATGGTCATCTTCAACATTTAAATGAGAGAGAATCCCAGGGAAGTAGAGCTAGACCCACCTTTACCAAAGGCTCCTAGTTTAGGTCTTACACATCAAAAGGGGTGGGATCTCAAACTCTTTCCAACGGTGATACTCAAGTCACAAAGAAAGGGTAGAACGAGATTGAATGTATCTATGAAGTGGTGTGTGGAATATATGAGTTAGAGTTAGGACTAACTACAATGATAATTATGGGTTTTATTGCATCTTCTATGGTTATGGACTTATTTTATTTTGGTTTTACTCATTTCTTCATCTCTCCCAAGATTATCAATGCATTGGGATTACATTCAGAGGTTATGCCTTTATTGATGAATCTTTCCACTACTTTGGGAAAGAATTCATAATAGGGTTTTAAATTTCATAAATATCAGGTGTTGATTACTGATTATAAAACCATATGGTATATTTAAGTTATTGATTTTGATATATTTGATATCATCATTGTAATGAATTTGATGATTAACTATAAAGACCATATAAATTGCTATCATCATCGGGTCTAGTTTCTTTCTATCGATGGAGTCACTCATGTCTTTTAGGGTGAGTAAGTCCCTAGATCTAGAATAGAATGTCTCATTTTCCTTATTTATAAGATGATATAATGTCAGTTTATATAGTTTTTGTTTTATATTGTTGTTCCATGTCTCAATAGCCCTCTTTTGGTGTTGATGAGTGAGTATCCTAAATTTTTTATAGATGATTTCAATAGGTTGATTCCTTATAAGGATGTTGAGTTTGTTATAGAATTGATTCTAGGGACATGAACCATTTCTTTAACTTCCTTCCACATGGAGCCTACTTAATTAAATTAATTATAGGTTTATATTGAGGATCTTGAGGCTAATGGATTCAATCATCATAATGTTCCACCTTGGGAATTACCAGAACACTTTTCAAAGAAGGTTGATAGAGTCTTTAACTTTTTTTTTGATTATATGACACTAAACTAGGTGAAAATTAATAAAAAATATCCCTTTACTAGGATTGATGCCCTTTTTGATCAACTCAAGGGAGTCGAGTGGTTTTTGAAAATTGATTTGAGATCGAGGTACAATCATCTGAGGGTCCGAGGGGAACATGTTACTTAGAAAACATTTAAGAGCAGGTATAGGAATTATGGGTATTTAGTTATACTGTTTTCCCCACTAATGATCTTATGGTATTCATGGATATAAGTAATCGTATATTTCATCCGTTTTAGATCCATTCATGGTTGTCTTTATGGATGATATCCTTGTGTATTCCAGATCAGAGTAGGATCATGTTGAGTGTTTTACTATCATACTTGGAATATTAAAAGATAATCACCTAAATGGTAAGATATTTAAATGTCAATTATGGGGCTAAGAGGTTAAATTTTTAATCCATGTAATTTTTGGGATGAGTGTCTTGTTGGATCATGAGAAGATTCAAGTGATGATGTCTTGTAAGAATCTTAGAAATGTGTTTGTGATCTTGATTTTATAGGATTATCTAGTTATTATTGGAATTTTTTATGGACTTATCCAATCTTGTATTTCCTATGACAGAGTTAACCCATAAGGGGGTAAATTTTGTGAGACCAACGATATAGATCTTTTAAGGATTTGAAAGGGATATTGAATTCAGCACCAGTATTGATCCCTCCTTATTAGAATTTGGGTTATTTTCTAGTGAAGGAGAGGCATTTAGTATCCTATTTATGTCATAAATTACACCATCATGAGAATAAATAACACATTAATGATATTGAGTTTGTAACAGTGATGCATTCTCTAAATATTAATTTCCACTACCTCTTCATGGAGTGATTTATAGTGTATTCAAACCATAAGAGTCTATAGTATATCTTCACTCAGAGGGATATAAACTTGAGATAAATACATAAGGTGGAGTTCCTTAAGACCTTTAATTTTGATATCTCATACACCCCTAGAAATGGAAATGTGGCTAAAAATTATTTCGACAGAGAATTACTGACTTAGGTAGTGAAGGAATCAGTGGATGAATAATGCATGATGGGGTTTTTTTTCTAAGATAAATTCAGATAAAGGGAGAGATTACATATAAGTATTATAATGTTATGATTGAGTTAGATCATCTATATATGATAAGATTCAACTTGGAAAGACATAGGATATAGGGTGTCAATGCTTTAGTATAAATATTTATAGTGGGGAGGCCTTAGGTGTGTGGCCTCAATCTCTTAATGGAGTTTTCACATTTGAGGTAGGATAGTTATTCTGATAGACTTGAGATAAGAATTGATAAATAAAGGACACTAGACTAATAGGTCAGTAGACACTAGAGTTACCATGATGTATCATGAACTGATACATCACTATTGGTGGCTAAGAATGAGATAATTGATTGAATATTTTGTTTCATGATGCCTTATATATGATATAATTAAGGCATAACATCTGATGCCTGATTTTTTTCTACAACCCTTACCCATTACAATATAGAAATGATATAGATATCCATGGACTTCGTGATTGGGATTCCTTGAACTCTTAGTAGTAAGGATGCAATATGGGTGATTATTGATGGACTCATGAAATAAATTCATTTATTACATATTAAGGAGCCAATGAAGGTTGAAGACCTTAGGCACTTATATGTGTGATATATTGTTAAACTCTATGGTTTTCTATTGACGGTTGTTTCAGATAGGCACCCTCAATTCACATCCTAGTTTATATTAAATTAAAGACATTTATGGGTTCTTAAATGAAATTGAACATGACATAATATCACTGAATGGATGATGAAACTGAGTGATCTGTCCATGATCTTGAATACAAGCTTTGGGCACCCATGCATGACTTTAATGGATCATGGGAGAAACATTTTCTCTTAGTAGAGTTTACTTGTAAAAATAGTTACAAGATTCAATTATGATGTTTCTATTTAAAGCATTTTATGGGAGGCGATACTGGTCACCTATTTATTGGGTAAATATTGGAGAAAAATCCTTGGTTGGACTGAGAATCATTCAAGAAATGATGGATATTGAAAATTTTATTAGGTTTAGATTAACAATAAATCATCATATCCATAAATAATATACCAATCACTGTTTCATTTTTTTGGAGTTTGAGGTGGGTGATTGGGTTTTATTCATAGTTTTACCTCAGTTTGGACATAGATGTTTGGGGAGACAAAGTAAGTTATCACCTCGTTATGTTAACCCCTTTTAGATTGTTGAGTAAATAAAGAAGGTGGTTTATCTGGTCATTTCACTTCTATCCATGATTTTTTACATGCCTCCCAAATAAATAAGTATCAACTGGATCCGTCCCACATGATTGATTTGGAGGATTTTGGTATTTAAATATACACCTCAGTGATGGAAAGATTGATTCAAATAGTGTACTGACAAGATAAGGTGTTGTGTGGCATGTTGAAACCATTGGTTTGAGTGATATGATAGAATATTACAAACAAACATGATATGTGGGAACATGGGGACATAATGATGCAATAATGACATTATCTCTTTTCAGGATTGTTATCATAATCCTTTTTGGGGATAAAAATATTCAATGGTGGGGAGAATTATGACACCCTCTAGGTCATATGTATATTTTTGTTTAAGCCTTAAGTTGGTTAATTTCTATTTAATAAGTTTTAGAGGTAAATTATGTGTTGAAAAGGGGGTTTTGAATATTTTAAGTGAAAAATTGGTAGGACCATGGTCATGGTGGAGGTCATGGTGCTTTGGTTCTTATCTTGTGTGAAATAAGCCAAGCCAAAATTCCCAACAGCTTGGTGTGGTCTTGGGTGGAACACATTGGGAGTCATCCTATCAAACCTGACTATAGAGAACTCACCATGACATGGAAGAGACTATGGTGAGTCTAAAATATTATTAATTTCTACACCACTATGTGGACAAAATTCATTTGGTATGTCTCCTGGGTGAAGCCACTAAGTAATGGTGGGAAACACTTGGGTGTCGTGATGGTGGTTTCCAAATTTCAAATATCCAAACGACTACCTAATTTTATGTGAGAGGTTTATAAAGTTGTGTGCAACCTTAATGATTGGTTTTAATGTTCTATTTGGCTCTATTCCTATTTATTAATCCATTTTTATCCTCCCTTTTGTTGGGACCAAGTTGGATGAAAGTGTTTTTGGAAATTGAAAGAAGTTTGTGCTGATTGTTTTGTATTTTTTTTCAATAAAATAAATAACCTTACTTTGTAAGTTTTGATGATCATATGAAATTAAGGAAAGGTTGAAAAGTAATAAAAAATGGTACACATTTTTGATAAGAAATTACTTGGTTTTGGTTTTATGTTCTGAAGATGTTTTGTGAAAGAAGTGGTTTTCCAAACTCACCTTATGTCTGGAAGGAAAGTTTTTATTCATAAGAGAAAGTGTATCAGACTCTGAAAGTATCCATACTAAATTTGACGATTCTTTTTTGATCAATTAGTTCTGAAATATCATAAATTTATGGAGAAACATGTGATGAAAGACTTATGAAATAAAGAGAGAAAAGGTGTTTGTGTTTTGGAAATTAGATTGAGGTTTGGATGGAAAGAAAGTATATATTGAAAGGATGGAAAGTAAGAGAAACTTTATAATGTACGTTAAACAATACTTTTATAATCCTAAAAGGATCCAACATTATGAGGGAGTCATGATTACAATAATAAGTTTTTGGAAAGAAGAAAAGACATGTAAGTTGGAAGTTTCTGAAGTCAAAGATTTTTCAATTACTAAAATAGCTCTATTGGACTCAACATGCCAATGATCCATCATAGAAAAAATTATTTTAAGTGAATATTATTGAGACTTGTGAAATGTTAAATGAGATTTGTTGGGACTGATCAATTAGTTGATGATCAAAAATGAAATCAACACTTTTCATCAGGTTGAATTATTTTTCAATTGGGACAAGAGTTATCAGACCCAAATTTGCACACATTCAACAGACTGGTGTTGACAATGATACATTGGAGTAAGTCAGAGATCAATACATCTAACGCATGATGGATCTAATAATTCATCAAATGCTAGACTTCATTGGATGTAGGATCATTAGTATGAGGATTTGAAGAAAATAAAAAAGACCTTGAATATATTTCAAATGTGTTGTAAAAGATATGTTTGATTCCAAAGTATTTTAAAAGAGGGTTTCTAATGATTTAGAAGTTACAACTATGATTCTGGAAGAATTTTTTCAAAGTTTTGTTTTCAAGTGATATAGAGTAACATAATGAGAAGTCTGCTATCTTACATATGTTTCCATAATAATGAAGAAAATTAGAATGATAAGTGTATCAGAATGAATAATGGTTAAATAAGTTTGAAGTAGGATATTGTTTTGATAATATTAAATAAGGTTTGAGAAGAATAGAAAAGTGAAGTGAATCACTAAAATAGTCAAATATGAGTTTGAAATGAAAGAAAAATCCATAGAATTTGTAATTTTTTTGAGTGGGAAAATGAAATTAAGTTCCCTCTATTTACACTTCTAGAGAACCTATAAAAGAAGTTAAGTTCATTGGTATTTATGACTGATCAGAACACCCTTCACATGCAGACAAAGAGGGATAAGTTATGAAGTTTTTATGAGAAGAAGTTTCCTGACAGAGTTTACTTGAAATTTTTTTATAGATAGAATAAAGTAAGTGGTAATAATTTCTTAGATCAGATTAGGTCATTTGATAAATCCATCAGACTAATAGTTTTCTAAACTAAGAAGGAAGCGATTTAGAACTTTTTCCATAGTATTTTGGAAGAGTTATGTTTTCAGAACGGGAAATCAGACTAAATATTCATACAAATTCCAGATAAGTTCTTACCTACTTATGGATAAGAAAGTGAAGAATTGTTTTGATTGTTACCAAAAGTTAATGTTGATAAGACAACATAGTAACCTTTTTTGAACCAAGTGGTGAAGGTTTATTAACTTGTTACAAAAAATTATTTTACATCATTCATATTATAAGAAGCACATGCACTTTTATATTGATCATAGTGCTACACAAGTGTAAGGGTATATCCAAATTGTTTGTATCCACACCAAAGGATTGTTTTCTAGTGGATTGTGTGGTATTAAATTATTTCCAAACCATTCCAAGGATGTATCTAATATTTTTGTGTAGTGAACCTTGTAAATATATGTGTTCTTGTAGATGTGTGATTCTTCTGTTTTTATAAAAGCGATAAATCTTTAACATGAGGTGAATACTGTTTCAAAATAAAAGAAAATTAAATTAAAAAGATATAACTAATTCACCCCTCCCCCTCTCAGTGATATATTGATTCTGGATGGACATTATCAGTTAGTATCAGAGTGAAATTTACCTTCATTTACTCTTTGCTAATGTTTTTGAAGAGATTTTATTTTGAAGAATCTGAATTGTGTGAATAGAAAGGGGATTCCTATATTTGATGGTAAGAACTATCATATCTAAAAATATATAATTTTTCCTTATCTTATGTCTCTTTGGTATGATGTTCTGGAAGCTTTTACAAATTGATTTCTTCCTATTGATGATAAATTTTATTTCACATATGTGGATAAGAAGAATCTTGAGAATGATGGAAGAGATAAGAATTCATTACTCACATCACTTTATGGAAGTGAGTTTATAAGAGTGAATGTAGTTACTAATGCTAAAGGTATCTAAGAAAAGTTAAAGAATATTTATGAAGTCAATATAAATGAGAACAAATAAAAGTTTCAAATTCGGAGGCTTAAGTATAATGATCTAAAAATGGGTGAGTATGAATTTGTTGATGTCTTCTTTAAAAGAGTGAATGATATTGTAAGTACCATTAGATGTATGGGTGAGAAGTTGGAAGAATAAAATATTATTGAAAAGATCTTGAGAATTCCTCCTCATAAGTTTGATGCCAAAGTTTTATCTTTGTAAGATAGAGATCCTGAAACTGTATCTTTGGATGACCTTCATAGTAATCTTGTGACTTATGAAATGAGAAGGAAGAAAGTTATGAAGGTTAAAAAAAAATTTTATCTAGAAATATCTTTTAAGGATACCAATCAAGGAAAGTATAATAATATTATTTAAGAAGAGGAAGATTTTTATTTTTAATCCAAAAACGAGGTATGAAAAAATCTTGATTAATTTCTATCCATGTTTTCCAAAAATGGGAAAAGAGGTACCAGAAATTATAAAGGGAAACTTCCCTTGAAATGTTTTAAATTTGTATCCATTTGTACCTTTTCCACTAATTTTACTTGAATAAATAATGAATATAATAGTGATAAAGATAAAATAAGGCCAATAAGGTTTTGGAAGAAACATGGTGATAGTTCTAAATTATTTTCAAAGGGAAAGGATAAAAAAAATACACAAATAAAAAAATAGAATCCTTTTGTCAAAATATGATGAAGATGAATACAAAGAAGGTGAATATGAAAATTTTACTAAGATTATTGGAGAAAATAATTTCATTTCAATAATTAATGATAAAGAGTTAATAATTAATAGTTTTTAATATGAAGAAACTGAGTTATAATTTCATCTAAAGAGAGAAATGAAAATATGTCTAAGAAATATTGTTAGATTGGAAAGAGAGATCAAGAAGTTGATGAATGATAGTCCTATAAAAAAATCAATAATTTCCTCTTGAAGAGGAAGTTAGGTTACTTGAAGAATTTGATTTTATGGAATTCGGAAGGCTGTAGGCAGGTGGCGTGAGGCTGACATTGGAAGGTTAGGGTGATGGTGTGGGGCTTGATGCTTTTGTTGCAGCCTTTTGATTTTTGAATTGTTTTGGGTAACTTGGATTTGGGTTATGAGTGGTTTTTTAGTTTTTTGTTTTGAATTTTGAACTATGAAATTGGGGTCAAAAAGTTGTTTTTAAAATTTTAATGTACGTTTACCACTAAGACTTAAAGTGGCCTTTAGAAAATAAAAAAAAATATTTGGAGAGTGAACATATTCAAGTTAAGTTGATGGAAAAAGCATAATTATTGGAACTTGTTTATCAAAAACTTTCTAATGATGAGGACAGAGTTTCAAGTTTCAATACTTCTCTCTCCGAAGTTGGAAAAAGTTCTAGGAAGGGTGAACCTGAGAAGGATCAAAAGTTACCTTCAAAGGTTGATAAGAAAGTTGAAATTGTTTTTGAGAATAAGAAATATGGGAAAGTCATGTATGTGTCCATAACCAAAAAAGTGGAGAATTTTGAAGATTCTAAAAATTTTTACTCTGAAAATGTTTCTACCATTTTTGATTTTGATAAGGTTGGAAAGAAATCCAAGTTGAAGAATAAAACTCTGGGTGATAACAGAAAGGTTGGTGGTCAACAAAAGTTTTAATGTGAAAGATAAGAAGGTTTCTAAGAAACATGTTCACATATTTGAACAACATGGAAGTTACCAACGAAATTATTCCTTGTATGGGTACTGCTGGTATTGTGGTGGATTTGGGAATATGAAAAATATTGGTTGGTTTAACAAAAAATATTACAACTATTTCATGAGTTAGAAAAGGCAATTTTGGAGGGGGAGTCAATCCTATTAAAGAATGAAATTAGAAAATGATGTTTTGAAAGTTGAAAATATATTCCAACCTTTGGAAACTATTTTTGAAAGATGTGAACAAACAAGACATCTTTCAAAAGGTAGTCTTTTTTACCAACACAACAAAAGGTTTACAACATTTTTCAGAAGATAGATGTGGAGAAAGACAAAAGGAAAGAAGAGGATCTTATTGTAGAAACCACACTCAAAGATACTAAAGGAGAATGAACTTGGATCTTTGATAGTGGGTGTTCTTCTCATATGAAATAAGACTTAAAATGGTTGAAGAATGTGAAATAATTTAAATAAGGGAAAATGAAAGTTTTCAATGATGAATCTCTCAAAATCAAAGGTGTTGGATCATCCATTAATAGGGAAGAAAGTTTGAAATCCAAGAAATATTTTTTTTAGATGGGATGAATCACATCCTGATACGTGTTTCACAAATTTGTGATGAATGTAATAAAGTTGTTTTCATAAAATATTATTTTTTTGTGAAATGAGAGAAATATCGAAAAGTTGTCACCATAGGACAACATAGAAAATGAATTTTTTTCAAGTTGGTGAAGTTCATAAATCATGTAATTTAAATATGATGAAAGAAAACCAGTTTTGGAATAAAATATTGGGACATATGTGTCAACAAAACATGATAAATTTATCAAAGAAATAAACTATTCACGGTATTCCTAACATTTTGAGAAAAAGATATTGGCGTTTCACAAATTTTTAGAAAGGAAAGATAACAAAATCTATGCATAAGAAAGTTGATATTCTTTCAGCTCAACCTCTAGAACTTATCCATTATGATATTTTTGGGCCAATAAGAAAACAATAAACCTTTTAATATAAGTAATTCATTACTTTTATTGATTATTTAACTCAAATTACTTGTGTTATATTTTTGAAACATAAGTTTGAAGAATTGAAGATGATTTAATGTTTCAAGAGAAAATTCGAGAAGGAATGTGGGTACTCTGTGAAGAAGTTGATAATGAAAAATGGTGGTGAATATAATAATGAAGAGTTAAAAAGTTATCTTGACTGAAAATTATATATATTTTTATTTTCAAAATAGCCACTTTTTAGTTGAGTGGTAACCAAAACACCACACGTGGGATATAAATTTATATATTCTAAATAAAAAATTCAAAATTCAAAAACATATAATGAGCACATAACCCAAGGAGAACTTGATCCATGAGTTACCCACCTCAGCCAAAGTCATGTTTCTTTCAATCATCATCATGAGTCACCACTATCATAATTGTCATCATGTCACCACAGTCTTCATCACCATCCTATCACCATAGGAGTTTTCCGGAGATAAACTACCACCAGAGTCCATTATCGCCACTATAAAACACCAAAACAGATCCCCATAGACCATTAGAACCCTGAAGTTGAAGCCGCTCCATAATGACCATAAAGAAAAGGCCCATTGTGAACCCAAATATAGAGACAAAGCTACCACAAGAGACCCCTATTATAACTCCCATGACCACTTGAATTGCACATCCAAAAAAAGCTTGAAAAGGAACTACGCAAGTCTGACTGGGAGAAGTGTGGTGAAATCCAGGAGCAAGAGCAGAGTGTAAAGACCCAGAATTTCCATGTAATTTTTCTAATAAATGGGAATTTTATGAGTCCAAGAAAATTGACGGTGTGTGATTCCGTGGCCCAGAGTGCCCAAAATGAATTTCTGAACTTTTTTTGGGTACTTTCAGTAAACGCGTGAGCAAGTTTTTCTAACTTTTGAACCGGTGCTCGAAATTGAAATCCAAGGGCACCATTGAAATTGCAGTTTTGATATTCGCTTAATGAGACTTTCACCTCTATGAAAGTTGGTCAAGGGTGGAAGTTAGTTTTTTGTTTTTTCGTGAATGAATTAAATAAAAATAAAGTTGTGTAAATTTTATTTTTATTTTATTTGTTAAAAACCACAATGTGGAAGTTGAGTTGTGGGGACCACCAGACCTTAACCTCCCATGAGAGGTTATGGTGGTGGGGACCACCTGAGCCTAACCTCCCCTGAGAGGTTATGGTGGTGGGGTCCACCTAAGATCTAAACCTCTCAACTCCCTCATTAAATGGAGAAAACCTCCCAACTCCCCAATATTCCACCCCTTCCATTAAATTGAGCCTTTAAATTGGTCCAATTAATTGAGCTAATTAATTGTGCCAATGCACCACATAAATTTAGCCAATTTGAATTTTTAATCCAAAAAAATAAATAATAGATACCATAATCTATTATTTTGGGGATACCTATTCATTTTAGTGTAATTGGGAGAGGAGAGAGCCTTGGGAGAAATAAAGTTCTCCAATAAATAACTTCACCTCCCAACAAAGAACGCTCCACCAATGAAGAAAGCTGACCTCGACTTCGACCTTCTTCCTCAGGACTTCTTCCGACGTGGGATGTCTTCATCTACGACGAACTGACACATGAGCCCGGAATTGGAGATGTGTGGCGGACGAGATGAATGTTGAAAACATCACCTTCTTCTTTCTCATTCCAATATCAATGAACAACATGAGGTATGGGTTTATTTTGAATGATTATATTTTTACCCATGTTATTCCCCTCTAAAACAAGGAACATGGATCAACTTTCTAATTAGTTGATTCACATATGTTTTCTTTTGTGGGTTTAGAGAAAAATCATTGGGGGAGGGTTTGACATTCTTCATTATTGTTTATGTTGATCCGTTTTCTACTACCCTAACATGGAGGGTACAATACAAACAAACATGGCCTGACCCCAATGAAAATCTTGTGATGATTTGTGGTGTTGAACGCGACGAAGGCGATGGTGCAACGACACCGCCCCGTGGCTCTGCCACTCACGGCTCTGCCATTCGCCGTGCCGCTGCCGCCGTCCACCGAGCCGCCGCCGTCTGCCGAGCTACCGCTGCCGCTATTCGCTGAGCCACCATCTGCTGTCCGCTGAGCCGCCACTGCCAGACCGCCACCTCGCGAACAGACTACCGCCATGTGGCCGGTCCTCCGACCCGCGGCCGGACTGCCACCCCACGGCCGGTCCACCGACCCGCGGTCAGACAGCTGACCCGTGGCTGGTCCACCACCCCACGGCCAGTCCGTGCCATCAGGGCTAGTCTATGCCCTCGCGGCTGGTCTTCCGCTCTGCGGCCGGTCCGCAACCCCCCAGCCGGTCCGCGCCCACGTGGCCTGTCCGCACCGTCGCGGTTGGTCCGCCGCCCTCTTGGACGGTCCGCACCCCGCTGATGCCCTACACCCTTGAGGTACCCCTCGACCGAGCCACCCTTACGACACCCTCATGGCCCTCGTGGGCCGGGTCGGGTCGGTGCGACCGGGTCGGACTAGACCCGAGCCCACTATGACCCATTTACTTTCTTTTGGCCATAACTTTGGCGCCAGACGTCCGTTTGATGAACAATCAGTGACATTGGGGGCCTTGGAGTGAGTCAATCCCTTTTAGTGATACCCCAATATGTTTTGGATTAAGTTGGGGAACGTTCAGGTTGGATCAAGCACGAATCCAACTTGCCCTCCATGACTAAAAGGCTAATAACTCATAGTCCAGACGTCAAATTGACACAATGTCTTTTACATTGAGACCCCTATGATGTGGAAGAACTTTGAGACACTTTTTTTTGGACTTTGTGTAAGTTGGAGTATAGACCGGTAGCTTGTGGAGTGGATCCTCCCAGAGATGAGTGAGTATAGTGCAGAGACCTAATGTCCGGATGGGACTTGACAACTACTGACCGTTTCGATTCTGAGTGACTCGACAGACCCAATGGGGTGATCCTTGGTGATGTGGCATACCCATGGTGGGGAGTGCCTTGGTGACATGGCTAACCCACGGTACTCGATAGGAGGAGTACCTCAGCAGGCCCCGAGGGGGAGCACCTTTGTGTGACGCGGCAGACCCACAGTGGGAAGCTCCTCTGTGTGATGCGGTAGACCCACAGTACTTGACAGGAGGAGTACCTTAGCAGTCCAAGGTTAGTGGGACGTGCCTCCGTGTGACATGGCAGGCCCACTATACTCGATAGAGGAGGAGTTCTCCAGCATCCGAGGTTTTTGACGTTGTGTTTGAATTGTTACTTGTTACTACCCCTAGAATAAGTCCTGGTGTGAGATGAGTCAGAACCTCTGTGTTTTCCTCATGATTGAGATAGATTACTTAATAACTTAGGTATATGTATTAGAATATACCTAAGTAAGGTTATCTATTGATTTCATACTTTGTGTTTTATTCTTATTGGATTTTGTGAGACCTAGAGGGTCTCAGGGTCCCTACTGAGTATCGTTATACTCACCCCTACACAGGCTATGCCCGTACCTTGTTGTGTTGGATGCAGACAGAAGATAGCACTGACTGAGGCCGGGAGTACCAGGACTAGATGGTACTTGGAGGTGGACCATACAGCATGTCGGAACGCAGGGGAGAAGGGTGGACGTGGAGTGCTGAGGAGGTGATCTGTACCTACCCTTCAGGTAGGAACCTCAGAGGATGATCCAATAGCCGTCTTTTCTCTTTCTTCAGTTGTATTGTATCACAGTTGAACTTGTACTTTCCAGTTGGGCTTGTATTCTGGCCCCTTTTACTTACTACACTCACTCTGTTTATAGTTTAGTTTACTTGTGTTCCTATCTTGTTGTGTGCTTGGTTACATGTGATTACAGGTTTTAAAGGAAATACCTTCCCAATTTTAGGGATTACGCCTTTAGTGCTAGTCTCCAGCCCCTGGCCTAAAGAAGGCAAGCTTGGGGTAGTCACGACATGGGCCCTGGGGGACGGGTTATGAAAAATTGGTATCAGAGGAGTTGGTTCTACCACAGAACTAAGACATTGATCTGTTATATGAAGTAATAGTGATAAGGGTAATGAGTGTGGTTTTCAGTTCAGGGAGTCCAGTGTTGGTGCGGTGGCCGATGTATCCATACCCTAGGACCCTGACTTCTAACTTCCGACTTAGTGCATGAAAACACTAATTGCGTGTGTGTTTTAAAAAAATTTTCTTTGTGATATTTTGAGTCAGCTCACTAGGTATAACTTTTTAACTATGGCGCACCTGATTCTTTTCAGGATACCTCCATGTAGACAGCCGGCTAGGGTTCCGAGAGTTGTACACACTGATAGTACACCGAGCGATGAGACCTCAGTGCATGGCCCTTTTCCAATAGAGGCACCAGTGGAGGCACCAGTGGTACCACTCCCCGTTGGGCCACTGATGCCACTAGCCCCAACAGTAGACAGTGCACGCTTCTTGAGGCATTTCACAAGTTCCAGCGCCAGAGGCCACCAAGGATCAGGGGAGAGACGGACCCATAGGAGGCTGAGGATTGGATGGAGGCTGTGGTGAGATTTTTCCGACTGGTAGGGACACCAGACGATCTCATGGTGATTCTTGCTGCCAGACTTCTACAGGAAGGAGTGAGCAGATGGTGGAGTTGATGCTCTAGGTTCACGACGAGGTGACGCTTCTATGGGCAGACTTGAAGATCCAATTTCAGGTAGAGTTTGTCCTAGTGACTCTTTGCACAGTGCGTATAGAGGATATACTTCATATGCAGCAGGACAGTATGATTGTGGCTCAGTACTCAACATGGTTCACTGACCTCTCATGCTACTACAAAGATATGGTGCGGGACCCATTATTCAGGGCCCAAGCCTTTGAGCAGGTTCTCAGGCAGGAGATCAGGGCTTCGATGATCTCACTCAGCATCCCGACGTAGGCGGGGGTGTTAGAGAGATCCCTCTTGGTGGAGGGTTTCCTTACTGACTAGCCACCAACAGCGCGACCCACTACCAGTCATCACATAGAAGAGTCTTCTATAGCTGGTAGTAGAAAGACATCACATAGGTCCAAGAGGACCAGACCTATAGGTGGAAGACCACATGACTCAGGATCGGTTGTGCGGGGCACTCGAGATAGAGCCAGTCATTCCAGGAGTGGGTAGTGTTACACATGCGGCGAGCAGGGTCATATGGCTCGTGACTGTCTGACCTTTCATACAGATGATCCTTAAACGGTCAAAGGATTTCCCAGGCAGAGACAGAGATTCGACCGAGGAGGTCCACAGGGAGTAGGCGGACGTGGCAGAGAAGCTATCCATGCAGCTGGTGGTAGGCGATTATTTGAGATGTTACTGCCACCACCACTAGGAGGTCCACCCCAACCGTAGGAAGCATGTGGACACAGGAGAGCTCAGATCCAAGCAGTTGAGTCTTATGATCAAAGTGCTTTGGAGATGATACAAGGTACGATCAGTGTCTACTCCACCATAGCTATAGTAATTATAGACATAGGTGCCATTCATTCTTTCATTACCACTGCCCTCATTCGAAGCTTGGAGATTCTGATGGAGCCGTTGGATCGATCCTTACAACTAGAGACTCCTACAGGAGCAGATTCGACGATTACGCACTGGTTCCGGTAGTGCGAGCTTACTCTAGGAGGCGAGAGATTCGGCTGGGATCTCCTAGTTGTGGCGTCGAGGTCTTACGACATCATCTTGGGTATAGACTAGTTATCTAAAGTCCATGCTTAGATAAACTATATTAGGCTCAAGGTGTGGTGTGTCTACACGGATGGGACCAGGTTTACCTTCACCGGTGAGAAGGGAACCTTTGCAGTACATGATGGACTTACCTGGAGGAGAGTGCGGCCAATCACTCATCAGTTGGATAGACTTACCCTCAGAGCTATTGATGTGGAAAGTCTGAGATATCCTGTAGTGGTGGACCAGTACATGAATGTTTTCTCTGATGATATTCTGGGTTTACCTCCTCACAGAGAGGTGTATTTTTACATTGAATTGTACCCCGAGACGACACCGATATCTACACCAACATATCGAATGGCTCCCACAGAGCTTCGTGAGCTTCAGGTATAGTTATAGGACTTTTAGGGGAAGGGATTCATCCAGCCCAATGTTTATCCTTGGGCAACCCCAAATCTGTTTGCCAAGAGGGAATATGGGATCTTGAGGATTTGTGTTGATTATAGGCACCTGAACCAGGTGACCGTGAAGAACAAGTATTCACTCCTGATGATTGAAGAAATATTTGATTAGATTAAGGGATCACGATGGTTCTTAAAGATAGACCTTACATCAGGCTATCAACAGCTCATAGTACGAGATGAGGATGGGCAGAAGATGACCTTCAGATGTCGGTACGACCATTATGAGTTTTTGGTTATGCCATTTGGAGTGACCAAATCTCCAGCAGTGTTCATGAAACTCATGAAAATGATATTTTAGCCATACCTTGATCACTTTATAGTGGTCTTAATCGACGACATTCTGATCTACTCGACTACTGAGGAGGAGCATGCCTATCATTTTCAGGTAGTACTGGACACACTCCGAGTGCACCAGCATTATGGTAAGCTCTCTAAGTGACAGTTCTGGATCCTAGAGGTTCAATTTCTGGGACATGTCATATCGGAGGCGGGAGTTGCAGTGGATCCAGTGAAGATTGAGGTGGTACTCTCTTGGGAGCCACCCAGGAGTGTGATGGAGGTACGAAGTTTTCTAGGTTTGGATGGATACTATCAGAGGTTTGTGCCAGAATTCTCCAGAATTGCAGCACCACTATCAGACTTGATGAAGAAGGGGAAACCCTTTGTGTGGTCAGAGAGATTCCAGAAAAGTTTTCAGGAGCTGAGGAAAAGGATGAATAGTGCACCCATCTTGAGGCTACCTGAGGAGGGCGTTGGGTACGTAGGCTACTGCGATACACCCGGGACCGAACTCGTATGTGTTCTGATGTAGGAGAGAGTAGTGATCGCATATGGTTCTCGAAATTTAAGACAATATGAGAAGAACTACACTACCCATGACCTGAAGTTAGCAGTAGTGGTCTTCACCTTGAAGATGTAGCGACACTATCTGATGGGAGAACGTTTTACAATGTAATCTAATCACAAGAGTTTGAGGTATATCTTCTCTCAGAAGGACCTGAACCTAAGTCATCTACATTGGCTTGAGTTCCTCTAGGACTATGACTTTGAGATAGTATATGCTCTTGTGAATGGGAATGTTTTAGTAGATACACTCAGTAGAAGGACTGGTATACAACTTCTAGGTGAGGCGACAGAGATGTTGGCCACTTTGCAGATATCCTTTATGGATAGAGACATAGCAACTTTTCTACAGTAACTTACAGTCACTCCACCACTTATTCAGTGAGTCAGGGTGGCAAAACATGGGGATGCTGACTATGAGGCATGACATGATCAGATATCCACAGAACAGACACCTGATGGATTTTCTGAAGGTGGGGTGCACGTCATCCTCTTCAGAGGACGTACCATGGTACCAGTGTCACTTCAGGAGGAATTGTTGATGGAGTTCCACACTTCCTCTCTAGCAGTACATCCAGGAGTGGCGAAGATGTACCAGGATCTCTGATAACAACACCAGTGGATAGGAATGAAGAAAGTAGTTACAAAGTTTGTTTCTCGGTGCATCACATGTCAGCAATTGAAGGTAGAGAATCAAGTACCAGTAGGATTGGTTTAGCCTTTAGAGGTCCCAGAGTGGAAGTGGGATGGGATATCCATGGACTTCGTGATAGGACTTCCACGTACATCTAGGGGTCATGACTCGATTTGGGTGATCATCGACCGACTTACCAATTCGGCCCACTTACTACTGATTAGGGAGCATGGTTTAGTAGAGATCTTGAGATGCCTCTAAGTTTAGGAGATTGTGCGGTTACATGGAGTACCCTCAATGATTGTCTCCGATGATGATGTACATTTTACTTCCCAGCTATAGAAGGGGTTGTAGGAGGCTTTTAAGATGCAGCTTCATTTGTGCATCACCTTCCATCCTCAGATAGATGGTCAGACTAAGTGGACCATTCAGACCCTCGAGGACATGCTGCATGCTTGTGTCCTCGACTTCGATCATAGTTGGGAGGATCACTTTCCTTTGGTGGAGTTTTCATACAACAATAGCTATCACTCCACCATTGGGATGACACCTTTTGAGGCATTGTACTAGTGACCTTACATATCACCCTTGTGCTGGACTGACCCAGGGGAGTTAGCACTAGTGGGACCAGAGATGGTACGGGATACCATAGAGAAGGTGAATATCATCCAAGAGAAGATGAAGACTACAAAGAGCAGGAAGAAGTCATATGCTGATAGGAGATGAATACCTCTGGAGTTTGAGGATGGCAACCACGTCTTTCTACGGGTCTCACCTCAACGAGGTTTGCAGAGATTTGGCCGAGGCGGAAAGTTATCTCCGAGGTTTATCAGACCTTTTCAGATCCTCAGCAGAGTTGGTGAATGGGCATACCACTTAGCTCTTCCACCTCAGTTGCACCGGGTGCATGACGTCTTCCACGTGTCCCATTTGAGGAGATACGTGCCCGACCCTTCTCACATCATCGACCATGGTGAGCTGGACGTCGATGATGGAGAGACTTTTACGGAGATTCTAATAGACATTGAGGATCAATAAGAGTGGTTCCTTCATGGATGGTCGATACCTCTGGTGCGCATTCGCTGACGGCACGAGAACCTCCAGGAGAGAACATGAGAGCGAGAGGCTCAAATGCGTACTCAGTATCCCCACTTTTTCCCTTAGCTTGAGTTGTGTCTTACAGGGATGTAAAGCCTAAGGTGGGGAAAATGTAAAGACCCGAAATTTCCATTTAATTTATTTTTAATAAATGAGAATTTTATGAGTCCGTGAAAATTTACGGCGCGTTATTCCAAGGCCCAGAGTGAATTTCTGAACTTTTTTCTGGTATGTTCTATAAACGTGTGAGTGAGTTTTTCTAAATTTTGAGCTGGTGCTCGGAATTGAAGTCGGAGGGCACCATTGAACTCGCAGTGCTAGTATTTTCTTAAAGAGACTTTCACCTTTACGACAATTGATTGAGGGTGGAAGTTAGTTTTTGGGTTTTTCGTGATTGAATTAAATAAAAATAAAGTTGTGTAACTTTTGTTTTTATTTTATTTGTTAAAAACTTCCATGTGGAAGTTGAGTTGTGGGGACCACCAGACCTTAACCTCCCATGGGAGGTTATGGTGGTGGGGACCAACCGAGCCTAACCTCCCATGAGAGGTTATGGTGGTGGGGTCCACCTGAGGTCAAAACCTCTTAACTCCCTCATAAAATGGGGAGAAATCACCCAACTCCCCAATATTCCACCCCTTCCATTAAATTGAGCCATTAAATTGGGACAATTAATTGAGCTAATTAATTGTGCCAACGCACCACATTAATTTACCCAATTTGAATTTTTAAGCCAATGAACTAAATAATAGATACCATAATCTATTATTTTGGTGCTACCTATTAATTTTGGTGGAATTGGGAGAGGAGAGAGCCTTGGGAGATATAAAGTTCTCCAATGAAGAACTTAAACTCCCAACTAAGAATGCTCCGCCAATGAAGAACACCAACCTCGACATTGACTTTCTTCCTTGGGACTTCTTCCGTCATGGGACATCTTCATTTACAACGAACCGATGCACGGGCCCCAAATTGGGGGTGTATAATGGATGAGACGAACGTCGACAACTTAACCATCTTCCTTCTCATGCCAACATCAACGAACAACCCGAGGTAGGGGTTTATTGTGAAGGATTATATTTTTACCCATGTTCTTCCCCTCTAAAATAAGGAAGGTGGATCAACTTTTTAATTAGTTGATCCGCATATGTTTTCTTTTGAGGGTTTAAAGAATAATCATTGCGTGAGGGTTTGAAATTCTTCATTATTGTTTATGATGAGCCATTTGCTACCACCCTAACGTGGAGGGTACAGGCCAAAAAAACATGGTCCGACCCCATCTTTTGATGATTTGTGGAGTTGAACACCATGAAGATGATGGTACAACGACACCGCCCCGCGACTCTGCCACTTGTGGCTCCGCCATCCGTGGAGCCACCGCCGCCATCTGCCAATTTGCTTCCGCTGTCCGCCGAGCCGCCGCTACCATCCGATGAGCCACTACTGCCGGACCACCATCCCGTGGCCAGACTGCCGCCCCGCGGAAAGTCTGCCGACCAGCGGCCAGACCGCCGCCCTGCGGCCCGTCCACCGAACCGCGACTGGACCGCCGACCCATGGCCGTTCCGCCCCCCCGCGGACAGTCTGCACCATCGCAGTCGATCCATGCCCTCGCGGCCGGTCCTCGCCGCCCTTGTGGCTGGTCTGTTCCCTTGAGGCTGGTCCTCCACCCTCAATCCCGGTCTGCGCCTTCGCGGCCGGTCCACGCCCCGCGGCCACCCCGCACCCTCGTGATACGCCTCGGCCGAGCTGCCCTTGCAGCACCCTCATGGCCCTCATGGGCTGGGCTGCAATGTGGGCTTGGCCTGACCCAGCGGGTCGAGATGGGTCGACCTGAACTGCGTCAGGCTAGGCTGGGTCGGTTCTACTGGGTTGGACTAGACATGGGCCCACTACGACCCATTTACTTTCTTTTGGCCATAACTTTGGCACCAAATGTCCATTTGACAATTCGTCAGTGGCGTTACGATCCTTGGAGCGAGTCAGTGACTTTGAGTGATACCCCACTACATTTTGGATTATGTTGGGGAACAGTTAGGTTGGATCGAGCACGAATCCAACCGAGCCCCTAAGACTAAAAGGCTAATAACTCGTAGACCGTGCGTCCGATTGATGCGCTGTCTATTACGTTGAGACCCCTATGACGTGGAAAACCATTGAGACACTTCTTCATGGGACTTCGTGGTAGTTGGAATATCAACCAGTAGCTTTTGGAGTGGATCCTCCCAGAGACGAGTGAGCATAGTGCATAGACCTAGTGGCTGGATGAGACTTGACGACTACTGACAGTTTCGACTCGGAGTGACTCGACAAGCCTAGTGGGGAGCGCCTTGGTGACATGGAAGACCCACGATGGGGAGTTCCTTGGTGACAAGGAAGACCCACGATACTCGAAAAGAGGAGTACCTCAGCAGGCCACGAGGGGAAGCGCCTCTGTGTGACATGGCAGACCCACAGTGGGGAGCGCCTTTGTGTGACGCGGCAGACCCACGATACTCGACAGGAGGAGTACCTCATCAGTCCAAGGTTAGTAGGAAGTGCCTCTGTGTGACGCGACAGGCCCACTGTACTTGATAGAGGAGGAGTTCTCCAGTAATGGAGGTGTTCGACGTTGTTTTTGAATTATTACTTGTTACTACCTCTAGAATAAATCCTAGCGTGAGCTGAGTCAGAACCTCTATGTTTTCATCATGATTGAGATGGATTACTTAATAACTTAGGTATATGTATGGGAATATACCTAAGTAAGGTTATATGTTTATTTCATACTTTGTGTTTTATCCTTGTTGGATTTTGTGAGACCTAGAGGGTCTCAGGGTCCCTACTGAGTATCGTTATACTCACCCCTGCACATGTTATGCCCACACCTTATTGTGTTGGATGTAGATGATGAACAATGCTGACTAAAGCTGAGAGTACCAAGACTGGACGGTACCTGAAGGTGGACCATACAACGTGTCGGTACGCAGAGGAGATGGGTGGACATGGAGTGATGAGGAGGTGATCTGTTCCTACCCTTCGGGTAGGAACCTCAGAGGATGATCCAGTAGCTATCTTTTCCCTTTCTTCAGTAGTATTGTATCACAGTTGTACTTTTACTTTCCAGTTGGGCTTGTATTCTGGTCCCTTTTACTTACTGCACTAACTCTTTTTACAGTTTAGTTTACTTGTGTTACTATCTTGTTGTGTGCTTGATTACGCGTGCTTACAAGTTTTAAAGGAAATTCCTTGCATGTTTTAGGGATTATTCCTTTGGTGCTAGTTGCTAGCCCCTGGCCTATGGAAGGAGGGCTTAGGGAAGTCATGACATGGGTCCCGAGGGACGGGTCGTGACATATATTTTTTAATGGACTTAGGCATCATCAACAAGCATGAACATATCCATGATCACAAAACCATACCTTTAGAGCCACCACTAGAAAAATTATTACAAGAACCATCATTGTTGTCACATAATAAACACTGAACAAAGACATCTGACCAGACAATTCAAAACATGAACCAGATGAACCAAAAAACCATTGATAATTCCTCAATCCAAAAAGTTAGAAACAAGATATAGGTTTGAAGAAAAACACCCAAGAAGAGACAAAAATAGAAACACCAAACAACATGAGTCAAATCACATGGTCGATGGTAGTCTAAGGGGAGAAACCACCTTAAGAAGAAGCTCGTCGTTCCATTACTACCACTACCACAATCCCAAACCAACCTAAAAAAATCGAGACACCCATACAAGATTGGGTTATGTATATAGGACAAGGATGAAAGAGAAAGGATGAAAGAGAAGAAATGGGGGATTCTCTAGAGATCCTAAACAAAACCAAAATGGGAGAAGTAGGGACCAGGGGGCTAGATAGTTTTCTGATACGAGATAACACCAACAAATACCAAGAAGTCTTGCTCACCATCATACCTACCCAAGAAAGAGGTTAAGCGTGGTGGGATAGACTGAAATAGAAGACGAAGATACCCACAATAGTGATCACCAGAGTGAATAAAAAACCTAGAGAAGCTAAAGGGAGGATATCCAGAGAAGGAGGAGAATAGGGGGAGACCCATCGACATGAGGAGGTTCTCAAAAATCCCTTAGAGGGAAGAAGATGTTGTTGAGATAAGATAGGATAGATAGGTGAATGAGACACCATATTCAAAAGTTATATTAAAAAACATGAAATTCACCATGAGTTTAGTAAACCATACACAACAAAACAAAATAGTTTTACTTAAAGGAATAATAGAAGTTTTTTTTGAAATATGGAGAACTATGTTACTTAAACATGGTATATTTCATTACTTTTTGAGGTAAGACATGAGTACAACTATTTATATCCAGAACTAATGTTTCTATAGGCTAAGTTATGATATGACTCCTTATGAAATGTTTTATGAAAAAAAATCCAAGTTTGAAACATTTTAGAGTAACTACATCATAAAAAACAAACGTGTAAACCTTGGAAATTTTGATTAGAGAGGTGAGGATGGAATCTTTCCTGGCTATTATCTAGATATAAGAGGACATATATGTTTCAAAAAGGAGACATAAAGATCATCAGACTCTATTTTTGTGAAATTTATAGAAAAACCAGAGGAATATTCTAAACAAACTAATGCAGACATGGAAGATGAATGAGATGAAAGAATTTTAGTTAAGAGTTATGATAATGATGAAAAAAATTTAAATCCCACATAAGAAGAAGAATAAGACTAATTTGTTTCTAGTGATGAGAAAAAATCTCAAACATATCATCCTAGGATGGGGAGGAAAGTGAAAGTTCAATACATAATTGGTGATTTATATCAAAAGTTTCAAAGAAGAATAACCTAAAAATTTATTATGCATGCCTATTTATATTCAAAAGTTGAGTTGAAAGATGCGAATAAAGCTTTTGAGAATTAAGAATGGATTCATGATATGAATGAATAATTATATTAGATTGAGAATAATGACACATGGGAACTCATACCTAATAAAAATGAAAAAAATATTATTAGTACAAAGTGGGTGTCTTGAAAAAATTTGAATGAAGCTGGTGGAGTGATAATAAAGAAAGCAAGGTTAGTGTGAAAAGTTTACTCACAAATTTAAGGCATTGAATTTGATGATAATTTTTTTCTATCAGAAAGGTTAAAAACAATTAGAATATTAATTATTATTGTTGAACAACAAAGTTACAAAATATTTCCGATGGATGTGAAGTTATAATTTCTGAAGGGAGATCTCGATGAAGAAGTTTATATTGAACAACCACATGGATTTGTTGTTGTGAAGGACAAAAGTTATGTGTGTAAGTTGAAAATAAATCCTTTTATGGGATAAATCAATCTCTAAAGGCATGGTATTACAAATTGGATACTCTATTAACAATGTTGAACCTCAAGAAAAGAAGGGTTGATAATAATCTATATATTAAATAAAGTCAGGATATTTACCTCATTTTAATTGTTTATGTTGATGATATAATATTTACTAGGAATGATGAAAGAACATGTGAATAGTTGTTTGCAGAGAATAATGAGTTTTATGAAATTTCCTTGTTGGATGAAATGAAATATTTTCTTGGGTTACAAATTTCAAAAAATAAGAAACATATATTTATTTCTCATAAAACTTATGCTAAGGAACTTATTAAGAAGTTTGGAATGGAAAATTAAAAACCAATTTCCACACCAATTTTAGTGGTAACCAAGTTGAGTAAAGATGAATATTTAAAGGAATTTAACTTTGTAGAGCTTTAGTAAATGATTGGAGGTTTTTTATATTTGAATACCTTAAGATCATACATTGTTTATACTATTACCTTATGTGAAATATTCCAAAGTGATAAAAAATAATCACACTTATTGGAAGGAAAAAAATATATTAGATATATAAAATTCACAAAATATTTCAAAATAAGATATGATATCTTATAAATAATTTAATTATTTTGGTACACAAATACTGATTAGATAGGAAGTATTGATGATATAAGATCCACATCTGCTAGTGTTATCTTTCTGGGAAAATGTTTTGTAAGTTGGAATAATAAAAAAAATTCCTAAACTATTAGAAAGGATGAATCTAAGTATGTTTCTTCCAATAAATATTCTACCCAACTTATGTGGATGAATACTCAGTTGGAAGACTTACATGATGAAGTAATGTTACCCTTACTCTTGGATTGTGATAATCAGGTTGCCATAATCCATATATGAAACTTGGAAAAATATTACCATTAAAAACATATTTATATAAAATATAATTTCATAAAATATCATGTGGGAAATAATTAATTAATGTTGGAGTATATTTCTATTTAGGAACAAGTTGCTGGAATATTCACAAAACCTTTAATAAAGGAAGAAAATTTTAAGATAAGGTTGAACATAGGAATTCAACCTATTTCTCTCCAAGGTCAAGGTATGTGTGTTTATACCCTCTCTCATCTAGTCTTTGGATATTGTTTTCAAGGGGGAGAAAATTAATGTTTCATAAATCTATCAATTGATATGTGATAACCATTTTAAGGAAGTATGTATATGGGGGGGGGGGGGGGTTTATGGGTAAGTTGTGAACTCAGCATGAAAGTGTGTAAAGTAGATTAATTTTTTTTGTTAGAGTAGTTGTAGGAAACTTTTATTTATAGGTAAGTGAATGAATTTAACCCATAAGTATAGAAACATGTGAAATAAATTTGGAAAGCTAATGAAGGTTCATGAGTTAATACTTTTGGACATTATGGTTTTTCTATCAATAATTATTATTTCTTACAATGAGTTAGCTCACATAGTCTTAGAATTATTTATAAGTGGTCTATATCATGAATATATAAAGTTCAGTGATTTATAAACCATGGATGAAAAAAAAATCTATAGGTGGATATTATTGGGACCAAGTTGGATGAAAGTGTTTTTAGAAGATGAAATTAGTTTGTACAGATTTTTTTTCTTTTGTTATCAAGAAAATAAATCAACTTACTCTTTATGTTTTTTATGCTTGAATTAAAAGAATTAAATGTTTAAAATTAATCATAAAATCGGTCACACTTATTATAATAATATTAATTGGTTTTAGTTTTCTGTTCTGAAGAAGTTTTGTGAAAGAAGTTTTTTTTAGACTCACCTTATGTCCGAAATGAATATTTTGATCTGTTTGAGAATGTTTATTGGAGTATGAGAGTCTTTATACTAAATCTAATGATGATTTAATATTTGTTAATTTCTCAGATATCATAAGTTGATAGAGAAACTTGTCATGAAAAACTTATGAAAGAAGTGAAGAAAAGGTATCTCTATTTTGGAAATTAGATTGAGGTTTGGATGGAAATATAGAAGAAGATAAAATAATGTAAAGTAATATAAACTTTACAATCTAATTTAGATAATTATTTTACAATCTTCAAAGTTTCAAATTTCATGATGGAGTTATTATTATAAGAAAAGTCTAGAGGATGAAGAAAATTTGGGGATGTTGGAAGTTGTTGAAGTTGAAGATTGTTTAATTCCTGAAATAAGTCCATCGGACTTAGTGTTCCACTGATCCATAAAAGGAATAATTATTTTAAGTATAGATTTTTGAGACTTTTGAAAAGTTAAATAGGAGTTTTTGGGACCAATAAATTAAACTATGATCAATAATGTAATCAAAATATTTCATTAGGTTGAATTGTTTTTTCAATTGGGATAGGAGTTATCGAACAAGAAGTGGTTCAGATTTATTGGAAATGCGATGAAACCAATACATAAAAATAATTTAGAGATCAATACATTAGATGCATAATGATTTTAATAATCCATCAGAAACAAGAATTCATCAAATGTAGGATAATTGGTTTGAGGATTTTAAGAAAATGAGAAATAGCTTGAAGATATTTCAAATGTGTTATTAAAGAGATGTTTGCTGCCAAAGTATTTTTGAGGGGATTTTAAATGTTATAGAAGTTTTAACTATGTTTATAGAAGAATGTTTTAAAATATATTTGTTTTTAAAGTGATATGAATAAATGTAATGATAATTATGCTTTCTTATATATATTTCTATTGTAATGAATACAATTAGAATGAAATGTGAATCAGAATGAAGAATGGTTAGAAAATTTTGAAGCAAGTAGAAGTTTTGAGACGATTTAAGAAGGTTTGGGAAGAGTAGATAAGTAAAGATAAGTACTAAAATAGTCAAAATTGAGTTAAAAATAAAAGTAAAATTTGTATAATTTGAAATTTTACTGAGTAAGAAAACAAAATTAAGTTCCCACCCTTTCCAATTATGGTACACCTACAAAAGGAAGGAAGTACATTGTACATTATGAATGATGATAACAATGTTCACGTAAGGATGGAGAGAGGGAAGTTATGAAGTTTTAGTGATAATAAATTTCTAGACAGATTTTACCTGCAAACATTTTTTGGATAGAATAAAGTACTTGATCAGAGTTTCTCAGATTGGGCTGGGTCATCAAAAAGAGCCATCCGACTAGCAATTTTCTGGACTAAGAAGGAAGTAGTTCAGAATTGTTTCAGTACTATTATAAAAGAGTTATATTTCTGGAATGAGAAATAAAACTAAATAATCAGATTAAGCCATAAAACTAAGTATTCTTAGAAATTCCAAATAATTTACTACCTACTTCTTGGTAGGGAAGTGAATAATTGATTTGATTTTTATCAAAAGTGAAAGTTGATAAGGCAATATAATGACATGTTTTGAAACAACTAGTGAATGTTTCTTAACTTGTTACACAAACTTTTTTTACATTATTCATGCTAAAATAATCACATGCAATATAGTATTGATCATAGTGATACATAATTGTAAGGGTATATCCTACTTTTTTATCCACACAAAAGGATTGTTTTATAGTGGATTTTTTATTAGACTGTTTCCAAACTACGTCAATGATATAACTACTCTTATTGAGTAGTAAACCTTGTAAATATTTGTGTTCATGTGGATGTGTGATTTTTTTTGTTTTGATCAAAGTAATAAATATTTATCAGGATGCAATGATAGTTTCAAAATAATGGAAACTTAAAAGAAAATCATATCACTAATTCATCTCCTCAGTGATACATTGATCTTGTCTCGACATTATCACCTTTGGCTCGATTTATATATTGAGCATGTTTTGAGATGGGGTTTTGGATGTTAATATTTCATTAAGAAAATAATTAGAGATATTAATTAATTTATTTTTATTTCTATTTGTATATATAGGCTCATGATGACCTTATCTATTCATTTCCCATCAATGGTTTAGAAGGAAATGAATTGTTCATCAATATTGTGGTAGGTGTCCCTATCATACGGTCTATCCCTTAGCATGATTTTATTATTGTGATTATTTCCTTGGGTTTGGAATTATGAAATTGAATGTTTGATATTTAAGTTGATTATTGGTGTCAATGGAAACTGTTTTTAAACTTGGTTTCTCTAAAAACTAGTTTTTTTTCACATGATGTGTTTGATTAAATTTCCAAAATATAATTTTGATTGGAAATGGTGTTTTAATCTATGAATGGGTGTTGAAACTCTATAGAAAATGTTTTATAAAATGATTTCATAGTTTTCTTGAATTGTAATGATTATATAAAACACATTGGGTGACCCTGGGGGATGGAAAAAACTAAAAATATGCTATAATTTAGTAGAGTAATCTATCACTAGGGTAGGTTACCATGATGACATGATTACTAGTGGGTAGAATTTTTTGGGTACCAAGGTTCCCAGAGTTTAGGATTCACTTATTCCAGTTAGTGTTCCTTTGTGTGTCTTATTTGAATACACCCTAATGTCATGCATTTCACTTTTATGCTTTGTGGATACATTACATGTATGATTTATTTGAATTTATTATTTTCTCACCTGATATGGATATTTATTCTTTAAAATTAGTTTATTGATTTTATTATTCTACATTGATATATGTTATGTCACATTGCTTTGTTTATTAGAATATGGAATTTTTTTGATAAGAAAACCAAATGATTATTTTATATGAAAAAATGATTTCTTTTGACATGTTTTAGAAATATATTTTATAAAATAACTAATGGATACATGTTGATAGACATTGTACAGATAAGTTCATGGTATCCTACCGATATTTAGTGTTCACAACCTAATTTTTCATTTGGGAATTTTTAGAATTGGTTTTTTTGAATACATATAAACGGAAGATCATATATAGAGGATGGTTATCCTAGATCATGTTTCCTTATGGTGGGTTGGGATGGTGGTGACATATAATCATGTGGATATGGACCCATAAGATACTTAAGATTCCTTTTTCACTACTGCAAATATGACCTTTATCAGCGCTAGAAAAGTCGATTTACAGTGGTAAAAAAGTGTTGGTAATCTTAGAAAAGATTCGGGGGGGGGGGGGGGTTCCTTTTATCAGTGCTAAAAAAAATCATTGATAAAGACCCCTTTTATTAGCGCTAAAGAAAAAGCACCGATAAAAGTGGTCTTTTAACAGTGCTAAAAAAGGACTTGATAAATGAGTCCTTTATCAGTGCTTTTTTAAAAGCGCTGATAAAAGTTAAAAAATATTAAAAAAAATAAAAAAATATTTTTTCAATTCAGGGAGGGACTTTAACAGTGATTGAACCCCCCCTTCAACAGTGCCCCCACCCCAGCCCACACGCCCCCATTTAACAACGCCAGCCCACCCTTTAATAGTGCTAGCCCTTATTGCACTCGCGCGCGTGGTCTGCCTCCCCCTGGATTTGAACTCGAGACATGTTGCATGCACACCTAAGCCTTTACCACTACATCATATTGATTTTCACTTCATTTATTAATATAACTATTTATATATATATATATATAGTTATATTTACTCGTATATTAATATATATTTATATTAACATATATATATTTATATTAACATATAAATATTTATATTAATATATATATATATATATACTATTATGTTAATATATATATTTAGTTATATTAATATATATATTCGTATATAAATATATAAATATATTTATTTGTATATAAATATATAAATATATTTATTTGTATATTAATATATATTTATAAGATCAATTTTAAATACATTTATAAAATATTTTTTTGTGTGTGTTTATAAATAAATAAATACATATATACAACACACACACACAAACATATATATGTATTATATGTGTATCTGTAAGTATAATTATAAATATTTATATATATTTACAAATATTATATATTAATATGTATATACATATGTTTAGAATATATATATAATATATATCAGTTTGATAACACACACACACACACACACATATATATACAAGTACACATTATATAGGTATATAAATATTCATATATTTTTATTTTAAATAAAATTTATATTAGTTTTTTATTTAGATAAGGCTTATATATTGAGAAATATATTTTATATGTAAATATTTTTAATTACTTATTTATAAAATTAAATTTTTATGTGTGAATATATAAAAAATATATATATATTGTTATATATTTGATTATAAATAATAGTACATTATGAAAAATTATAACAATCCTTGAGAACCTGAAAAACAGGTAAAAAATGGAAAAGCCCTCAAAACCCGTAAATATAGTTAGAAAGTCAAATAAACCCTAAACTCAGGGTAATGAGAAAAACTTATGATCCGAGGGTCCATTCTATCTCCGTTACTAGTAAAATTAAAGATCATCAAAAGAGGTTTGATATGATAGGTGGTGGAGGCCAAATGGACATGCAGATAATAAGTTACAGCTGCTTGAAAATACATTAGACAAGACAAAAGTGCTATAAATGGAGGCTTAAAAAACCTAACAATCCCCATAGTCACTAAAATGGGAATAAATTCTAATATGAGTGTTCGTTTCAGCTCTGTGAATAGTCAAGCCGAATCTCATAGAACTAACTACGATATAGCAGGTGGATTAGGCCAAAAAAACACACGGATTGAGAGTTATTACTGTTTTATGAAAAATTTGATAGGTCACCAGACACAGATTTAGAGTTTTAGAGAAATTATGATGGATTTTTAGTGTTTTAAGTTCCAAGAAGTGATTGGAACTTTTTTTGAGTCAGCCTGCTGCATAGATATCTTCTCTACCTTTGATTTTATATGTGGTAGAGCCCAAACAGACACCCAGAATGAAAGTTATGGCCATTTGAAGTTAGAGTTTTTCTTAAAGTGGTATAACTGACATAACTTCCATTTCTTTGATCTTATCATGATTTAGATTGTACGTGGTCCACAATAATATCAAAATATTTTATTTGACAAGTCACGATACTCAAACTAACATGCGGAGCAGAAGTTATGGATGTTTTAGCGAGTTACGAGTTTCTTAGGTTTTTAGGTGCTAATAGGGTTTATCAATTTCAAACTATCATAACTTCTACTTTGGGTGTCCATTTTTCATCTACCAAATATAAAATTTATCTAAAACATATTTAAAAAATATATATTATATTTATATCAATATAAATATATTTATATATCAATATATTATTTTTTATGTTTTTTTTGAAATATACACTTTATCGGCGCTAGGGAAAAATGCATTGATAAAGTCCCCCCCTTATCAATGCTAATAAAAAAAACACTAATAAAGGACTGATAAAGGGGGTGCCTTTATCATTGTTAAAAAAAGTGCTAAAAAGGGTGTGCCTTTATCAAATATTTTTTTAGCACTGATAAAAGCACCCCCTTTAACAACACTTTTTAGCACTGTTAAAGGGTGGAGCTGCGAAAACCCAATTTTGTGGTAGTGTTTGTTGTTATTTTATCTATTTTTCTAGACTAAGTTATCCAATTATTGGATTTTACCTTTATGGATTGGTTGTTTTGACATATAAAATATTATGGATATCAACTATGACACTTTGATTGTTTCTATATCTTCATGTTTCTATAGAGGGTGAAATCATTCCCATGTTTCTTTATATGAAACCCTATTTCTTGATTCTATTTCGTGCTGATTGGGAACATGATTTTTAATGACCCAAATTTTTTGAATAAAATTTTTTTCCAGAGAAAATGTCTGTCATATTATATTATACACAACAAAACCATATATTAATAATAATGATGTAAATATAAAGGGAAAGGTGACCCTATGAATTCGAACATTGAATATTGGTCAATATGAACATTAGGAACTATACTATGGATAATAATTTTAACATTATAAGTGTTGTTTATAAGAATTTTTTTGACAGAGGATAATTGATATATAAAGTAGAGTCAATGGCCTCAACCAGAAGATTAGTGCTGTTTGAAACTGATTTGTTAGAGCATGATATGGAGGTATAATTATTAGGGTTCTCCCTTGACCAATCCCAAGCCGAGCTTCAATAAGCGAAGCTTGAATAAAATCACCTACGGGATAAGTTAAAGTTAGTAGAGATTACCTGTAACACCCCAAGCTTTCACGATACGCTTCTCTTTCAATAATGCAATAGCTTGCATTATACGCAAGTTTGATATTCTAACACACACCACAACCAATCAATGTAGCCTTTATGAATAGTAATACCTACTTTTTGAAATTTTATAAATTTTATCTTTCAAAATGGACTTCATTTTTGGATTCAGAATATTGAATTTAGCCTAGAGTGAAATTTTGGAACTTTTTGGATAACTTTTATATTTTGATGAATAGTGAAAATTACTAAATTTTAATTAAAAACAAATTTTTTAATCAAAATAATTAATAGTGATAAATTATACTATTGAGTGGTTTTAAAGTACAATTAGAATATAATTTTACCATTTTATCCAATGGTGGTCATTAGAATTAATTTCACTTTGAAATTGGACATAAACAATTGTCAATCTTTTGATTGATATTGTTTCTTAAAAACACGCTATTTGTTTTGACAATGGGAATTAATTATAAAATTAATTAATGCAACTTATATGTTTGGAATTTTGTAAAATAGACACCATTTTTGAATTCAGAATATCATTTATAGCTTAGGGTGACTTTTTGGTATTTTTCTGAAAAACTTCAATTTTTGATGAATAGTGAAACCATTAAGTGGTAGTTTAAAAACTAATTTTTTCGTGTAAATGAAACATTACCAATTCTATGATTTGATTTTCAAAAATCTGATATACATGGTTTTCATTAGGAAGTAAAATTTGGTTCAATGGGATTAAAATAAATTTTTGGTGAATAGTAACTTTTAAGTTTTATTAATCGTGATTAAAGGTAATTAGTGTAATTTAAGGTAAATATAATGTTATAATAATATTAAATTACCTTTACACTTGTCCTAACCTTATTGTATGAGTTATTGATAACCAAGACAATCCATGGGTCAACTTGGGGACACCATGGATCCACTTGGGTAAGAAAATGACATTAATAACTTTTTATTTAAAGTAAAAATAAAATTATCACAAACATGTGTTGTTTTACTAAAAAAATTATTACATGGGGTTATATAAGTTAACTTTTATACTATAAATTTTAATTAGAAAGATAAAAAGATTTACTACATCATGGTAATTTTTTTATAATTTTTAGACATTAAATAAATAAATTTATTTATCACACCATGATGCTGCAACGATTACCTCATTAATTAACGATTTAAATAAAATGAAAAGATAATGTAAAATATAAGACATACAATTGTCAAAAACCTATTGTATGAGTATATTTAGAAACCTTATCACCTTATCTTCGAAATATATAATTGTGGGACCTTCGAAATCCGAAAAGAATTTCATAATAATGTAACATTTCATGACTTTCCAAGAGTGCCCCTCCTCTCCTCTTATAAAAGGCCCCCACCTCTACCACCTTATTCACACCATAAAAGCCATTTGGATCGGCAAACCTTTGCCAAAATACTCTATCAACTTCCCTATCTTACTCCCAGAATCCTCACTTTTGGAAGAAGTCTTCCCAAGGAAGCCTTTGTCTCAAATCAAAAAGAGTTACCCGATTTTAGGTAATGTCTTCTCTTATGTTTTTTTGTTTTATTTTGCTTCTCCAACCCCTTAAAATCTTTTTTATTCCTTTATTTGGTAACAACACCAGTATATAAAATATACTAGGATGATTTCATGAGAAGGATTTTATTTACACTTACACATACCTTCATCTAATGGTTAGAGAACAAACTGTTTCTGTGGGTGGTGAATTACTGCCTCACGAAACGATGATTGTTCAATCTTCTTTTAACACCTCTCATGGTGGCCATTATGATGACACTATTTTCATATATGATATATATATTATGTTTATGTTTTCCTTATGCTTCTTTATTTCTCAATTATGTCATACCTTTATGATTTCCATTATGGGTAAACACGATAATTTCATTTTAGGAAGTGCGGACTACCGCCCCCTCAAAGTGATTTGAATCGTTAATTCCATATGTGGGACGTATAAGGGATGGAGTAAATGATATTATATATGATATTATACTGGAATTATAATACACCTTTAAATCATTATGATTTAATTTCATTAAATACTAAATATAAATGAAAGTAGCGTTCATGCGTACGTACGACTTACCATCTCCATGAACGGTGCATTTCGTTTCTTACCTCTAAATGTTACGTAATATTATGAATGAATGTATATATTGGATATATATGATATATATGATATCTACATCATGAATATAATTATGGATATAATGGATATTTTACCACATGAACAACTTGTAATTATAAGAAGTTTATTTTTGACTTTAGTACCAAAGATCAACAAAACGACCGTTATTAACATAAATAATTACATAATGTTCATAACATGGTAATAAGTGATATAAAGGAATAATAAACTTGAAAAAGGTTCTTAAGAAATTATAAATTAACTCTAGTTTATTATTCAGGAGATTAAAGAACGGTCGAGCCAAGTCAAACATGAGGTAAGGACTTCATCTCAATCTCCTTTCATTGAGGCATATTTTACACACAACATTCTTTTATATGGTGTATAAAACCCCTTGAAATTTACGTTTATTCAAAAGGAATATTTTTTATATGAAGCGTTTTACTAAATGAAAAAAGGGAATGTTTTTTTCTCATACGTATGCGCCGACAACGAATTCTCCGCCGCCGTGACCATTATTTGAGTTTTGGCTTCCCCTACAAGCCATAACGTTTTTTAAATGAAAAATAAATACCCGGATTTAATTTTCTTTTATTTTGGTATTGAAAATGGTTTTGAAAGTGTTTGTATTATATCAATGTGTTGTATTGATATCTTGTGATTGAAATGTGGAAATTTTATGTTTCCTTTATGCATGTTTTATGTGATACGATTATATTGTGGTTTATGATATGTTTAAACATGTTCATATGAGGAATGCATTGGACTTAATAAGTGACAGGTGGAGCCTGTTATAGCTCCTCGATGAATCGGTAGGTCTCATGAGACAAACTAGTGTCTTGGCATGAGGCCTTGATGAAATCTTATTTGTAGTTTTGGCACGAGGCCTTGGCTATGTGGTTATGATAGTCTGGAATTATGCATTCCACCATTATGAAAGTGGTTATTGATATTGCATGTGATTATTCGACTAGTAGAATATCCATGTTAATAAGTAAATGGAATTATTTCATTTTATTTTTTCCATATTATTCTGAAGTTCAAGTTTAAAAGGCTTTTGTTTTAGTTATACATTGCCTTAAATGTTAATGTTTATTTATGAAAGCTTCCACTATATTGTTATCCTTACAGAGCATCTGAGCTCACCCCTTCCAATGTTTTAATTTTTCCAGGATGTGAAGAAGTATATTATGAATGACCTGTAGGGATAGTATGAGGGGATATTAAGACAAGACGTTGTTGTAGTTTTGTTTTACTTTATGGTGTAATGTAAGACTTATGAATGTATCTAGTGTTTCCGAGGCTACTAAACTAATCGGTCTTTCGAGACTTGATCTTTTGTGATCATGCCAATGTTACACAATAATGCACCGACTCTGGTTAACTGGGGTCGGGGCGTTATAGTTGGTATCAGAGGGAGGTTAGTACTAACTTTGGAAGATATATTTAGATAAACTCTGATTAGAGCACATAGCCCAAAGATAGACTTTGAGGATTAGTATAGAAGAACTTCCTAGAATTTTGGTATTATAGAGATTTTGTGAGTTTTCCGAGAAATACATCCCTGTATGGATACTAGTAGGTAGAGGCTGCTCTGGCACAGATATACCTAGGGGTAAAACTTGAAAACACCACTTTGAGATAGACTCAAATGGGAACTGGTGCACAACAACGGGCCTTGCTGCACTCTTGGCTACGACACTCCTAGGGGATATGCTTAGGATAATTCTTATTTTCTTTACAAAACATTATGAAGGGTTTATGAGTATATACTTTCTCAAAGAAAACATTTTTATGATTATAGTTCAATTTATGTTAAGTGTTTTACAAGTATGGAATTATGTATTTTGATTCATAAACTAATCTAGTTTATGCCATTGTTTAGAAATGGAGCCTAGTGGGAGGAATGAAAACCGTATCAATGCACACAATCCATGTAGGGATTGCCCTCCTGCTCAAGATAATTATAGTAGAGTTGGAGATACAACTGGTGTTGATCAACTTATCACCATACTAGGATAACTCACTCAGGTTATGAATAATAACCTTACTCGTATGGAGCACCCTGATCCGCAACGTGGAGGATCAATGTTAGACCGCTTCATGAGGCAAAAACTGCTAACATTTAATGGGGGTACAAATCCATTAGTAGCTGATCATGGATAAACTCCATATAGAAAATATTCAACGCCTTGGGGAGTAGCGAAAGGGAGAAGGTTTTCATGGCAGTTTACCGCCTCACTGGAGATGCTGATCAATGGTGGTCATTGATTCAAAACACAAAGGAAGATAATGAAGTATCAAATATAGAATGGAGGGAGTTCAAATAGCTTTTATTAGAAAAATACTTTCCTCATGACCATCGAGCAGATATGGAAAGACAATTTATGAGTCTGAGACACAAGGAGGATGAGAATGTCACAAAGTATGAGGCCAACTTTACAAGGTTAGAAAGGTATGTTGCAGATTATATACATAACCCAAGAAGTAATATTGATCGTTTCTTTGATAGGTTGAAACAATTTCTCCATCAAGCCTTAGTCTCACAATCTTTCTCATCGTACGAAGATATTGTCTCATGTTCTATCAAGATAGAAAAGGAATTCTCTAAATCTTATGAAAATAAAGTAAAACAAGAGAAGAAGAGAACAATGGAACAAGTGGCAGATAAAGGGAAAAAGCGAAAGAATGATTTTCCATTATGTGATAATTGTGGGAAGAATCACCCTGGTACTTGCCTAAAAGGAATGAGAGTTTGTTAAAAATGTGGAGAAAAAGGTCACCAGGATAATGATTGCAAGGGATAGAAAGAGGCTATCAATGTTGAGTGCTACAATTGTAAGGAATTAGGGCATTATGAAAATGAATGTCCTAAGCGTCAGGGAAACTTAACTCAGAAAAGGAAAAGGGATCAAGGCCAATATTATGCTGTTACTATAGTTGAAGTGGAATAATTAATGTATTGGTGATTTTGGAGTCAAGGATTATATTCTGTTTATAAGAATAATGTGATATATATAAGGGTTGTACTGAAGTACTTGTTGTTTTCATTAAGGTTTTAATATGATGAAGGTAATCATATTTTTAGTATGTGACAATAATAGAAACTTTACTTTGTTTGGGGAATCTAATGTTACAATTGATTTTAGAATTTAGAGACATTTTAGGGAAAGTCAGGATAGAGGTATTTTGGATAACTATAAAGGTTGGATTGGATTAAGTTGAACTTTGGATAGTATTGTTTAAGGTTAAAATATTTTTGAACATTATTTTTGGAATATTATAATACTATAGTTTTTGGAAAAGAACAACCTGAAGGTCGGGAGATAACCCGTCGTGTCGGACAAAGCTGTAGGAATCGAACCCACAACCATAGTGCAACATGCCTTTATTACCTACCACTAGCCTAAATGAATTCACTGGTTATTAAAAAATAGTTTTCCTCATCTAAATGGTATGTGTTAATATTTGGAGCCTTATACGATTAGGATAAATATAATATTTTTGAGTTATATTATCTTTTTGAGTGAAAGATGGGTTTGTGGTAAAAATTTATTAAAGAATGAAAGTCTACATGAAATGTATGTATATTTACTTAAGTTCTTAGTAAATCTCCTAAATAAATTCCTCAACTTTATGAAAGGTAACTTAAAACAAATACGTTGTCGGTTAACTTTTCCTACTGGGGAATCAATGATCGTTTAACCAATCACAAGTTTGTGATTTTCTTATAGTTAAACTTTTTCCTAATCCTATTTTCTACAACTATCCATCAGACCTTGATGGTGTGTTTCTCCTCCATATCCATATTTTCATATAATCCTAGTATAGGCTATCTCAGGTGACCTTTGTACTTATCTTTCTTTCTTTTAATGTTATATTTTTATTAACCCTATTTCCGATGTGGGTTTTCCACAAAGGTATTTTCTATTTTAAACCTTTTATTTTCAAAGAAAAATATCAAATTGCGAGGACGTAATTTATTGAAGTAGGAGAGAATGAAACACCCCAAGCTTTCACGATACGCTTCCCTTTCAATAATGCAATAGCTTGCACTGTATGCAAGTTCGAGATTCTAACACACACCACAACCAATCAATGTAGCCGTTATGAATAGTAATACCTACTTTTTGAAATTTTATAAATTTTATCTTTCAAAATGGACTTTATTTTTGGATTCGAAATATCAAATTTATCCTAGAGTGAAATTTTGGAACTTTTCGGATAACTTTTATATTTTGATGAATAGTAATAATTACTAAATTTTAATTAAAAACAAATTTTTTAATAAAGATAATTAATAGTGATAAATTATACTATTGAGTGGTTTTAAAGAATAATTAGAATATAATTTTATCATTTTATCCAATGGTGGTCATTAGAATTAATTTCACTTTGAAATTGGACATAAACAATTGTCAATTTTTTGATTGATATGGTTTCTTAAAAACACACTATTTGTTTTGACAATGAGAATTAATTATAAAATTAATTAATGAAACTTATATGTTTGTAATTTTGTCAAATAGACACCATTTTTTAATTCAGAATATCAATTATAGCTTAGGGTGAATTTTTGGTATTTTTCTGAAAAACTTCAATTTTTGATGAATAGTGAAACCACTAAGTTGTAGTTTAAAAACTAATTTTTCATGTAAATGAAACATTACCACTCTGTGATTTTATTTTAAAAAATTTGACATACATGTTTTTCATTAGGAAGTAAAATGTTGTTCAATGGGATTAAAATAATATTTTGGTGAATAGTAACTTTTAAGTTTTATTAATCGCGATTAAAGGTAATTAGTGTAATTTAAGGTAAATATAATGTTATAATAATATGAAATTACCTTTACACTTGTCCTAAACTTATTTTATGACTTATGGACGACCAAGAAAATCCATGGGTCAACTTGGGGACCCGATGGATCCACTTGGGTAAGAAAATGACATTAATAACTTTTTATTTAAAGTAAAAATAAAATTGTCACAAACATGTGTTGTTTTACTAAAAAAATTATTAAATGGGGTTATATAAGTTAAATTTTAGACTATAAATATTCATTTTAAAGCTAAAAAGATTTAATACATCATGGTAATTTTTTTTATAATTTTTAGACATTAAATAAATAAATTTATTTATCACACCATGATGATGTAGCGATTACCTCATTAATTAACGATTTAAATAAAATGAAAAGATAATGTAAACTCTAAGACTTAAACTTGTCTAAAACCTATTGGATGAGTATATTACGAACACTTATCACCTTATCATTTAAATATATAATTGTGGGACCTTTGAAATCCGAAAATCATTTCATAATAATGTAACATTTCATGACTTTCCAAGAGTGCCCCTCCTCTCCTCTTATAAAAGGCCCCCACCTCTACCACCTTATTCACACCATCAAAGCCATTTGTCTTGGCACACATCTACCAAAATACTCTCTCAACATCCATATCTTACTCCTATAAGTCTCACTTTGGGCAAAAGTCTTCCCAAGGAAGCCTTTGGCTCAAATCAAAAAGAGTTACCCGATTTTAAGGTAATGTCTTCTCTTAAGTTCTTTTGTTTTATTTTGCTTCTCCAACCCCTTAAACTCTTTTTTATCCCTTTGTTTTGTAACAAAAACAGTATCTAAAATATACTAGGATGTTTTCTTGATAAGTATTTTATTTAAACTTACACATAACTTCATCTAATGGTTAAAGAACATACTGTTTCTGTGGGTGGTGAATTACTGCCTCACGAAACGATGATTGTTCAATATTCTTTTAACACCTCTCATGGTGGCCATTATGATGAAAATATTTTCATATATGATATATATATTATGTTTATGTTTTCTTTATGCTTCTTTATTTCTCATTTATGTCATACCTTTATGATTTCCATTATGGGTAAACGCGATAATTTCATTTTAGGAAGTGCGGACTACCGCCCCCTCAAAGTGATTTGAATCGTTAATGCCATATGTGAGACATATAATGGATGGAGTAAATGATATTATATATTATATTATACTGGAATTATAATACAACTTTATATAATTATGATTTCATTCCATTAAATATGAAATATAAATGAAAGTAGAGTTCATGCGTACGTACGACTTACCGTCTCCATGAACGGTGCATTTCATTTCTTACCTCTAAATGTTACGTAATATTATGAATGAATGTATATATTGGATATATATGATATATATGATATCTAAATCATGAATATAATTCTGGATATAATGGATATTTTACCACATGAACAACTTGTAATTATAAGAAGTTTATTTTTGACTCAAGTACCAAAGATCGACAAAACGACCGTTATTAACATAAATAATTACATAATGTTCATAAAATGGTAATAAGTGATATAAAATGAATAATAAAATTGAAAAAGGTTCTTAAGAAATTATAAATTAACTCTTGTTTATTATTCAGGAGGTTAAAGAATGGTCGAGCCAAGTCGGACACGAGGTAAGGACTTCGTCTCAATCTCTTTTCATTGAGGCATATTTTATACACAACTTTATTTTATATGGTGTATAAACCCCTTTGAATTCTACATTTATTCAAAAGGAATATTTTTTATATGAATAGTTTTACTAAATGAAAAAATGGAATGTTTTTTTGTTGTACATATGTGGTGACAACGACTTCTTCGCCGCCGTGACCATTATTTGAGTTTCGGCTTCCTCTACAAGCCATAACTTTTTTTAAATGAAAAATAAATACCAAGATTTAATTCTATTTTATTTTGGTATTGAAAATGGTTTTGAAAGTGTTTTTATTATATCAATGTGTTGTATTGATATCTTGTTATTGAAATATGGAAATGTTATGTTTCCTTTATGCATGTTTTATGGGATACGATTATGTTATGGTTTATGATATGTTTAAACCTGTTCATATGAGGAATGTATTGGACTTAATAAGTGACGGGTGGAGCCCGCTATAGCTCCTTGATGCATCGGTAGGTCTCATGAGACAAACTAGTGTCTTGGCACGAGGCCTTGACAAAATCTTATTTGTATTCTTGGAACGAGGCCTTGGCTACGTGGTTATGATAGTCTGACATTATGCATTCCATCATTATGAAAGTGGTTATTGATATTGAATGTGATTATTCGACTAGTAGAATATCAATGTGAATAAGTAAATGGAATTATTTCATTTTATTTTTGCCATATTATGCTGAAGTTCAAGTTTAAAAGGATTTTGTTTTAGTTATACATTGCCTTAAATGTTAATGTTTATTTATGAAAGCTTCTGCTATATTGTTATCCTTACTGAGCATCTGATCTCACCCTTTCCAATGTTTTAATTTTTCCAGGACGTGAAGAAGTATATTATGAATGACCTACAGGGATAGTATGAGGGGATATGAAGACAAGATGTAGTTGTAGTTTTGTTTTACTTTATGGTGTAATGTAAGACTTATGAATGTATCTAGTGTTTCCAAGGCTACTAAACTAATAGGTCTTTCAAGACTTGATCTTTTGTGATCATGCCAATGTTACTCAATAATGCACCGACTCTGGGTAACTGGGGTCGGGGCATTACATTACCAATCGATCAATGTTAGCTGAGGCACCCCACAAAACTACCACCATCGCACACCTTACTCTTAGGGAGTACACAGGTGTAAAAAGGGTTTACATGTCCCAACCTTAGTGTGTAATTACTTTGTTTAAATAAAATTGTTATTCCATCAATTCCATTTCAAGAACTGTTTTTCTTAATAAAATTGAGATGGAATTTGATAAATTGATTTTTAATTCAAAAATTATAATTTCTAAAAAAGATATAAATATTTATAATAACTAAGATATTATGAATAATATTTATTTTAATGAAATTGTATGATAAAAAAATATTATTTAAATATAAGTGATAAAATATTTTTTTTCAAGTGTCAGAAATTTTACTATACATTTTCAATCCACTATTATTTATAATAAATAATGATTTTTATATTCAAAAGTTGTAATTATAAAATTTATATAATTATTATGATAAAATAAATATCATTTTTGAAATCATCTTGTCTTAATTAGGTTAGGGTGAATTTATGAGAATTTTCTAAAATACTTTATTTTTCATGAATAATAAAAATACAGTTTGAGTTTTTCTTTATCCTTAATGAATTCATAATTATGTAATAATGTTGTAATAACAAATTAAAAACAATATAATACTAAAAATATATTTTTTATTAATATAATTTTATTATATATTTAAATAAATTTAAAAATCTATAATTTTCTTTCCAAATTCTAAAATAGAAACTTTAACTTTAAAAAATGTTATTTTGAGTAAAATTTAATTATCCTTTCCCAAATAAGTAATATATACTTATGGTCTAATATTAGGGATTTAAAAAACATAAATGGTTTTCCAAGTTTCTATTATCATTGATAAATATTATGGGCAATGCCATGGTTTTTCATTTTCCACAACCTAGGTTTCTAAGGCCTATATTTAGAAATTAATAAAAAACCCCACCATTTTGCTATAAAATTACCTCCCATTTCTCTATTTAATTTCACTCCCAATTAATCCTCCATCAATCTATGATAGTTTTATCTCTCAAGGGTTCCTTCTAATTTTTTCTCAAGTCCCCAAGGTCCCAATCCTCAAGTTTTAGGAGTCACTTTTCAATGCAAGAGAAATATCCTTCTTTTCTATTCATTTTAAGAACCTTTTTTTGTATATGTATTCTGAATTTTATAGTCACTATATCTCTTTCTATTCATTTTTATTTATTACATAACCTCCAATTATGTTTTATCAATGGGATATCCCTATCCCCTCTCCTTTTACCCTTTTATAAAACCATGTTTTATATCCGTTATGCTGCCAAATGTATTTCTCAAACTTTTTCTCTTCACCTCAATAAATTATCTTTTTATTTATTTTTATAAATACATAAACAGATTTATTTTATAGGGTTATTAACCAATATGTAAAATTATTTCTTTTATTCAGTTTTTTTACAAGTATAAAATCCACATTCCCCTTCTGTGGGTTAAAAAAAGACATAATGATCATCTTTTTAAAAGCACTATTAAAATGCCATGATTTTTTATATGAAATACATTCCTTTTATTCTCTATGTTTTATTTATTGAATTATTTATTTTTTATCTATATATATTACATGAAAATTAATACATATTAAGGGTTTTCCCTAATATCCCTTCAATACATTGGGTAAATAATTTAATCTCAAGAGATGACATGTCCTATGATACCTTAAGGAAAAACCTTAGTAATTTTTTTATAACACCTCAGTGACAAAACATGGTGATATTCTTATGAATGTATCATTTAAATTTTGCATCCACACTTCCACATTATTATTAATTTTCTTTTAATTATGATATACATCATGTTCTATTTCTCATGCCATAATTATGTTACTCATGTTCTTTTTGTTATTCCTCAATATCACATGTAAACTGTCCCCCCTTGCTTTGCCTTCTTGGGACTTATGATCACTCTTTACTTTGATGTATATACCCAGGTTATGATATAAAGTTAAAGTAATTAGGATTAACCAATAAAGAATTCATTAAATTGTTTTAGAATATTTTTATTTAATTTTTCATGCATCATGTACCTAATTTCCAAGAAACTAAAATTTAAAAGATCCTCTATTTGTACCATGTAAATGAAAAGTTATATAATAAAAAGGTGGGATACCATTGTTGGTATAAAATTACAGTTTAGTTATTTATAGAAATTAGGATTTGAAAACTGTAGGAACAACCCTATATAAATGTTTAAATATAAGAAAACATCCTATTATTTTGGTGAAGTATTACATAATAGGTTTCTAAGAAAATAAATCCATGTCTGGATATGACCAAGTGGATGGGGATTTGTAATATATGTATATATGGGTAAAACCCAAAACACCACTTTGAGATAGACTCAAATGTGAATTGCTTCATGATAATAGGCCTTGCTGTACTCTTTTTTTTGACACTCTTGAGGGATATTTTTGGTTAATCACATGATTTTTATAAACCATTATGAAGGATATATAGAAAATTTAATTATTATTAATGAATAAAATATTTAAGCATGATGTATTAAGACATAAAATTACTTTATAAATTATAATATTATTAAAAGAAACACATTTATTACTAAGGTTTTCTTATTTTATAAAATAGTTGGAAATTAGAGGAACCACATAAATGGTGATCACAATAGAACACACGATGACAACCCTATGATGGAAACCAAAATGGAAAACTTCATGAGAATGATGAATAAAATAATTAAAGTTATGAACAATAACTTGACTCAAACTGAGAAACTAGATCCACCTCAAAGGTCAAAACTTTATATTTAGTACTTTATGCATCAATGACCAACTTCATTTAGTAGATCTATCATCCCATTTATTACTAAAGAATGGATAATCTATATAGAAAAGATCTTTTCTATACTCTGTTGTTTGAGAAGAGAGAAAGTCACCCTGGATATATACCACTTTAAGGGAGAAGATGATCAATGGTGGACACTGATTAAAAACACGAATCTAAGAAGGGAGATTTATGCTATGGAGTGAGAAGAGTTCAGGGGAATAATTTTATATAAATATTTCCCCTGTTCAATGAAAAAATAGAGAAGGAATTCCAAGAGAAGAAGGAAACGGAAAATGAATATATGGGAAGCTCTGAGATGAACTTTATAAGACTTTCTCATCCGATCTCTAGCTTTATCATGGGTCCTAATGGAAATATTGATATATTCTTCGATGGTCTAAGAACCCATCTAAGAAAGAATCTAGACAATTGATTCTATGAAAACTATGAGGAGATAGTGAAAAGTGCTATGAAGGTTGAAATTGAGTTCATAGAGACACATTGGTCCTATAGATCGAATAAAAAGACGCTATTGGAGATTTTAGATTTACCAACGGTTTAGAACCATTTGTAAAGGCTAGAAAACCGTTGGTATAAACTATACCAAAAATTGTCCAAACTGTTGGGTCTTGAGTTGTAGGGATAGGCATATCCCAACGGTTATATGAGAACCATTGAGATATGTCTGAAAAAATCAGTATATACCAACAGTTTCAGTAAACCGTTGGAATATATGTTTTCCAACGGTTTTAAACTGTGAGTAATAGCATGGAGAATATCTATACCAAAGTTCTATAAACTGTTGGTATAGACTTTTACCAATGGTTTGGGGAAAACCATTGGAGAATCTCTAGTAAAATTATCTATTCCAACAGTTTAAAAGCCGTTGGAATATACTTATACCAATGGGTTACATAAAACCATTGGTATAAGTTCTGGTTTTACACATATACCAACGATTATGAACCGTTGGCATATATTTTTTATACCTGCAGCAGCAACTTGCTGGCCTCCTCCCCCTATGCAGCTGCATCCCACCAGCAGGCCACCTATGGAGCAGCAAAATATCTGCATAATACATGCACATAAAACAAGTAACACAATACACCATTAACAAGTATACCTGCATAATACATACATAATTATGTATGGATTCATACAAATTTCTGTATTAATTCATAAAAAATCCACCCAACACATAATTCAAACATAAATCTGAATACCTATAATTCTGTATTTAATTACCCTTTACACACATACTGAATTAACACATAATTTAGGGGTTTGGGGTGGCTTTCCAAGGGGGGTAGGGGTATCTAGAGGGGATGGGGGTGTCCGAGGGTGGGGGGGGGGGGGCTGTCCAGGGGGTGGGGGATGGGGCTGTAAATGGTGGGGGTGGTGGTTGTGGTGGTGGGGGGGGGGGTGTACATGGGGGTGTTCGGGGGGTGGGGGTGGTGTCCAGGGGGTTGGGGGGGGGGTTCTAGGGGATGGGGGGTGGGGTGGGGTGGTGTCCAGGGGGTGGGGGGTGGGGTCTAGGGGTTGGGGGGGGGGGGGGGCTGTCCAAGGGGGGTGGGGTGGTGTCCACGAGTGTTGGGGGTTGTCCAGGGGGTGGGGGGATGGCCAGTGGGGTGGGGGGGGGGGGGGTCCACAGTGGTGGCAGGGCTGTCAAGGGGGTCAGGGGTGTCTAGGGGGTGGTCGGGGCTATCCACGGGGGTGGGGGGATTTCCAGGGTGGTAGGGGTGTCCACGGAGGTGGGTGGGGCTGTCCAGGGGGTATGAGGTGTCCAAGGGGGTGGCCGGGTTGTCCACGGGGGGTAGGGCTATCCAGGGGGGGTGAGGCTATCCAAGGGGGTGGGTGGGGCTGTCCACGAGGGGTGGGGGGATGTCCAGGGGGTGGGCAGGGCTGTCCAGGGGGTAGGTGGGCTGTCCACAGGGGGTGGCTGAGTTGTCCACGGGGGTGGCGGGGCTGTCTAATGGGGTCGAGGGGTGTCTAGGGGGTGGGTGGGGGTGGGGGGGGTGGGGGGGGGGGGGGCTTTCCAAGTGGGTGGGGGTGTCTGGGGGGTGGGCAGGGCTGTCCATGGGGGTGGTGGTTGTTCAGGGGGTAGGGGGTGTCCCGAGGGGTGGGGTGGTGTCCGGGGGGGGGGGTGTCCATGGGGGTGGGGTGGTGTCTAAGGGGTTGGGGGGGGGGGGGTTCTAGGGGGTGGGAGGGGGTTTCCAGGGGTGGGGGTGGTCCAAGGGTTGGGGGGATATCCAAGGGGGTGGGGTAGTGTCCATAGGGGTGGGGGCTATCAAGGGGGTGGGGGGCTATCCAGGGGGGTGGGGTGGGGGGTCTAAGGGGTTGCAGGTCTCTCTAGGGGGTCGGGGTGTCTGAGGGGGGGGGGGGGGGTGGGCGGGGTTATCCACGAGCGTGGGGAGGGGGTAGGGGGTGTCCACGGTGGTGGGAGGGGCTGTACAAGGGGTACGGGGTGTCCAAGGGGGTGGGTGGGTTGTCCCTGGGGGTAGGGGTGTCTAGGGGGGCGGGCATGACTATTTAGGGGGGTGGGTGGGGCTATCCACAGGGGTGGGTGTTGTCCAGGGGGGTGGGTGGGGCTGTCTAGGGGGTGGGTGGGGCTATCTACGGGGGTGGGAGGGGCTGTCCAGGGGGTATGGGGTGTCCAGGGGGGTGGGTAGGGCTATCCAAGGGGGTGGGGAGGCTGTCCACAGGAGGAGGGGCTGTCTAGGGTGTGGAAGGCTGTCCATGGGGGGGGGGGGGTGGCAGGGCTGTCCAAGGGGGTACGGGGTGTCCAGGGGGGATGTGGTGGGTGGGGGGGGGGCTATCCATGGTGGTGGGGTGGGGGGGGGGACTGTCCATAGGGGTGTCTAGGGGGTGGGGTCGGGGGGGGGGGGGGGGTTGTCCAGGGTGGTGGTGGGGGGGGGGGCTGTCCAGGGTGGTGGGTGGGGGGGATATCCATTAGGGTGGGGGGGGGTGTCTGGGGGTGGGGTGGGAGCGTGATTTTTTTTGTTTTTGTTTTTAGAAAAGTGATAATTATTTAACATGAGGCAAAGCTTGTATCAATAGAAAGGACAATTAAAAGAAAAACAGATCATTGATTTTTCCCCTCCCCCTCTCAGTGTGTAACATCTTGACCTTATCATGGGTTGTCTAGGGGGTTGGGTGTACTGTCCACGAGGGTGGGTGGGCTGTCCACTTGGGAAGGTGGGATATCTAGTGGGTAGGATGTGGTCAGGGGGGTGGGAAGGCTGGCCATAGGGGGTAGGGGTGTCCAGGGGGGTGGTCGGGCTATCCACGGAGGTGGGGGGCTGTTCATGGGGGGAGGGGGTGTCCAGGGGGGTGGGCGGGCTATCCACAAGGGTGGTCAGGCTGTCCAAGAGGGTAGTGGGTGTCCAGGGGGGTGGGCGGGCTATCCACGAGGGTGGGCGGGGCTGTCAAAGGGGGTAGGGGGTGTCCAGGGGGTGGGCGGGCTGTCCACGATGGTGGGCGGGGATGTCCAGGGGGTACGGGGTGTCCAGGGGGTGGGGGGTTGTCCATAGGGGTAGGGGGTGTCCATGGGGGGTGGGCGGGCTGCCCATGGGGGTGGCCAAGTAATCCAGAGGGTATGGGGTGTCCAGGGGGTGGGAGGGCTGTCCACGGGTGTGGGCGGGGCTGTTCTGGGGAGTATGAGGTGTCTTGGGGGTGGGGGTCTGTCCATAGGGGGAGGGGCTCCCCAGGGGGTGGGCATGCTATCCATGGGGGTGGCGAGGCTATCCAAGGGGTACGAGGTGTCCAAGGGGTGGGGGCTGTCTAGGGGAGGGGTGTGTAGAGACCCAAAGCCTAACGTACATGAACATTACATTACTTTTGCGGAATACTTAGTACATAAAAAAAACACACACACAAGGATCGTAATAGTTTAGTGTCTTTGGAAACTCGGAACGTAATCTTCTAATCGTGGTGAAAGATCCTCAATATCTCCCATAAAGATCTCCCTTTTTTTCTACCTAAAACATTTCTTTATATCCTGGGGAAAAGAAAACATAAAAGGGTGAGCTCAAATGCTCAGTAAGGGTAAACAAAAGAAATATCAATCACATCATATACATAAGAACATAGCTTTTGGAAATCTTAACCTGCAAAAGAGCTCATAATATCATAACACGGGATAAATCATAGAAGTGAAATGTAATCCCAATAATCATAACTTAAAACATGAAACTTTGTGGCATACACACATAATCATAGAGAATCATTTCTTGTTAGTCAAGACTCATTGCCAAGACTATCTTAGTGGACAAAGTCCCTTTCTGAATCGAGTAGCCCTCAGTTCAGTCATGTTTCACTGAACTGGTATAACCTACTGTTCCAGCCCTGTCTATCTCATGAGATATAAAATCTTTACCCAATGCATTGGAGGGAGATATAAGTCCCACCCTTCTCATAATGATACCATTCTTATGTGTGCCACAAAATCATAAATCATACATCATTGCATAACCCATGTAATAAAAATGGGATTCTTAAACAACGTGACATCATAAAACCATTCATATAAGATAAAAGAATTCATAAAAATAATTCCATCACAACATAATCAAATCAATGTAATAATAGGGATAAAAACAGAACCCTTTATTATCTTATATGGAAAATAATTTTGATAAAACACTTGAACTCCATTCTTGCGGAAAATATCCTTTCTTCTTCAAAAACATTTTCCTTTCTTAACATGTCTTACAATTTTCAACTAAAAGAAGTTTATTAAAAATAAACTTGAAAACATGTAAAGGAAGCTTCTTGGAGATAATGTTTTAAAAATCCATTCATCCCGTATAAGTTAAAAAAACATTCTTCTCATACTTTTGTCGGAAAAGTCAAAAAATACCTCGTACGAAAAACGACAAAAGATTCCTTTCATATCTTTTACTAAAAACTCACCGAAGGGTAAAATTGAATTTAAACAATTGTAGGTGGATGGAAATAACATTACATATTGAGGAAACATGGATTTGGATGATAAAATACTCCCCAGTAAATGCCAAAGTATAAACAATATCGGATAAAAATGAGATTGTGATATTTCCCTTACCTTAGGTCCGACTTGCTTTGTAAGTGTCCGAACCTCCTATATAATGATTTAAATCATGTTATTGACTTATTCAAGAATCATATTCATTGTTATTATATCATATATGATCCACTTATGACTTTATATTACCCGTAAATTCATGTTAAAGTAGCGTTTTGGGTAAAATCGTCTCATTTGTCGTTCGTGTTTTTAACTTGTAATTATTCATATGATTACTTAGATCGTGATTACTTAATTCCAGAATATAAAACATGATTTATATATATATATTCAGAATAAACATATATAATAAATCAGTAAATGGAAAGAAATACACCGTTCATGGAGACGGTAGTCCGTACGTACGCATGAACGCTGTTTTCGTTTCCTTATTGAATTGAATGGAATTAAGTAGATGACATACATATAAATAATTCCAGTATCATTATTATGTCATATATTTCATTATTACTTATTATATATACTTTATAATCATTCATGAATGGTTAATCATTGAGAATGAATCTCATCGCGTCGTGGAGACGGTAGTCCGTACGTACGCACGAGCGATGATATCATTCCCATGGTCGTGGAGTTGTGTTGAAGTGTATGTATACTATTTCAGTATCAATATCAATTTATAATAATCATGTATAGTTACTCATTAAACCATTATACCCATCCAATTAAGGTGGTGGCGGAAAATAGATTACACCACGGCGTGGAGACGGTATTCCGTACGTACGCACGCGCGGTGATTTCCTTTTTCCGTAGGATGGATAGAAGGTTAATTAGAGTTGTTTCATATTTATAATAACATGTAAGTATGTAAGTAATACTGATGTTATTACTTTATCATGAAACAACTAAAGAATAAGAAGTTGAAGAAGAAAGAAATTGAAAAGATCGGTAATGGATATTACCTCTTCTTTGAAACGCCTCTTTGAATCCTTCACTTAGGGAACTAAGATTGGTCTTTGAAGAAGACCAGAACCTCTAGGATTATTCTATGGAAGTGTAGAAGAGGTTTTGGCAGGGGTTGGCCGAGCTTGAAGGCTCAAAGTTGTGTGAGGAGGAGGGGGAGGAGGTGCCCTTTTATAAGGGAGGAGAGGGGCACCTTAGGAATTCTTAAAAATATTAATTTATAATAAATCTAACCCCACTTAAAAACCTCCAATAATGACTCATATTCGAAGATTAGATGATATAGGGTTGTAATATCATCAACCAAGCAAATTTATACATGTTTGGATCTTATTTTAAACCTTATCATTTTGATTTATCCTTATTTAATCTATTTAAGTTTATTTGTGGTAATAAAATTCTAAATTTTAAATTATAACAAATAATTACTTATTTGTTGTGAATTTTCCATAATTTTTTACTTTATAACATTATAGAGCATATAAATATAAATTTATAATTTTTAAATATTGTTGTGATTTTTAAACAATTTTATAATATGTTATTTTTGTAAAATAACAATAGTGTCAATTTTGACACTATTCATTTATTTGAATTTAAATAAAATATATACAGAAGATATGTTCGAAATAAAAGCTTTAATATATTAATAAAAGGTCATATGTATCTATAAAATTAGTGTATCACATTAAATAGTTCATATAATATTTATTTTATTATTTTTAAAACCATTTATTTGGTTTATCTCTTAATAAAATAATTACTACATCATTTTTGTATAATTATTTAATATACTTATTTGTTGTATAAAAATTTAAAATAAAATCCTATGATGAAGATAAATATATTACCTTTCACAATAATACTTTTACTCGAATTTATCATCTTAAAATCACAATATTTAAATTGTTATATTTATTAAATTATGAAGGTGACAACTTTGGCATCATTAAAAATAAAATAATATAAGGGTCATAATCGCTTTTATAAGGCTCCAAATGGTCAAATATTCGACCATTGGATTCTTATGGTTTACATTTACATGACCAATAAGTTTTGGTTAGGTATTGGTGCATTTTATGGTCACTATTAGTTTTAAAAAAACAATATTCTTGATTTTTCACTAGATAAACAATTTCTGCATCACTATTGTGTCATAATTAATGATAATTATTTAATCCCTAAAAATTATAAATAAATTTATATGATGTAGATAATTTCATTAGATTTCTGGAGACTATTCATGTTTTAATTTTCATGAAGTTTATCACTAAATTGAAATTAATATACTTATAAAATTTAAGAGAGTGACATGTTGTCACTTTCTTTGGTTTTAATAATAATTAAGTTATTTTCATGGACAAATGTCCATTAAATGATCCTAATCCGACCCTTAGGTGATATTGGTCGACTTTTATTCATCCAATAGGATTTTGAAATTTGTTAGGGTAATTTTAAAATATTATATTTACCCTTAATTACCCGATTTACCTTTAACTATGGTAAATAAAATTTACCGTAGTTACTATTCATAATTCCCAAAAATAAAAAGTAGCTTATTAACATAATTTGGACCCACTGATTCAAAATATGGAATCCATTTTTCCAAATTCAATACACAAAAGATGCAGAAATTAAATTAAAATTAATCCCGTTGTCGAAAGAAAATGGGTTTTTCTTTAAAACATTGCAAAAGATTGAATTGATTTAACCTACGAATTCAAGGTAAAATCAATGCTAATGACATACATTATATTAAATGGTAAAAATATATTCTATTTATACTTTTAAACCATTCAATATTATAATTTAACCACATAAGATATTACGATGAAAAAAGTTGTTTTTAATTAAAATATAACGTGTTTTTACTATTCATTAAAATATGAAAGTTATCGGAAAAATATCAAAACATTATCTAATGTAAATTTTTATATCCTGATTCAAAATAAGAATATTATTTTGTCAAATTGAACATATAAACATGTCAAAAACTATATTTAAAGTGGGTGCGCCATCAAAAGGCGGTAAAACTGCATTTTTTGAAAAATACTTATTTTACCCGAAAAATTTATTTTGTTCTTATACCATGTTCTAGAAATATGTAAGATGAATAATAATGTTATAAAATTCAAAATTTAGTTAATACTATTCATAACGGCTAGTTCATGACAATATTATAATAATATAACATTGTTTATTAAAACCCGGTATTGCGTACAACACACGCTATCGAGGAAGGTCGCGATTGCGTGTAATGCAAGCCAAGTCAGGGTTGCGTGTTGTAAAAGAATCCTTCGTTGTTTCGTATAACAGAATCCAACCATATTTCATTTATACATTTAATATATATATATATATATATATACTCAATGTTGTGTAGAATAACTATTATCAAAATTGTGTGTAACACGGTCCAAGAATAGTGTTGCGTATACTGCAAGCTAATACGGTGTTGCGTATAGCGCAAGGTAATCTTGGTGTAGAATACAACATAATACATTAATGAAATTAAAATAATATTTTTCATAAAATCTCGGGGTGTTACATTCTACCCCCCTTAAAATGAATTTCGCCCTCGAAATTCGTCAGGGTTATAAATGGTTTACAATTTGAAAGTTTCTTTGATAGAAACCCACATCGTAAAAAGGAATACCAAAACTTATCTTTAAAAACAAAAGTATGAAACGTAACGGTTACCCAAATAAACTAATCACTGTGTTTCCACATAGGTGAAAATATGGATATGGAAGAGAAATCTAACCATCATGTTCTGATGGAGAGTGGTAGAGAACATGGCTATGGAAAAGCTAGCAATCAAAAAGCCATAAATTTGTGATGATCTAGGGTACCATCTGATTCATCGGATATAAGGGCACTAGGACAACATTTTTGGTTTTCAAGATCATTTCCCTAAATTTGAAAATTTGAATTAGAATAAATACTTACTTTATTTTGGTACAATCTCACTGTTGTTCGTGCCTTGAACAATTTCCACTTCATCTCTTAAATAAATGAAGTTGAATTTGTTATTTGTGAAGTGTTAGCAGATCATGTGATAGAATGACGGGTCATTCCATCTGTCTCAAACAAAAGGTTAGAAAAAATTATATACATAAGTCGATCTATAGTGAGATTAATCATATATTGTTCCTAAAATGGACTTATACTTCATATATCATACTTCTTAATATAATAAAACTAGTTTCTACTAAACAAGGACTTCCTGTAGGCCAATGGTAGGCGATAAAGGCCAGTCGCACTTCGGTTGTGGGTTCGATTCCTACAGCCTTGTCCGACGCGATGGGCTGTCACCCGTCCTGCAGGTCGTCCTTTTTTATAAAACTACATTACTATAACATCCCATCAATAATATCGAAAAAAAACTTCTATCCTTAAACAATACTCACTTATGTCCAACATAATCCATTTCAATCTTTAGGCTTATCCATAATACTGCAGTCCACTCTCATAACATAGTGAAAACGATTACCAGATATTTAATACCATCGTTGATCCCCATATATCATAAGATATGTTTTGTTGGTCACATTCCAAACATTCAAAGTCCTTAATCATGTATTCTCTTGAATACCTTAGTGAAAACATGAATGCAGTTTAAAGTTAACACTTTCCACATACCAAAATCCTCAAAATTCTATATACTCAAACCATGATATCACTTAGTCCTTATATCAATCATGAGCTCATGAATACTATTAAACATTTAATTTTCTCCTTATCCCTTCATTATGCGCATATCATCTACATTCCAAAAATATCTGAATAACCTTTCATGGATACTGGTAACATTAATCATACACTTTCAAAACTCAAGGAAAGACAACAGTGTAACAATCCATAGATGTCTCTTTATTCCATAGTAGCATGAGATTACTTATACAAAATTACACATGATAAACATGTAATCATTCCACTACATTCTTAAACCATTGACCGAGCTTCAAAAATTCTTTCATCTCACATATCATTTGTAGTCTCTTCATCATCATCCACATAAATACTACCCATATGACCATACTGATTCTCTTCATGAGTCTTTCCCTTAGGGAATTTGTTTTCATAATGCCCATACATTCCACATTTAAAACATTTAACCATTGTTGATGTCGTAGCAATACCATTATCCTCATCCATGGTGTTAACCGACCCTTTTCCTTTGCACTTACTTGCTTTGTGTCCTTCTTTTCCACACCCAAAGCATCTTCCAGTTCCCTTGAAACATTCTCCTTGATGCCTCTTCCCACATGATTTACATAGGGGAAATTGAACTTTCTTTCCTCTATGGTCATCATGAAACTCCATCTTTCTCTTATTAGCCGAGTCAGGAAACTTACCAAATTTTACTTTATTGATCATATTATGAGATTGCTGATTCGGCATAATAATTATGTTTGGTCTTCCAAATCCCATTTCATTTGGTTTCTCATGAAGAATATCATTCCATTGTCCATCATATCCTCCATTATTGTGAATCATCTTGTTTCCAGCCATTTTCTAAAACCCAAAAAGAATAGTGTGAGAGGAAAAAATCATGCTAGGGAAAACAACATTATAAAGGGGGAGTATCCTCAATATCTAACTTCTTAGGTTAAATTATAAGATCGTTACCGTAGTTATAGGACTGTATCCTATACGTATACTTATCCTTAGGGACATCCCTAGACATACCTTATAAATATCTCTAGGGATCTCACTAAAGTTCTCGCATCCTAGTTTCCAAAGGTTGACTAAACCTTTCCTCTGATACCAACTGTAGAGACCCGAAGCCTAACGTACATGAACATTACATTACTTTTGCGGAATACTTATTACATAAAAAAAACACACACACAAGGATCGTAATAGTTTAGTGTCTTTGGAAACTCGGAACGTAATCTTCTAATCGTGGTGAAAGATCCTCAATATCTCCCATAAAGATCTCCCTTTTTTTTACCTAAAACCTTTCTTTATATCCTGGGGAAAAGAAAACATAAAAGGGTGAGCTCAAATGCTCAGTAAGGGTAAACAAAAGAAATATCAATCACATCATATACATAAGAACATAGCTTTTTGAAATCTTAACCTGCAAAAGAGCTCATAATATCATAACAGGGGATAAATCATAGAAGTGAAATGTAATCCCAATAATCATAACTTAAAACATGAAACTTTGTGGCATACACACATAATCATAGAGAATCATTTCTTGTTAGTCAAGACTCATTGCCAATACTATCTTAGTGGACAAAGTCCATTTCTGAATCGAGTAGCCCTCGTTTCAGTCCTATTTCACTGAACTGATATAACCTACCGTTCCAGCCCTGTCTATCTCATGAGATATAAAATCTTTACCCAATGCATTGGAGGGAGATATAGGTCCCACCCTTCTCATAATGATACCATTCTTATGTGTGCCACAAAATCATAAATCATACATCATTGCATAACCCATATAATAAAAATGGGATTCTTAAACAACATGACATCATAAAACCATTCATATAAGATAAAGGAATTCATAAAAATAATTCCATCACAACATAATCAAATCAATGTAATAATAGGGATAAAAACAGAACCCTTTATTATCTTCGATGTAAAATAATTTTGATAAAACACTTGAACTCCATTCTTGCGGAAAATATCCTTTCTTCTTCAAAAACATTTTCCTTTCTTAACATGTCTTACAATTTTCAACTAAACGAAGTTTATTAAAAATAAACTTGAAAAAATGTAAATGATGCTTCTTGGAGATAATTTTTTAAAAATCCATTTATGCCGTATAAGTTAAAAAAACATTCTTCTCATACTTTTGTCGGAAAAGTCAAAAAATACCTCGTACGAAAAACGACAAAAGATTCCTTTCATATCTTTTACTAAAAACTCACCGAAGGGTAAAATTGAATTTAAACAATTGTAGGTGGATGGAAATAACATTAAATATTGAGGAAACATGGATTTGGATGATAAAATACTCCCCAGTAAATGCCAAAGTATAAACAATCTCGGATAAAAATGAGATTGTGATATTTCCCTTACCTTAGATCCGACTTGCTTTGTAAGTGTTCGAACCTCCTGTATAATGATTTAAATCATGTTATTGACTTATTCCAGAATCATATTCATTGTTATGATATCATATATGATCCACTTATGACTTTATATTACCCGTAAATTCATGTTAAAGTAGCGTTTTGGGTAAAATCGTCTCATTTGTCGTTCGTGTTTTTAACTTGTAATTATTCATATGATTACTTAGATCGTGATTACTTAATTACAGAATATAAAACATGATTTATATATATATATTCAGAATATACATATATAATAAATCAGTAAATGGAAAGAAATACACCGTTCATGGAGACGGTAGTCCGTACGTACGCATGAACGCTGTTTTCGTTTCCTTATTGAATTGAATGGAATTAAGTAGATGACATACATATAAATAATTCCAGTATCATTATTATGTCATATATTTCATTAGTACTTATTATATATACTTTATAATCATTCATTAATGGTTAATCATTGAGAATGAATCTCATCGCGTCGTGGAGACGGTAGTCCGTACGTACACACGAGCGATGATATAATTTCCATGGTCGTGGAGTTGTGTTGAAGTGTATGTATACTATTTCAGTATCAATATCACTTTATAATAATCATGTATAGTTACTCATTAAACCATTATACCCATCCAATTAAGGTGGTGGCGGAAAATAGATTACACCACGGCGTGGAGACGGTATTCCGTACGTATGCACGCGCGGTGATTTCCTTTTTCCGTAGGATGGATAGAAGGTTAATTAGAGTTGTTTCATATTTATAATAACATTTAAGTATGTAAGTAATACTGATGTTATTACTTTATCATGAAACAACAAAAGAATAAGAAGTTTAAGAAGAAAGAAATTGAAAAGATCGGTAATGGATATTACCTCTTCTTTGAAACGCCTCTTTAAATCCTTCACTTAGGGAACTAAGATTGGTCTTTGAAGAAGACCAGAACCTCTAGGATTATTATAGGGAAGTGGAGAAGAGGTTTTGGCAGGGGTTGGCCGAGCTTGAAGGTTCAAAGTTGTGTGAGGAGGAGGGGGAGGAGGTTCCCTTTTATAAGGGAGGAGAGGGGCACCTTAGGAATTCTTAAAAATATTAATTTATAATAAATCTAACCCCACTTAAAAACCTCCAAAAATGACTCATATTCGAAGATTAGATGAGATAGGGTTGTAATCTCACCAACCAATCAAATTTAGACATGTTTGGATCTTATTTTAAACCTTATCATTTTGATTTATCCTTATTTAATCTATTTAAATTTATTTGTGGTAATAAAATTCTAAATTTTAAATTATAACAAATAATTACTTATTTGTTGTGAATTTTCCATAATTGTTTACTTTATAACATTATAGACCATATAAATATAAATTTATAATTTTTAAATATTTTTGTGATTTTTAAACAATTTTATAATATGTTATTTTTGTAAAATAACAATAGTGTCAATTTTGACACTATTCATTTATTTGAATTTAAATAAAATATATACAGAAGATATGTTCGAACTAAAAGCTTTAATATATTAATAAAAGGTCATATGTATCTATAAAATTATTTTATCACATTAAATAGTTCATATAAGATTTATTTTATTATTTTTAAAACCATTTATTTGGTTTATCTCTTAATAAAATAATTACTACATCATTTTTGTATAATTATTTAATATACTTATTTGTTGTATAAAAATTTAAAATAAAATCCTATGATGAAGATAAATATATTACCGTTCACAATAATACTTTTAATCGAATTTATCATCTTAAAATCACAATATTTAAATTGTTATATTTATTAAATTATGAAGGTGACAACTTTGGCATCATTAAAAATAAAATAATATAAGGGTCATAATCGCTTTTATAAGGCTCCAAATGGTCAAATATTCTACCATTGGATGCTTATGGTTTACATTTACATGGAAAATAAGTTTTGGTTAGGTATTTGTGCATTTTATGGTCACTATTAGTTTAAGAAAAACAATATTCTTGATTTTTCACTAGATAAACAATTTCTGCATCACTATTGTGTCATAATTAATGATAATTATTTAATCCCTAAAAATTATAAATAAATTTATATGATGTAGATAATTTCATTAGATTTCTGGAGACTATTCATGTTAGAAGTTTCATGAAGTTTATCACTAAATTAAAATTAATATACTTATAAAATTTAAGAGAGTGACATGTTGTCACTTTCTTTGGTTTTAATAATAATTAAGTTATTTTCATGGACAAATGTCCATTAAATGATTCTAATCCAACCCTTAGGTGATATGGGTCGACTTTTAGTCATCCAATAGGATTTTGAAATTTGTTAGGGTAATTTTAAAATATTATATTTACCCTTAATTACCCGATTTACCTTTAACTATGGTAAATAAAATTTACCGTAGTTACTATTCATAATTCCCAAAAATAAAAAGTAGCTTATTAACATAATTTGGACCCACTGATTCCAAATATGGAATCCATTTTTCCAAATTCAATACACAAAAGATGCAGAAATTAAATTAAAATTAATCCCGTTGTCAAAAGAAAACGGGTTTTTCTTTAAAACATTACAAAAGATTGAATTGATTTAACCTACGAATTCAAGGTAAAATCAATGATAATGAAATACATTATATTAAATGCTAAAAATATATTCTATTTATACTTTAAAACCATTCAATATTATAATTTAACCACATAAGATATTATGATGAAAAAGTTGTTTTTAATTAAAATATAGCGTGTTTTTACTATTCATTAAAATATGAAAGTTATCGGAAAAATATCAAAACTTTATCTAATGTAAATTTTTATATCCTGATTCAAAAGAAGAATATTATTTTGTCAAATTTAACATATAAAATGTCAAAAACTATATTTAAAGTGGGTGCGCCATCAAAAGGCGGTAAAACTGCATTTTTTGAAAAATACTTATTTTGCCCGAAAAATTTATTTTGTTCTTATACCATGTTCTAGAAATGTGTAAGATGAATAATAATGTTATAAAATTCAAAATTTAGTTAATACTATTCATAACGTCTAGTTCATGACAATATTATAATAATATAACATTGTTTATTAAAACCCGGTATTGCGTACAACACACGCTATCGAGGAAGGTCGCGATTGCGTGTAATGCAAGCCAAGTCAGGGTTGCGTGTTGTGAAAGAATCCTTCGTTGTTTCGTATAACAGAATCCAACCATATTTCATTTATACATTTAATATATATATATATATATACTCAATGTTGCGTAGAATAACTATTATCAAAATTGTGTGTAACACGGTCCAAGAATAGTGTTGCGTATACTGCAAGCTAATACGGTGTTGCGTATAGCGCAAGGTAATCTTGGTGTAGAATACAACATAAGACATTAATGAAATTAAAATAATATTTTTCATAAAATCTCAGGGTGTTACAGGGTGAATCGGTCACATCAAATCATCAAGTCAATTTTTATTATTTACAGGTAAAAAAATAAATATAATGTGACCTACCTAATCACACATATATTCAAGCACAACAAATAAATAAACATCAAAGGTTTGTAATATTAGTAAAAAATGTAACAGATCAAAATGTCCCTCATCACCATCACTATCATCACCATCATCATCACCCTCACCCTCATCCTCATCATCGTCTCTGTCATCATCCCTGCCCTCCTCCTCACCCTCGTACTCAGCCTCAACCTCCTCATCACCCTCATACTCCGCCTCAGCCTCATCCTCACCCTCCTCCTCCTCCGCCTCGACCTCCTTCTTTCCATCATCTCGACCACCACTAGAACTTCCACCTGGTGCACCATATATAGAACGCATCGATGACATATATTCATCACAAGCAGTGCTTGCCTCTGGTAGAAGTGTTGGACATAAAACTTCCATTAGTTTCATAAATGCAGTGTTTTCCCCAGTAGACCGTTTTTCAATCTCTATGGCCCTTTTTTTATCCTTTTCTACCTGTGACTTAGCCTATTGCAACTTGGTGGAACTACAACTCGTACCTAAGGAGGGCCAATACGTCATCAGAACTATCCTCTTCCTAGGTCAGCATCGTACTCTACCAGAGTGCTCATCTCCCAACACCTGATGTAAGTGATCATTTGGACCAAAATTGTCAGGTTCCTAGGAATCAAGGGTTTCTAAAGTAGACTATTACAAATATAAATATATTATTAAGACACAAAATAGAGATTAAAATTTTAAATCTACAAATTAAAACTTACAATCTACTACTGAGTCGGTTCATTAACCGCACTTCCATATTTTTTCTTTCTACTCCAGAAAAATAGTTTTCCTCAAGGCACATGTTCTTATATATTCAATTTATGCCTCTACAATGACATTTAATGTAGGAAACCATAATTAAAAATAGGATACCAAAAAAACATTAATTTCATAACTAAAATTATATAAAAACTTTAGCAATTGAATAAATTATGGAGGAATAAATAGAAAGTGAAAGTCATAAAGAAAGATTATAAATTGTCATACCTACTGCCTCTCATGATTTGACATCCTATTATGTCCCAATGTGTGGATGTATTTCTTAGAATCAATGTTTTTTATTTCTTCCAGATGAATCCTAAATAAAATTCAATAATTAGTATTAATAAAAAACATGAAAATTTTCATTTAAATACCTCTAATTTGATTAATACCGTAAATTGGCTAGTCGTCCAATAAGTAATCATCTGTCGGTATTGTTCTAATGGAAAATCATCCACGACAGGGACCACCTCTCTCTCTATGCCCACTCTAGCACGCCAACCAATGTACAACTCATGCTTATAAGCTCTATAAAGCTCAACTAAATCCTTTAGACGTGCTGGAAATGCACCCTCACCATAGGTGAAATTAAACCGCAGTTGATGCCAAAATATTAATTCTTATAAATAAAAAAATTAATATATTTCATTAAATATAACAGATTTTTTACCCATATCTTTGCCCAGGATTTATCCTTGACTTCATTTGGCAGCTGTCTCCATGAGAACGGGCTGACAGAAATGATGTCGGAGTATTTGTCAAGCATCACCAAAAAACTCCGACATTACTGCCCTGATTTTTCAATCATCTGACTATCTTCATTGTACTCTACCATCAACTACGTGCAGTGGTTCCACACCATACGCATGCGTGTACTCCCCCGCCCCCGCCTCCTATCAGTAGATGTACAAGTATACCCGTGGTAGTCTAATCAATGGGCGCCGCTGAATCTGCAGAAACTGAAGGAACATCCTACACAGATGGAGTGGGTCCTAATGTTTTCTCAATAGGGACATACTCTAGTGGAGCAGGAGTCGAAGAAGATGGAATATAAAATCCCAGAGAGAAGGAATCAGAAGTAAAAGAAGATGACAGGGATGGCTGGCTGAATACTGGATGGGTAGTGGGAATCATCATCAAATATGGTACAGACGGGTGAGGAGGTTTAGATGTAAATGGTGGTGAAAAATGGGAGGCCTAAATATCTTGTGTGTCACTAACGACACACTGGGATCAGCATGTGGGATGGATGGTATGTTAGTGGGAGGGGCAAGGTCTAATCGGGTACGCCGACCAGATCATCTATCTCTCGTACCACCCCCTCGTAAGAACACCCTGAGTACTGGGACCACTACTAGGATGATCATCAAATAACTATCACCTAATAGATGGATCTTTCAAAAATGTTTAAAAAAATTAATGACATGACATTATATATTATTTAAATATATATATTTGAAAGAAAATACTCACTGCAAGAACTAGTGGTGGGATGCGCAGCTCAGTCATGCGATGATTGTTGTCTATAATCTGTTTTCATCACCTCTCTTCAATTGATTTCATTTCCTGCATTTGAAAACAAATATGTAATTAAATAGAAAAGTATAACTAATTTGTAACCCAAAAAACAAAATAAATGGGAAGGAATAGGGGGATTCATGGATAATTTAACTAACCACTGTTTTAGGTGATCTTGAACAAATATATAATGAAGTTAATAAATCATACAAGATGTAATAAAGAAATTTAATTTTTAGTAGTATGGTTATTTACTAAGGCCCCTATCCATTTCTATGGCTAGGGCTTCCCATGGAACCATGATGTTGGTCCTGGGTGGTATCTGATGCTGCGGTCTGGGGGTTGCCGTTGCGATTCTCGTCGTCTGCGGGTGTGATGGGTAAATCTGGCCCTGGGTGAGGTTTTGAAGGTGGCGACAGGATTTGCGTTATAGTCTTGCAGAGGGGTCCCCTACCAGTAAGATCTGGTATGATTTGTTTTTGTTCACTTTTTTTGGCGTGTTTTTCTTGGTTTAGTGGTGCGATGGTTTTTGCGGCGCACAGTGTGGTCTCGGCTTCGATTCCAGTGACCGGCGATGCACGCTTGGTGAACAAAACCTTGGTTTCAGGTGATGTGTGGCATTCTATGATGTCTTCATAGTGGCGGATCAATATTTTGCTAAATTGTTGCGGCGGTTTTCTAGCATGTTGGATGAATTTGTGATTGTGGTTTGGGGTTTTGTTGGTTTTTTTGTGAATTTGTAGAATGGTGAATGGCTGTCTGGTTTGTGGTCCGTAGTGGCTAGTGTTCCTGGCAATAATATAACAACAACGATGGTGAATGTTGATGATGAGATCGAGAGGTGGAAGGTATTGGAAACTGATGATGCAAATGGTGTTATGTATGATATTTTGTAGGTTCTCACTAACCCAAAAAGTAACTTATTTGAAAATAAAAAAAAGAAGTTTCAGTTAGTTAATACATTTCATTTCCAAATTAGAAAATGCAATTCAAATAAAATTGCAACCAATAATAATTGAAAATTCACATAATGGTCATGTCAGATACAACATATTTGTAATCAATATTAAATCAATTTGAATAGTACCAAACTTAACAGCCCAAGTCGAGGTAAACCAAAGTAATTGAAAACTTGAAAGGATGATTTTATATATTTCCCACCACAACATTAGGTTCAAATTAAACTCTGACAATTGAGCTATTGGAGTCATCAAAAGTAATAAATGGATCATTTCCAATGGCAGTAGGGATGGTTTCAATTCCATCATCACCATTATAAAAAATATGTCTTGTAATTACTTCAATAATGACACCAAATTCAGGTTGAAGATGGTCTTTGACATAAAAAATGTGTTTCACCTTTGATGCCAATACATATGGTTCATTGGTAGCAAGAGTGTGAGTTATATCAATTACTCTAAATCCACAATCATCAATAAATGTGCCCTGCCTCTTCATTGAATCAAACCACTTACATTTCATCAGCGTGACTCGTCTATGAGAATAAGAATCCAATATTTTTTATTTTTTCAATGACTCCGTAATAACCTATATTTTCAAATCGCGGTCTACTATCTAATGCACTATCATAATAGTCTATTGTGGAAATAACCATAACACCATCATATTGTGTTCTCATGTTCTTTTCTCTTTCAATGATAATTAATATGTACCCAATGATAATAATTGATTTACAGTCATGAACCATGGTATTAGGACCTAAAGCCAAAGCTCTTATTTCCTCAGAGAAAAAGTCAGCAAACAAACTCAATACTTGAAATATAAATCAATATTAAACTTAATTAATTATTTTTTAATTATTTTAAACAGTAATATTATTACCTTTAATTTTAACCAAGCAGAAAACTATTTTCTATGCAAAGTCTCCCTCCTTCACAAAGATAAAGAACGATGCTTTCTATTTATCATCGCTTTATGTTCCCTATATATAAAAATAGGAATAGTTTAACACATATATATATATATATATATATATAAGATATAAATACACAATTTACTTATAAGATGTAGTTATTGAACAAGTCACAATTGAACAAAAATGTGCGATGTGCCATCTCCTGCTCTTCAAGGCTTAATGTTGTCAATGTATATGATCCAGGAATTCCTCCTGTTTGAAGAAGTGATGGAAAAATGGGTTCAATTTTCTCATACTGTTCTTCTTCATTTGTCATTGGTTCATTATTTCTTGTAGTAATATCAGACATATACATAGAGCAGAAATGCATACATTCTTGAGCCAAGTAACCGTTCACGATAGAACCTTCAGGATGATTCCTATTACGAACATAAGAATTTAATGTGTACATATTCCTTTTAGTTGGATACATCTAATTAAAAGAAATAGGTCCTCAAAGAATTATATTAGTTGGAATATGAACAGTTAGATGCAACATGCATGTGAAAAATGATAGAGGAAATATTTTCTCTAACTCACACAAAATTAATGGGGCATCTTCCAACATTTTTTGCAAGAAAAACTTGGTCAACTTCTTAGTACACAGATCTCTAAACAAATGGCACAACTGAAAACAAAAACCCTTACATTTTTGAAAAAAATATGATGAATTTCTATTGGAATCAACTCATGCAGAAGGATGTGATAATCATGAGTATTCAAAGATTTTAGCTTCAACTCTCTTCTATTGACCCATTTGTATATGTTGCTTGAATAAAACTCAGGAACTTTAATAGTCTTTCGTACTTCCAGAAATTTCTTTTTTTTCTGTAGGTGTCATCACATAAGAAGCACATGGAAGTTTCCATTTATTTTCACTGATAAGCACATGATGCAATTTCGGTTTGATTACCCAATCCACCAAGTCACATCGAGACCGTAAATCATATTTTGTCTTTCCCTTAACATTTAGAAGAATCAAAAACAACATTTCACATATTTTTTTTAAATGTGAATTACATCTAAGAAATGAAAAAAAATTGGTTGACCAATAAGGAAAATCAAAGAAGATACTTCTCTTCTTCCGATTATAACAGGTTTTAGTGGAAACATTCTTTCTCTTTCCAGATTTAATTTGACCATTCCCATATGAAAAACTGAAATCTTTCAATTCATTAAGCACATCAGTTCTAGACATATGCTGAGGTGGATCATCAGTCTCCATGGTATTGTCAAATCTTTGACGATTATTTCTATATGGATGGTCCATTGGAAAGAATCGTCGATGTCCCATAAAACTGAAACTACAATGATGTTTTAGTATTATGGATCATTTATTATTAATACAAATAAGACATGATAGTTTTCCCTTCATGCTCCATCCAAACATCATTGCATAAGTAGGAAAATCATTGATCATCTACATAAGTGCAGCACACATATGAAATATGTCTTTCAAACATGAATTGTATGTGCACACACCAACATCCCAAAGAAGTTTCAACTCTTTTATTAAAGGTTGCATGTTTACATCTATATCATTGATAGGATTAGAAGGGCCAGATATGAGTATACTCATGAAAGTGAAAAGTTTTTTTATACACAACCATGAGGGACGATTATAAATGTGTATAAAAATTGGCCATGTGCTATGCGACATAAGCATCTCCCCAAATGGATTAAAACTGTAACATGAAAGACCCAACCTCACATTACACACGTCATCTGCAAAATCATGATATCGAGCATCAAATCTCTTCCATGCAAATCCATCTGTAGGGTGAACCAACTCATCATTAGTCTTCTTTCTCTCAGTATCATGCCATCACATTTTTATTGATATTTTATCAAAATTAAAAAGATTATGGAGTCTGGGGATCAATGGAAAGTGCCACAATACTTTCTTTTGCACACGAGATGGTGTTCCATTAGCTTTTGGCTTCTAGTGGGATGTGCCACATTTTATACAATCATTCCGTTCAGCATTTTCCTCCCAGAATAAACTGCAATCTTTTGGGAAAGCATGAATTTTGTTCCTTGAAAATCCAAGTTTCTCAACTAACTTCCATGCCATATAGTGGTTTGAGGGAATATATGAATCATCTGGAATTAAGTCCTTTAAGAAGGTAAGAATGTAATCAATGTCAGTATTAGAAATCCCATACATAGTTTTCCCATGAAACGATCGGATTAAAAATTCGAGCGTTTTAATTTTACGACATTGTCGATATACTAGAGTCATGGCAACATCATTCAATTTTTTCACTCTGAAAACATCACCATTTTCATTAGATTCATCATGTGTGCTCATATAGAAATCTTATTAGGTCAAAATCCGTTCCTTTTCATGATGATGAATAAATGGAAACCAATCATATAACAAATTATCTAATCTAGTCCTTTCATTTGGATCATCAGCAATTTGAGATGTCTTTTTCTCCACATTGTGATACCACTGAGAGTAGTTTTCTTGAAAACCATATTTGGTTATGTGGTAGCTGACTTCTTCATGGCTCAACCAAGGTCTTCTAACACACTTGTAACAGAGGCAGTGTATGTGACCACTATCTGAAGCATTATGAAATGCAAAATCTAAAAATCTCTCAAAATTGTTTTGAAAATCACTTAAGATCCGATCAGTTTCATACATCCGACTTCTATCCATTATGTAAAAAAAATTGTTATAAGTAATTTCGTCAAAAGAAATTCAATAAGATTTAAGTTTCATCGAAGATATATTTAAGTAAATGAGAATTGTCCACTTTATATGAAACCATAATTGAAACACTAATCTATATGATAATCATAATATAAAAGACAATAGAATACTATATTTATAACAAAATATCTTTGAAGAACTATACATGAGTGTAAAAGGTCATGTACACTTGTGGAGGAGAATTATTCAGGAGTTGACTAAATTTTAGATCGAATAAATTTTATATTTTAGTAGATAATTTGAGTGATCATATAAATTTCCCAAGGGGGTGGGGGTGTTCAGGGGGGTGTGGGGTGTCTAGGGGGGTGGAGGTTCTGTCCAGGGGGGTCAGAGGTGTCCAGGGGGTGGGGGGATATCTAGGGGGGTTGGGGTGTATAGGTGGGCAGGCTGTCCACGGGGGTGGGCGGCTGTCTAGGGGGGTACGAGGTATCCAAGGGGGTGGGTGGGCTGTCCACAGGGGTGGCAAGGCTGTCCTGGGGGTTCAGGGGTGTCCAGGGGGTGGGGGGATTTTCAGGGGGTTGTACAGGGGTACGAGGTGTCTAGGGGGTGAGCGGGGTGTTTCGGGGGTTGGCAGGGCTGTCTAGGGGGGTATAGGGTGTCCAGGGGGGTGGATGTGCTATCCATGGGGGTGGTGGGGCTGTCCAGGGGGTACGAGGTGTCCTGGGGGCGGGAGGGCAGTCCAAGGGGTGGGAGGGCTGTCCACAGGGGGTGGTTAGACTGTCCATGGGGGTAGCGAGGCTGTCCAGTGGGGTCGGGGCTGTCAACGAGGGTGGGGTGGGGGGGGATTTCTAGGGGGTTGGGGGGCGTCAGGGGAGACGAGGGTGGTGGGAGGGTGTCCGGGGGGGGGGGGGGTAGGCTATCCACCGGGGTGGGGGTTGTGTGGGGGGGGGGGCTGTCCAGGGGGTACAGGCTATCCAGGGGGGGTGGGTAGGCTGTCCATGGGGGTGGCGGGGCTTTCCAGGGGGGTAGGTGGTGTCTTGGGGGTGGGGGTCGGGGGGGGGGGGGGGCTGTCCAGGGGGTGGGTGGGTGGGGGGGGGGGGGTTGTCTAGTGGTTACAAGGTGTCCAAGGGGGTGGGCGGGCTGTAAAGGGGGTGGAGGGGGTGTCCAGGGGGGGTACAAGGTGTCCAGGTGGTGGGCAGGCTTTCCATGGGGGGTGGTCGGGCTGTCCATAGGGGTGGCGGGGCTGTCCAGTGGGGTCAGGGGTGTCTAGTGGGTGGGGGGGATTTCTAGGGGGTGGGGGGTGTCTAGGGTGATGGGGGTGTCCGGGGGTGGTGGGCGGGTGTCCATGGGGTGGGCGGGCTGTCCACGGGGTGGGGGGTTGTCCATAGGTGGAGGGGATGTCTAGTGGGGTGGGCGAGCTATCCACGGGGGTGGCAGGGCTATCCAGGGGGATCAGGGTGTCCAGGGGTGGGGGCGGGCTTTCTAGGGGGTGGGGAGGGGGTTTTCCAGGGGGTACGAGGTGTCCAGGGGGTGGGCGGGCTGTCCAGGGGGTGGTGGGGCTATCCATAGGGGTACGGGGTGGGTGGGAAGGCTGTCCATGGGGGTGGCAGGGCTGTCTAGGAGGTACGAGGTGTCGAGGGGGGGGGGGGGGGGAGAGGGCTGTCCACGAGGGTGGGGGGCTGTCCAGGGGGTATGGGGTTTCCAGTGGGTACGAGGTTTTCAGGGGGGTGGACAAGCTATCCACGAGGGTGGCAGGGCTATCCAGGGGGGTCGGGGGGGGGGGGGGTATCCAGGGGGTACGAGGTGTCCAGGGGGTGGGAGGGCTATCCAGGGGGTGGCAGGTCTATCCAAGGGGGTACGGGTTGGGTGGGAGGGCTGTCCACGAGGGTGGTTGGGCTGTCAAAGGGGGTACAATGTGTCCAGGTGGTGGGCGGGCTATGCATGGGGGGTGGACGGGCTGTCCATGGGGGTGGAAGAGCTGTCCGCAAGGGTGGAAGGGCGGTCTAGGGGGTGGTGGTGGTGGTGGGGGGGTGTCCACCCCCAAACTAGGGTCGTAAAATCCAATCTTTATCCAATTGTAGCATGATTTCAATCCTAATATAGATGAACGAGAAGAATTTTGGTGTAATCCATGAATATCATACATATAAATCACAACACACCCGACTATAAACACACCACCAAATATCATATGTGGATCGGATTTTATGAGCCATCTTTCGATGGGACACTACTCATAAGAGTATGAACCTTGTTATATCATTAGGTTATATGAGTTTTACGAATGATAAATTTGTATGAGATCAATATGGATAGTGGATAAGAACCGAAGTAAGATTTCTTTTCATAGATCACTTCTTCTTGGAAGGGTAAGAGTGAGTGTTGGTAGGGAACTTCAAGAAAAGTCTTAACGTGTGAAAGAAACTATACATTGGTTATATTTGATTCTTATTTTTTTTGTAGAGTATTAGAGTGGACAACCCAACCCCCTCCCCGGATAGGCCACACCCCTGCAGCCCCTACCCTCCTGAACCCCCACCCAGATAGCCCCTCCACCCCACCTAGACACCCTCCACCACACCTGGATAACTCACCCCCTCCTCCCTAGACAACCAACAACCCTCTCTCACACTTGGAAAGCCCACCCCACCACCTTGAATAGCCCACCCCCCTTAATAGTCCACAACCCTCCCCCACCTGGATAGCCCACCTACCACCACCCCTGGACAACCCACCCCCTCCTTGGACAGCCCCCTACCCCCCCTAAACAGCCCCCCTGGACAACCCCCCCACCTGGACAACCCACACCCCCGCACCCCCACTGGATAGCCCCCCTCCTTGGACAAACCATACCCCCTCCCCTATATGGATAACCCCCCCCCAGGATAGACCACCCCTCCCTGGATAGCCCACACCCCCTCCCCTACAGCCCCCACCTAGACAGCCCACCCCCACCTGGACATCCCCCCACCTGGACATCCCCCACCCCCACCTAGATAGCCCCCACCTAGACAGCCCACCCCCCTCCCTGGACACCCCACACTCCCTCCCCCTCCTGGACACCACACCCTAAACCCCCTAGACAGCCCACACCCCTCCTTGAGGCAGCCCATACCCCCCTCCCCCACACCCCTATAGCCCCCCCTACCCCCCTGCAGCCACCCTACCCCCTGGACAACCCACCCCCACCTGGACATCCCCCCCCACATGGACAAAACCCTACCCCTCCTACAACCCCCTTAGGGTATTTTTATTTAAAATAATTTTATTCATTAAGAAATCCAAACTATTATTCATTAGCCATTTCATTCCAAACAACCCATTCAATTTATCAAAACATGAAAAAATAAATTTATCAAAACATGACAAATTCAATTTATCAAAACATGACAAATTTAATTTATAAGGCTCTATGAGTCACTTAGAAAATGTCTCTGGGAAAAGGGGAAATCAACTACATTGTTAATTCCAATTTAAAAATTGGGTCAACCACTTAGGAGGTGTGGTGGCATCTAGGAGGTGTGGTGGTGTCCAGGGGGGCTGTCTAAGGGGGTGGGGTGGGGGGGGTGGAGGGTGTCTAGGGGGTGGGAGTGTCTAGGGGTGATGGGTGTGTCTAGGGGTGGTGGAGGTGGTGGTGAGTGGGGGGGGGGGTATCCAAGGGGTGGGGGGGGGGGGGGGCGTCCATGGGGGTGAGGGGTGTGCAGAGAGGGTTGGGGTGGGGGTTTCCAGGGGATGTGGGTGTCCAGGGGGGAGGGGGCTGTCCAAAGGGTGGGGGGGGGGGGGGTGTCCCGGGGGGAGAGCTATCCATGGGAGGTGAGGGGTGTCCAGGGAGGGTGTGGGTGGGTGTGTCCAGGGGGGTGGGGAGAGGGAGCTGTCCAATGGGTGGGGGTTTCCAGGGGTGGGGGGTGCAGGGGGTGGGGGGCTATCCAATGGGGGGGGTGTCCAGGGGGTGGGAGGTATCTAGGGGGTGGGGGTGGGGGTAGTTCATAATTCCAATCCATCATCCAACCAACGCAAAAATCCAAATCCAATTTTCAAATAAACTAATGTTCAAAAAACATAAAACAAAACATTTACCCCCTGCACTAAACAAACTCCACTAAACAAACCCTTTACCATGTTTAAAGTGTAGAACAAAAAAAAACATAAAACTAACCAAAGGGTTTGGTACTCCAAAGACAAGAATAACTCTAATTTAGCTGAAATAAAAATAGCCAAAAAAGAGAGAGGAAGAACAGTAAAACTAAGATAACACTTACTAATTTGATGCTTACAAATGAAAATTTGTTTGATCGAAGAAGGATCTATGGCTATAAGGAGTTTCACAACCGAGAAGAGTTCGAGAGGAGCTCTGGATTAGGTCTGCAATCAGGATGAGTGGGAGTTGGGGTGCTGGGTATTTGGGGGAAAACTTTCCCAACAGTTTTTAAAAACCATTGAGAAAGCCTCTCTTTACCAACGGTTTTGATAAACCATTGGTATATTCTAGAGAAAATATTTATTTCCCAAGGGTTTTGGAAAACTGTTGGGAAATCGTAGGCATTGCAAACGGTTTGTTCAAACCGTTGGAAAATGTTTCCTTATTCTATACTATAGCAACGGTTTGAACAAACCATTGGTATATTACCATGGGAAAAAAACTAGATTCCACCAGTGAGAAGAGATTAATAGATCCAAGCATAGGGAGGAGCTTTGATCATAGAAGAGGAGGAAAACAAGTGCAACTTCCCACATGCAACAAATGTGGAAAGAATCATTTGGGAAACTTCTTGCTCGGTAGCGGGAAATGTTACAAGTGTGGAATAGAAGTCCATATTTATTAGAACCATTGTATTGAGGTGAATCCTCATCTTCTCAACACTAATGATAAAGGGAAGATAGTGCATTCCCAATCTGAATTCCAATTCTATAAGTGGAGATAGCATGGAATCTTTTCCAATCACTTTCCAAATATGAAGGTAATGGAGGGGAATCACCATCAACCTCTATATCAGATAAGGGAGAAAGGTTATGATTTTGATATAACATTGACTGAAGATGAACCTCCAAATGATGCAGTGGAAGTTACTCTCGTTATTCTCTCAAAGATAGTAAGTATTTTTTTGATTTTGGTTCTATGAATTTCTTTATTTCATAAAAGTTTGTAAAGAATATAGAACAATCCCTGAACTACTATAAGTAGAGTTATCTATCCAGACTCATGGAGGGATTATATAAGAATCAACAGTGTATAGAAACTATATTATTCACTTTGGAGAGTATAATATCATTTCAAATATAGAATTTATTCTCCTGATAGAATTCAATATTATACTAGGTATGTATTGAATCTAAAAGTATAATACTAAGATCAACTATAAAAGTAAAAAAATATCAGTAGTCTTGAAAGGATAACCTATAGTTGTTTTCAAGGAAGAGATATCTCAACCTAATCTTTTTCCTGAAGCACCTCCTATATCCTTATCTATGGATATTATCTGTGAATATGATGAAGGAAAAGAATGTATACAAATAGAAAATGTCCCCATAATTCAGGAATACATTGATGAATTTCCTAAGGAGTTACCTAGACCCCCCATAAAGATAGGTAGATTTCTCCATTGAACTCATACCTGGTTCCAAGACGATATCAAAGAACCTATATAGAATGGGAAATTTGGAGATGAATGAATTAAAGAAACAAATTCAAGATCTTTTAAATAAGGGGTTTATCAAACCATGTGTGTCTCTTTGGGGAGAAAATATTCTCTTTGTAAAGAATTTGGATGGATCAATACAATTATGCATTGATTACAGAGAGCTTAATAGGATCACAATAAAGAACAATTACCCTCTCCCAAGGATTGATGATTTATTTGACTAGCTCCATGGGGCTCAATTATTCTAAAACATTGATCTTCTATCTGGTTATCATAAATTGAGGGTGAAGAAAGAATATATTTTAAATAATACAATTTTATCAAGATATGGAAATTATGAGTTTGTTGTTATGACCTTCAACTTGACTAATGCTCCAAAAATATTTATGCATTTGATGAATAGATTATTTAAGGAATAACTTGATAACTTTGTGGTAGTTTCTATTGATGATATTATAATATGTTATAAAAGTTACGAGGAGAATTTGGATCATATAAGGGTTATTTTCAAACCCTGAAAAAGAATATGCTATTTGAAAAGTTCAAAAAATTTGAATTTAGGTTACACCAAGTTTCTTGGGGAATATTGTAACCAATGAAGGAATCTCAGTTGACCCTACCAAGACAAAGGTTGTAGAGGAATGACATCATATTACAATAGTAAATAATATTTGTAGTTTCCTTGGTTTAATAGGATATTATAATAGGTTTGGAAATTTTTTTTCATGCCTTTACAATCCATTAACCAAGTTAACTTGAAAAGGGGCCAAGTTCATCTGAAAAAAGGAGTGTGTATAATGTCTCCAAAATCTAAAGAAGATATTAGTTACTGCATGTGTGTTTACTCGATCCTCTATTGGAGAAGGGTTCATTATTTTTAGTGATTCATCTATGAATAGTCTTGGGTGAATCCTCATGAAAAATGACAAGGTGATTGATTACTGAAAGTTGAAGCCTCATGAGAAGAATTATCCTACATATGACATAAATTGGCTGTAATTGTTTTTTTATCTAAAGACATGGATGCACTATCTTTATTGGAGAAATGTGATATATTCATAAACCAACAAATTTTGAAGTATATTTTCACACAAACATGAATTGAACATGAGATAGAGGAGATGGTTATAACTTCTTAAAAACTCTGATTATTCAATTCATTATCATCCCAGAAGAGAAAATAAATTCTCTGATGAATTAAGTAGGAAAGAACCTATTGTGACGGAAATGATGAGGATTCAAGGATATCCTTTGATTAAAGATCTAATAAGACTAGATATGGTAATTATAAGGTATGTTACAACATCAACCCTATCCCAAACAATTTATCAACCATCATTACTACATAATATCACTAAATTTCAAAGAGAATATTGTTTGTTACATAAGAAGATAGATTTTATGAAGAATGGGAAGTTTCCTAAGTTCTATATTGATCAAGAAGGTGTACTGAATTTTTTTACAAGGCTATGTGTTCCATCTATTATAGAAATAAAGAAGGATATGATGGATGAAGTTCATAACTAAACTTTCTCTATATATCCTGAAAGCATGAAAATTTATAGGGACCTTCGTGATCTATATTGGTGGGACAACATGAAAATGGATATTACTGAGAACACTACAATGTGCCTAGTGTGTCAATAAGTGAAGGCAGAGTGAAAACCTCCTAAATGGGTATTTCAAACAATACCCATACCAACATGGAGGTTAGAAATTATCACTATATAATTTTTTACTGGTCTCTTAAGAATATCCAAATGAAATGGTGTGATATAGGTTATAGTGGACAATCTCACCAAGGCTTCCCATTTCATCACTATTCAGGAAGATTTTTGTCTTGACTAGGATTCCAATATTTAAGTAAAGGAAGTAGTGATGTTGCATGAAGTGCCCCATTCTATCATTTATGATCATGAACCAAGGTTCACATCTAAATTCTATAGAAGTATTTAACATGATTTAAATACTGAATTGAATTTTAGTATGGCCTATGACCTCCAAAATGATGGCTAATCTAAAAGAACTATTCATATACTCAAGGACATGGTGAGAACATGATCAATGAAATTTAAAAGCGGATGAAATCAAAACCTCCCATTAGTTGAGTTCTCATATAATAATAGCTTCCATTTAAGTGTTCAAATGGAACCCTATGAAGCTCTATATGAGACATGATCTAGAATTTCTACTTGTTGGGTTGAAGATAGTGAGAGAAAGTTATTTGGGATTGATCTTGTGTAAGAGATGATAGAAAAGGTACATGCCATCCAATAACACATTAAGGATACTTATATTCGATAGAAGAGATATGATAAAAATCATCGAAGGGACTTGGAGTTTGATTTTGGTGACAAATTTTTCCTTTGAATATCACTATGAAAGTGAGTCATGTAGTTTGGGAAGAAGGGGAAGATTATCCCTAGGTACATTGATCCATATGAAATCCTTGATCGTAAATGAATAGTGGACTATTTTCTATAACTTCCACCATATCTAGCTCAAATTCATGATGTATTCCACACATTTCTCTTCATGAAGTACATATATGACCCTTCACATGTACTAAATCCAGAGGTTGTACAACTAGAACATGACCTCTCTTATGTGGATCGACCGATGAAGATCTTGGACCATAGAGACAAGGTTCTATGAAACAATACCTCCCACCACATCAAAGTGTTTTAGAGGAACCATAAATATTAAGAAGAGATGTGGGAAATAGAGGAGTCAATGAGGCAAAATTACCCACACAACTTCTCAATTGAGAGAACAAGTTGAAATTTCAGGGATGAAATTTCTTAAGGTGAGAAGAATGTAATGACCAAAACTTTTGGAATAATTTTTTTCCTAATAAAATATGTGTTATATTATATTATACACAAAAAAATATATATTTAATAATAAAGTAAATATAAAGGGAAATTTGACACTTTGGATTCGATCGTTATATGATCGTTGGTCTATTATGACCCTTTATCAACATGACTGTTGGGAACTATACTCTTGATAATAATTTTAACATTATAATTATTTTTTATATATAAAATTTTGAAAAAGGATAATTGATACAAAAATAAGAGTCGATGGCCTCAACCAGTATAGTTGTTTCATTTGAAGTTTATTTTTCAAAGCTTGAGAGGGAGGTATCATCACAAGGGTTTTCCCTTGACCAATCCCTAGCTAAGCTTCAACAAGTGAAGTTTAAATGAAAACACATATGAGAGAAGTTAAAGTTAGTGGAGATTACCACTCAGTCGATGTTAGTCAAGGAACCACAAAAAAATACCACCATAACACACCATACAACTATATAGTATGTAGGTGTGATAATGTTTTATGTGTCTCGACCAAAGTGTGTAATTCCTTTGTTTAAATAAAATTTTTATTCTTTCAATTCTGTTTTAAGAATAGTTTTTCATAATAAAATTGTGATTAAATTTGATAAATTGATTTTTAGAATATAAATTAAACTTTATGAAAAATAAAAAAATATTTATATTAACTAATATATTATGAATAAAACTTATTTTAATGAATTAGTATGATAAAAACATTCTTATTTAAATATAAATGATAATTTTTTTTTTCATTTGTCATAAATTTCACTATGCATTTTCAATCTACTATTATTTTTAATAAATAAGGTTTCTTATATTTAAAAGTTATAATTATAATATTTATAGAATTATTATGATAAAATAAATATCATTTTTGAAATCATCACATCAAAATTAGGTTAGTTCAAATTAATGATAATTTTCTAAAATACTTTATTTTTTCATGAAGAGTAAAAATATAGTTTGAGTTTTTTAGTATGTTTTATGACTTCATAATTATTTCATAATGATTTAATAACTAATTAACCACAATATAATTTGTAAAATATATTATTTTATTAATATCAAGTATTTTAATAGATTTAAATCAATTCCAAAATCTATAATTTACTTTCTAAATTATAAAAATAGAAACATTAACTTTAAAAAATGTTATTTCGAGTAAACTTTACTTTTCCTTGACAAAATAAGTAATATAAAATTATTGTTGACTCTTTTGGATTAAAATAACATAAAATATTTCCCAAGTGTCCAATAATATGAAAAAATACCACGGGTAAGCCCATGGTTTTTCATTTTCCACAACCTAGGTTTCTAAGGCCTATATTTGGAAATTAATAAACAAATCCTCCACTTTTTCTATAAATACACACCCATTTCTCTATTTCCTTTCAATATAAATTCATAATCCATGAAGCTATGATATTTTTACTTCCCAATGAGTCCTCCCATAGAGTCTTAAATCCCCCAGGGTCCCAATCCTCAATATTTAGGAATCACTTTTCAATGTAAGTGAAACATCCTACTTTTATCTTCTTTTCAAGAACCTATTTTTGTATATGTCTTTTTAATTTTATGGTATATATATATATATCTTCATTTTTATTCATTACCTAACTTAAAATTTTGTTTTTTCAATGGGATAATCCTATACCCTCTTTTTTACCATTTTCTAAAACCACGTTTTATACCCGTTATACTGTCAGATTTACTTCTCAAAATGTTTCTCTTCTCCCCAAGAAATAAACTTTTATTTACTTTTTATGAATAAAAAAACACTTTCCTTTACATGGGTATTAAAAAATATGTAAAAAATGGTTTATTTTATTCTATGTTGGACATATATAAAACCCACATTCCCTTTTCATGAGTTAAAAATGACATAATGATCTTGTTTTTAAAGAACTTTTGAAAAACCATGATTTTAATATAAAACCCATTGATTTTATTCTCCAAATATTATTTATGGAATGATTTATTATGATTTATGTGTCTCACATGAAAATTAATACATATTAATGGTGCACCAAGATAGCTCCCCAATGCATTTGTTAAAGAATTTAATCTCTAGAGATGTTTTTCGATACCTTGTTGAATAACCTTGGTAAAAATGTTTATGACACCTCAGTGATAAAACTTTGCGATATGATTATGAATTTCTCATTTAAATATTGTATCCAAATTTTAATTTCATTATTCATGTTCTTTTTATTATGATATTTCATAGGTTCTATTTCTCAAGCCACAATTATATTCCTCATGTTCTTTTTATTATGATATTTCGTAGGTTCTATTTCTCAAGACACAATTATATTCCTCATGTTCTTTTTAATATTCCTCAATATCACAAGTAAACAATTCCCCATGCTTTCCCTTAATGGGCCTTATGCTCACCCTTTACTTTGATATATGTTCCCAGGTTATGAGATGCAGTGAAAGTAATTATGATGAACCAATTAATAATCCTTTTATGTGGTTTAGAATAATGTTTTTTAAGTTTTCATGTATTATGTACCTTACTTCCAAGAAACTAAACTTTAAAAGATCCTCTATTTATACCATGTAAATGAAATGTTATGTAATAAAAAGGTGGGATGCAATACGTTATCAACCTTATGGTGAGAAAATATGAGTGATATTATTTGTTAACCCATATTAGTTGGTTACACCTTTAATATATTATAAGATCACACTTCTTATATGAGGATTTATTATTACTTCTGAAACAAATTTTGAATTTGATAATGAAAATGATATAAACTACTCAACACCCTATAACACCCCAAGATTTTTATGAGATAGAGTTTTTTTAATTTTGTTGATGTCTTGTGTTTTATGCTAAAACAAGATAAAGTTTGAACAATACACAATATCGGCTTAGCTTGCAGTATACAAAACTCTATGCTTGGCTTGTGTTACACACAAGTTCAAGTTCCTTTGATATAATTCATTTCATGCAAGACCGAGTATAATTGAACAATTAAATATTATTATCTTACCTTATAACCTAGCTATTAAAATGGTGGGAATTAATAGTATTAATTGATATATAAAAATACTATTTACACATATATTTCATTAATTCTTCTATGAAAAAATTATTTTTAAATGAAAATAAAACCTTTTTTAATTAAAAGTAAACATTTTTCTGAAAAACTGTTTAAATGAAAATAAGTGAGTTTATAAAATAATAAAATCACTATTAAGGAATTTTATTAATGAAATATATTTGTAATATATTCAAATTATTTTTTAAAATTTATCATATATGTTTTCTACAAATTATATAAGAATAAATTCAATTTTTTCAGATAAAAGTAGTATTTTTCAATAAAAATATATTTTAACACCTTTGGATGGAGAAACCATTTTAAATATAGTTTTTTTACACTTTTATAAGTTATTTTTCACAAAATGAACTTATTATTTGGAAGCAGGACATAAAAATTTACTTTGGTTGAAATTTTGGTATTTTTCTGAGAAAATTCATATTTTAATGAATAGTGAAAAATACTGCATTTTAATTCAAAACAACCTTTTTGACTAATTTATTTGTATTGATAGATTATAATTTTAATTGGTTTTAAAGTAAATTTTCATTATGTTTTTATCATTTAATACAATTTTTATTATTGGAAGTAATTTCACATTGAAATTTGATATAAACACATGTTAGTATTTTGATGGTTTTTACTTAAAAAACCATGTTTTCTCACTTTGACAATAAGAATAAATTTTAAATTAATTACTAAAATTTATGTGTTTTTAATTAGAAAAAATGGATTCTATATTTGGAATCATTAGGTACAAATTTTTTAAATAGGTTCGTTTTATTTTTTTGGACATTATGAATACTAAAATTGGTAATTTTTATTTGCCATGGTTAAAGCTAAATCCAGTAAATTAGGGTAACAAATAATATGATAAGGATAATAAAATTAGCATAAGACCTATAAAAATCATTTTTTATGAATAAAGGTATACCATTAACACCTAAGGATCAAAATTTATTCATTTAATGGACTTTTTCCCATGAAAGTGATGTAATTATTATTTAAACAAAAGAAAGGGACAACATGTCACTCTCATATATATTATAAGTATAAATTTCTTAATAGAGTGATAAAATTGATTAAACTATTAAAATAATTAGTGTCTAGAAATATAATTAAATTATATAAATAATGTAAATTTATTAATAATTTTTAGATATTAAATAATGACTATAAATATTGACACAACAGTGATACATGAATTATTTTATTATGATAAATATAAAATAAATGATATTATAAATATTAAAATAAATATTAAATAACATAATTTATTCCATAAAAAATATTACATTTTATAATACAATTACATAGTTTTTTTCGAAGTTATATAACTATATGAATTTTATTTAAATTCAATGAAATGAATAGTGTAAAAATTGATACTATTCATATTTAATAAAAATAATATTTTATTAAATTATTTAAAAATTTTAAAAATATTTCAAAAACACAAAGTAAATATGATAACTTCTAAAAGTTCATAAAGTGTCCAATTATTGGAAATTTATGCCATATAAGTAAAATTTATAACCTATTAATACTTAAAATATTGTTACCAAAATTAAAATTAAAAGAGAATAATTAAGGGTAAACCAAAAAGATAAGGTTTAAAATAAAATCAATAAATTTCTAAAAATTATTGGATGAGAGTATTTATAACTATCCACATCATATCTTTGAAATAATTTGGAAGCTTTTGAATTAAAGAATTAACTTATATTAATTTAATATTTTAATAATTTCCAAGGGTTCCCCTCACCTCTATTTTAAAAGGGAACCTCCTCCCTCACCTCTTCACTTCAATTTGAGACTTAACTCTTGGACATACCCTGCCATTTTTCCTTATGTACTTAATTAGTCACATTATAAAGGTTCTGATCATCTCAAAAGACCAACACTAGTGCCTTTAAGAGGAGATTTTGAGGAAGCACATTGAGGAAGAGGCAATCTATTCCACCGATTCTTTCAAACTTCTTTCTTCTTATAATTGATCTTAATTAGTTGTTTCATTATAAATTAAGAAAATAAGTATCACTAATAAACTAATATTTCATTATAATTATGAAACAACCATATTCCACCTTCTTTCCATCCTACAAAAAATGAAATCACCACACATGTGTACGTATGACATATTGTCTCCACGCTGTGGTGTAATCTGATTTTAACCACCAACTTACTTATATGGATATAATTATGGAAATAATAACAATATATAATTATTATAATATGATATGGATTATCTAACAACATATATATTATACACTTCTTTACCATTTCACAATTATCAGAATGATATCGTCGCTAATACGTACGTACGACCTACCATATCCATGATGTGATGCAATTTATTCTATAAGATATCCATTAAAAATGATTATATAAAGGTAAAGAATAAAAAAAATATGAAATTTATTATCTCAATATCATTTTTTAATTATATAAATATGACCTAATAAGTATAACCAGAACTTTTTCAGAAAAACATGTATAAGAAAATGAAGTAGTTTATACCTGAATAACGAGTAATAATGAAATATTATTACAAAACAGATGATAATATGATCATATATGATATCATAAAAATTAATATAATTCTAGAATAATTAAATTAAATCATTTAAATCATTATACAAGAGGTTAATATACACACAAAGGATAGCAGTCCTAAGGCAAGGGATTATTTTGTCTGTCTTTTATTTCTGTGGGACATATGCCTTATACATAACCTATTTCTTTTGTGTGGTGTTTATAGTTCCCATGAATATTTTATTATTTTTATTATTAAGTTTACGTTATTTAAATATTAGTATAATTTTCTTTATTTTATGAGACACATGATTCGACTGATTATAAATGGTAAGTGATAATTTTGTAATCTCATTATTATATGAGATTATTTATATGTAATTATATACTGGGGTATATTTATCATACAGGTCCATATTTTATAAAATAAATGCTTTTATAAATTTTTTAATATTCCCCTATATATGTTTAAATTCATTTTTACCCATTTTTTTAATTTTACTACTTGGTTTGGAAAGAATATTTCTTTCATTTTCCACACGAGGTACTTTTTTGACTTTTCAAAAAAAAACATATGAGGAGAGTGTTTTTTTTAACTTATACTACATGAATGTAATTATTTGATTTAATAATGGTTTATTTCCATGAAACTTAACTAAAAAAATTTCGAGGTTATTTTCAAATAAATTATTTTCTTTTAAAATTGTGCTGTGTTTTATGAAAAGAAAATATATTTGAATAAGAAATGATATTTTCCTCAAGAATTAAGTTCAAGTGTTTTATCAAAGTTATTTTCCATTTAAGATTAATGATATTTTTTTCATGTATACTATCCATATAATTATTATGGTTGATTATTTTTATGATGTAATTTCATCCATTTATTTTAGATGTATTATGCTATGAGGAAATGAGGTCTAAAAAACCCATTTTATTCTTTGGGTTATGTTATAATGAATGATTTATGTTTTTATGGCCCACATATGTATGGTTTTGATTATGTGATGGGTGAGACCTATATCTACCTACAATTCTTTGATTAAAGATTTATATCTCATTATATAGACATTATTGGAATGGAAAGTATATCCGATTCAGTAATACATGGCTGGAATGACAAGTAAATTTGGTTTGGTAATACAGGACTAAAATGAAAATTAAACCCAATTCAGTAATGGAATTTTTATACTATGATGGTTTTTTAAATGAGCCTTGTATAATATGGAAATTATTTTCTACGATTATGTGTTTTCCACAAATTCATCTTTTACGTCAATGATATTTTATCATGGTTAATGTTCCCTTATGATTTATGAATTACATACTATCAAGATTTATTTTATGACTCAGAATTTTGATATTCAAAAGGTAATAATGACTAACCTAGGGTTAAACAAAAGATATCATAGATTGAAATATTATATGTAATTTACCTTACTTATGTGTTTCTAATCTTTAATATGTATTACTAACACTTTTCTTTCTGGTCTTAGTAAATATCCAAAACTACATAGAACATAGTTAACCATTTAATGTTTCAGATGTGGAAATTATGGGAATTATAAAGATTGATTTCCTAAGTGAAAATATCATGAAGAGAATCATGATGATGGAACGATTATTGGTCATATTGTTGAGGATAAAGAAAATTTAAACAACATGTGAAAGGTATGTGATGTTCTTACAATATTTTTTAAATTAAACCTAAGAAGATCTAGGTTGAGAAACCTTAAGATATGATTCATATTTTAGGAAGGATAAATATGATGGATCCTGTGTAATGGTTTAACAATAAATTTGGATGATTGAGGTTTATATGTTTTGGAATTAAAATATTATTTTATATAAATCATGAAATATATAAGCGTTTTCAGTATAAGTTTTTCAATAAGGATTAGAAAGGACATGTTGAATAGTTCTAAGAATCTAAATAAGTGATTTAAGGGTAAGGTGATATACTTGGAGAACACATGATTAAGGGAATGATAACCCTTAATATATACCTTATGTTAAGATAATGAGGCTTGGATAAAGATATGTTGGATTTGAATAACTAAATTGGATGATTCTAGTTTCTTGGGAACTAATTATGGAGTGGTTTAAAAGATGGCTATACTACCATGGATGAATTATACAAATTTTTGGTACTTAAAGAATATATCCAATAATTTTTGGAATAATGAAACATGCATTTTCTCAATAAGGATATCTGAAAATTTAGGTTGTTATCATGACTCAAGAGAATAAATGACGAAGGTGTTCACATTTTTGGAATGCGACCAACTAGAGATATCTCATGATATATGGGGGATAAATGTTAAGATGAGTTCGTGAAAATTTTTCAATAGTTTAATATTTTCAAATTTCAGAAGTATTTTATGGTTATAAAATTATTGGAAATTTTAAGTTAAACATTAGATACAGTTTGTTAGTATAAAGTATTATCTCACCATATATGGACTTATGCATGTTTGATAACTTGTGCTAGTATTTTTGTGATAAAGATAGATGGAATGAACAATCATTCAATTTATGGATCACATGATCTACTAACACTTCAGGAAGGAAAAATTCAACTTTATTTATTTAAATAATATATGAAGTGGAAATTGTTCAAGGAATGACCAATGGTGAGATTATACCAAAATCCAGTAAGTATTTATTCTCATGAAAAATTATTCTACTTTAGGAAATGTATATTGAAACTAAAAATGTTATCCAAGTACCTTCTTATCCAATGAATCATATGGCCCCTTAAATCATCACATATTTATGGCTTTCTGGGTGTTATCTTTCCCCAAACCCTATTCTCTATTACTCTCTATCATAACTTGATGGTTATATTTTTTCTTCCATATCCATGTTTTCGCTTCCCACCTATGTTATCCTATGTGGAAACCTAGTGTTGATTTACTTTGGGTAACCATTATGTTTATAAATTTCCTTTTTAAAATGAAGCTTTAGTATTCATTTTTATTATGTGGGTTTCTATAAAGTAAACTTTCAAGTAGTAATCATTTTATAACCCCACCGATTTTTTAGGGAGAAATTGGTTTTAAGGGGGGCAGAATATAACACCCCAAGATTTTTATGAGACAGAGTTTTTTTTAATTTCATTGATGTCTTGTGTTATATGGTACACTAAGATAAGTTTTCACAATACCCAATATCAACTAAGATTGCGGTATATGAAACTCTATACTTGGCTTGTGTTACACACAAGTTCAAGTTATTTTGATATAATTCATTTCATGCAAGACCGAGTATAAGTGAACAATTAAATATTATTATGTTAGCTTATAACCTAGTTTTTAAAATGGTGGGAATTAATAATATTATTTTATATATAAAAACATTGTTTGCACATTTTTTTCATTAATTATTTTGTGAACAATTATTTTTAAATGAAAATAAATTTTTTTTTTAATTAAAAGGAAACATTTTTTGAAAAATTATTTAAATGAAATAAGAGGGTTTATAAAAAAATAAAATTACTATTTATGGATTTTATTAATGAAATATATATTTAATATATTCAATTTAATGTTTAAAATTCGTTATTTTTGTTTTCTATGCATTATATAAGAACAAATTCAATTTTTCAGATAAAAGAAGAATTTTTAAAAAAAATAATAATACAATTTTACTGCATTTTAATGGAGAAATCATTTTAAATATAGTTTTTTTACACTTTTATAAATTTATTTTTTAAAAATAAACTTCTTATTAGGAAGTGGGACATAAAAATTTGCTTGGGTTGAAATTTTGGTATTCTTCTGAGAAAATTTAAATTTTAATGAATAGTGAAAAATAATGCATATTGATTCAAAACTATGTTTTTGTCTAATTTATTTATATTGATAGATTATACTTTTAATTGTTTTTAAAGTATATTTAGATTATTTTTTTACCATTTAATCCAATTTTGGTCATTGGAAGTAATTTCACATTGAAATTTGATATAAACACATGTCAATCTTTTGATGATTTTATCTTAAAAAACTCATTTTCCCACTTTGAAAATGGGAATTAATTTTAAATTAATTACAACATTTTTTGTGTTTAGAATTTGAAAAATTATTTCCATATTTGGAATCCTTAGGTCTAAATTATGTAAATAGGTCCCTTTTATTTTTTTATACATTATGAATAATAACTTTGGTAATTTTTATTTACCACTCTTAATGGTAAATGAGTAAAATTGGGGTAGCAAATAATATTTTAAGGATAATAAAATTACCCTATAATCTGAAAAAATAATATTGTATGAATAAAATTATACCCTTAATACCTAAGGATCAAAATTGATTCGTTTAATGTGATTTTTTTCATGAAAGGGATGTAATAATTATTTAATCAAAAGAAAGTGACAACATGTCACTCTCTTATGTCTTATATGTATAAAAAAATTAATGTAGTGATAAAATTGATGAAACTATGAAAATAAGTAGTATCCATAGATATAATAAAATTATATACATCATGTGAATTTATTTATAATTTTTAGAGGATAAATATTTACCATAAATATTGACATAATAATGACACAATAATTATTTTATTAATAGGAATATTAAATAAATGATATTATAAATATTAAAATAAATATTATATGACATAATTTATGTCATACAAGAATTTATAGGTGACTATGACATGTTATAATGTTATTAAATGGTTTTTTTCAAAGTTATATCTCTGTATGAATTTTATTTAAATTCAATGAAATGAATAGCGTAAAATTGACACTATTGATATTTTATAAAAATATTAATTTAATAAATTATTTAAAAAACTTAAAAATATTTTAAAATCACAAAGTTACTATGATAAAATCTAAAAGTTTATTAAGTGTCCAATTATGGAAATTTACCCCATATAAGTAAAATTTATGACCTCTTAATACATAAAATGTTGTTACCACAATTCAAATTAAAAGAGAATAATTAAGGGTAAACCAAAAAGATAAGGTTTAAAATAAAATAAATACATGTCTAAAAATTATCTGATGTGAGTATTTTGGACCATACTCATCCTTTATTCAACATTTTTCAATTTTTAAGATTTTGGATTGAAAAATTAACTTATATTAATTTAATATTTTAATAATTTCCAAGGGTTCACCTCACCTCAATTATAAAAGTCCCCTCCTCCCTCACCTATTAACTTCAATTTTGGCATTCATGATCATAAATACCCTAACCTTATCCATTATAAGATTCTTTATTCATATTATAGAGGTTATATTCTTCTCAAAATACCAACTCTAATTTATTTAAGAGGAGATTTTAAGGAAGCACGTTGAGGAAGAGATAATCTTTTCTACTGATTATTTAAAACTTCTTTATTCTTCTACTTCCTCTTCATTAGTTGTTTCATTATAAAGTAACAAAATTAGTATCAATAATATACCTATATTTTATTATAATTATGAAAAAACCATATTGCACCTTCTATCCATCCTATGAAAAACAAAATAACCATTCATACGTTCGTATGACTTACCGTCTCCACACTATGGTGTAATCTGTTTTCACCACCACCTTACTTGGACAGATATAATGATGGAAATAAAAAATATATATGATTATTATAACATGATATGTATCATGTAACAACATATATACAATCCAATTCCATTCCATTTCACAATTATCAAAATGATATCATCGCTCGTGCGTATGTACGACCTACCGTCTTTATGATGCAATGCGATTCATTGTATAAGATATCCTTTAAATAATGATTAAAAAAATGCAATGAATGAATAAATATGATATGTATTATGATAATGTCATTTTTTAATGATATAAATTTAATGACCCAATTTTTTTCAATGGAAATCCCCTACTTAAAAATATGTCATAAAATCACATGAAAATATAACATAGTGAACTACTAAGTGGCAAGTGACCTTTAAACATAAGTTTTTCACTTCTGTGTTTGGAATTTTGAAAATCTGACATACACGGTTGTGTTCAAGATGATTTTTGGAGTCTAATAAAACAAACATAATTTTTGGTGAATAGTGACCTACCCTTATGAATAGTAACATACCCTTATTAATAGTGATATACCCGACTGAATAGTAATATTACCTATGATAGTATAAAAATAATATTCAAGTGAAAGTATGATGTACCTATATTTTAGAATAAGTAAATGATTGTTTTAAAACAGTTTTTTAATAATAAACTATGATTTTAATTAAATATCAAATTAATCATATTTAGAAATTTTTTTTTGAAAAATGGACTTCATTTTTGAATTATACACGTCGAAAAATGGTTGGGGTGAAATTTTGGGATTTTTTTGGAAATACTTGAATTTTGAATGAATAATGAAACACCATACTTTTAAAAAATAAGCTAAATAAGTTCATTATAGAGTCATGTATAATGTTCTACTGGTGTAATCCCACTTGGTTTGGGATCACATGATAAAATTACTATTCTTGGTCATGGAAGAATCACTATTCTTTATCTTGTGGAGAAATAATAAATTAATGAATTTTATATAAAGAAACCCCCTCTCCCCTGCACTATAAAAACATCCCTTCACACCCTCATTCCCTCACACCTATAAAGCTTCAAAAATTGTATAAAATCTTCCCAATCATCTTTCCTAGCCCCTCCCCCATGTACAAGAGCTTCTGGTCTCATCAAAAACCAAGCCTAGGTCCCTTAAGGAGGATCTCAAGAGGAGTATTCAAGAGGTAATTTCTCTCCCTCTTCTCCTTTAATTCCCTTTCAATTTAAAGTTATTTTCTTATTCTCTCCCCACCTATCTTTGTCCAAATGGTATGGTAATTTTAGTATCATACATATAATGGAATTTTATGATACTAATGGGGTATTATATCATCCAACCCCTTTCTCCTCTTCTTTTTATTTTATAAAAGAAAATGTTGTTCGTAAGGTGTTAATCTATCACCTTCAAGAACGACATGTTTTCATTTTCCATTTTTACGTTTAGATATGGTCATGGAACCATTTTTATGGTTGAAACAGAATATTATATATTTATTATGTACTATTTTATTTTTTTAACTAACTGATGTACATATTACTAAGTGAGTAAACAAAACTAGTTCGTTGTGGTCGAAAAACTGCCCAAATTAACCCAAACGATCATCATTAAATTTATATCTAATGATTCGTCCACATGGTATATAACACAATTAATTATAAGATCATTAAAAATCCAATAATATCATTAATAACATGTAATAACATTTCTGTATGTTTATCCATGTTCTACATGAACTTTCATTTAAGAATACAAGTGAACCACTCAAGAAACCCATAAAAATGAACATTCCCGAACAAGGTTTTTAAACCCTATAACTCATAAAAAGGCCCATAAAATAACATAATGAAACAAAAATTAACCCTTTTAATTTATAAAAGTTTATGGAGTTTCTAATTAATTAATATAATGTCATTATACAGGACATTAAAGTGAATGAAGAGTTCAAATATAAGGTAGGGGAAATTCTCGAACCCAACTTTCATCTTTCGGGTTCTCCCTCTTTCACTCCATTTGATATGGTTACTCCTTAAAAATCTTTTGTTCATCATTGTCTTTCCTTTTTTGGGATATAATTTTTTTTTCATTGATATTTATGTTAAACCAAATGTTTTCCAAAAGAACTCTTCTTTTAAGAACACCCCTTTTACTTCTCATTCAAGATTGATGTTTCTTGTAACATGTATGTTATTCCCTCCTTATTTTGGGAACCCAATGTTTATGAATGTGTTATTATGAGATGGAACCCATTCCTTTTCATGGGTTAGTTATGTTAATTTTTTTATATGTTCATTATGTAATTCATGATAAATGATAATGTTATGATGTGACGGGTGCACCTGGAATTATATAGCGCAATATGAATGTTTCAATGTGGTGGGTGCATCCGAAATTATACAGCGCTCTAATACATTGGGTAAAGTGATGAATATACATAGTAGATGTGAAATTATTTGTGAACAAGATTCTAGCTTTGTTCACAAGTATGTGTGGTAGTAATCCACTGAGACATGATGTTTCATTTTTATGCATTGCCATATTTCAAGTATTTTATTTATGCTACCTTTCATGTTCATGATCATTTTCCTATTTTATGAATATACTCACCCCATCCTATATTGTTCTTATATATCCCATTAATGGGATTCTAGATCACCCCTTTTTATGTTTATCCTCAGGTGACTACATGTACTAAGGAGAGATCAAGTGCCAGTAAAAATTTAGAGAAGAAGAAATTGAATAAATGTTTATGCTCGATGTTGTAATTATTATGTATGGTTATAGTTTTTCCAATACACTAAATCATTGGATCCTATATGTGTAATACTATTATGTTTTTTATCTATAAAATGATTTAATAGTATTGTAAGAAAAGGCTGGGTCACTATAGTTGGTATCAGAGGAAAGGTTTAGTTAATTTGGGAATCAGGATTAGTGAACCCTAGAGAAAACCTCTAGTATGAGACTAAGTAAAAATATGCATACAAGAAGATTTATATTGGGATCCCTTATGTTATGATTTTAGTATAAATTGTTTAAATTAATAATTTATTCATGACTTTTTGACTTATGTTTTGTTCTAACCTTTTTTATTTTAGAAAATGGTGGGAACCACGAGAAACCAGACCAACAACTCGTGCGAGGGACAATGCAACGATTGCCCGAATGACATCCCCAATGATTTGGGATGTGGAGTTCAAAACTTCATGGTGATGATTACCCAATTATCTCAGGTTATGAACAATAACAATAATAATGGGGAACATCCTCCACCAAAGAGGGAGAAACTGACTATCAAATGTTTTATGTGGCAACAACCATCGACGTTTAGTGGATCTTCTGATCCAATAGTTACAGAATAGTGGGTCAACTCCATGGAGAGGATCTTTTCTGTTCTTCGCTGTTTTGAGATATAGAAGGTGACACTAGCCGTTTATTGTCTAGATGGAGTGGCCGATCAATGTTGGGCTTTGATTAAGGACACCAAGCCAAGGGAGGAAATTGAAGAGATGGAATGAGAAGACTTTAAGATAATGATTCTTAACAAGTATTTCCCAAGAACTCTTCGCACAAAGATGGAGAGAGAATTCATATTGCTCAAGAAAAGGGAAGGAGAATCTGTCGCAACCTATGAAGAGAATTTCACAAGGCTTGCAAGGTACGTTTTGGTTTTTGTTATCAATAATGATAGAAAAATTGACATATTATTTAGTGGATTAAAACCACACCTTTTAAAGGCTCTTACAATTTGAGACTTTGGGAGTTATGAAGAAGTTTTTCAGTGTGATCTCAAAGTGGATATGGAGTTTGAAGAATGATCCCATGGCTATGGTGATAAGAAACGAAAGACGGAGTTTCAAGATAGAGGATATAATGACAAAGGGGGTAAGAAAACTCAACGACCCGCATGAAACAAATGTGGGAAGTTTCACCATGGGAACTGCCTCAAATGGATGGGGAAGTGATTCAAGTGTGAGAAATAATGACACCATGCTCAAGAGTATCGAAAAGACATGGAAAGTAAGGATAATGTAGCCGAAGAAAGGAGACAACCACCCATGGTTCAATGCTACAACTGTAGGGAGCTAGGGCACTATTCAAGACAGTGCACTAAACCTCGAGTACTCGAGGGTAATCAGAGTTACTATCCACCAAAGCCAAAGGAACAAGGGAAGGATTATGCCATCACTACTGTGGAAGTGGATAAAGATAATGAAGTCGTACAAGGTACACTTCCTATTCACTCTAGAATGGAAAAAGTCTTATTTGATTCTGGTTCTATGGATTCCTTTATATCTTGCAAGTTTGTTAGAACTACAGAATCAAAGATCCAAAACCTCGAAGTAGAGTTATATGTAAAAACACCAAGTGTTGTAATAATTGCAACCCAAGTGTTTGGCTCTTCACTTGTTGGTTTTTGTGGGAAGATTCTTCCAGCGAATCTTGTAATACTTCCCTTAGTGGAATTAGACGCTATAATGGGAATGGATTGGCTCTCGTTATATAGAGCACATATAAACAATCAGGAAGAGGAAATATATTTTAATATTAGGAATCATCCCATGATCCTCTACAAATACAAGGAAGATCATGAATATCATTTGAAAAATCATTCATTTGTGTGGGTATTGATTCCCTATGAAGAAGCATACCTCTCCTAAATGGTTGGGTTGAAGGATAGTTCCAACCTTATGGAAATCCCCATCGTGATAGAATATAGTGATGTATTTCCCGAAGAGTTACCCAAAATTCCCCAGATTAGGAGGTGGAGTTCTCAAAAGAACTCATACCCGGAGCTACTCTTATCTCAAAGTGTCCCTATAGGATGGCTCATATCAAAATGGAGGAGTTAAAGAAGAAAATGCAAGAGAATCTGGAAAAAGGGTTCATACACCCTAGTGCATCACCTTGGGGTGCGCCAGTAATCTTTGTGAAGAAGAAGGATGAAACAATGTGGCTGTGTATTGATTACCAGGAACTCAACAAGATCACTATAAATAAAAAGTATCCACTTCCTAGGATTTATGACTTGTTCGATCAGTTAAAAGGAGCTCAATACTTCTCAGAGGTGGATCTTCGTTCTGGATATCATTAGCTAAAGGTGAAGAAGGATGATATTCAGAAAACTACCTTCCGTACATGGTAGGGGCACTATGAGTTTCTGGTGATGCCCTTTGGACTTACTAATTCCCCTGAAATATTCATGGATTTGATTAATAAAGTCTTTAGACATTACCTCGAAAAATTTGTGATAGTTTTTATTGATGATATTCTCATCTAATCCAAGATTAAGGAGGATATGAAGAACATCTAAGACTTGTGTTGGCGATATTGATAAAGGAGAAGTTTTATTCCAAGTTCAGAAAGTGTGAATTTTGGATAAAGCATGTCACTTTCTTGGGACATGTGATCACAAGTGAGGTAATTTCTATAGATCCTTTAAAAACAAAGGTGATTGAGGAATGGACTATAGGTTTCGGGTGCAACGGAAGCACGTTAGTGGGTTTTCCCAACTTTAATTTTAACGTTAAACAACGTTAAATCCAAGATCCGTCACGATTTAAAACACCGAATCTTCAGAATAGAACGAAGAATGAAAAAGAAAAGAAGGGTCCCATAACCCTTGAGATAGGATCATCATATGTTGGTTATAATTTATTTAATTAATTCATAAGAATTACCTCGATAAAATTCTTTCTTCATTGGAGTCTCCGGTCACGATCCTGTGATCCGTCATTGCATTATAGAATCCAAGTACAGGATTCCTCTAGCGGTGATCCACATGTGCTCCACGTATCTCTGGATGTCACCGAAGGGATCTCCGGGTGCTAGCGTAGAAGAGCCTTCACTTTCGATGTCTACCTTCAACCGCCTTGATCCGGTGGAGGATATCGCTTTCGTAACTTGAAAGTGTTCTTGGTGGACAAGGAATTATCTCTTGGCTTGAGAGTATTTCCCAATCTTTTGTGCACAACAATGGCTCTCTTCAATGAGAATCATGTAATTTGGGATTATAATACTTAGAATAATAAAATGAATTAATTGCACGAAAGCATTTAATCATTTAATTTAATTCTTAGTAATACCCCTTGTCTTAATAATGATATTTGACCATCATTATTACTTGACATGCTCCCAACATATTACATTTAATATCATTTAATTAAATAAACAATATTTCTCACGAATCCTGAAAAAACAAACTACACGGCGTGTATATAAATATACACGATGTGTACTTTTATTTTTTCCATTTTATTTATTTCCTCCACCATATTTATTAGACCTTGAGTAATGGCTATTTATTTCTTAAATAAATGTAACTTCATTACTCGCTAATAAATATATATATTATTTCGCCCACAATATATTCTCTCGAATAACTAGTGTTGAAATAAATGCGATCAGGCATCCATAAATAATTATTAAATCACAGTCGGGAATAATATTTATTTAACTTGTTAAATTAATATTTAACTAAGATACATGGACACACTTAGTGTGTGACCCTCTAGGACTCTTTCTCAGTGGAATTAGGTGGAGCCTGCCTAAAGTCCAAGGTTAGTGTTTAAAAACACGCCAAGGCACCCATAGAGAAAGAATTTAATGCTGCAATGACGTGTCACCTCCTACGAACCCTTACCGTGTAATATAATCCCTTTGTCTCGATATCTCCAATCAAGCAGGTTGCATGATAGTGCCATCAACCCATGTGCTCGATTATTCTTTCTTTGACTCCCCAGAATTGAACTCGCCCATACCTTACCATGGACATGGATATATTTAGGCTCTATCAATTCCATCAAAGGGAATGAGATATCTACTTCCGTTATGGAACAGAAGGGACAAATCCTTTCTCGCATTATCTATTAATGCAGTATTACTCGTGACACAGCCAACATATCCTGCCTCGCTGCGAACAGTGTGTCATCACAGTTTTCGTCAATACATCTAAGTGCACAAGTTGTAATACCCATTAATAATAATCTTAAAGTCTAAGGACCAATATACACATTCGCAGATAGGAACATCCAATGACACTATGAAATGTGGATTTCCTACTGGCGGGTCTCATTCTCATAATATCCTCCTGGATATTACCAAGGGCTCACACTATGAGAAGGTGCCTCAAAGTTTTATGAGTCCTCACCCCTAATGACCTGTATTATTTTTGTTCCTCAAATAATATCATCCTGCCATAGAACATATATTCAAGAATAGTGTTATGGCACTTCTGGGTTCTCATCATACCAGGGATCCTCTATGACCCATTAATGAAACAGCTGTCCTTAGGACATTATCACATACATTGTCACGCAGAAGAACAATAAAGATGTGATAAGGATTTTATTTAATGAATAATGTACAAAGTAGTTGGTTCTAGACCACCAACTCCAACAGATAGGTTCCGGGCGCAGCGAAAGTGCATTAGTGGGTTTGCCCAACTTTAATTTTAACTTTAAACAACGTTCAATTCGAGATCCGTCACGATTTAAAACACTGAATCTTCAGAATAGAATGAATAACGAAAAAGAAAAGAAGAGTCCCGGAACCCTTGAGATAGGATCATCATATGTTGGTTATAATTAATTTAATTAATTCATAAGAATTACCTCGATAGAATTCTTTCTTCGTTGGAGTCTCCGGTCACGATCCTGTGATTCATCATTGCGTTGTAGAATCCAAGTACAAGATTCCTCTAGTGGTGATCCACACGTGCTCCACGTATCTCTGGACGTCACCGAAGGGATCTCCGGGTGCTAGCGTAGAAGAGCCTTCACTTGCGATGTCTGCCTTCAACCGCCTTGATCCGGTGGAGGATATCACTTTCGTAACTTGAAAGCGTTATTGGTGGAGAATGACTTCTCTCTTGGCTTGAGAGTATTTCCCAATCCGTTGTGCACAAAAATGGCTCTCTTCAATGAGAATCATGTAATTTGGGATTATAATACTTAGAATAATAAAATGAATTAATTGCCCAAAATCATTTAATCATTTCATTTAATTCTTAGTAATACCCCATGTCTTAATAATGACAGTTGACCATCATTATTACTTGACATGTGCCAAAAATATTACATTTAATATCATTTAATTAAATAAACAATATTTTCTCACAAATTCCAAAAAAACAAACTACACGACATATACTTTTATTTTATCCATTTTATTTATTTCCTCCACCATATTTATTAGACCTTGAGTAATGGCTATTTATTTCTTAAATAAATGCAACTTCATTACTCGCTAATAAATATATATATTATTTCTCCCACAATATATTCTCTTGAATAACTAGTGTCGAAATAAATGAGATCAGACATCCTTAAATAATTATTAAACCACATTTGGGAATAATATTTATTTAACTTATTAAATTAATATTTAACTGAGATACATGGACACACTTAGTGTGTGACCCTCTAGGACTCTTTCTCAGTGGCATTAGCTGGAGCCTGCCTAAAGTCCAAGGTTAGCGTCTAGAAACACGCCAAGGCACCCATAGAGAAAGAAGGTAACACCGCAATGACGTGTCACCTCCTACGAACGCTTACCGTGTAATATAATTCCCTTGTCTCGATATCTCCAATCAAGTGGGTTGCATGCTAGTTCCATCAACCCTTGTGCTCGATTATTCTTTCTTTGACTTCCCGGAATTGAACTCGCTCATACCTTACCATGGCCATGGATTTATTTAGGCTATATCAATTCCATCAAAGGGCCTGATATATCTACTTCCGTTATGGAACATAAGGGACAAATCCTTTCTCGCATTATCTATTAATGCAGTATTACTCGTGACGCACCCAAAGTATCCTACCTCAATGCGAATAGTGTGTCGTCACAGTTTTTTTCATTACATCTAAGTGCGCGAGTTGTAATACCTATTAATAATAATCGTAAAGTCTAAGGACCAATACACACGTCCGCAGATAGGAACATCCAATGACACTATAAAATGTGGATTTCCTACTGGCAGGTCTCATTCTCATAATATCCTCATGGATATTACCAAGGGCGCACACCATGAGAAGGTGGCTCAAAGTTTTATGAGTCTTCACCCCTAATGACCTGTATTATTTGTGTCCCTCAAATAATATCATCCGACCATAGAACATATATTCAAGAACAGTGTCATGGAACTTCTGCGTTCTCATCATAGCAGGGATCCACTATGACCCATTAATGCAACAGATGTCCTTAGGACATTATCACATACATTGTCACACAGAAGAAAAATCAAGATGTGATAAGGATTTTATTCAATGAATAAAGTACAAAGTAGTTGGTTCTAGACCACTAAATCCAACATGGCCCAGACCCTCTAGTGTCACTAAAATCTGTAGTTTTCTTAGATTAGCTGGGTACTACCGACATTTTGTGAGAAAGTTCTCATGATTGTCAAGCCTAATAACTAAGTTGACAAGGAAAGGGGTAAAGTATGTCTGGATGGAAGAATGTGAGGGAAGCTTTAAGGAGCTAAAGAGAAGGCTGATCACTACACCTGTACTCACATTATTGAAAAGTGGAGAAGGTTTTGTGATATACAATGATGATTCAAAGAAAGTCTTGGGTTGTGTACTCATGAAAAATGATAATGATATAGGATATTCCTCATATTAGATGAATATCCATGAGAATAACTACCCGATGCATGATCTAGAGCTGACACCCGTGATTTTTGCCTTGAAAATCTGGAGGCACTACATTTATGGTGAGAAGTGTGACATATACACTGACCATAAGAGCCTAAAGTATATATTCACACAAAAGGAGTTCAACATGCATCAAAGGAGATGGTTAGATCTAATCAAGGATTAAGATTGCTCTATTCACTACCATCGTGGAAAGGCAAACAAGGTAGCTGATGCTCTATGAAGAAAACAACCTGCTACTCTATCCATGTTATGGATTGAGAAAGACCCTATCTTCATGGATATTAAAAGGATGGATTTAGAAATCATAAGGGCAGGGGATACATCCTACCTTTCACAAATTATTGTGCAACCATCCATCCAAGAGAAGATTTAGGAAGCACAGAGGATGTTGTGGAGATACAAAAGAGGGTGAATGCAGTAAAGGAAGGGAAGTTGCATGAGTGCCATATCAGTGATTATGGTCTGATTTAGTTTGGAAGGTGGATTTGTGTGACTTCATCACTTGGGATAAAAAAGGAGTTATTGGAAAATGCACATTGCTCAACATTATCTTTCCATCCTAGGAGTGCCATGATGTACCATGATCTCTGAGAACACTTCTGGTGGGATAACATGAAGAAGGGGATTACATAATATATATCAAGGTGCTTGGTATGTTAGCAAGTTAATGAAGAGCAACAAAAGTCCAAAGGGATGATTCAGCCATTGCCTATACCCATGTGGAATTGGTAAAATTTTACTATGGAATTTTTCATAGGTCTCCCTAAGACGTCGAAGAGAAATAATGCGATATGGGTTGTGGTTGACTGACTCACCAAGACTGCCCATTTTATCGCTATTCGGGAAGACCTACCACTTGAACAATTTGAAAAGATATATGGGAAGGAAGTGGTGAGACTGCATGGTGTTCCACTCTCAATTTTCTCTGACAGTGATCCAAGGTTCACATCTAAAATCTAGAGGAGCCTTCAACATGCTTTAAGTACTGAATTAAATTTCAGCATGGCCTATCACCCCCAAACTAATGGCCAATCTGAAAGGACTATTCCGATGCTTGAAGATGTGATAAGAGCATGCTCTTTAGAATTCAAAGTTGGATGGGATAATCATCTCCCATTGGTTGAGTTCTCATACAATAATAGCTTCCACTCAAGTATTCAGATGGCTCCATAGGATGCTCTGTATGGAAAGTGATGTAGAACTCCAACCTGTTGGGATGAAGTTGGAGAAAGAAAGCAACTTGGACCCAATATTGTGCAAGAGATGACAGAGAAGGTTCAAGTCATCTAGAAACACATCAAAGATGCTCAGAGTCAGAAAAAGAGCTATGCTGACAACCTTTGAAGAGACTTGGAGTTTGACGTTGGAGATAAAGTCTTCCTTCAAATGTCACCATGGAAGAGAGTCATGCGATTTGGGAAGAAAGGGAAGCTAAGCCCAAAGTATATTAGCCCCTTTGAAATCCTTGACAGTATAGGATCCGTGGCCTATCGGCTTTCAATTCCACCAAATATGGCTTAGGTTCATAATGATTTTCACGTATCACTCATGAAGAAGTACATACCTGATCCCTCACATGTACTAAACTCAGAGGTGGTAGAACTGGATGATGATCTCTCTTATGAGGAGAAGCCAGTAGAGATTTTGGACCGGAGAGATAAGGTTCCACGCAACAAGACAACCCACCTTGTTAAAGTGTTGTGGTGGAACCATAAGTTTGAAGAAGCTACTTGGGAACCATAAGATGCGATGAAGAAGAAGTACCCTTACTTATTTGTGTAAAGTGAAATTTTAGGGGTGAAATTTTATAAAGGTGGAAGAATGTAACGACCCAAAGTTTTTCGATGGAAATTATCTCCTTAAAAATATGTCATAAAATAACATGAAAGAAAAAAATAATGAACTACTAAGTTCTAAGTGACCTTTAAAAATAATTATTTCACTTATGTGTTTGGATTTTCAAAAATCCAACATAAACGATTGTGTTCAAGATGATTTTTGGAGTCTAATTGAACAAACATAATTTTTGGTGAATAGTGACCTACCCTTATGAATAGTAACATACCCTTATGAATAGTTGTATAACCTAATTAATAGTAACCTTAACTATGATAGTATAAAAAAAATATTCAAGTGAAAGTATAATGTACCTATATTTTAGAATAAGAAAATGATTGTTTTAAAACTGGTTTTTTAATAACAAACAATGATTTTAATTAAATATTAAATTAATCATATTTGGAAAATTATTTTTGAAAAATTGACTTCCTTTTTGGATTCTACATGTTAAAAAATGGTTGCGGTGAATTTTTGGGATTTTTTGGAAATACATGAATTTTTGATGAATTGTGAAATATCATAATTTACAAAAATAAGCTAAATAAGCTAATTATAGAGTCATATATGATGTTCTTCTGATGTAAGACCACTTGGTTTGGTATAACATGATAAAATTACTATTCTTGGTCATGAAAGACTCACTATTCCTTATCTTGTGGAGAAATAATAAATTAATGAATTTTATATTAAGAAACCCCCTCTCCCCTCAACTATAAAAACCACCCTTCACACCCTCATTCCCTTACACCTCTCAAGCTTCAAGCCTGGACTAAACTCTTACCAATCATCTTCTCTATCCCCTACCCCACATCCAAGTTCTTTTTTTATCATCAAATGACAAATACTAGGCCCCTTAAGGAGGATCTCAAGGGGAGGATTCAAGAGGTAATTTCTCTCCCTCTTCTCCTTTAATTCCCTTTCAATTTAAAGTTATTTTCTTATTCTCTCCCCAACTATCTTTGTCAAAATGGTATGGTAAATCCAGTATCATACATATACTAGAATTTTATGAAAATAATGGGATATTATATCATCCAACCCCCTTTCTCCTCTACTTTTTATTTTATAAAATAAACCGTTGTTCGTAAGGTGTTAATCTACCATCTTCAAGAACGACATGTTTTATTTTTACATTTCTACCTTCAGATATGGTCATGAAACCATTTTTATGGTTGAAACAGAATATTATATATTTATTATTTCCTATTTTAAGTTCTGTAACTAACTTATTTACATATTACTAAATGATTAAACAAAACAAGTTCGATGTGGTGGAAAAACTGCCCAAATTAACACAAACGATCATCATTAAATTCTTATCTAATGATTCATACACATGGTATATAACATAATTCATTATAAGATCATTAAAACTACTTTAATATCATTAATAACATGTTATATCAGTTCTGGATGTTTAACCATGTTCTACATGAACTTTCATTTTAGAATACAAGTGAACGACTCAAGAAAACCATAAAAACGAACATTCCCAAACAATGTTTTTAAACCCTATAACTCATCAAAAGTCCCATAAAATAAAATAATTAAACCAAAATAAACCCTTTTAATTTATAAAAGTTTATTAATTTTATAATTAATGAATATAATGTCATTATATAATACATTAAAGTGAAGTAAGAATTCAGATATAAGGTAAGGGGAAATTATCGAACCCAACTTTCATCCTTCAGGTTCTCCCTCTTTCCCTCCTTTTAATATGGTTACTCCTTAAAAATCATTTGTTAATCATTGTATTTAATTTTCTAGGATATATATGTTTTTCACTGGTATTTATGTCAGACCAAATGTTTTCCAAAAGAAATATTCTTTTAAGAACACCCCTTTTACTTCTCATTCAAGATTGACGTTTCTTGTAACATGTTTGTTATTCCCTCCTTGTTTTAGGAACCCAATGTTTATGAATGTGTTATTATGAGATGAAACCAATTAATTTTCATGGGTTAGTTATGTTCATTTTTATTATATGTTCATTGTGTCATTCATGATAAATGATAATGTTATGATGTGACGGGTGTAACTGAAATTATATAGCGCAATATGAATGTTTCAATATGGCGGGTGCGCTCAGAATTATACAGTACTCCAAGGCATTGGGTAAAGTGATGAATCTCATATGTAGATGTGAAATTATGTGTGAACAAGATGCTATATTTTTTCACAAGTATGTGTGTTCTTTTTCCACTAAGACATAATGTTTCATTTTTATGCATTTCCACATTTCAAGTCTTTTATTTATGCTTCCTCTAATGTTCATGAATCTTTGCCTATGTTATGGATATACTCACCCCATGATATATTTTTCTTATATATCCCCTTACTAGGATTCTATCTCACCCATTTTGATGTATATCCTCAGGTGACTACATGTACTAAGGAGTGGTCAAGTTCCAGTAAGAAGCTAGAGAAGAATAAATTGAAGAAATGTTTTTGATTGATGTTATAATTGTTATGTATGGTCCCAGTTTTCCCATGAAACTAAACCATTGGATCCTCTATTTGTAATAATATTATGTTTTTTATCTTTAAAATTATGTAATATTAATGTAAGAAAAGGATGTTTCTCTATAATAAATATGACCTAAGAAAGGGAACTTGAACTTATTCAGCAAAACATGCATAAGAAAATAAAGCAGTTTATATATGAATAACGAGTAATAATTGAATATTATTGACAAAAAGATGATAATATGATCTTATATGATATAATAAAAATAAATATTATTCTGTAATAAGTAAATGACATAATTTAAATCATTTTACATGAGGTTTTGATACACACAAAGTATATCATACCTAAGGTAAGAGATTATTTTGTCACACTTTTATTTATGTGGGACATATGCCTTATACACCACCTATTTATTTTTTTTTTGTGTTTATTATTTCCATGAAAGTTTTATGATTCTTATCATGAAGGTTATGATATTTAAATATTCATATAATTTTCTTTTTTTTATGATACATACGATTCGACTTATTATAATTAGTAAGGGATAATTTCACAATCTCATTATTATCCGAAATTGTTTATAAGTAATTATTTACTGGGGTATATTTATCATCCAGTCCATGTTAAAAAAAATGTTTTCATAAAATTTTCACTATTCCATTATAGATTTTTAAAGTCATTTTTACCCATTTTTTAATTTTTCTGAATTATTTAGAAGGAATCTTTTTTTTCGTTTTATATACGAGATATTTTGTTTGACTTTTATGGAAAAAATACGAGGATAGCGTTTTTTTAACTTTTATAGTATGAATGTAATTTTATGCTTTCATAATGATTTATTTAAATTAATATTCCCTTAAAAAATTTCAAGGTTATTTTGAAATAAATTATTATCTATTAAAATTTCACAGCATTTTAAGAAAGGAAAACAATTTTGAATAAGAAATGATGTTTTCCTTAAGAATTAATTTCAAGTGTTTTATCAAAACTGTTTTCCATATAAGATTAAGGATATTTTCTCAAGTATAATATTCATATATTTATTATATTTTTTATGTTTATTATTGAATTATATCCATTTGTTTTACATGTATTATGTTATGATGGAATAATTTTTAGGAAACCCATTTTATTATTTGGGTTATATTATAATGAATGTTTTATATTTTTGTGGAAAACATATGTATGATTTTCATTATGTGACATGTGAGACATATATCTCTCTATAATGAATTGGGTAAAGATTTGTATCTCATGAGATAGACATGACTAGAATAGAAAGTAAACCCAGTTCAGTAATACAGGGTTGAAATGATAAGTAAACCCGGTTCAGTAATGGACTTTGACCACTATGATGGTATTATAAATAAGACTCAGATAATATTGAAATGATTTTATATTATTATTATTTTTCCATAAGTTCATGTTTTAAAGATATGTTATCATGGTTAATGTTTCTTTATGATTTATGCCTTATGTACTGCCAATATTTATTTTATCACTTAAGATTTTGATGTTCAAAATATATGTTCAAATTTTTACATTATTATGTCTATATATTACAAGATTTCCCTTACTGAACATTTGAGTTCACCCTATTAATGTTTTTTTATTTCCCCCATGATATAAATAATGGTTTTGGGTAGGATAACTAAAGGTGAATAAATTTATGGGAGATGATGAAGATCTTTCACCAAGTAAGAATAATGTATTCCGATTTTCCAAAGACACTAAACTAATATGGTCTTTGGGAATTTATTTGTATAATGTATTAAGTATTTCAAAAAATAAATGTAATGTCCATGTACATCAATCTTGGGTAGTTATACACCCTCAATGTAGATAAAATTTATACAATATTAGTTTTAATTTCTATGATTATTTATCCAATCATGACCATGTAGTGAAAATTAATGTCTATTTATTACGCCCATAATTTTCTACAAAAACAATAATTATTTTATTATATAAAATTTATTACAAAACGTTTTCTCATTAAATGACTGGTTAATTATTTTTTATAATATATTTAGTAAAATATTACTTTAAAATATTATTACATTATTTGAAATTTTTAAATATGAATTTATACCTATTTTTATTAATCTATTCAAAATTATATCAATGTATAGTAAAATAAAATAAATTATACTAATTTTTATTAATTTATACTAAATGATAATTATTTGTACTAATTTATACTAATTTGTGAGGAGTTGGTAGTAATTTATAGAAATTTAAACTAAATTATAACAAATTATAGTAACTTATACTATTTTTTACAAATTTTATAGGAATTAATTCTAATTTCTAAAAATTATATCTATTTATAGTAAATTATACTAATTTATAATAACTTTTATTAATTTATATTAATTCATATCAATTTTCCTTAATGTATACTAAATAGTACTAATTTATTATAATTTATATAAATTTATACTAATGATTACGAATTTATACAAATTTTTATTAATTTTTTGAAATTTAAATAAATAATGTGTTTTTATAATAAATTATAAAAAAATGTGAAGAATAAATAGTAACTTATAGTAATATATATTAATTTATTCTAATTTTTATTAACTTATTGTAATTTATTTTAATTTATACTAATTTTTGTGGAATTAACACTAATTTATAGTAATATAAATTAATGTATACTAATTTTTGTTAACATATTGAAATTTATATTAATTTAAACAAAATTATATCAATTTATAGTAAATTATACCAATTTATACTAATTTTTGAGAAATTAATACTAATTTATTTTATTTCATAATGATTTATTTTAATGTATAATAAATTTTATTAATTTTTACTAAATTATACTGATTTATAATAATTTATAATAATTTATATTATTTTATATAAATATTTATGAATTTACACTAATTATTATTAACTTATAGTAATTTTTATTAATTTATAGTAAATTATGTTAATTTATAGTAAATTATACCAATTTACTATTAATTATTTCTAATTTATAGTAATCTATAAATTTATAATACTATATGGTAACATATATTAAATTATATTAATTTAAACTAATGTATGATACTAATTTATAGTAATTTATATTATTTTACACTATTTTTTATGAATTTATAGTATTTTTTTATTAAATTATAGTAATTTATGTTAATTTATATTTAATTATATCAATTTATAGAAAACTATACTAATTTATAAAAATTTTTGACGAATTAATATTAATTTATAATCATATAAATTAATTTATACAAATTTATACTAATGCATAGTAATTGATATTAATTGATATTAATTTATTCAAATATATAACAATTTATATTAATATATATTAAATTACACTAATTTATACTAATTTATACTAATTTTTATTAACAAATACTAATTTTTTTTTGTAAATTTAGGTTTATACACAATAATTTTGATTAAATTTATACTAAATTATACTAAATTATATTAATTTATAGTATTTTTTTAATATTTATATAAAATTAAATCAATTTATACTAATTTATATTAAGTTATAGTAACCAATATTAATTTATACTAATTATATCAAATTATAAAAATGAATATTAATTTATACTAATTTGCATGGAATTAATACTGTGATATCTCGACTAAAATCATTGGGTCTGAGCCATAATGATACATGACCTCAGGCACATATACTCATCTTCTAGAGACTATTGACTACCAGTAAGGGTCTAAAGTGAAGTCGTTGGGAGACTATATCCTCTATCAGAGTGCACAATAACAAATAAATTACCAAACATATAACAATATACAATCAAAGTATGCATATACCTATAACATATCATCAATAATGAATAAATGTGAAAAAAAGACACAAAAATCATACATGAAAATCAGACACACACATACAATGTATAAAAAGTAAAAAAGTATAAGTGGCTTTGCAAATCCAAAACACACCCCATCCCGGTCTGTAGACTTTTAGCAAGCTATCACGCTCAATGATCAAACCCGGGTCTCAAGCCAACCCGTACCTGCAACAAGTGGGGGATTATTTAGTACCTAAGTGTCATGGATTCTCAATTAGGGTGTGAGTACAACTCAATAGGACACCACCAACATTGTCTAGTCCACAACTGGTAAATGCAGTGTATGTGCATGTGATAATCTAAAAAAAGTAATAGGAAAAACATTACTAAATAAGCATAACATATAATCACCAAGAACACACAAGAGATAAACAACCAGGTTCCAAGTGTTCATGCACTTACCAAGCCACAATGAACACTATTCGTACCTACTTTGGATAAATTCGAAAAGGATAGTTGTAATTAATATTGAGAGTAATCAAGGGAAATCTGAAAGGATGATCCACCAGGTATGAAGACATCACGTCACTTAACATTATTAAGTTTTCAAGATAACATGTCTCTTAGTATCCACTAGTCATTGAGTGAACAAGTACTCTGTATCAACAAGACATTGAGTGAACATGCACTCAATGTCCACAAGGCATCGAGTTCTAAAATGTTACTCGATATCCACAAGGCATTGAATTCTAGTATGTTACTCGAAATCCACAAGGCATTGATTTCTAGGTCAAACCACAAGACTTTCATGCTCCTACCCTATGTAAAGGTCCAACATCATCATCACCGCATTTCATACACACTCCCCCACAAAGGGGTTTCTTACCACAACAGTCCACCTGTTACAAATATCTAGACAATACTTATGAAGGCATGGTGAATGCACACAACAGGAAAGAGAATAAAAAGGAAAAAGATAACATGTCTTCATGAGAAATATAATATCAATATATAATAATATGTAATCAATATCAATCATGGTAACAAGATAATATAGAAATACTCATGGAATCAAGTGACATATATATGTCTTATGGGCTACACACACACATGGAATCACTATAGAGTATGGGAAAGAAGCTTTTCCAATACAAGTAATAAATTAAATAAATAAGAGAATACATACAAATAGTGTGTAACATATCATCATGAGTATTTATTATCAACACACAAATATATGTGATCAAATATCAAACATGGACCATGAATCTAGGTCTCATGTTGCATGATACACCCCTAAGAGAATCCATGCCATTTAAGGAACTTATTAGTGATCAAGACTCGACCATCGATGGCCTCATCAAGCCAATGCAAAAGGGTCTGTCCTATCCCTCGAAACATTGTCTAATTAAATTAGGCATGGTTCCTTTAATTAATTAAGAATTAAGGACAATTGATTAATTAAGCATTAACCATTTTTTCCTTTAATTATAAAAGACTTTAGGATCATTAACTAATTAAGCATCATGCATGTTTTCATTAATTAGATAATACTTGAGGATAATTAACTAATTAAGCATTACACATTCATAACACAATTTTAAATTAAAGTTTATTCACTATGGAGAACCTTATATCACATGCCTATAAACTATGAATAATACCATAGGGTAGAGTATACGGGACCACATACTTGAAACTAAGTCAACTCTAAACCAGGAAAATACTAATAACTTTGTGTGAGTCCATTTAAGAACATTCATCCACCATTGATTTCCATGAGGTTCTACTCATGCACAAGAATTCTAAATAATTAATTATTACTAAATTTTTATTATTTAATTGATTACAATGAAATCACTTTTGAAGGTGAAAGACATACTTACGAAAGGACTTACATGATATCACCACCTATATGAAACCATAAACAACTGTTGATTGAGGGTCCATCTCACACTTTTTATTTCATTCCAGGAATCAATCCTATCATGTGACAATAATACAGAAGATCCCATGGACGTTTTGTACCACTGATAATGGGGGTAGGGGTTGAATCAGTGGTGGTTTTTACAGTTTATATTTCTTTTAAAATTAACACTAGCTAACTTTCTAAGATCAAATATACTCTTTATGATTTCTCAATCTTTCCCAAATGTTCTAAATGTAAAAAACACAGGAACACAATATTTTTACAATGTTTGTTCTCAGTGATAGCCTACTCTATGTTATGATTGGTTGGTAATGCTAATAATATATTCTCCTCTATAATCAAAAGTGGTTACACCATACAAAATTCAATAGAATAGAGTCACACTAAGCTTTATAGAGTCTCATTGGAACTATAGCTTCACACTACATGATACAAAATGATTACAAATAACTTAAGAAATATCACTTCTGAATGTTGGATTCTCTTGTAACTGTTAATGAAGATATTTATTTTGACAATTAAAGATAAACCAAATAAAATTTTCTCACTTCTTCTAAATTCATTACAAGTGATAAATTTGGTCTTGATCACTATATTATTTTATTATTTAATATGGGAGAAAACTTCTCAAAATTCAATATCACTTCATGTGGTTATTGCGTGGGTTTCTCAAGTATGTAAACCCCAACACATGAATATTCATTTTTATGGGATTTTCATTAATATATTCACTGTTATTATTCTTCATAATATCTTCTATCAAACTCAATGTTTTATTAAAAAACCTTAACATATTTCAATGAATGTACGTAATGAATTTTACTAAGAATATACATAAGATCTTTTTTTTTCTCTTGGTATTTTTTCCCATTATTTTAAAAAATCACTATCTCATGCAAATTGAAAGACCATAACCTAGTCACATGAAGAAATATCTTATAATTATTCTTAACCTTTCCAAAAATCCTTCACGTAATGGGTATATGTATTCATGATACCTCAATCCCATCACAAGACTCTGGACATATGGTATCTCAAGCTTTCGAATAATCAAGGTTTGAGAGATCCTTCTTTTGCATGATCAAAACACAAAGAAAAAATCCACATTTGTAAGATCTACGAGGCTGGAATGATCTCACTTATTCTTCATGATAATGAGATAACCAACTTTCTCTTTATTTCATGACCTAGAGGGAAACAAAGAATCTCTATTTTCTCTATAAAAGGGAGATATCTAAATTTCTCAAACAACAACAAGAATTTTCGAACAAGGTACCCTGGTATTTATAAATGAGGACCCTTTTGGTTTCCTCTGAGTTTTAGGTTAAATCAGGGGTGATTTTATATTTTTAAGATCTTAGGATCTCATTGAATACTGAAACTCTCTATGTTTTAAACTTCATGCAACGCAAAAGTGAAAACACAATTTCATGATCACTTTGCTTGATCAAGAAACACCTAAATGCTTTTCTTGTTCTATTTATTATTTATGCGACACTTAGGGGAAAATTTGATAGAAAATTATCACAGGATTTTTGTGATGGAAGTTCTTCCTGAATGAGTCTTATTTCATACATCCATTTTCATTTGATGGTTCCATGTGATCGATTATTTCACGCAACACATGATTCTACTTATTTTTATTAAAAAAATACTTCAAAAAATCACATCAATTAAAGATAACGATTGCATTCATGAACTCAGGTCAATAAAATTGGTGTTAATCAATGGTTTTCTTAGCATAACACTCACTACATCTTCATATCATGCTCATACAGTAGTGATTTCTTTAAAAAGACTCATTTGATGTCTCAATTTGATCATTGGAGATGCCGAGAGTATGATTGTCTCTTGTCTCGAACTCACACATAGTCCCCCTAATAGGTGGGAGGTTCAAGATTATAGCCCTTAGAATATAAGATGTGATGGATCTATCTGATGTAGGATATTCATGCAATCAAGCGACTATACTTATTTGTATAAGTTTTTAATCAAGTAATAGAAGCAGGTATAATCTGAATCCCACATCAGTATTGTGCTTAGCTATGCCATACTTAATAAGTGTTCTTGTTCCCCTCAACCTCTAGATAAGAGTATTGGGTTTGATCCCAACCACCTTGTCTTTCCATACCGTCGCCCCTACAGTGCAACCCACTTCTCTAATGCACACTATTCACTAATGTTATGTTTTCCCTATGAACTCCCTTTGGGCACTATAGTTGCCTTCCAACCTTCTACATTATAAGTTTCTCATGATGGATCTCCCTTGTTGTTTAGCTAGCTCCCAAAATGAGGTTGATTGAGGTAGCCCTTTTGTTTTGTTTGGTTGGAAAATTTTTCTAAATAAAGGACACTATAAATATTCATATTTTTTTTGGCATTTCAATCCTCCTAAAATCTCTTCATATTTTGTATTCTTTTTCCTATAATACCCAATACAAATAAATTTAATTTTCCATATACTTCAGTTAATATTCCTTCACATTATAATGTTTTATACAATGTATCATCTCCATTTTCCATTAACACATTCCTTTAATTAATTAAAGAATAACATAATAATCACCAGATTTAATGTGAAAACTATTGGTTGAAAAAAAATACAATATCATCAAAAAATCTAATGGTTCATCAATCCCCACCTTTGGATTTGTTCTCAACTAATACTTCGCATTAAATAAAACTCGTCATGTGTCGTCAAAGCACAAACTTACACAAACAATGATTTATTAAAACCACACTACTAGATATGGTAATGTTTTTAAAATTATTCCATCTTTCGATGATAATAAATTTTAGGACAAGTGACAAAGATTCCACCCTCAACACTGATTAACTATGCTCCCCATTTTACAATAACCACAACTTCATATTCACAAAAATAAAATGAAGCGATCCCCTTAGATAAATAATAGTATAATTTTTATCCCCCTTTGACAATAGAATCCAAATCCAAGTGGTTGGATTACCCTTGAATCTTCAAGTAAGAGAATAAGGTTGAATCTGAAGTTTCCTCCTCAATTACACAAACCTAACTATTAGTATATATTTGGATAAAATATATGTATCCTGATCTTTTATAGAAATATATTCTATCTTAATATCTCCCCCACCGCATTTTTTTCACTAAATGATGTATAATATCAATATTTCTGGATCTTGAATGTTTCATTGGGATTTTAGACAACCCTATAGTTATTTTATTATCACAGGGACTTTTCAGTGGTCTCTCAGTCTCAATTTTAAAATATTCTAGTTGTACTTGAATCAATATCATCTATGCACAAGAATGTGTAGTAGTTACATATTTATCCTCATCTATACTCAGTGTCATTGAATTATTTGTTTTTACTGTACTAACTAACACTAGCCACTCCCAAAAGGAATGTTACACCTGAAGTTGATCTTCTATCAGTACAATCACCTACCCAATCTGTAACGCCCCGACCTTAGATACCCAGAGTCGGTGAATTATTACATAACATTGGCATGATAACAAAGGATCAAGTCTCGAAAGACCGATTAGTTTAGTAGTCTTCAAAACACTAGATATATTCATAAGTCTTACATTACATTATAAGGTAAAAAAACTACAAAAACATCTTGTCTTAATATCCCCTCATACTATCCCTGCAGGTCATTCATAAATTACTTTTCACATCCTGGGAAAAATAAAACATTGAAAGGGGTGAGCTTAGATGCCCAGTAAGGATAACAATATAGCATAAGTTTTCATAGATAAGCATAAACACTTAAAGCAATTACTAACTAAAACAAAAGCCTTTCAAACTTGAACTTCAGCATAATATGGAAAAGATAAAATGAAATAATGCCATTTACTTATTCACATGGATATTCTAATAGTTGAAAAATCACATGCAATATCAATAACCACTTTCATAATGAGGGAATGCATAATGCCAGACTATCATAACCACATATCCAAGGCCTCGTGCCAAGACTACAGATAATATTTTGTCAAGGCCTTGTGCCAAGACACTAGTTTTTCTCATGAGACCTACTGATGCATCAAGGAGCTATAGCGAGCTCCACCCATCACTTAATAAGTCCAATGCATTCCTCATATGAACAGGTTTAAAAATAACATAAACATTCGTATTAAAACTAGCATACGAAATGTCAATACTTTAACCACAAACCCTAAATGGTATAAAAATAGCACATCCACAATCGAACATAACTCATTCGATACAATATGGAAGATTATATTGTATCAGATTAACCTCAATCGATAATAATGAATGATATTGACATAGATGAAAATAACCATCAAAACTATTTGAGAGAAATATCCCCCTTTTCTTGAAAACATTTATTAGTCACACTATTTGTCAAGAAGCCATTTAAAAATAGATTTTTGAATCAAAGTGTCCCATAACACTTTGAAACATTTAAAAGGAGTTTTAATTTTAAAACTTTAATGTCCATATAAATAAATCCTTAAAACCATTTTTTAAAACATGGACATTAATGAGTAAGATTTAGAAGAATAAGTCTTTAAAACATTTAAAAATGGTATTTTACTTAGAGTTTCTAACCAAAAGAGAGAAACTTGAATACAAATAATTGAGGTAATCAAAACTTTCTAATATCATTAGAGTAAAGGGATTCATGATATACTATGTCAAAGTACATTATATACACCATATAAAAGTGATTTGGTGTATAACAACAAAGAAGTCTCGGTGGAATGTAAATTGAGATGAATTATCTTATAAAGACCATATCCTTTGGTTAAGGATAAATCAACGACATAATTATGTGTGAAAAATATAAATACACTAAACATGATTGGATATTTAGTGTAAATCAATAATATGACATTCACACATATTCTTGTAAAAACAACACCAATGAATTGGATATTTAACTCAACAAATGGAGATTGAGTTAAAATTACTCTTATCAAGTTCATACCGATGACTTGAGAATTTATAAATGGAGTTATTATGTGTATAAAAATTATATCCACAGAAAGGGGAGTGGAAATTATGACATAATCAAATTAATAGTGTTTCCACACATAATCTTGGAGTAAAATAATCAATGAAGTATGCGTAAATCCGAATGAGTGGAAATTGAAATTTCAAATTCCCTTATCGATTTGGTAACTTATGAAACATGCACCCATGAAATAAGGATAATAAAATGATGATGTAAATATCCATAAATAAAAGTATATTACACAATGAATACAAACATGGGAATTACACACACCACATGTAATAAATTAGTGGTGAACAATGGAATTCTCACAGAATTAAAAGTGAGATAAGAAACCCCTTACTTTGTACTTTTTACTTGGTAGACGGTAGGTTAACCTCCTTTAAAATGGTGAAATAATTGTTATTGAATTATACAAGAATTATTTACATTAATATGATATCATATATGATCTTTTAACATTGATTTGTTAATAATATCTTAGTATTATCGTCATTTCGGGTGTTAACTTACTCATTTTCCTTTATGTTCTTTGTTACGTAAGACATGTTTGTTATGGATAGGTTGTATCTTATTCATATACAGAATTATATCAAGTACATAAAAATTATTTTTAAATCATCAAATGATAATTATTCTTGAATGGATACGATGGAGAATGAATCTCATCGCTTTCGTGGAGACGGTAGTCCGTACGTACGCACGAGCGACAATATCATTCTTTTGATGTTAAAATAATATATAATTGGATGGTATATCATATAGACAGAATAATTATCATGTTATATTTATTATTTACATGAATACACATCATTATTATACCCATTAAAATAATAATTTATTTAATAACAATTACACCACGATGTGGAGACGGTAAGCCGTACGTACGCACGTATGGTGACATGTTATTCAAAGGATGGATAGAATGATGAATATGATTGTACCATATTTATAATAACATCACAGTATATATAATATACTGAAGTTATTATTTTATAATGGTAATAACAAAGAAAGAAGAAGTGGAAGAAGAAAGGAACTTGAAAAAGGGTGGAGAAAACATTACCTCTTCTTCGGGTTCTTCCTTTTGATTTGATCAAAAGGGATCCTTAAGTTGGATTTTGACTAAATTAAGGCCTCTATGATGAAGTGAGGGAAGTTGAGAGAGTATTTTGGAAGATTTTGGCCGAGCCAAAAGGCTTTGAAGGTGTGAAGTAATGAGAAGGAGGAGTGCCCTTTTATAAGAGGGGTGAGGGGCACCTTTGGAAAAGCTAGAAATATTATTTTATAATAAATTCATATTCGGTTTATAATGGCTCCAAAGTGTATTATTTAAAGGTTAGGGTGGGGATAGGTCGAAAAAAACTCAACCAATAGAATTTAGACAGGTTTGGGTCATTATATTAACCTTATCTTTAAGCATTAACTCTTAGTTAATTAGTTTCACTTTTACAATGTCTCTTTGTATTTTTATATTATATGGTTAATAAACTTACTATATAAATCCAAGAGACCCTAGTGTGGTCCATTAATGATAAAACTATCATGATATAAGTCTCTTGGTAGAACCTTATATTTTTAAGAATTTAATATCAATGAATAATATAATATTTGTTTTAAAAACTCTTTTCTGTCAATTTTGACACTATTCAATAATTGATTTTTGGGAAACTCATATCAGAATTATTACTTCGAAAAAAGTCCATTAAATCAATCTTAATATGTCATATTAACCATTAAAATTAGTGTATTCAATAAAAGTATCCAATTATATTTATTTGGGTATTTATAATATCAATTATTTTAATTTTTCACTATTATGGTAATTACTACATCATCATTGTTTCATAAATAAATTAAATTATTTAATGTCTCAAAATTATAAATAAAATATAATTATGTAGGAAATCTTTTTGTCTTTCTAATTAATATTTATAATCGAATTTATCTTATGTTTACCCTTATATTAAAAATGTTTTAGTAAATAAACTTTGATTTTAACTCTTTTAACTCTTCTTTGAATTAAATAATAATAAATGTCCTAATCTAATCCAATTGGACCTAAATGATAATATTTTATTCCTAAGGTTGTTTTTGGTCGAGATACACTTGTCCAATAGAATTAGGACATGTGTTAGGGTAATATTAATATCATTTTTACCCTTAATTACCCTATTTACTTTTAACTGTGGTAAATAAAAGTAAAAAGTTACTATTCACCAAAAATTATTTTCATCTCATTGAACCACATTTTACTTTTTGATATTAACCATGTCTCTCAGATTTTTGAAATTCCACTCACAGAAGCAGTAAAATTAAGTTTTATGAAAAATTTAGTTTTTTAACTACCACTTAGTGGTTTCACTATTCATCAAAAATTGATGTTTTTCAGAACAATGCCAAAATTTCACCCTAAGCTATAATTGATATTCCGAATTCAAAAATGATGACTATTTTACAAAATTCCAAACATATAAGTTGCATTAATTAATTTTATAATTGATTCCCGCTGTCACAACAAATAGCGTGTTTTTAAGAAACAATATATATCAAAAGATTCACAATTGTTTATGTCCAATTTCAAAGTGAAATTAATTCAAATGAACACAATTGGATAAAAAGGTAAAAATATATTCTAATTATACTTTAAAACCACTAAAATTCGTAATTTATCACTATTAATTATTTTGATTTAAAAAGTTGTTTTTAATTAAAATTTAGTATTGTTCACTATTCATCAAAATATTAAAGTTATCCGAAAAGTACCAAAATTTCACCTTAGGATAAATTCGATACTCCAAATCCAAAAATGAAGTCCATTTTGAGAGATAAAATTTATAAAATTTTTAAAAGTAGGTATTACTATTCATAACGGCTAGTTTGATTGGTTGTGGTGTGTTAGAATCTTGAAGTTGCGTACAATGCACGTCATTGCATTATTCAAAGGGAAACGTACCGTGGAATATTGGGGTGTTACATTCTCCCCTCCTTCAATAAATTGTGTCCTCACAATTTTTTAAAATTGGGCTTGAGAATATAATGGAATGTCCCACATCGGAAAAAGAGTCAATAAAACTATCACTTCAAAAGAAAGGAAGATAGGTATAAAGGTCACCCAAGATAACCCATACTAGGATTCCATGTAGGAAAACATGGATATGGACGATAAACTATGTGTTCAGTTCTGATGGAGAGGGATAGAAAACATGATCAGGAGAAAGTTAACAATAAGAAAATCACAAACTTGTGTTGGGACAAACGGTCCTTAGTCTCCCAGTAGGAAAAGTAAACGGACAACATTTTTTTGTTTTAAGTTACATTACATAAGGACGAGGAATTCATTTATGATATTGACTAACAACATAAATAGATATTCTTAATTTTTAAGTAGAGTTTCATTCTTTAATAACTTTTTACCACTACCTCATTTTTTTGAACAATGAGTATTCAAGAAGACTTGGTCACAATGGAAGAGCTAGAATAAACTTCTATAGAAATACATGATCCATGTAGGATAAACTATATATTTACCTTGTCTTTATAGATTAATCAAAACCAAAATGGTTCGTATAATATATGATGACCCCCCAAATGGATATTCCATTAGATAAAAAAACACAAATCTTAATTTCTAAAATTAAACCATCAATACCCCAAAGTTAAATAAATACCATTCAATAATCAATTGTTATTAAAATCCTTCAATATAATCCAAACTAATATTAAAACTAAAAACTTATAAGAATGTAGTCTTCCATATTAAATTGTATCTCCAAATGACATTAATTACTCTTAAAGTCGCATACTTAAAAGTAATTAACCTAATCATTTCCATAAACAACCCAAATAACTATAAATACACAATAAAAACATAAATAAAAATCCACCATTACTCCTCAAATGAAATCCCATACTATTCTATTTTCTATACAACAAAGTGAACAACTTCCAAAATAACATTTATCACTTAATTTCCAAATCATTTTCCTATACTAAGGGTATTCATTTTATAAGACATAAGATCCCAAATCAAATTATTAATGATCAATAAAATCATTTAACTAAAAATAATAGTCACACTAACTAGGGACTTCACGTAGTCCAGTGGTAGGCGATAAATCCCAATAGCACTTTGGTTGTGGGTTCGATTTCCACAGCTTTGTCTGACGCGACGGGTTGTCACACAGTCTGCATGTTGTCCCTTTTCAAAAACTATATTTTATAACATTATCAAAATGAGATAAATTCCTCAAAATAACCATAACATAATTTAACCTCAAATGTTATGTCATGCCTTGCATTTTCATCCCAAACTATAATAACTTATAATTGCCTCAAACCCAATGATCATATAAAACCAAATTGTTATTCATAACTATATCCACAAGAGAAAAGATAATTATTCCTCAAATATCATTCTCACATGGAAAACTGTAGGGTTACAAATACAAGATAAAATTATTCCAAAGTAAACCCATCAACAAGGTGCACTAATACTTTTTAAACATTTCTCCAACCATTTATTTCCACATAGCTTCTTCTTTTTCCAAGAAAATATCCTATAGAATAGGGCATTCACTCGGGTAATGTTCAGGTCCCTTAAATTTACGTCAAATGACTGTAAATGAGCTCTTGGGACCATTTTTATCTTCTTCCATAGTACTCTTCATTTTTCTTCGGTAATTCTTCACTTTATGTCCTTCCTTCCCGCACGTAAAGCATTTCTTTGTCCCATTGAGACACTTTCCTGGGTGTTTCCTTCCACATTTCCTGCATGATGGAAATTGAGGATTCCTTTCTCTATGGTCTCCACTGCTGGAGCTCTTATCATTCACCACCTTTCTCTTCTTTATTGAGTCTGGGAATTGGTTAATATATATATTTTTGATCATATTTTTGGAAAATTGATTTGTCATAAATAAGATATCTTTTACGCCTATCAAAATAACATTTTTTTGCTCATTTCCACCACCGTTCCCACCTTGTAAATTATTCTCAAAGTCACTATGACTTCCATGGAATACAGCCATTGACTAAAACCAGAAAGCATTGTGTGAGTAACAGTAGTCATAAAATCATTTAGAGATTAACATGTCACCATATTCTCAATTTGAAACACATTAGGATTAACAAAGTTCATTTACTCTCATCTTATATATTTAATACTTCAAATCGGTTCGTAAAGAAAATATAAATTATCCTAAGCATATCCCCCGGGAGTGTCATAACCAAGAGTGCAGCAAGGCCCGTTGTCATGCACCAGTTCCTATTCGAGTCTAGCTCAAAGCGGTGTTTTCTGGTTTTACCCCTAGGTACATCTGTGCCAGAGCCGCCTCTATCTACTCGTATCCAGACAGGGATGTATTGCTCGTAAAACTCAAAAAATCTATACAATACCAAAATTCTAGGAAGTTCTTCTATAATAATATTCAAAGTTCATCTTAGGTCTATGTTCTCTAATCAGAGTTTATCTAAATCTAGCTTCCAAGGTTTGTACTAAACTTCCTCTAATACCAACTGTAACGCCCCGACCCTAGATACCCAGAGACGGTGCATTATTACATAACATTGGCATGATCACAAAGGATCAAGTATCGAAATACCAATTAGTTTAGTAGTCTTGGAAACACTATATATATTCATAAGTCTCACATTACATTATAGGGTAAAAAAACTACAAAAACATATTGTCTTCATATCCCCTCATACTATCCCTACAGGTCATTCATAAATTACTTCTTCACATCCTAGGAAAAATAAAACATTGAAAGGGGTGAGCTCAAATGCTCAGTAGGGATAACAATATACCATAAGCTTTCATAGATAAGCATAAACACTTAAAGCAATTAATAACTAAAACAAAAGCCTTTAAAACTTGAACTTCAGCATAATATGGAAAAGATAAAATGAAATAACTCCATTTACGTATTCACATGGATATTCTACTAGTCGAACAATCACATGCAATATCAATAGCCACTTTCATAATTATGGAATGCATAATGCCAGACTATCATAACCACATAGCCAAGGCCTCGTGCCAAGACTAAAAATAAGATTTTGTCAAGGCCTTGTGCCAAGACACTAGTTTGTCTCATGAGACCTACCGCTACATCGAGGAGCTATAGCTGGCTCCACCCGTAACTTACTAAGTCCAATGCATTCCTCATATGAACATGTTTAAACATAACATAAACATTTGTATTAAAACTAGCATACAAAATGTCAATACTTTAACCATAAACCCTGAATGGTATGAAAATAGCACATCCACAGTCGAACATAACTCATTAGATACAATATGGAAGATTATATTGTATCAGATTAACCTCAATCGATAATAATGAATGATATTGACATAGATGAAAATAACTATCAAAACTATTTGAGGGAAATATCCCCCTTTTCTTGAAAACATTTATAAGTCACACTATTTGTCAAGAAGCTATTTAAAAATAGATTTTTGAATCAAAGTGTCCCATACCACTTTGAAAAATTTAAAAAGAGTTTTAATTTTAAAACTTTAATGTCCATATAAATAAATCCTTAAAACCATTTTTTAAAACATTGACATTAATGAGCAAGATTTAGAAGAATAAGTCTTTAAAAAATATAAAAATGGTATTTTAGTTAGAGTTTCTAACCAAAAGAGAGACACTTGAATACAAATAATTGAAGTAATCAAAACTTTATAATATCATGAGAATAAAGGGATTCATGATATACTATGTCAAAGTACATTATATACACCATATAAAAGTGATTTGGTGTATAACAACAAAGAAGTCTCAATGGAATGTAAATTGAGATGAATTCTCTTATAAAGACCATATCCTTTGGTTAAGGATAAATCAACAACATAATTATGTGTGACAAATATAAATACACTCAATATGATTGGATATTTAGTGTAAATCAATCAGATGAAATTCACACATATTCTTGTAAAAACAACACCAATTAATTGGATATTTAACTCAACAAATGGAGATTGAGTTAAAATTACTCTTATCAAGTTCATACCGATGACTTGAGAATTTATCAATGGAGTGATTATGTATATAAAAATTATATCCAGAGAAAGGGGAGTGGAAATTATGACATAATAAAATGAATAGTGATTCCACACATAATCTTGGAGTAAAATAATCAATGAAGTATGCGTAAAGCCGAATGAGTGGAAATTGAAATTTCAAATTCCCTTATCGATTTGGTAACTTATGAAACATGCACCCATGAAAGAAGGATAATAAAATGATGATGTAAATATCCATAAATTAAAGTATATTATACAATGAATACAAACATGGGCTGTATACACACCACATGTAATAAATTAGTGGTGAACAATGGAATTCTCACAGAATTAAAAGTGCGATAAGAAACCCCTTACTTTGTACTTTTTCCTTGGTAGACGGTAGGTTAACCTCCTGTATAATGGTGAAATAATTGTTATTGAATTATACAAGAATCATTTACATTAATATGATATCATATATGATCTTTTAACATTGATTTGTTAATAATATCTTAGTATTATCGTCATTTCGGGTGTTAACTTATTCATTTTCCTTTATGTTCTTTGTTACGTAAGCCGTGTTTGTTATGGATAGGTTGTATCTTATTCATATAAATAATTATATCATGTACATAAAAATTATTTTTAAATAATCAAATGATAATTATACTTGAATGTATATGATGGAGAATGAATCTCATCGCTTTCGTGGAGACGGTAGTCCGTACGTACGCACGAGTGACAATATCATTCTTTTGATGTTAAAATAATATATAATTGGATGGTATATCATATAGACAGAATAATTATCATGTTATATTTATTATTTACATGAATACACATCATTATTATACCCATAAAAATAATAATTTATTGAATAACAATTACAGCACGACGTGGAGACGGTAAGACATACGTACGCACGTATGGTGACATGTTATTCAAAGGATGGATAGAATGATGAATATGATTGTACGATATTTATAATAACATCATAGTATATATAAGATAGTGGAGTTATTATTTTATAATGGTAATAAAAAATAAAGAAGAAGTGGAAGAAGAAAGGAACTTGAAAAAGGGTGGTGAAAACATTACCTCTTCTTCAGGTTCTTCCTTTTGATTTGATCAAAAGGGCTCCTTAAGTTGGCTTTCTGATTAAAGGAAGGCATCTAGGATGAATTGAGGGAAGTTGAGAGAGTATTTGGGCATAGTTTGGCCAAGCAAAAAGGCTTTGAAGGTGTGAAGTAATGAGAAGGAGGAGTTCCCTTTTATAAAAGGGGTGAGGGGTACCTTTAGAAAAGCTAGAAATATTATTTTATAATAAATTCATATTCGGTTTATAATGGATCCAAAGTGGATTATTTAAAGGTTAAGGTGGGGATAGGTCGAAAACCACTCAACCAATAGAATTTAGACAGGTTTGGGTCATTATATTAACCTTATCTTTAAGTATTAACTCTTAGTTAATTAGTTTAACTTTTACAATGTCTCTTTGTATTTTTATATTATATGGTTAATAAACTTACAATATACATCCAAGCGACCCTCAAGTGGTCCATTAATGATACAAATATCATGATATAAGTATTTTGGCCGACCTTTAGATTTTTAGGAATTTAATATCAATTAATAATATAATATTTGTTTTAAAAAATCTTTTATGTCAATTTTGACACTATTCAATAATTGATTTTTGGGAAACTCATATCAGAATGATTACTTCGAAAAAAGTCAATTAAATCAATCCTAATATGTTATATTAACCTATAAAATTAGTTTAATTCAATAAAAGTCTCCAATTATATTTATTTGGGTATTTATAATATCAATTATTTTAATTTTTCACTATTTTGGTAATTACTGCATCATCATTGTGTCATAAATAAATTAAATTATTTAATGTCTAAAAATTATAAATAAAATATAATTATGTAGTAAATCTTTTTAACTTTCTAATGAATATTTATAATCTAATTTATCTAATGTGTAACCCTATATTAAAAATGTTTTAGTAAATAAACTTTGATTTTAACTCTTTTAACTCTTCTTTGAATTAAATAATAATAAATTTCCTAATCTAATCCAAGTGGACCTAAATGATAATATTTTATTCCTAAGGTTGTTTTTGGTCGAGATACACTTGTCCAATAGAATTAGGACATGTGTTAGGGTAATATTAATATCATTTTTACCCCTAATTACCCTATTTACTTTTGACCATGGTAAATAAAAGTAAAAAGTTACTATTCATCAAAAATTATTTTCATCTCATTGAACCACATTTTACTCCTTGATATTAACCGTGTCTCTCGGATTTTCGAAATTCCACTCACAGAAGCAGTAAAATTAAGTTTTATGAAAAATTTAGTTTTTTATCTACCACTTAGTGGTTTCACTATTCATCAAAAATTGAAGTTTTTCAGAACAATGCCAAAATTTCACCCTAAGCTATAATTGATATTTCGAATTCAAAAATGATGTCTATTTTACAAAATTCCAAACATATAAGTTGAATTAATTAATTTTATAATTTATTCCCACTGCCACAACAAATAGTGTGTTTTTAAGAAACAATGTATATCAAAAGATTGACAATTGTTTATGTCTAATTTCAAAGTGAAATTAATTATAATGAACACCATTGGATAAAAAGGTAAAAATATATTCTAATTATACTTTAAAACCACAAAAATTCATAATTTATCACTATTAATTATTTTGATTAAAAAATTTGTTTTTAATTAAAATTTAGTAATTTTCACTATTCATCAAAATATTAAAGTTATCCGAAAAGTACCAAAATTTCACCTTAGGCTAAATTCGATACTCCAAATCCAAAAATGAATTCCATTTTGAGAGATAAAATTTCTAAAATTTTAAAAATTAGGTATTACTATTCATAACGGCTAGTTTGATTGGTTGTGGTGTGTTAGAATCTCGAAGTTGCGTACAATGCATGTCATTGCATTATTCAAAGGGAAACGTACCGTGGAAGCTTGGGGTGTTACACAATCTATATCTATAAATCATATATAATTAAATTTGTTTACTCTATGTATATAGAATCACATAGTTCATAGTTCTTTTCAAATATCTCAGGATCCACTTATGATCCAAAAAGTAAGTCTCTTTAGGATCAATCTAAGACCTTGTACACAAAGTCTCAAAAAAATTTATATATGGCCTTGATGTTGTTTGATAAAGAGGGATTCCAGTGACTCTTTAAAATTATTTGTTTTCAGCACTACTCTCATCTTAATTATTTCACAATTTGGTTCTAATTGATATTATAGTTGAAGTTTTTTTAATCTTTGAATTCCAAACTTATCAAAAAATCATTTAGCATGATTTTCTTGAGATAAAAATTTATAATTAAACTTTTTCTCAATCTGAAATCCTAGAAATCATTCCATCTCACCGAACATGGAAATCTAAAAATTATTTTTCATTTACATAGAAATCTCTTCATAAAGACACTAATTTTCCCAAAACAATATGATTTCACCAATATAGATAATTATAATGAGTTTAAATTTCGACATATCTCCCATAGAACGGTTACTATAAACTTTACCTTTTATGAAATTAATATCCCTTAAACAACCATCCAATTTAGAATACTAGGCTCTATTTTCCTATTTTAAACCATAAAAATATTTCTTCAATTTAAATACTATTCTTCAATCATTTACTACAATAATCATTAGGTTTTTCAATATAGACTTCTTCCTCAACATCACTATTTAGAAAGGTATATTTCACATCCATTTGATAAACTTTGTAATGTTTGTTTTATACAACTTCCAATAGAATTATGATAGTATCAATTCTTGTAACGGGTTAAAAAGTTTCATCAATGTCAATACCCTTTATTTGAGAATATACTTTGTATATTAGCCTATAGATTTTCCTTTATACCTAACCTTTATTATTCAACTTATTTTTGAAAACCCACTTGGTTCTAATTTTGTTTTCTAGGTCTTGGAACAAGATATCAAGTGGATTTATTCTCAATTTGATCAATTTCTTTATTCATAGATTTTATCCACTCCTCATGGTCAACTAATTCTTCCAATATATTGGGTTTAATTTGGGAAATAACTATAGTGTGATCATAAAATTACAATCTCCTTATACTTTATACTAGATCCTATTTATTTCCAATGATATTTTTAGCTTTAATATGTTTCATCAATTTTTTGTAACATTTTATCTCATTTCCTATAGATTTATCCTCATCGATACTTCATCCAAAATCAATGTAAATAGATATTGTTTCCTTATTAGTGACTTTATCATTCTTATATTCTATCATCTGCATGTCAGTTTCTTTAGAATCTTCTAAATCCAAATTAATTTTATATCAAATTTATTATTATTTTTAATAATTTTTACATCACCATAGTCAACTTACTTTTTAAATCATTTATTAAAATAGCTATACCCACTGGCATTATATAGGTATCCCATGAAAATTATTTTCAACTTTCTCTTTAAATTTTCCCAGATTGGTGTTCTTGATTTGAATAATGCAAGGATTTCCAAAAACTCTGAAATATATAACAGTTGATTTTCTCTTAAACCATATTTCATATGGTGTATTTCCTATCTCTAGTCTTAGTAGACACCTATTATATATGTATATGGATGTATATATAACTTCTCTGAAGAATACATTGTTATTTTGTGTCTAGATAATATAGTCCTACCCATCTCACCTTTTAACTAAACCATTTTTTCAGGGAGTAGATGCAATTTTATATTAATTTTTGATTCCATGATTTAAAATACAGCTTTCAAAACACATAAAATGTGATCTCTTTTCCTTGATATTACCATAATTTCTAGATATAGAAACCCAACTCCTTCTCATATTTCCTTCTAGTTTTTTTTAAAATTTTAATTTCCTCTGGATTGCATTTGATAAACATTAAAATAATCAAATAATTATAATAATTAATGAATGTAATGAAATATAGATCACATCTGGTATAATTTTGTCTTATTGTACCACATAAGTTATTGTGAATCATTTCAATTGGTCTGGTAGATAGAATATCCACTCCTTTATGTAAAACTTTATATATTTTCCATTTTAACTATTTTAAAAGATTTCATCTTTGTCTCTCAACTTCTTGGAAATCTCTCTCATAATATCATGATTCAAAATATTGATTGTAGAGACCCGAAGCCTGACGTACATGGAAATTACATTACTTTTGCGGAATACTTAGTACATAACTAAAACACACACACAAGGACCGTAATAGTTTAGTGTTTTTGGAAACTCAGAATATAATCTTCTAATCGCGGTGAAAGATCTTCAACATCTCCCATAAATATCTTCTTTTTTTTTCTAAACCTAAATCCTTTCTTTATGTCCTGGGGAAAAGAAAACATAAAAGGGTGAGCTCAAATGCTAAGTAAGGGTAAACAAAAGAAATATCAATCATGTCATATTCATAAGAACATATCTTTTGGAAATCTTAACCTGAAAAAGAGATCATAATTTCATAACATGGGATAAATCATAGTAGTGAAATATAATCCCAATAATCATAACTTAAAACATGAAACTTTGTGTCATACACACATAATCATAGAGAATCATTTCTTGTTAGTCAAGACTCATTGCCAATACTATCTTAGTGGACAAAGTCCATTTCTGAACCGAGTCACCCTCGTTTCAGTCCTGTTTCACTGAACCGGTATAACCTACCGTTCCAGCCATGTCTATCTCATGAGATATAAAATCTTTACCCAATTAATTGGAGGGAGATATAGGTCCCACCCATCTCATAATGATACCATTCTTATGTGTTCCACAAAATCATAAATCATACATCATTGCATAACCCATGTAATAAAAATGGGAATCTTAAACATCATGACATCATAAAACAATTCATATAAGATAAAGGAATTCATAAAAATAATTCCATCACAACATAATCAAATCAATGTAATAATAGAGATAAAAACATAACCCTTTATTATCTTATATGGAAGATAATTTTGATAAAACACTTGAACTCCATTCTTGAGGAAAATATCCTTTCTACTTCAAAAACTTTTTTCCTTTCGTAAAATGTCATAGAATTTTAAACTAAAAGAAGTTTATTAAAAATAAACTTGAAAACTTGTAAGGGAATTTTTTAAAAATCCATTCATGCCGTATAAGTTAAAAGAAAACATTCTTCTCGTACTTTTTTCAGAAAAGTCAAAAAGTACCTCGTACGAAAAATGACAAAAGATTCCTTTCATATCTTTTACTAAAAAAATTACCGATGGGTAAAATTTTATATAAACTATTGTAGAAGGATATAAATATTACATATTGAGGAAACATGGACGTGGATGATAAAATACACCCCAGTAAATACCAAAGAATAAACAATCTCGGATAAAAATGAGATTGTGATATTTCCCTTACCTTATGTCTGATATGCTTTTTACATATTCGAACCTCCTGTATAATGATTAAAATAATTTCATTAACATTTTACATAATCATATTAATTGTTATTATATCACATATGGTTCACTTATGACTTTATATTACCCGTTCTTTTGTAAATTCCATGTTAAAGAAGCGTTTTGGGTAAAATCGTTTCATTTATCGTAGGTGTTTGGACTTGTTGTTCTTGACATTATTATTACATATATCATGATTTACTTACTTCCAGAATATAAAACATGATTTATATATCATATATATTCAGTATATATATATATATATAATATAGATAAATGAAATGAAACATACCGTTCATGGAGACGGTAGTCCGTACGTACGCATGAACACTGTTTTCCTTTCCTTATTGTCTTGAATGGAAGTAAGTAGATGACATACATACATATATATATATATATATACATAAATCCAGTAGATTTAACATGTCATATATTTCATTATTATTCATTATATATACTTTATAATCATTCATGAATGGTTAATGTGGAGAATGAATCTCATCGCGTCGTGGAGACGGTAGTCCGTACGTACGCACGAGCGATGATATCGTTCTCATGATCGTGAACTTGTGTAGAAGTGTATGTATAATATTTCAGTATCAATATCAATTTATAATAATCATATATATTTACTTATTACACCATTATACCCATCCAATTAAGGTGGTGGCGGAAAATAGATTACACCACGGCGTGGAGACGGTATTCCGTACGTACGCACGCGTGATGATTTCCTTTTTCCATAGGATGGATAGAAGGTTAATTAGAGTTGTTTCATATTTATAATAAAATATCAGTTTATAAGAAATACTGATGTTATTACTTTTTCATGAAACAACTAAAGAAGAAGAAGTTGAAGAAGAAAGAAATTGAAAAAGATCGGTAATGGATATTACCTCTTTTTGACACGCCTTTTCTTAACCTCCACTTAAAGAACTAAGGATGGTCTTTGAAGAAGACCAGAACCTATAGGATGATACTGGGGAAGTGGAGAAGAGATTTTTTCAGGGGTTGGCCGAGATTGAATTCTCAAATTGGTGTGATGAGGAGAGGGAGGAGGTGCCCTTTTATAAGGGAGGAGAGGGGAACCTTTGGGAAAACTAAAAATATTGTTTTATTATAAAGTCAAGTTCGGTTTTAAATAGCTCCAAATTGATATATTTCTAATATAATGTGGGGAGGGGTCGCAATCCTCTCATCAAATAGAATTTATACAAGTTTAGGTATCAATTTTAACCTTATCATTTAGATTTAACTTTAAGTTAGATAATTTGACTTTTACCGTGTCTTCTTGTTTTCTTACACTATAAGGTTAATAAACTTACTATATCAAGCCAAAAGAACCCCAAGTTGTTTATTATTAATATATATATCCTTATCTAATTCATTTGGCCGAACCTTATATTTTTAGGAATTAAATAACAATTAATAATATAATATTTGTTTTAAAAACTAATTTATGTCAATTTTGAAACTATTTGGTACATGATTTTTATGAAATTTATAACAGAATGATAAGTTCGAACCAAGTTACTTATATCAAAAATAACATGTCATATTAACCTAGAAAATTAATTTAAGTCATAAAAAGTCTCAAATTACATTTATTTGGGCATTTATAACATCAATTATGTCAATATTTCATTAATAAGACAATTACTGCATCATCTTTGTGTCATAATAAATGATATTTATTTAATCCCTAAAAATTCTAAATAAATTCATATGATGTATATAATTGTATTATATATATGGAGCTTATTAATGTTCGAAGTTTCATGAAGTTTATCACTAAATTAAAATTATTATACTTATAAGATTTAAGAAAGTGACATGTTGTCACATTCTTTGGTTTTAATAATAATTAAATTATTTTCATGGAAAAAAGTCCATAAAATGAATCTAATACGACCCTTAGGTTATATGGGTCTACTTTTAGCCATACAATAGGAATTTTCCAAGTGTTAGTATAATTTTATAATCTTATATTTACCCTTAATTACCCGATTTACCTTTAACTATAGTAAATAAAATTTACCGTAGTTACTATTCACAATGCCCAAAAATAAAAAGTAGCTTATTAACATAATTCATAACCACTGATTCCATATATGGAATCCATTTTTTCCAAATTCAATACACAAAAGATGCAGAAATTAAATTAAAATTAATCCCGTTGTCGAAAGAAAACGGTTTTTTCTTTAAAACATTGCAAAAGATTGAATTGATTTAACCTACGAATTCAAGGTAAAATCAATGATAATGATATACATTATATTAAATGGTAAAAATATATTATATTTATACTTTAAAACCATTCAATATTATAATTTAATCACATAAGATATTATGATGAAAAAAGTTGTTTTTAATTAAAATATAGCGTGTTTTTACTATTCATTAAAATATGAAAGTTATCGGAAAAATATCAAAACATTATCTAATTTAAATTTTTATATCCTGATTCAAAGGAAGAATTTTATTTTTTTCAAGTTGAACATATAAACATGTCAAAAACTATATTTAAAGTTGGTGCGCCATCAAAAGGCGGAAAAACAACATTTTTTGAAAATACTTATTTTACCTGAAAAATTTATTTTGTTCTTATACCATGTTCTAAAAAATGTGTAAGATGAATAATAATGTTATAAAATTCAAAATTTAGTTAATACTATTCATAACGGCTAGTTCATGACAATATTATAATAATATATCATTGTTTATTAAAACCCGGTATTGCGTACAACACACGCTATCGAGGAAGGTCGCGATTGCGTGTAATGCAAGCCAAGTTAGGGTTGCGTGTTGTGAAGAATCCTCCATTGTTTCGTAAAACAGAATCCAACCATATTTCATTTATACATTGAATATATATATATATATATAAATACACTCAATGTTGCGTAAAATTACTATTATAAAACGAACTTGAAATTGTGTGTAACACGATCCAAGAATAGCGTTGCGTATACTGCAAGCTAATACGGTGTTGCGTATAGTACAAGCTAAACTTGGTGTGGTGTATAATAGAAGACATCAATGAAATTAAAAGAATATTTTTCATAAAATATCGGGGTGTTACATTCTACCCCCCTTAAAATGAATTTCGCCCTCGAAATTCGTTGGGGTTATAAATGGTTTGCTACTTAAAAATTTATTTAATAGAAACTCACATCGTAAAAGGAATACAAAAACATGACTTTAAAAACTAATGTATGAAACGTAATGGTTACCCAAATTAACTAATCACTGGGTTTCCACATAGGAGAACATAGGTGAAAATATGGATATGGAAGAAAAATCTAACCATCATGTTCTGATAGAGAGTGGTAGAGAACATGGCTATGGAAAAGCCAACAATCACAAAGCCATAGATTTGTGATGATCTAGGGTACCATCTGATTCATCGGATATAAGGGCACTAGGAAAACATTTTTTGTTTTCAATATCATTTCCCTAAAGTTGAAAAATTTGAATTAGAAGAAATACTTACTTGATTTTGGTACAATCTCACTGTTGTTCTTGCTTTGAACAATTTCCACTTCATCTCTTAAAGAAATAAAGTTGAATTTGTTATTCGTGAAGTGTTAACAGATCATGTGATAGAATGACGAGTCATTCCATCTATCTCAAACAAAAGGTTAGCAATAGTTATCAAATATACATAAGTCCATCTTTGGTGAGGTTAATTATATATGATTCCAAAAATGAACTTATACTTCATATATCATACCGCTTAATAAAATAAAACTAGTTTCTACTAACCAGGGACTTTCTGTAGGCCAGTGGTATGCGATAAAGGCCCGTCGCACTTTAGTTGTGGGTTCGATTCCCACAGCCTTGGCCGACGTGATGGGTTGTCGCACATCCTGCAGGTTGTTCTTTTTCTAAAACTACATTATTATAACATCCCATCAACAATATCAAAAACAGTTTTATCCTTAAACAATACTAACTTATGTCCAACATAATCCATTCCAATCTTTAGGCTTATCTAAAATACTTCGGTCCTAGCTCATAGTATAAAGAAAATGATCACGTGAATTCCATCATTTATCCCTCATATATCTTGTTCGTCACATTCGAGTCATGTGAATACCATAATCATGTAATCTCTTGAAAAATTAAAACCCATTGAATCTTAGTGAAAACATGAGTGCTGTCAAAAGATTACTCTTTCCACATACCAAAATCCTCAAAATTCTATATACTTAGTCCTTATATCAACCATGAGATCATGAATACAATCAAACATCTCATTATATTCTTGTCCCTTCATTATGTGCATATCATCTACTTTTTTTCCTAGTTACCAGTATCATATAATTATTGAAAACCAATACGTAGATATTCCAAAATTCCACAATACCATAAATGAGATTCCATGATACTATTTAGAAATCCCATTACATAAACACTTAATCATTCCACCACATCATTGTCATATTCAACATCTCCAATAGTGATCGCATGTAACTTCCCTTTGTCCTTTTCCTTAAGCGGTTGCTCATGTCGATCACCACTAACCCTTGGATTAGGGCATTTATTAGCATAATGCCCCATTTCCTTTCACTTGAAGCATTGAAGTGTTGGCGGTGCGTTCTCTACAGTCTTTTCTTTATTCACATCATTAGAAACACTTTTTCCATTACTTCGACACTCAGCTGCTTGATGACCTTCTTTTCCACACTTAAAACATTTTCTAGTCCCTTTAAGACAATCTCCACCATGCTTATTTCCACACTTTGAGCATAAGGAAACATTCATCTTCTTTTCACCATTATTCTGAGATTTCTCCTTGAACTCCATATTTCGTTTCTTGTCAAAACCATGAGATGGATATGTAACACCAACTTCCATTTCTACCTTGATAGAACAATGCACACTTTCTTCATAGCTACTGAAGTCTCTTATATCTAATGCCCTTCGAAGACTTGGTTTTAAGCCACTGAAAAATCGATCAACTTTACTTTCAGGTTGGATGATAATGCCAGATGCAAACCTTGAAAGTCTTGTAAAATTCACTTCGTATATACCAATAGATTCATCATCCTTCTGCTTCAGCTCAAGAAATTCCTTTTCCATATTTTTTTGAAGAATACGAGGGAAGTACTTACTGAAAAACAAGATCTTGAACTCATACCATTCCATGGACTCAATTTCATCTCTTTGCCTCGTATTCTTGATAAGATTCCACCATTGATCAGCTTCAACTTCCAAACGATATACTGCTAAGATGACTTTATCATGTTCAGAACATTGAAGAACTGAAAATATCTTTTCAGTGGTACTGATCCATTGTTCAGAAACAAGTGGATCGAACGACCCACTGAAAGAAGGTGGACGTTGCCTCATGAAGGTCTCAATAGAATATTTTTCCCTTCTCTGCTCATTTGGAAGTCCAGAATTATTCATTGCTTGTGTAAGTATAGCAATAAGATTTTTCACTCCATCTCCCATAACATTTGTTTGTTCAGGAGGACAATCATTGCATTTTCCATTATAGTGATCAACACGGTTCCTTCGGGTTCCAGCCATCGTCTAAAACCCAAAAAGAATAGTGTGAGAGGCAAAAATCATGCTAGGGAAAACAACATAATAAAGGGGGAGTACCCTTAATATCTAATACCTTAGGTTAAATTCTAAGATCATTACCGTAGTTCTAGGACTATATCCTATACGTATACTTATCCTTAGAGACATCCCTAGACATACCTTAGAAATATCTCTAGGGATCTCACTAACGTTCTCACATCCTAGTTTCCAAAGGTTGACTAAACCTTTCCTCTGATACCAACTGTAGAGACCCGAAGCCTGACATACATGGACATTACATTAATTTTGCGGAATACTTAGTACATAACAAAAACACACACACAAGGACCGTAATAGTTTAGTGTCTTTGGAAACTCGGAATATAATCTTCTAATCGCGGTGAAAGATCTTCAACATCTCCCATAAAGATCTTATTTTTTTTCTAAACCTAAATCCTTTCTTTTTGTCCTGGGGAAAAGAAAACATAAAAGGGTGAGCTCAAATGCTCAGTAAGGGTAAACAAAATAAATATCAATCACGTCATATTCATAAGAACATATCTTTTAGAAATCTTAACCTGAAAAAGATATCATAATTTCATAACATGGGATAAATCATAGTATTGAAATATAATCCCAATAATCATAACATAAAACATGAAACTTTGTGGCATACACACATAATCATATAGAATCATTTCTTGTTAGTCAAGACTCATTGCCAAGACTATCTTAGTGGACAAAGTCCATTTCTGTACTGAGTCACCCTCGTTTCAGTCCTGTTTCACTGAACCGGTATAACCTACCGTTCCAGCAATGTCTATCTCATGAGATATAAAATCTTTACCCAATGCATTGGAGGGAGATATAGGTCCCACCCATCTCATAATGATACCATTCTTATGTGTGCCACAAAATCATAAATCATACATCATTGCATAACCCATGTAATAAAAATGGGAATCTTAAACATCATGACATCATAAAACAATTCATATAAGATAAAGGAATTCATAAAAATAATTCCATCACAACATAATCAAATCAATGTAATAATATGGATAAAAACATAACCCTTTATTATCTTAGATGGAAGATAATTTTGATAAAACACTTGAACTCCATTCTTGAGGAAAATATCCTTTATACTTCAAAAACATTTTTCCTTTCTTAAAATGTCATAGAATTTTAAACTAAAAGAAGTTGATTAAAAATAAACTTGAAAACTTGTAAGGGAATTTTTTAAAAATCCATTCATGCCATATAAGTTAAAAGAAAACATTCTTCTCGTACTTTTGTCAGAAAAGTCAAAAAGTACCTCGTACGAAAAATGAAAAAAGATTCCTTTCATATATTTTACTAAAAAAATCACTGAAGGGTAAAATTTTGTATAAACTATTGTAGAAGGATATAAATATTACATATTGAGGAAACATGAGCGTGGATGATAAAATACACCCCAGTAAATACCAAAGAATAAACAATCTCGGATAAAAATGAGATTGTGATATTTCCCTTAACTTATGTCTGATATGCTTTGTACGTATTCGAACCTCCTGTATAATGATTAAAATAAGGTCATTAACTTTTTTCAGAATCATATTCATTTTTATGATATCAAATATGGTTCACTTATGACTTTATATTACCCGTTCTTTTGTAAATTCCATGTTAAAGAAGCATTTTGGGTAAACTCGTTTCATTTATCGTAGGTGTTTGGACTTGTTGCTCTTGACATTATTATTACTTATATCATGATTTACTTACTTCTAGAATATAAAACATGATTTATATATCATATATATTCAGTATATATATACATATAATAGATAGATAAATGAAATGAAACACACCGTTCATGGAGACGGTAGTCCGTACGTACGCATGAACGCTATTTTCCTTTCCTTATTGTCTTGAATGGAAGTAAGTAGATGACATACATATACATATATATATATATATATATACATAAATCCAGTAGATTTAACATGTCATATATTTCATTATTATTCATTATATATACTTTATAATCATTCATGAATGGTTAATGTGGAGAATGAATCTCATCGCGTCGTGGAGACGGTAGTCCGTACGTACGCACGAGCGATGATATCGTTCTCATGATCATGAAATTGTGTTGAAGTGTATGTATACTATTTCAGTATCAATATCACTTTATAATAATAATAATATATATTTACTCATTACACCATTATACCCATCCAATTAAGGTGGTGGCGGAAAATAGATTACACCACGGCGTGGAGACGGTATTCCGTACATACGCACGCGCGATGATTTCCTTTTTCCGTAGGATGGATAGAAGGTTAATTAGAGTTGTTTCATATTTATAATAACATATCAGTATATAATAAATACTGATGTTATTACTTTTTCATGAAACAACTAAAGAAGAAGAAGTTGAAGAAGAAAGAAATTGAAAAAGATCGGTAATGGATATTACCTCTTTTTGACGCGCCTTTTCTTAACCTCCACTTAAAGAACTAAGGATGGTCTTTGAAGAAGACCAGGACCTCTAGTATGATACTAGGGAAGTGGAGAAGAGATTTTGGCAGGGGTTGGCCGAGCTTTAATGCTCAAATTGGTGTGATGAGGTGAGGGAGGAGGTGCCCTTTTATAAGGGAGGAGAGGGGCACCTTTGGGAAAACTAAAAATATTATTTTATTATAAAGTCAAGTTCGGTTTTAAATAGCTCCAAATTGATATATTTCTTAGCTAAGGTGGGGACGGGTCGAAATACTCTCATCCAATAGAATTTAGACAAGTTTAGGTATCAATTTTAACCTTATCATTTAGATTTAACTTTAAGTTAGATAATTTGACTTTTACCGTGTCTTCTTGTTTTCTTACACTATAAGGTTAATAAACTTACTATATCAAGCCAAAAGAACCCCAAGTTGTTTATTATTAATATATATATCCTTATATAAGTCCTTTGGACGAAACTTATATTTTTAGGAATTAAATAACAATTAATAATATAATATTTGTTTTAAAAACTAATTTATGTCAATTTTGACACTATTTGGTACATGATTTTTATGAAATTCATAACAGAATGATAAGTTCTAACCAAGTTACTTATATCAAAAATAACATGTCATATTAACCTAGAAAATTAATTTAAGTCATAAAAAGTCTCAAATTACATTTATTTGGGCATTTATAACATCAATTATGTCAATATTTCATTAATAAGACAATTACTGCATCATCTTTGTGTCATAATAAATGATATTTATTTAATCCCTAAAAATTATAAATAAATTCCTATGATGTAGATAATTGTATTAGATATATGGAGACTATTCATGTTCGAAGTTTCATGAAGTTTATCACTAAATTAAAATTATTATACTTATAAGATTTAAGAAAGTGACATGTTGTCACATTCTTTGGTTTTAATAATAATTAAATTATTTTCATGGAAAAAAGTCCATAAAATGAATCTAATCCGACCCTTAGGTTATATGGGTCTACTTTTATCCATCCAATAGGATTTTTCCAAGTGTTAGTATAATTTTATAATCTTATATTTACCCTTAATTACCCGATTTACCTTTAACTATAGTAAATAAAATTTACCGTAGTTACTATTCACAATGCCCAATAATAAAAAGTAGCTTATTAACAAAATTAGGACCCACTGATTCCAAATATGGAATCCATTTTTTCCAAATTCAGTACACAAAAGATGCAGAAATTAAATTAAAATTAATCCCGTTGTCGAAAGAAAGCGGGTTTTTCTTTAAAACATTGCAAAAGATTGAATTGATTTAACCTACGAATTCAAGGTAAAATCAATGATAATGACATACATTATATTAAATGGTAAAAATATATTCTATTTATACTTTAAAACCATTAAATATTATAATTTAACAACATAAGATATTACGATGAAAAAAGTTATTTTTAATTAAAATATAGCGTGTTTTTACTATTCATTAAAATATGAAAGTTATCGGAAAAATATCAAAACATTATCTAATGTAAATTTTTATATCCTGATTCAAAACAAGAATTTTATTTTTTTCAAATTGAACATATAAACATGTCAAAAACTAGATTTAAAGTTGGTGCGCCATCAAAAGGCGGCAAAACTGCATTTTTTGAAAAATACTTATTTTACCCGAAACATTTATTTTGTTCTTATACCATGTTCTAAAAAATGTGTAAGATGAATAATAATGTTATAAAATTCAAAATTTAGTTAATACCATTCATAACAGCTATTTCATGACAATATTATAATAATATATCATTGTTTATTAAAACTCGGTATTGCGTACAACACACGCTATCGAGGAAGGTCGTGATTGCGTGTAACGCAAGCCAAGTCAGGGTTGCGTGTTGTGAAAGAATCCTTCATTGTTTTGTATAATAGAATCCAACCATATTTCATTTATACATTGAATATATATATATATATATAAACACACTCAATGTTGCGTAAAATTACTATTATAAAACGAATTTGAAATTGTGTGTAACACGATCCAAGAATAGCGTTGCGTATACTGCAAGATAATACGGTGTTGCGTATAGTACAAGATAAACTTGGTGTGGTGTATAATAGAAGACATCAATGAAATTAAAAGAATATTTTTCATAAAATCTCGGGGTGTTACATTGATCATAATCCTTCATTCAATATTACCAAGCCCTGTATTCCATAAGTTATTTTTATCATTGAAAGTTATATAACATGAATAAGTAGGATCACTAATTTGGAATATATTTTCATGGGTCTTCTCCATTATATAATGATACTTACATCTATTATAATTTTCGATAATACATTTCTCTTTCATGAATAACATATCTTATACATCATAAAAAATATGAATAAACTATATAAAGTTTGATTTATACCTTTAACAAATAATATATTATTATACTTCATATTTTAGGCTTTAGTTTCTTATGACCCAAATCCTTTAAGTTTTAGTGAACAATGTTTTCCAAAAGTCATTTCCCCCATCAAACGTTAAAATATTTCTTAGATTTTTTGTGTCATAATAATTTGTGAGGAACAAACACTATCAAGTATCCATGAATTTTTTATCCCTCATTCCTTTAATACGACTTAAAAAAATGATTTTTATTCCTTAATATTTTAATTACCTTTCCTTTATCAACATAAGGTATTTTTTTAGAAGACAAAGCATAATATTTTCAAAAATATTTCCCAACTGATCACATCTTCCACAAAATTCTTCTAAGATACCAAATTTGTTCTGTGTTGGTAGATATGATGAAATCATAGTAATTTATTTCTTTCTTTGAAAATATTTTCCCATTTTCTAAGAATACCTTCCCCTTAGTTCACGTCTCATCTATGGTAGTGACATGTTATACCAGCATGTGTAGGCGTTCTTCCCATACCCTCCAAAACACTATTAATATCATTTTAAATCCTTTGATATTTTTCCCATTTCCTTTTTTAGGTTTATTATAATCTATCCTAGGTTTATAATATGTATTCTTAGAAACATTTATGGAAAAATATTCATTGTCATTATAATTGTAACACATTTGTGGAAGTTTTACTTTAACCTTAAACTTTCCCTTTTTGAATATCATTTATACATCAGAAATGATTCTTATATAATATTAATCTTCTTCATTATAATAATTTTTAATTGATTTTAAAGTTTAATAATCTTTGATTTTGATCCTTCTCATGGCCTTAAAATCCATTTTACCTTTTATATTCTTCTTGAAGGCTTGAATATTTTACATTTCATAAGTAATGAGAATGTTGTTAAACTCATAAATAGAAATATATTCTCTATATTACAATGCTGAGACTTCAGTATCAAACCTATCAAGAAAGTTTCCCATCAATTTTTTTACAATAATTAAATCACTCAGTTTTTCTCCAAAGCCATAAATATTGTGGAATATTTCAATAAATTTTGTGAATTAGTAATAAATGTTTTCTTCTCCATATATCTTAAAATCTTTAAACTTTATTCTATCAATTTATATTTTTTCATCCTTAACATTCACATTTACTTCATAATTTTTGTCCAATTTATCAAAAATTTCCTTATTATTTTTAAGTCCCATAAGTTTTGAGTAACCCTTTTCTAGAATAGAAATTAAAATGGAATTTTAAGCTTTCCCATCAACTTCAATGTTTTTCATATCAAAAAACATCATTGGATAATCTTAAACAACATATGGTAATCCAACCATTTTTGCATCTTTAAATTAAAGGAGAAGAGATATGAGATAACGAAACATCATATTCCTCTAACTATGAAAGTTATTTCCATCAAATATAAGGAAACCCTATTTTTAACATGTTTTAGATTATCCTTATTCAACACATAGTGAATATTGACAAAGGTAACCTATCTTTGACACCAATTGAAGAGACTTCAGATGTGTTTCAACACTGAGAGGTTGGTGGGAGGGGGGGGGGTGAATCAGTGGTATTTTTTACATTTTTTCTTCTTTTTTAATTAACCTTTGGTAACCTATTATGATATAATACACTATTTATGATTACTCAACCTTTTCTAAATTCATTACAAGTAAAAAATATAGGAACATAATATTTTCCATTATTTGGTCTCAATGTGAGCCCACTCCTTGTTGTGATTGGTTAGATTCCCATATCAATGATTATCCAACATAATCACAGGTAGTTACACTATAAAATTTTCCATTTAATATACTAAAACTATTATTTCTAGAGTCCCACTTGAATAATAACATCATACTGCATGATAAAAAATTATTACAAACAACATAATAAATATTACTTTCGAATGTTGTCTTCTCAAGGAACTATTAATGAAAATATTTATTTTGAGCCTTCAAGATAAACTGAATAACATGTGATCTCTTCCTAAAGTTTACTAACAAGATATAGTGTTGAAGTTTAGGGAATATTGGATATGAACTGATGAGAGAATAAATATAAATGTTTTTTTGGATTTGATGGACCATTCTTCAATTTTACAAGATGTAAACTTCATGACCAATGAAAATTTTCCATCAAATATTGACATAGAGAAACCTAGAAACTGGAGAGGATATTTTAAATGCTAAATTAATAGTTAATTTAATTTAAATTTAAATAAATGTTACCTTATCTTTGGAACTTTCTTTGATGATGTTGTTATTTATCATCCAAAAAACCTTTTCAAAGTACCATTTCTGTGTTTTAGGATCTATGTGTAGAATCCATCTAGGGGTGACCCATAGGTGCTCCTTTGATTTCCAAATTACACTGATTGATTACTGGGATACAATGTGGCTGATCAATAATATTATGTTATTTTTCTAGATCAATTCAAAATCCACTAGGATCGATGGGATTCTTCTCGTTCTTGAGAAGATGTGGAAAGGAATAATTTGAGAGAGAAGTCTATTGTGTGCATTGATTATCAATTATCAATTTTTTCAATTAACCCTACACAAATAAACATAAAAATCTATTTATAGAGCTTGGGTTTTAGTTAAAAAATATTTAATTATGTACCAAACCTTAAACAATATAATAATCCTTATCAACCCTCATTCCATATAATAATAAGATTACTATTATTTCATGGTGGGTGCTAACTGGTGTAATGATAAATATCATTTCATTAGCTTGAAAATTAATAATTATCACCAGAAATGATATTTGTCCACTTGTCCTACTTTACATTTATTGAATACCAAAATAAATATTTAATTAATTATTTTATTCATAAATAAATATTTTATTCACAATATAGGAAAAAAATATTTATTATGTGATGTACCAACCCATATTCCACTTAAACAGTGCCTGAGCTAGTGGGATACATGGCCTTAAGAAAACCTCCCCATACCCAAGAGGCTACCAAATTGCAGTGCGGGTCTAAGGTTGTATAGTGGGGAGACTATACCCTCATGATTAAAGTATCACAATAGTGAAATGAATATATAAATAAAAGAATCATAATATTAACTGTAAAAAGAAGGTATATTATTAAATAATAATAAATAACTAATATCCAGAGTCATATAAAAATTGATGATATGATATATGTCTAACAAAAAGGGGAAAAAAATCAAGCTTTACAATACATGTATAAAAAAAATCAAAAGTATATCTCTAAAAGAATAAAGATCCATAGGTCAGTCCTGTGCTTCCCACTCCCATGAAATAACCAAATCAAGTATCAACAACTAGGTTATTTCCTCTATCCCTACCTGCATCCACATAATCTACCCAGGTACTATTGAAATCCCAGATAGGGTGTGAGATAAACTTAATAGACCACCACCAATGATGTTTATAAATATCTAGTCATTGCATATAATATGGGATTGTGTAGATATAATGGTAAATAGTAATTAAAGTTGTAAAAGGTTAGCTTTGGTTCATGATGGATACCAGGATGACTCTCCATGCTTCAGCCTAAGTTGGATTGTCTTTGAATAGGTAACCATGTGTATAAAAATATACAGACTATATACATAGTGACAACTAAATCCATATATATGATTACTACTACTATCCTCAACTCAAGGCATAAATAAAGCATCAATAACTATAACATGAGTGTCATGAGTATCAAGGTATGTAATGACCAATATCAAAAGTATAGGGGAAACCATGCCCAATATCGCAGAAGTAGGGTGGCTATGCTCGAATAATAACAGTGGGGATTCCATGACCAATATCATATCAATAAGGGTTGTCATTCCCATATATAATAGTAAGCATCATCATTCCCATATTTAATAATAGGATCTCTATTCCCATGTATCATATTCATTAAGGGTCTCCATGTACATATCGCAACATAGGGTCACCATGCCCATTCATTATTATGCATAAGGGTTTCCATGGACAAGTTTTATTTAATATAGGGACTCCATTCCCATATCATTTTATAAGGACACCATTCCCATATCATAACTATAGAAAAAGGTACTTCAAGACTGTGTTTAACCGAAGTGATGCCTTTCCCATATATAAATATTCATAGGGTCCATCGTTCCCATATACAACATGAATAAGGGTTTCCATTCCCAATTCATCGAAGTGATAAATAACAATTGGATTTAATATGAGCCAATTGATAACTCATAATTCACTAACATTTCTAATTAACAAGGGCATGACCATTGCTCAATTTAGGAAAGTTATGTGGTTGTAATAATCACTTAACATTTAATTCAATACAGACTTGTAAGTGTGCTAGCCATTCTACACCACCACAATCATTCATTATTAATTACGATATCATAATTTATAAGTAAAACCAAACACAACAATTTGTATTTTGGCTATATAAACATGAAGGATAATTAACCATTTAAAGGGTGCCCACAAAGGGGTGGATCATATAGAAGTTGACTACCTACAACATCTCATAGGGGTTATAAGTGCAATTGGATTCCAAAATAGGGAAATTTTTTAATACAATTTCATTTTAGGGGAAACACATGGTGAAACCAGCATGCGGTATAACAACATGTATTATAAAGCATATCAACAATGAGGGATAAATACTAGACCACATAGATTATTCCTATAAAGGACTCCATGAAAATAGTTCATATGTTCCTATACCTAAATAACTCATTTTAGAGAAAGGAAAATGATGAAATGCATAAGATGAATAGATTACTTACTGACGTGAATCCAATGATATTATTAGAAGTTGAATTGGTGTTCTTATGATAGTTTTATCCAAGAACCTAGGAGGAGATTATTGGGAGATTAAAAGGGAGGAAGAAGGATTCTATCCACCAGAATGAGGGATATAAAGAAGGGGTTTTATCATATATTTCATTAAGGGAATTTTGGTAATTTTACCCAAAATTACTGGGTCGCACGATTGGATAAATCATTCCCCAACCATGCGAACCTCTATACCTCAAAAACAAAGTCTCAAGGTTTATGCACATGATTCGGAAAACCGTTCATACCACTATACCTCAAAACCCATGTCCCAATGTTTATGCGCATGATTTGGGAAACCGTGTGCAAACGATGCTTTTTAACTCGAATAAAAATTACATACATTTAGCACCAGAGTTTAGACGTGGGCACACAGTTAGGGAAAAAGGTGCACCCTCTTCTACTCTCTGAAGATCCCTACACATTTAGGATAAGCCATATGGGCTGGGTGTCATGGTTAATACTAACCATGAGGCCTAGTTATTTCTATCAATAGATGAGGTTATGAGCTCTGAACAAGCCCCAAACACCCCTATTTCTTCCATTGCCTCATTAGGAAACCATATTAGGTAAAAACCATATATTAAAACCACAAATTAAAAGATCCACACCTTATATAAGAATTTGGTTCTTACATATTAAAAATTAAATAAATAAAATAAATATTCTATTCAGATTCTAGAAAATAAATAATTATTTAATATTCAAGTGATTGATGCAACTTGAATAAAATTTCTCCTTTATTTTGAGAATAATATTTATTCCAACAATTAAATTCATTTATAATTTAATTGAGATCAATGGAAACACTAAGTTTGTGTCCCTATAGGATGATTTCTCATTTGCATTATGCGAGCTTACCTAAATTCCAGGATTACTATCTAGAAATGGGTTGGGGAACCCAAGAGAAATAACTTAATATCACAATTTTGACAACCCCATACAATTTGTTTCTATATAATATAATCCATTTGTCTCAATATCTCATCAAGTAGGATTTTAATCAATTTAAGAAACTTATATGCTTGATATGCCTTTCCTTGACTATCTAAAATAAACACATTATTACACCATATCCATTTAATTTAAGGTGGTGGTTTTATTATAATCAAAGGGTCAAGATATTAACTTCTATAAAGATGGAAGGGAAAAATACATCCTCAACATATCCATTAAAAAAATTTCATCAAAGATGCACCCAATATATCCTTATTCTTTCAAACATATGGCATCATAGTTTTTGTCGGTAAATCTAAGTGTGCATGTCATGACAAGCATTAACAATAATATTAAGTTTTAAGGAACATTGCATACACTAACAGATAAGAATTTCTGATGAAATAAAAACCCAGTGAATTCATCCTAGCATGTCTATTATCATAATCTCCCATCCTGGAGATTTCCAAGTGTGAACTTCATGTGATGAAGTCTCATATGCTTACAATTAATCACACATGATAGTCAAACTTCCATGTGTCCCATAATAGAATATTATCTAATCATACAACTATATTTAAGAATATCATCATCTAATTTCCAGCTTCTCATCATATCAATGAACTACTATGACCTTTTCAATGTGACATATATCCTAGGACATAATTACATCAAATTCATCTAAAAAATGATCAATATGTAATAAGTGTTTGATTAATATTTAAATCTTTGAATATACACGTAATCAATGTTTAAATATTTTTTCTTAGAATACAAACTCCAAAAAAAAAATCGCACTTGGAGAATAGCCAAATTCCCATGACTTTTAGTCTTCTAGACCACACATGATGATCATGGTTTTATTGATTCAAGGCTTTAGTTAGTGGGTCCACCACATTTTATTATATGAATATTATTCTCACTATAACTTCAATTCTATGAGAAAAATACCTCAAGATTTGATACTTAAAAAGTATATAATTCATATTATAATGTGATCTTGTCTCCCTAGTGATATCCACCACAATAGTATTATCTAAATTGATTGTGATATGGTGTTTTCTACTTGGTACAACAACTAAATTTTGGATGAATCTAAAAATATATACTACTTATTTAACTACCTCAAAACCTAAAATATAGTTTTTCTCTTCTGTATAATATATGAACATAACTTTATTTGAGATATTCCAGCTCACAACACCTCTATCGATAGTGAATATGTATCCTTTTTTTGATTTCAGACCATCTTGTTCTGTTTGGAAACTAGCATATGCATATACTCTATTTACTAGTTCTATATCTCTACCATATACTAAGAATATATCCATAGTATGCCTAACATAATTTAGGATGGTTTTGACTTCTATCCAATGGAAGTCAACTGGCCCACCACACTTAAATTACAGGCAACATCTAGCCTAATACATACCATATCACACATGACTAACCCAATCGTAGATGTGTATGGAATCCATTATATCCCGAGAGTTTCTTCATGTGTCTGAGGAAATATTTTCCAAGAAAAATGAATGCCACATGACATTGGAAACAATCCCCTATTGTATTGTTATATACTGAATCTCTTTAGTATCTTATTAATATATGTACCATCACATAATATGAGAAGCCTCATGGATCTATTGTGATGAATCTTGATCCCAAAAAATATATAATGATTTTCCTATGTCCTTTACAGAGAATAGTTTATTCAACCATTATTTAATAGATTGAAAGACTGGTATTTCATTTCTAATAAGTAATATGTCATTGAAATATATTATTAATTAAATTATTTCAATCCCACTAAACCTATTATAAACACAAGGCTCACATTCATTCTTTACAAAACCAAATTCCATTATGGATCCATTAAATAATATTTTCCATGATATGAATGATTACATAAATAAATAAATAGTTTATTAATTTGGAAACCTTGTTTCCATCCTTTGGAGTCACAAACCTTTCAAGTTGTTTCATATAGATGTATTTTTAAAGGTTCCCATTGAGGAATTATTTTTTGTCATTCATTTTAGAAATATCACAATCATTAAAATAAATAACGGATAGTATAATTCTAATGGATCTTAGTATAGAAACTAGTGAAAGGGATTTTTTATAGTTTATACCCTGATAAAGTTTAAAAGCTTTTGAAACCAGTCATGATTTATAAGTACTTAATTGTCCATCCATATCCAACTTCTTATTGAATACCCATTTAAAAAAAATTGTCTTTACAACCACTATAGGATCTAAGAAAATCTAGACTTAGTTTTGGTACATTGAATTCATTTCATAATTCATATCTTCTCACCACATGGAAACATATGTTCCACTTACAACTTCCTTTTATGCTAAAATATCATTAGTATAAACTAATAATTAGTCACCATACTTGATGATAGGAAACCCATTCCATTCTAGTTCTCTAAGTTCTCTTTTACTCTTACACAATACTTTTTTCTTCAATACATCTTCTTCCATGGGGATTTATGGAATTTCTTCTTATGCCAACCCTTATATACCCTAATCCCAGACTTCATAAAATTATTTCTCTATCCCACTACCCATTTTATATATGTACTCCCCCCTCAAGTAATAAAAAATGTATTACCATGATTACCTTTTTGTATGAGGGGTCATATTGGTAATATCCCCCTTTTTAATTAGGGTATCCTATAAAGGTACACTTTATGCCTCAGGGTGTAAGCATGTTTCCTAAAGAGTCCTCAAAAATTGATTTACAACCCCACACATGTAAGTAAAACAACATAAGTTTTTTTATACTCCATGATTGGTATGGGATACAATCATCCACTTTAGTTGGCACTCAGTTTAGTATGTATACTATTTTCTATAATGTGTATCCCCAAATGGACAATGGAATGCTTCTATGACTCATCATTAATCTCACAATGTATAAAAAGGTGTGGTTCCTATAATATCTTATTCCATTACATTGAGGTGTATAAGGATGTGTGAGTTGAGATAGAATCTCAAGCTCCCATAAGTAATCATTGAATTCTTGATTAATATATTATCCACCACAGTCTGAATGGAGTTTCTTATTCATTTTACCTTGATGGATTTCAAATTCATTCTTGTATTACTTGAATATCTCAAAGTAATACAACTTATATCTCATTAATGAAGTATTATTACCAACCCCATGCTTCAACTGGAAATGGTTAACACACATTAGTATGAACTAATTCATAAAGATTTCTAGACCTTTCACCTTTTACATTAAATCGAAATTTGTCCATTTTTCCTTATAAACATCCATGATATAGGCAAAGTGGTTTTACGTCAAAGGAATCTAAATAACTATATTTGGGAAATTTAGTTAAACACAATTAATATAAATGACCTAGAAGGTGATTCCAATATGGGTGCGGTATAAGTCATGTGAAGTAGTTTCGTTATTGATTTCCATTATCTAGTTCATGTAATCCAACAAATAAAGATCGTGATTTAAATACATCTTACCATAAAAATGATATCTTTATCAAATAAGAAACATTTATTCCCAAACATGAAAATATATCAATCCATTTCAAGTCTAAATATATAAATATTTTTTTGGTGACATATGATACATAATAATAGTCTTTGAAAACCAAGATCATTCCCACCGAAAATATATGGTGGTTGTCTTCAATAACTATGGTATCAAGTGTAGATCCCCTGGTTACTCATAGATACACCTCCCATTATTCAATATTCTTAAATCTAATTGATTAATGTATTTTAATACATACCTGACCACCACATGATATATATAAAAACCAATTTATAGAAACAGATAAATTTTACTTGATGAAAAATGCATTTGGGGATTCCCATTTCTTCTTTTCCTAGGTAAAATGTTTTTTCCAGTGGGAATTATTTCCAAATGAAAAATATATATCATCCTACTCCCGTAATTTCCCCTTCATATATTTCTTATTGTAAGGGTTTTTTAAAGAATCATTGGGCTTATATATTTTTCCTTCTCCTTTACCTTTATTCACCAAATGAATGGAAGGTTTTTTATGCTTTGTCTCCTTATCAAAATTTTAAAGAATAGTAAGTAGATCTGGAATATACTTATCAATGTTTTCCATATTAAAATTAATAAAAAAGATGGTGAACCTTTAAAGGAGTGATGAAACAATGATATCAGTTCTTGGTTCTTTAGGGAGTTTAAACCCTAGAACCTATAAGCACTAAATGTAGCCAATGAGTTTGAATAAATGAGTCCTAGTTGGATCGACCTCTCCAAGATTTCTCTAAAAGAGTTCCTTGGATATCTCAAAATGTTCTTATCTACATCTCTCATGATATATACCATATAGATGATTAAAAATGCGATAAGAATCCATGTTTTTGTGTGACCTCATGAGTTCACTAGACATGGATATAATATTAAACACTGAATGTCGACCACATCACCCCTGTGTTTATCATAGATAGATAACTCTTCATTACTCACCTCTTAATTAGGAAAATTAGTTAATTAAGATTCAATCATATAAGATTTCCATTCATAGTAAAACATAACCAGATGGTGTATGAACCATTATTGGAAGTTTCTATTGCAACAACTCTATTTTTTAAGATTTGGAATATTTTAAATAAAATTTTAGACCCAGACACTATGTTAGTGTGATATTACAAGGCTCATGAAGGATAAATACCGATATAATAAAAAAAATTAAATAAATTATATCATGTGTTCATGGTTTTTCTAAAACAATGGAATAAATCCAAAATATATTATTTGATCATAAATATGAGACCATTATTGAATATAGAATGTGGGTTTTAACCTAGGTGCAACACAACCTTTTTGGGTATTGGGTGTTTGGTTACAAATTTTTAGTGGCCGAGTTAGTAAATTAATTAATTAATTTATTTTTCTTGACCTAGTAACATCTATATAATCCTAGTTATAGCCAAGTCATAGGTTTAGTAGCATAACCCTAGGGATTTGAAAGGAGAGCATCTAAGAGAGTTGGTGGGTTTCTGTAATCATGGATCAATGATCTATGTACCATAAGGATCCCCAAATATAGTGGAGTTTGTGGATATGATCAATAATAGAGACACATGACCATTATTCATTAGGGATTGATTCAAAATCAAGGCATGGAATTTGTTTTTCATATGACTATTACCCATTTTATTATGCAATGAAAAACATGTATAAAATCAAACAACAAATTGATTAAGGGTCATTTATGGCTGTGGGTTCCTGATTTTCTTCTTAGGATTTTAGGAAATTGATTTTAATTGATTTTGGTTCTTCTTTAATCATTTTAATGAAAATGAATAAAGGCCAACCAAAACAATAGATGAGGTTAATTAATTTTTTTTCTTTAATTTATTTTCCTATTCATCATAATTTCATCACTGGTATTACCTTGGAGGATGGTTCAACCCATACCCAGTAATCAATTGTTGTGCGAATGTTATTCAGAAAAACATATCAATACTAAGGGTTCAAGTTTGTGATTGATGGAGTGTTCAAGGTGTGATGATTATAGAATCCAATAGGAGGTGTATTGGGATTGGATTTAGAGATCCCTATTCATGATTTAACATGTGTTATGCAACATTGTTCAATGGGAGGTGATTCTCAAGGAGAGGATGTGGCCGAAATATGGCCACTAGTGACGATAATCTTGGTCAACCCCATATACACATTTTCTAAGAATTATTAGTTTCTATATTGAAGTAGAAATGGTGTAATTAGAATATGCATTAACGTTCGGTAGTTTTAAAAAATCCTAACTACAAAATGTGTACTCAATAAGAACACATGCCTTTTATCCCCCTCCTTCAGTAAAATGGTTTATGTACAAGTAAAAATATCACACACTGTGTGGTCCCTACCAGACACAATGTAACCCGATGCTGGAGGCTTATTGTGTACCCCATGGATATATAGACAGATACATAGACAAGAGTATAAGAATACACCAGTACTCATACACAACCACTATACACGATCATGGCCCAAAGTAAATAGGCACGACCCGAAGTACACTGGTATGACCAGATGTTCATGGGAATGGGCTAACGACATGCCAAGTTCTTTCCCAACTGCTATAAACTGTGTATCCTAATACGAAAAGTTGTGTATATGGAGGAACAATTTTTGTGGGATGGTGAGACACTTGTAGATATAGGGGATACCAGACACATAGTGTACTTTTAGTATAATTTTTTTACTTTATCTAGGTAAATTTGATGCCCTCTATCTATTCAGTTTAGACCAGTGTCAGTTAGGTTCCTTCTCTTAGTCCATTTCTATGTGGGTATAGTATGTTCATATGTCCTCAGAATAGGATTTTGATTCCCTCTATGGGTTTTTTTGATAGAGACTGTGGTATACCTTTATGAGACTATGGTAAGATCCTATATCATTTCTTCATAATCCCTTTATGAGGTTTGAAGAATTATCCTGACAAACTGACTCGGTTGTAAAATTCTCTAATTATAGGGTTATTCAAGATTTGGGTTTTTGTCCCCCATTGGTACTAGGTGTGATCCCTTTTCTATATATCAAGATATTTTGAGATCAAGTGATTACTTCTTCATGGAATGGACTGAGAAGCATGACCTCTCAGATGAGCACCATCTAGGGAGGGATGGATCGTAGAGTTGATTATCTTGAAAAAATATTACCTTGAATCCTTGAGAAGAATCCAATGATTGGAAGTATGGTTGAGACCTATTTGGGACATGGTGTCTCTTATGAGTACATCTAGGTTATTTTCCTTACTACTATGTCTCATATTCTAATTGACACAAATTTGTGATGATGAGATTAATACTCTCTTGATGCTTTACATTTGATTATTTTGGGGTGTCCTAATGGGTATTTTTATACTCACCCATGCATAGGATCTTCCCAAAAATGTCATGTCATATATAGATTAATAACCTTTTTATAGAGTCGTAGGAAGACTAAGAGTAGGCGGGGAATGGTGAGAAATATAGAATATGGTTGTACTAGGAATTTCATTTGAAACAAGTTCCCTCCCAATAGTAGGTTGAAATATTTTGTAGTTTTTCTTATGATATTATTTAGACCTTCTGCTTTCCATGTTTTTTTCATACTCTCATTATGGGATTTAGATGTATGCTTGAATTTGATATCAGCTGTACTTTAACTTTTATCATTGTATAATTATTTGGAGATGTGTGCATGTGTACAGATACCTTAGTCTAAGTCCTCCCATATGTTCGATATTCATACAAATCATTGGTTACCATCCTCTGGCCTATTCAAGGTGGTATTGGAGTGTCACACATATCTTATCACTTGATAGATGGTGTATGGTGGGTCAGGTCCTTACAAATGCTTTTGAAGAGATGTTCTTACTCCAATATTTATCACTGGGATAATGTGGATGAAAAACTTACCATTATTCTAAAATTATAAAAGGGTAGATCATTAATACCTCACATCATTACAATTTATGTGAGACATAATTGATTTATGTTTATTAAGTATCATAATATTTTATCAAGTCCCAACCACCCTCACTATTGGACTCTGAATATCTAATTGATAGAATATTTTAGTAGTAAGGATCAATATACCCCTTCACATAATCCCAACATTAGCTGGTCAAGCTACTTGAATGTATTTAGGTAGTAATTACTTTTCCAACTGCAGGATTACAACTCCTTGATCCATTGAGTGGGCACTCCAATACTGAAATCATAGATTGGATTTCCACAAAACCTTTTTCCAAGTTATATTAAATATAGAATTGGATACTCTTCCTGATACATGTTGGTTAATTCTACCCAAAAATTTCTTAAGAACTCTATGATAAAATTAAGTGTCCCAACATGGGTTGGTCAAGCACATAGTTTTAGGGAATTCATTCCTAATCATATAATGGAAGTACAAGTCTAAATTAATATATATTTTAGGTATTTTATTTATTATTCATAAATTTTGTGTTTTTTATCTTTTGCATGTCATGTTAATATTAAGTGGATCTTACTTAAGTGGTTAACAATGTTGGATAAAACATTTATGCATAATCTATTTATTTTTATTCCATGATATTATATTAATCCACCTATTTATGTGGTTAAATTATTGCATCCATACAATAAATAATTCATAAGACAAAAAAAATAAATAAATGAATCAATCATGATCTAATCTAATGGTTGATTTATTGATTAAAAAATAAATCAACATATGAACTAGGAAAAAAAACTCATTTCACTAGTCTTAGAATAAGTTACAGCATTCCACCTATCTACTTTTGTATCACCTTGGTTTCTATCATCTTTGTTCTATCCTGAACTACCTCCACATGCCTTGGGATACTCCTTTTAGTACATGTATTTATAACTCACATACAGTTGAGGGGAACCAAAGGTCTAGTTTAGGGTAATTATAAAAATAAACATGGACATGTTGTTCCTACATAATAAAGGAGGGAGGGACGAATCAATGACCATCATCTTTAATTTAATAATTAATAATTAAGGAGACATGAAATAAATTAAATTAAATTAACCCAACACATACAAAGGTCTTGGTTAATCTCATGAATGAGTATACACATGCAACAAATACAGAAAAGTATACTAGATAACATTCATTTCTATTCGTTATTTATTATTATGATAAACACACTTGCATTAATTAATTAATTAATTCCATTTTATTTTAATGACCATATGAATTCTCTTAGAGATACCCATCATTAGGGAATTCATGGAAAATATACGAAATGAAAAATAATTATAGATAGTTACAAAAAATTAATTAATATTTTTAATTATTTAAAATATTTATTATATTTATTAAAAATAACTGGTGATAATTGTGTTACTATATTTTAATGATGAAATTAATTATTTAATTTAATTTAATTCTATCTTTTATTAGGGTATTACATGATTTGTACTTGTGATCTACACTCTATGGTCCCCATATGTTGTGTATCTAATATACAATGATGGGGATTAAATGTGTATCTTGGTTGGACTACACAACATGTAATAACTAGAAAAAAACCATGTATCATGCATTCCATGTGTCTGCACAATTCATAGAATGACTCAGCATGTTCTTTGGATTTGGTACCACACGTCGTATACTCCTGTAACATAAAATGTCTTTCACCAGATATGTGCCAACTTAAATCACCAATTGATTTGGAATGTATTTTGGATTTCTGAAATAATGAACTAAACCCCATGTATTCTAGTTACACATCATGTATTTCATTAATGCTCCTAGATTTCAGATTTGTGTGGTGTTTAACAATGCATTTGACCACACAGTTTAAGAAAAAAAATTTCTACTAAACCTTATAGACTAAATTATGTGCACACCATCTATACACTATGTAATTTGATAATCCGTGTTCTAGGTTGGCCTGATCTATAAATTTTGTGAATTGAATTCACCATATGTAATAACTCCCTGGAATGCACTATATACCATAGATTGTACCAGTGTAGTGCACTTGGGTAGAAATGTTTTACTCTGACTACACACTGTGTAACCCAATCTTACTAGCCATAATCATTCACACTTATAGATGGAATCTACAGTCATTCTTCATATTTTTTAGTCCATTAAGAATATATAACTCAGAATGATTATAATTAATATATGGATAACATGTTATTTAAAAATGTAATTAATGAAAAAAATATTCTGTCAATAAAATATATAAACACTATTGTGTATAATCAATAAAAAATGAAATAAATAATTATAAATTAATTTATATGATACCACTAGATTGGTTTTGGGAACAGTATAAGATTCTTGATGGGTGAATAACCATAAATTTTTTATCAGATTTGATGGATAATTTTCCAACTTTTCAAGATGTAAACGCCCTGAGAAATGAAATTTTTATATCAAATACTAACATAGAGAAACCCAAAACCCAAGGAGGATATTTTGCAGGTAAATTATTTAATTAATTTAATTTATATCTGAAGAAAGGTAACCTAATCATAGGAAATTTATTAGATGATGATGTTTCTAATCTTTTAAAAACCCTTTTTGAATCACCATTATTTCAGTTTTATGATCCAAGTGTACAATTCCTCTAGAAGTGATCCACACATACTACTTTGATCTCCCATCGACAATAATTTTTTGTCGAGTGCCAACGTGGAGGATCGATCATATTGTATTTTTTGTGGTGATCACTTCTAGATCCTTCTAGCTTGAAGAATTCTCCTCATTATTAAGAAGATGGGAGATAGAAGAATTCAAGAGAGATGTCCATTGTGCCCAACAATTCTCAATTCTTTATTTTTTTCGATTAACCATACACAATATAAATAACTATATAATTATAGATCTAGGTTTTTGGTTTAAAATATTATTTAATTGAATAAAATCCATTAAATAATATAATAATCCGTATCAAACCAAATTTCATATAATAATAATAATAATAATATTTTATGGCATATGATAACTGGTGCAATGACAAATATTATTTTACCCACTTGAAAATTAATATTTATAACCAGTCATGATCTTGGTCCAATTTTCTTCCTTGGTATTTATTGAATACTTGGGTAAATATTTAATTAAATAATTTATTCATAAATAAATCTTTTATTCCCAATCTAGAAGATTTTTTTATTAAATACTCAATAAATAAAATGAATTTTCTATTAATAGTCTGGTGAATAAATAACTTTGTAATATTCATGTGATCGATAACACTTGAATAAAATTATTCCTCATTCATGAGAATAATATTTTTTCTAATAATAAAATTTTAATAGAATTCAATCATGATCAGTGGAAATAATTAGTGTGTGACCCTCTAGGATTCTTTCTCATTGGAATTATGAGGGCTTGCCTAAATTACAGGATTAATATCTAGAAATGGGTTAAGGAACCCAAGAGAAAAAACACAATGTTTCATAATCAAAAACCATATACTAACACTTACTATGTAATACAATCCCTTCATCATAATATATCATCAAGTAGGTTTCAATTATATGTCATCAACCTATATGCTTCAAACATCTTTCTTTGACTATCTAAAATAAGCACACTTTTTTTTGAAAGGTGAGACATGAGTTGGTCTCCCAACCCATATCCCTATTGAATTTATTAGAAATCAAATAGATACAAGGAAAAATTTTCGTGTAATGAGATTACACTATAAAATTGAAAGAATTTACACGAAGAAAGAAAGATGTATAAAAAGTGGTAAAAGGAAAAAGATAGGCACTTTTAATCTTCAATAAAGACCATCCTTAAGCCTTTAGAAATACCAAAACTGACAATCTTCATAGGTATATCATCACAACATGAAATAACTACTATATCTCCCTTAATGTTTTTTACATAAAATCGTCTTCAAGCAATTATAACAATAGTCCGAGTCTTTCAACAAAATAAACAAAAAGAACTATGTACATTCCAAAGTAGATTCCTGATTTTAAAAAAATACATTATAATATTGTTGATAATATAAAAGAAACTTGAGGTTCATTCATAAATAAAAGTAATTTTAGATCCCAAAAACCAAATAATAATAGACAAGAAAATATTTTTTCATAGAAAACTTAGCAGGTGAACACATTGAAAAAATCTTAACAAAGTCCATAAAAAACTAGAATTAGGATATACAAAATCATGATAGGGGAGAAGGATAAATGAATATTAAAGTAGGAAAACTTGATGTGAACCAAGGAGAAGGATACATATCCAATATCCATGATAATACCAATGAAAAAATAAACCAAATATCCACCAAGAAAACCCGATTTCTAAAAATTCTTCAAACATATAGATCCTCTTACATATAAATGAAGATTAAAATAATATTTTTATATTAAATTATCACATTTATAAAAGAGAAAACAATGAGAAGTCATTGTAATGTGATTGAGTTGACATCAAAGTCTGTATTTTTCTTAAATCCCTCCACTACTTTGATAAACATTATTTTTCTTAAGTTCAAAGTAGGTCTCAGAAGACATATCACCATTTTTATATTGATAGAAATACAATGTATCATGTTCCTCTATTCAAGTGTCCAGTTCTTTTGAGAAATCCAATTTCTGGTCAATTTGATAAGAATCCCTCTCCATGGGGACATCATCACTATCACTACTGTGGTTATTAGAATTAGATTCATCAGATTATGTAGAAAAATGTTCACCAACCATAGGATAAGGGGATGTGATGATCTTAACATTCCTAGAGGCCTATAATGATCCTAAGATGATAGTTATCTCTATATTATAGTAGTCTTCATGTTTTGATGGATTTTTAGTATTTTGATTGCTAAAACCATTTTCATTAACCACATGTTTTTTTACCTTTTTTCACACTAAATTTCAATAAGGCATCCTCAATTTGATAGGATTTATCATAATATTCTTATGGAGACTCACAATAGTTTGAGTGATCGATATTTTCCTCTCTATGAGAGGTGTGATCCATTGTTGTGGTCTTAAAAATAGGAGGATAAAATTTATTAAGACGTAACTCATCCTCAGTTTTAGGATGGTAATTGTGCACACCCTCTATGAAATATAAGAGTTTTGAAGAGGGGACTTGATTGGTAGAAATGGAGGTATTCTTGTCACCAGTCTTATTATCAGGAATCCCCTATTGACCTAAGTAAGTAACTAACATCCCTTTTACTTCTTATTTTTGGACCCAAATTGAGATAAAATGTGAAAGAGTGTGTGTACCATGAGGCTTACCTTCACATTACATTGTTAAATACTCAACTGAACAAAATTCATGATAATAATCATGAAATATTTCAAATAAAACTTCCTGAAAAAAACTACAGTCTCCATTTTGAAGCCAAAAATTATATGGTAATGATTGTAAAATATCTACTCCAGCACAGATTCTAGCGACAAAAGATTGTGAAAGGTTCTTAGTTGCAGAATCTAATTTAAGGGGCTACCCAAATAAACTAGCAATCAAATACAAAGCATCCTGATTGAAGAGATAAAGAGGTAGACTAGGAAATCTAAGCCAAATAGGCATAGCAGGGGGTTTAGAATCAGTGAAGAAATCTGGGGACCACATAAAAACCTTCATTAAACAACCACTAAAAGACCAAGCACCTCTCTTAAAGAATCTGTAGTATTCATTTTCATTATTAAATCAAAAACATTTATGTGAGGAGTTCAACATACCTATATGAAAGTTCATAAATCTGATATTTTCTACAGTCTTTTTGAGAAATATATGTGATGGTCTTATTTTAATGAGCTTTACAACAATAAAAAATAAATATTAGAAGAGAGATTATATACATCTTCCTTTGAAAATGGGATTGTTGATAGAACTCTTTATCAGAATAAATTCATATCAACTACCAAATACTTTGGAATCTATTTAACTATCATATTTCACCCCACGATGATGTATGTGAAGGATCAATGCTTTGGGATAGGGTTTCTTCCTTGTTCACCAGAGGGAGGGTTCTTCAGTATAGATACCATCTCATCTAAAATAAACACATCATTATACCATGGAAATGGAATTTAAGGTGAGTATTCTATTCCAATCAATGGGTCATGATATCAATATGGAACAGAAAAATTCTTCCTTGGCTTATCCATTAATAACACGTCATTAATGAAACACCCAACATAACTGAATTACCATGAACATATTACATAATTATTTTGGATAATAAATCAAAGTGTGTGATTCATGACATGCATTAATGATAATCATAAAGTATAAGGACCATTATGCATGCTTAGAAATAGGAATATCCAATGAAACCAAAACATAAATAATTCCTATTGGGAGGATCGTTATCATAATCTCCCATCTTGGAGAATACCAAGTGTGAAATTTATCATATAAAGTCTTGTCCACTTAATAGTAATCACATCTAAAAATCAACACTATATGTGTCCCATCATAGTATGTTGTCTGACCGTAAGGAACTTCTATGACCTTATTAATGTGATAGATACCCTAGGACACTATTAAATATAATTCATGCATAGAAATGAACAATATTTAATAAGATTTTATATTAATATTCATATAATTGAATATACATGTAATCAATTTACAAACAATTGATTCTAGAAAAAAACTCCAAAAAAATCTAGTCTTCCTCGCTATATTTTGATATTATTTAATGCGAGATAAAACTTCTCACCACTCAATTGCACTTCATGCAGTCATTGAGTGTGGTTCTCAAGTATATAAACCCCATCTCAGTATAATTCATTATTTTATGTTCTTCTCATTAATATTTTAGTATCTCTATTATTCATAGTATCTTTAATCAAACTTAAATTTTCATGAAAATACATCAAGATATTTTAATGAATGTACATAGTGAATGTTCACATGAATTTACCAAATATCTTCTATTCTCTTTTCACTAATTGCACACTTTTTTCAAAACTCATTGTATCATGATGTAATGTCCTGAGAGAGGTTTGGGTCCTTTACATTTTAGTTTAAACCTCTTATTTTATTCTAATGAAAGTTCCTAACAGTTTTAGGAATATTTTGGGAATGTCCAGTGATTGTTCGGATCCCAGAGATCAGGTTTTTGGAGATACAGTATAAGGAACACAGTTGGCGCATGGTTGGAACACATTTAGTAGAAATGTTAGGGAAACATCCCTCAAGGTAACATTGATGAAATTTTTGGGTTGATTGTGTTTGTTGATAGATATGGTTTCCATGATAAGTTGTGGATTTCTAGATATATTATTGAAAATTGTTTTTAATAAAGACCCATGTCATAGGAATGGATGCTCTGTAGGTGGTATAAAGAGATAATATACAAGGTGGTTCCCTTTCCCAATGTTTACTAAATTTTTGGGTCCAAAATTTAGAGAATGGAGAAAAGTGTTTTTGGAAAAGGAAGTTGCACGCAAGTGTTTTGGAGGTTTGGAAAGTGGCACAAAATACATTTTTAAAAGTCATTACATCAAAATATGGAATAGGAAGAAGTTCATGAAATTTGTGGTTTTGTGAGAAAGTTGAGTTCACGTGAATGAGACTTTCATGAATGAGACTTTCAAAGTCTGGTAATGTTTCACAAGTTGTGCAAATGTGTTTTCGATGCTTTCACCAGGGCACGCGCGTCCTTTTGCTTGGGTGGAATGTCGACGCTGTTCTGTTGCCCTACATTCCCGATTTCCAAATGCGGGTGGTATTCGCTCCTTATTCAGGGGCATCTTCTCCTTGATCAAAACAGGATGATGGGATGTCAGCTCTTACATCCGTGGATTCCTCCTTAGAATTCTTCACCTAGTCCGGGTCTCCCTCATAGATTTAATACATTGTTCGTGAAACTCTTCCTGGCGACATATTTTCATGGACACCAGTTAATTACGCTGCTTTTTTCAGGACATTCCAAGGGGTCTGGTCAGGGCAGCAACCTTCGGTTAGGGGAGTACTGACATTGAGGCATCACTGGTGTGTCTGGACACTGGGGAATTTGCATGTTTGTCTTTTGTCCCTCATTATAGGGATTCTTGAGGGCGTGGAAGCCCAAGGAATCCCACATCGAGTGCAGGGAATCATATTCCATAGGCATGTATCTGAGGTTTTCCTCATCTTCCCATGTTTGACACAGGGTATGCCGCAAGTTTAATGCCTAACGGAGACAGATCGAGCTGCTCAGAACACTAGCTAGAGTGGATTAGATTAAAGAACCCCCTTGAGGGAACATCGATATTGGGGCCAGCACATGGACGGATTCCTGAGTACTGTGGAGAGGAATGAGGGGGGCATGATATCACCGAGATGTGACGGCCTGGGTAAGAATCAGGATGGATGATGGTTTTGGTCTTGAACCTCGAAGAGACTTCCTACGTAAAATGCCTCAGCATGGATCAAAGTCCCCGTAGTTCGAGAAAAGATGTGTGGAACACCGACACGGAGGGGGTCGGGACCAACGGTTGGTGGGATTGAACCTCAGGGAGGCTTCCTACGTACCATGCCATGACATGGATTAAATACCACATAGTTCAGATCATGCGTATCGGGTGAACTGACTTGAAGATGGACCTTGGTCCGATGGATGGTGAGATCGCAACGGCTTACCGCTGGAGTGGGATGCAGTTTAATGTCATGCGAGATGGGGGCATGTCAGAGAACTGACGTGAATAAAGACATTGGTCCGTTTGGATGGTGGGCTTGAGCCTTGTGGAGGCTTCCAACGTACCATGCCTTGACATGGATCAAAGACCACGAAGTTCAGAATGGATTTTGGTGAACCAACATGAAGATGGACCTTGGTCCAGGTGGATGGTAGGCTTGAACCTCATGGAGGCTTCCTACGTACCATTCCTTGACACACATGAAAGTCCACGTAGTTCAGATTGGATGCCGGTGAACCGACGTGAAGATGGACCTTGGTCCAGGTGGATGTTGGGATTGAACCTCGTGGAGGCTTCCTACATACCATGCCTTGACACAGATCAGAGTCCTCGTAGTTTAGATCAGATGCCGGTGAACCAATGTGAAGATGGACCTTGGTCTAGGTGGATGTTGGGCTTGAACCTCGTGGAGTCTTCCGACCTACCATGCCTTGACATGGATCAAAGTCCACATAGTTCGGGTGTACAGTTTAACATCATGCAGGATGGAGGGCATTTGGGGCTCATGCTTTGAGGTGGCCCAAGGTGTGTCATGGTCGGTGCTCACTCTAAGCTCATGGGATTCATGATCAGTTTGAGAAACAAGAGGTTGTAGGGACCTGACGATCACGTTGCGAAGGGTACGTCTATGGGAAACGAAGAGGGGATTACACATTGGGTAGCCCATGGTGTTGGGACTTACTCTAGGATGGAGGCCCAAGGGTGACAAAGCACAGCTGGAGAGGGATTTGGCACACAGGAAGATAGGAGGGGGGTCTATTCCGTATCGCATCCTCCGCTGGCCTTGGGGACCGAAGATGAAAGGGGGAGCAGGGGTGATGCCTCCGGCAAGAAAAGCTAGGGGCTTATGCCAAGGCGGTTTCCCTTCCCCCAAAGACAAATTCCACTCCCAGAAGGAGGATATCATCCCATGTGGAGACCAAGGGGGCATGGAGAATGTCCAAGGTGGGGGCACCCCACGTGAGATGCACGTGGCAATGTCACTGTTTAACATCATGTACTTAGGACGAGGGTACTTGGTAGTTTAAAGTCATGTAGATCAGACGAGGTGGGTTTACTCTGCACCCCTAGGACTTACATAACCGGTACCCTCTACTCCTTGTGGAAGGGAAGGTACCGGCAATGCCGTGACTAGGGGGTTCTATGGAGTGATCCGTTGAAGGGTCCACGTTAGCATGGCTATGCAAAGAATAAATATCAGTTAGCGTGCCTATGTGAAGAAGAATTAGGTGAAGAAATGCTACGGGCGGTATCGTCCAGGGGACATTTAATTCACATCATGCAAACCTGGAGGGTCGCACGGGAAAAGGATTTTCCAAGCAGAGGAGTCCATAGGCAGGGGCCTTGTGGAGATTTATTTCTTTGCGTGGTAAATGGGACTTGTGAAGGGATGTGCTTTTAGAAGTGGGGTGCCTTATCCTTACCATGGGGTGGAGGTACACATGGGAGGTACTTCGCGAAGTGGAGAGGCATTTGTGGAGCACTGCCTCGCGGAGCACGGGTGCCTCGCGAAGCGAAGTGAAGTGAATCAAGGTGATTCACAAAGTATAGTGATCCTGCCTTGGTATGTGGATAACATGTACATTAAGGGTGTTTCGCTAAGCATAAATGCTCCGCAACAATCCAGGTCCCCTTGGGGATCCCCTTCGTGAAGGATCTTAGGCTTCGCGAAAGGCATCCCTCTCAGAAGAGGGGGTCAAAACGAGACAAGGCGGAGGCATCTCGCGAAGAAAATGTACCTCGCGTAACTCATGATTTGTAGAGAAAAGGGTGCTTCATGATTTGAGAGCTGAGAAGCTGAAAGGTCGGATTGTCCACCCCAAGGGATCTGGGGGAGCTCAGTATTTATAGGCAAGAGGTGCCGTGAAGAAGAGCTTACACGACACGAAGAGGGATTGGGTTGCTTCGTGGTGGGTCGCGAACGTCAAGGGAATTCGCAGAGGGTACCACCTCCTTTGCTTCATGGAGGGCTCGAGAACATCAGGGGCATTCGTAGAGGGTACCACCTCCTTTGCTTTGCGGTGGCCGCATTGCTTGGTGGGACTCCGTGAAGTGGCTTTGCAAAGCCGGATGTGGGGCCTCTTTCTCTTCTTTCTTTTCTTCCATCATTTTGGCGCCAACAAATGCCCCCCTCAAACTTAAAGCCGTAGAGGGATCAAGGTTTGAAGTCTGAGGGAAATCGCCAAAATCATCGACCTTTCGCGGTGCTCCCTCACGAAGAGGGTGCGCGAGGCGGAGAGAGGCCACACGGGCCGGGCGCGCCGGGAAGCTCCGTGCGGACCGGACGCGCCACGAAGCTATGAAGACCGCCACCTATAAATAGGGGGACATTCCATCCCTTTTTTCCTTTCCCTTCTCCATGATTTTTTCCTTTTGCGCTCTCGATTCGCGAAGCTCCACGTACTAAACACCTTCTCTCCGTGAATCAGGCTTCGCAGTGAACCACGAGTCGTTGACTTCGTGACAGTGCCATGCGAGCGTGCGCCTACAGGCCGAGGCTAGGCTCCGCGACTCAGCTTTGTGCTGGGGGTGCTTGCAGATGCCACCTGGAGGGATGAGATGGAAAATATTCTGGGCCTAGTAGAGTTGGTTCGTAGCCATTCGGACCATAATTCATTGACGGAGCTGCTATCAGAGAGCCAAAATAACTATCCATTGTGAAATAGGCTGCCCTTGTATGGCTTTGGGATGAGGGATGACGTCTTCATTCTTAAGGAAAGTAGGGATGAACCAGCTTACTGGTTTAGGAGCACACTGTGCCAGCGCCAATGGTCCAGGGCGGCTGATGGCCATGTGCGAGAATACTTTACACCTATCACCACTGACTGCCTATACAATCATCTGAACAATGTTGATGGGAAGCCATTGCAGTTGGAGACATCCCCTCCCATGTACCGCACAATACTAAAGGAAACCTTAAGGGATTCGAAGAAGGGGTGGTCCGATGAGTGGGACCAGCACCCAGGCAGACACTTCACAAATGATTGGGCATGGGCCTACTGGGTAGGAGCCTCATGCGAGGAGTTTGGAGATGAGATGAGGTGAGTGGGTTTGTTTGAGGCGGCATGGGCCTACCAATTCCACATTTATCAACCAAAATAGCTGATTCCAGAGTTGTTGAGTAGATTTCTAGCGGTGCCCCTCCCAGGGGCATGCCACTAATCGTGGAGATAGTTACCCAGCCCACCCGAGCTCCAACGCTCCCTATCATTGGCGGGACCACCAGCGGGGTCTTGCCCGAGTTCATTGAGGTCGGGTCTGATGATGAGGATCAATCGGTCAACCTAAGTCTCGCCACGCCTAATCCGACACCAGATGTTGCACCTGATATAATGCCAGACGCAGATCCCGCTTAAGATTTCCTAAGGAAGTATCCTGCATACAAGCCTACTAACCGCGCAGACTGGGAAGAGATGACCTCTGATGAAGAAGATAACGATATAGTCCGCCACAGATCATGGAATCTGATCGTTCTCTTTATCGAAAAGACCCCCCGGGCATTATGGATGGATGAGATGGACAGACTTCACCCACGGCTGCGCGAATTGTGTGTTGGGTGAGTGGATGCCCAACATCCGCATCTGCTCATCCGAGATCTTATGGCAAAGAAGATCTAGGAGTATGATCACGGCCTCAGCATGGGCTGGCGGCGGAGGAAGGCGACAGACATCAAGAAGCTCTGGGAGGATGAAAATGAAGTCCAACGACTATAGATCTGGGCGGATGAGCACTCATCCTCTCTCAACGAACAATCAGAGCTGGTCTCGCGATTAAATGCCCAACTGGGAGAGGCATAATAGCATATGAGGCAAGCTTATGAAGCAATGGTCATCATTCAAGATGACGTAAAGTGGGCCCAAACTGAGGCTGATGAACTGTGCCCCATAGCTTCTAATGAGGAGCATGAGTTGAGCCAGCGACAGCAACTCCTGGATGCCACAAGTTGAAGGGTGGCAGAACTGCAACTCTCTTTTGATGGGGTCAACCCGTCCATGGGAGGGATAAACCCCCGAGTTCTATAAGGATCACAAACTCTCAAATGCACTTTCATGTTTTGATTTATTTGATGTCATATCATGCATGAGTTTCGTTATCGAGGTTGGCTTTATACACGTCTATTATATTCGTGAAATTTCCAGTGGTCATTCCCTAAGCTCAAGCATGTTGAGCCCAATGTGAGAAACAAGTGGTCATCACCATTCTATTTCATCTGAACATAATGTGTCGACCAAGATTCGGGTATCCGGGGATTAAGCAACCAATTCGGATCTTCCGGGAAGACTTGGGAGAGACCCGATCGGAGGATTAGGACCTCAAAACAATCAATGATCCGTTCTTCTGATGTGCTCTGGTGTATGAGCAGGGCAATGCAAAGGGCATTGGGATTAGTCCAAACATAGGGGAGTGGAAGGTGTGAATCATGATACCCAAAAATCTGGGATGCTATGGAGGGTGGCATGACAATGAAGGATAACTATTGACCATGTTCGAAACATAGTATCCTTATTGCGTTAGACTGAAATGGGGATAATAGACGAGGACCGACCGCTGGCCATGTTCGAAACACAGGTCCTGACCCAAAGTTCTATCCATTAGTCTTCTAGAACGTTGGCCCAGGAAAGTAGGTGGGCCATAGGCCGAGAATCCATATTGTTAGGGGGGGGGGGTCCCTCCAGATATAAAAGAGGACGAGGGTCCGAATAAGGGGCACACAAAGCATGGGATGTGGAGTGAAGGTTTGTTCGAACATAATCCAACACTCTTGAAATTACGCCGCCGTGGCGGAAGAACACTGGATGGGTGCATCAGTTTGCTTACGGATCATTCCTTATTTCAGATAGGACCTCTCTGGAGATGGAACTGTTGCTTCCCAATGTCATCTTGGGGCATCCCAGACTTTTTCGGGGTACAATTGTAGTTACATGGTCCCTCACGAGGGGTCAGGTCACGAGCCGGAAATGGGGAGGAACATGATCTTACAATTCATGAGGCGAGACCCATGGGGAAATGGATAGGTGTCCCTAAGTATCCCATGAGGATGAGAATCAATCCGTACGTAGTTATGGAAATGCAGTGTAGTCATAGACCAACTTTGACAGGTGAAACCCTCTCTAGAAGAGGCTCTGGTGCATCCCATGATCAACATGGGGCATCATAAACTTGTTCAGGGTAGAACCGCAGTTTAGTGTCATGCGTTGAGGACATATGGCCTGTTTAACATCATACGATAGGACGTGAAAGGGAAGAGCCCAGAGTTCATGTGGTGAGGTATTTATGAAACTGACATGAATGAGGACTTGGAGTCCAAATCACACCACGTATGCCTGGAGGAAACTCTTTAGGTCGAGGGACTGAGAGTGGGAATTAGGCTGGGCCTGAAGAAGAGTGGTCGAGCATTCCTACGTACCTCATGAGGATGGGAATCAAGCCATACGTAGTTCTAGAAGCACAATTTAACATCATGAGGGACGATTAGAAGCCTGGAAGTGCTGGTACATATCCCACCAAAACTACTAAGCCCACGTGAGTCATGCTCGATATGGGAAACAAGAAGTAATGGGGACTTTCCCGACACAGGAAGGGGCATTTAAGGGTGGAGGGATACTCGGTGAATGTCGGCCCAATGATGCTAACCCGTCCATGTAGTGCACCTAGATGTGCGAAGAGGTAAAGCTGAGTATGTCGGAATTCCACTTGAACATGAGGAAGTGGAAATGTGTGAATCATGATGCTTGAAATCTGGATCACAATGATGGTGCCATGATGATGGAGGATGACTGTTGACAGTGGAAAAAACAAAACATCCACATCGCATTACCTGGAATTTGGACATACATATGAGGGTCAACCATTGACCATGTTCGAAACACAGGACCATGTCGCAAATGTCATCAGAGATCCTTGGGGACGTTGGCCCGAAACGATAGGAGAGCCCTTAATCCCAACATCCATGGAGAGCCCTTAATCCTAGCATCCATGTCGTCCGAGGGTCCTTTTGGATGTGGAATAGGATGAGGATTCAAATAGAGAGCTCACAAATCTTGGACATGGAATGAGGGGAATGTCCCCATGAAAATTACACACTTTAGGTTCTTTATCAAACTCGTCTAAATATGAATTTGTGAGGTATTAGATAGAGGGGGTCAAGCCCCTTCCCATAGGGAGATCTTAGTTTAGGGTCATAGAATTTGAACCATGGATGGGAAGAAACGCGGGAGACTCACGGTGAGTATTTACAGAAACCCGACGTAAATGGGAACTGGGGGTTCTGACCAGCATGTGTTCCTTGGAGAGGTTCTAGGTCAAGGGACCAGAAACGAGAGTTGAGATGGGCCTAAAGCACAGTGCAAAGGCATTCCTACATACCCCATGAGGATGGGGATCAAGCTACACGTAGTTCTTGTAGAGGGGGCACAGTGAGGTACCAATGCTTGGGATAAAAGAGGTGTGTTGGCATGGCCCACACACCCAAAAGAAGCGGTATTTGATAAATCTTGTTTGTCCTTTAAGGTTAGTGGTTTTTTTGTGATGCGACAAGCCTAGGGTAGTAGGCCCTGGCGTCGCCCTAAGAATCAAGCTATAGTAGGCATTGACAAATGGCATGGTGTATGACCAATACCCTACGTGACGTCCTCTACAATGAGGTCATCACAATGCAGTTCCATTTTTCATCATGCATCCAAGATGATAATATCACAGTTTAGGGTCATGTGGTGGGACCCAACATGCATTTTAATGTTATGCAACACAGACGTTGCAGAGACGATTCTAGGTGGGGAATGTGTATGGTTCTATGAGACATAATCGAAACTAATGGGTACATGATCCTACATCAAACCGTACGCAATTTCGGGAGAGCAACCTCGGGCCAAGAGGCCCAAATAGGGGTGTAAGAGGAAGGGGCCGGGGAAACTAGCTCCCGGCTGAGCAGGACCTGAAAAAGAGACGTCCGGGTGGTCCTACATATCCCATAAGGATGGGAATAAATCCATACTTTGTTCTAGTGGGTTCCTTTTAACGTTGTGTTGGACAAGAAACATGAGGGATAATTTTTAGAACGGGGCGCGCGTGTTGCAGATATTGAAAACCCGAAGTGAATGAGGACATAATCCCGTACCACACCACGTGGTCCCGTAGTCAAAGTCCATAAGGTGGGACAGAAAATAAAAATTATCAAAACTAAGGCTGGACCCAAAGAAAAGAGGTATGGGCATTCCTACGTATCCCTTGAGGATGGGAATGCATGCCGCGCGTAGTTCTGAAGAGATCTTAGTTTATGGTCTTAGAGCTTTGAACCTGGAGGGATGGAAACCTTCCTAGTAAGCGCAGACCTCGACCCTATCCCTAAGCCCATGTGATTCAAACTCGGTGTGGGAAACAAGGGAGGAATATGTCTATTTCAATACATGGAACGCACACCAAAGGGAAACCGCTGCGGAGCCCCTATCGCGGCTCTGGTCCTCCTAACACGCAGATGCGCACTGAGGAATAATACCAATAGTTTCGAAGTTCTACTTGGACATGATGAGATGGAGAAGAATGTGAATTATGGAACTGACATTTTGGGCTTAATGGGGTTGGCGTGGTGATGGAGGATAACTATTAACCATGGTGGAAATGCAGTATCCACATCGCGTTAGCCTGAAATGGGAACAACAAATGAGCATCGACCACTGACCATATTCACAATGCAGGATTTGTATCAATTTGTTGTCCGTGAACTTTGGGGGTGTTGGCCCGTAATGGTAGGAGAGTCCTTAGTCCTAGAATCCATTCCACTAGGGGGTCCCTTCGGGTGTGAAAGGTGATGGAAGCCCTAATGAAGAGAAACAAAAATCCTGAAAAGCGGGTGGAGGCATGTCTGAGTAGAGTCTGACATTCTAGGTAATAAAACAGAGTACCATTAAGCACACTAGTGAACCGCCGAAGAGAGTTGATGAAGGTGTCCAGGAAGGAGAGGGTAGGCCAAGGGGCCAAGGTGAAATGGATATTTCTGAGTGATGGGGCTGGACTCGAAGTCTAGACATTCGGGTGGTCCTACGTATCCCATAAGGATGAGAATCAAGACATATGTAGTTCTTGAAGATACCCGGGGGGGGGGGGGGGGGTAGGATACCCTAATGAGGAATTATACGACGTGGTGAGTAACCCGATGTGAATGAGGACATAATCCCGTACCACACAACACAATCCCATGAGAGAGTTGGGCCCGAGGATAGAAAAGGCCAAGGGGCATGAGGCTAGGGCTCGGTCAGGAAGGCCTGACCAGCTCACAGTTTAACATCTTGCAGTGAGGACGAGGAGGGGAGTAGGATACCCCAAACAAGGGAGGTGTATGGAACGACGAATAACCCGACATGAAGGAGGACATAATCCTGTACAAAACCACACAATCCCATGAGAGAGTTGGGATAGGGGCCAGAAAAGGCCAAGGGGCCTGAGGCTGGGCCTTGGTCACAAAGACCTGACCAGCTCGCAGTTTAACATCTTTCAGTGAGGATGAGGGCTGAGGTAAGGTATCTCATCCGGGACTGTGTACGGCACGACAAGCACCCCGACGTGAAGGATGACATAATCCCACACCATATCGTACAATCCCATAAGAGAGAACCTAGGTCGGGGGCCCGAAAAGGCCAAGGGGCCTGAGGGTTGGCATCGCCCGGAGGAAGTTCATCGCTTGGATATACAACAGGGAGGAATGAGCCACTACACTCGATGTTTGGGACATCTTGGTGCAGACCTAATGATCCAGGAAAACTGTTGACTATGTTCAAAACACAGCGTCAGGAGCAACAAATGAGCATCGACCACTGACCACATTCGAAACACGAGATTTGTATCAATTTGTTGCTCGACATCCTTGAGGGCGTTGTACCGAAGTGGTAAGAAAGAGCCCTTATTCCTAGCATTCATACCATTCAGGGGACCTTTCGGATGGGGAAGGTGACAAAATCTTAGTCAAGGAGCGGGTGAAGCATATCTGTACCCATCTCTCAAAGAGGAGAACGTCTCCAGGGAGCGGGATGTACAACCGGATTGAGGTTAGATCAACACGAAGTGGGGAAAAATTGCACCATCTCCATACATCTTAACCCTGAGGGAAGATTCTGGCATTTGGGCTAGACCAACAGACAAAATTTCCGGGCATTCCTACCTATCCCATAAGGATGGGAATCAAGCCACATGTAGTTCTGTAAGGCCATGCAGTTTAACGTCTAGCGGTAAAGACATAGGAGGATTGAAGAACAGGAGAGGGCACAAGGTGATACCCTTATAATCCTTGTATGAATATGGCTAAGGAAGCCTACACCATATCATGTGAGGATACTCTGAGAAAACTATGCCCAGGGAGGATAGTCGAAGAGAAAAGTTTGGGGCTGGGCTCAAAACGTAGCATCTGGGCATTCCTACGTATCCCATGAGGATGGGAATCAAGCCACACATAGTTCTAAAAATGCAGTTTAATGTCATGTAGGATGATGTGTAGTTTAAATTCATGCAGGATTGTTCAGTTTAAGGTCATGCAAGACCGTACAGTTTAAGGTCTTGCTGAACCATAGGGCTCAGGAAAAGTATTGCTTATGGAATTTGGAATTGGTGGGAGGTGTTATGCGATCACCATCCATGGTAACCAAGGAATACACGCCATTGGAGTAAACCTTCTGATTGATGTAAGGTCCTTCCCATTTGGGCTCCAACTTGGGTGGTTTCCTGTCGGGGATCATTGGCGCTCGGAAGGCCAATACCAGGTCTCCTTGCAGGAAGGAATGGAGGCAAACCTTCTTATCTAAGGCTCTAGCCATATTCTTCTGATGCCTTTCCAAATTGTGTAGGGCACGTAGCCTACTCTCGTCAAGTGCTTCCAATTCATCTAGATGGATTTCAGCCACCATATCGGTCACCTTCTGGTCATAGACTGTAGTGCGTAACGATGGCAGTTGGATATCGATGGGTAGGACGACCTCGGCCCCATACATCAGAGAGTATGGGGTCACCTGGGCCGAATTGCGAGTCATCATCTGATAAACCTAGAGGGTTTTGGGGAGCTTTTCCGACCAACTCTTCTTGTTCTGGCTAACCATTTTATGCAAAATGTCAGAGAGGGTTTTGTCGAAGGCCTCGATCTTCCCGTTTGCCTACGCGTGATAGCAGGAGATATGGTTGGAGAGAATGTTGTACTTGGCATACAATTTCTTTAGCTCAGCTGCTTGGAAGATTGTGCCGTTATCAGTGAGGGAAGCGTGAGGGACTCCAAATCGGTAGATGATGTTGGAGCTCACAAAATCGACAGTGGAGCGAGCCTTGACTTCCTTGAGTGGGACTGCTTATACCCATTTGGAGAAGAAATCCATGGTGGTCAGGATAAACCTGCACTGGCAAGATATCGCCAGTGGATAGGGTCCCACAACATCGAGTCTTCACATCCCAAATGGCCTAGAGTACTTGGTGGAGTGGAGCGGTTCTGGTGGCCGATGCAGGAAATTAGCATGCACTTGGCACGTGTGACATCTCTTGGCGATCTCAATACAATCATGGATCATAGAGGGCCAGAAGTACCCCAGTCTCTGGAAATAATGGGACTGCTTTGGCCCAGCCTGGTGGGCACCACATGAACCGGCATGAACCTCTTGCATGACCTAAGAAATTTTGACTCCTTGAATGCAACAGAGGAGAACACCATCAAAACTGTGGTTTTAGAGGATTTTCTCATTGATGGGACCACTATGGAGGGTAAAATGTAGTGCACGGTGTCAGATTCACTCACGATCGGCCCAATTATACAAGAGGAAACCATTTTGGAGATACTCGACAAAAGGTGCTCTCCATTCGGGAGTCATTTGAACCACTGCATCTGAAGAACCTGTGGCTCCCGACGTGGAGGATCTGACGGTATGACGACTTAATCGCGGGCCATCGTCATCCTATGGGGTGATGGGAGCAATGAATCTCCAGTGTTCTACATGTATATTAATATCATCCTGCTTGAGTTCTGCAAGTGATGCAGCTAAGCCGTCCAAAGCGTTCTCTTGACCATTCTGTGACTGAGGGACATGGGTAACCTCCGGTCGAGAAGGGAACTGTTCCATTAGATGGAGGGTGCACTCCAACAATAAAAAAAGCTCAGGTTTCCTGACAACATAGTCTCCATTGACTTTCTTGATGACTAGTTCAGAATCCCCTTTCACATGAAAATGGGGCACATCAATCTCAAGGGCCAGCTCGAGGCCAGTGATGAGAGCTTAATACTCTGCCTCATTGTTGGTGCAGCCTTCTGACAACAGGAACGAGTATGGAAGAATGGCTTGTGCTGAGGTGATGAAGACGATACCCAGGCCCACTCTTTTGAGCATAGGATAGTTGAGCCTTCTACCTGTGGGGCTCTGGGAGGCACCGTCGAAGTGCATTTACCGACATAAGACGACATGGTCGACTAAGAGGATTTCCTCATCAGGAAAATCGAGGTCTAGGGATTAATCTGCGAAGGTCAGATGGGAAGCTAGGAAGTCTTCAAATGCCTTCCCCTTGATAGCCTTATGAGGCATGAACCTAATGTCAAACGGCTATAGAATTACCACCCACCGCACTATTCGTCCAGTCAACATGGGGCAGTTCAGGATGTACTATAGCGGGTCTACCTGAGAGACCAACTATACCTCATGGTGCTCCAGGTAATGTCGCAACTTCTGTACAGAAAATACGAGCAAAAGGTAGCTCTTCTCGATAGGGGAGTATCTAGTCTCCATATTAAGGAGCATGTAGCTAAGATAGTAGAGGCTATTTCCAGTCCCCTCATTATTCTTCCTGGCGAGAAGTGTGCTGAGAGACCGGTCCAGGGCAGTGACATAGAGAATTAGAGTATTTCTAGAGACGGGTGACATCAGGACCAGAGGCTGGAGCAGATACTGCTTGACTTCCTCGAATGCGGTCTGACACTCTTCATCCCATTCATAGGCAGTTCCCTTCTTCATGAGCCTAGAAAAGGGCTTACACTTGCTGGCCAGGTTCGTGATGAATTGGCGTATATAGGCTAGGTGGCCTTGAAATCCTCGAAGCTTCTGAATATTTATCGGGGGAGGCATCTAGATGATGTCCTTGATCTTCTCTAGGTCGATCTCGATGCCTCGGTACCAAAAAACAATGCCAAGAAACTTCCCGGTGGTGACTCCAAAGGCACACTTCAATGGATTCATCTTCAGGTGGAATGAACAGAGGAAACCGAACACTTTCTCAAGGTCCTTGAGATGGTCCTGGCGCTGGCGAGATTTGACCACCAGATCGTCCACATAGAATTCCACCAACGTTCCTAGGATCGACTTGAACATGCGATGCATGGCCCGCTGATAGGTGGCACCTGCATTTTTCAGGCCGAAGGGCATAACTTGGTAACAAAAAGTACATTGGGGGGCCCTAAAAGTGGTGGAATCCTCGTCTTTGGGGGAAATTCAGATCTGGTTGTATCTGGAGTATGCATCCATGAAGGATAGGGCTTGGAACCCGAACATAACATCAATCAACAATTCCATCACTGGAAGGGGAAAATCATCCTTAGGGTAGTGGTGGTTGAGATCGCGAAAGTCGATACATACTCTGATCTTCCCATTATTCTTCCTAACTGGCACAATGTTGGCTAAGCACTTAGGGTACTGGAATTCCTTGATGAAGTTGGCTCTGATTAGTTTGTCAACTTTGGCCTCAACCACAACACCGTGAGAAGGGTGAATATTTATGGGAGGCTGCATGAACCCGTGATGGTCTGTCAGAAGACCAAGGAGGTGGACGGATACCAGAGGATCTAGTACTAGCATCTCATCATAACTCCAGGAAAACAAATCACAGTGCTACCTAAGGAAGTTCACGTACCGTTGCTGCTCCTCGAGGGACATGGCAGCACTGATCAATGTGGGTCTCAGGTCTTCCTCACTACCAAGGTTCACCTATACCAGTTCATCAACCGTGGTAGAGATGCATTCTTCAAAGGCAGGGGGAGAATCCTCTATATGCCCTTCTCCACTTGTGGAGGGGTCTTCCGCAGGGGTAGTCTCTTCCGAGCCACGAGACTCCGATGGGAGGCTGGTGACGGCTTGAGCGACAGTGGTCAGAACATCGGGAGACTCATGCGCCACTGAGACCATAGCGATGCAAGTAGTTGATCCAATCCCATCTGTCTAAGGCCCCAACCTTAAACCTTACTTAATCTTGAGTTATTACAAGATTACACATTGAGGATCTTTTCAGGTTTAGAGTTTTAGAGAATTAGATCATGAAACTTGCATTACATTCCACATTTAAACAAAGTGGTTACATAAAAGAAAGTATTCATTCTTCCCATCAACGGAAACATATTTAAAATAAAACATGGATTCTTTCTAGATACATCCTTGACACTATCATCACATCATGTACCTTTCCCTTGACCTGTGAAAAACATTTCAAAAACTTGGGATGAGCATAAAAAGCTCAGTAAGGGTTATAAAAATATGGAAAGGAAACATGAGTTCATATATACATAAGAATGAAATCATACTTTACCCATAAAACATAGGCACTTTAACATACCTCATCAAATCATGAATAAATCATAGAAATCATAATACATAGAAGGTAACTTGAGGCATTCATAACATTCTTACGTAGGGAGTAGCCCTCTTGGTTATGTTTGGAATACCCACCACAGTATATTCCCTAAATCTCTTCGGATAAACCTTAACGTTTCACTCCTTCGTGTTACCCAATGCATTGGAGAGATATATCAGGCTCACCCGCACTTAGTTTATCACGAAACCAACCGTCTTCATAATAATGCCCAAGAACCATAACATAATCGTATCACAATAAAACATGCATAAAGGAAACATAAAATTTCCACATTTCAATCACAAGATATCAATACAACACATTGATATAATAAAAAAATTATGAAAACCATTTTCAATACCAACAGAAAATAAAAGTAAAACATGGTATTTATTTTTCTTTTAAAAAAAGGTATGTCTTGTAGAGGAAGCTGAAACTCAAATAATGTTCACGGCGGCGGAGAAGTCGTTGTCGCCGCATACATACGACAAGAACATTCTCTTTTGTCATTTAGTAAACGCTTCGTATAAAAAAAAGATTCCTTTTGAATAAACGTAAAGGTCAAAGGGGTTTATACACTGTATAAAAGAAAGTTGTGTATAAAACAAAATATGCATCAATGAAAGGAGATTGAGATGAAGTCCCTTACAAAGACGGTATCCTTGGTTTAAGGATAAATCAATTACATAATTATGTGTGACAAACAAATACACCAAATATAAGTGGATATTAAGTGTAAAATAATCAAAGGTCATTCACACATATTCAAAGGATGACATATTCAATAACTACATGTTGAACCCAAAGAAAGCGAAATTGGGTTAAGAAGTTCCCTTGACAGCCTAACGACGTTACATCAAAATGAGTTGATGAGAGATAAAAAAAGGGTATCTCATCACTTGGACATAAAATTTACATCAATAAGGATATATGAGGACATATCCCAACATAACAATATGTAAATTAAAAGACCCAACAAAATAAGTCTTTTAAAAAGAGGAGGGTGAAAGGTTCCCTTACCGATATGGGTATCTTTCGAAACATACACCTTGTGAAAGAAGGACAATACAACATTGATGTAAATACTCATAAAATAAAGTATATTACACAATGAGTAAAATAATGGGTAGTAAATACACCACTCAAAGGAAATTGTGGCAAATGTAGCAAAAATCTCATGAGAATAAAAGTGAGATGAAAAATCCCTTATGAAAACTCGGCAGCCTAACGGCGCCACGTAAAACTTCCAAAAATGGATTGATGAGATCAAATAGGGTCTCTCATCATATTAACATAAAGTTTACAAAAAGAGTAATATAAAAGAACATCCCCCAACATAACAAAGAAGAGCTTAAAATAAGTGACATAAAAGAGAGTACTTAAAGAGAAAGAGAGAGGTTAGATCTCTTACGAGAATTCGGTAGCCTAACAGCGCCACTCAAAACTTCCAAAATGGATTGATGAGAGAGAATAGGTTCGCTCATCATATGAACATAAAAATTATAGTAATAGTAATATAAAAGAACATCCCAATCACAAGAAAGATGATCTTAGAAGGAATGACATAAAAGAGTGTACGTAAAAAGAAAGAGAGGAGTAGGATCCCTTACCTCAGGTCCGACTTGACTCAATCGTTCTTTAATCTCCTGAATAATAAACTTGAGTTAATTTCTACTTGATTAAGAACATTTTTCAAGCTAATTATTCCTTTTATATCACTTATTTCCATGTTATAAACATTATGTAATCATTAAGTTAATAATGTTTGTTTTGTCGATATTTGGTTCTTAAGTCGAATGTGGACTTCTTACAATTACATGTTGTTCATGTGGTCAAAGGTTATTTATATCCAGAATTCAATTCCTGATTTGGATATCATATATATCATATATATCCAGCATATACATGTATTTATAATATCACATAATCATTTAGAGGAAAGAAATGAAATGCACCACTCATGGAGACGGTAAGCCGTACGTATGCATGGACGCTACTTTCATTTCTATGTCGTATTAATGGAATTAAAACTATATGAGAGGTATGTATATTTTAATTACAGAATTATATTAATAATTTATATGTAACATAAATCATATATTTCCATTATATATATGTACTCATAATAATACATTACATTTGGGGATAAGAAATGAAATGCAGCATTCATGGAGACGGTAAGCCGTACGTACGCATGAACGCTACTTTCATTTCTATCTCATACTTTAATGGAAAGAAAATAATAATTATATAAATGTATATTATAATTACAGTATAAAATCATATATAATAACTTTAAATCCATTCTTTATACGTCCCACATATGGCATTAACGGATCACATCACTTTGAGGGGGTGGTAGTCCGCAATTCCTTAAATGAAGATATCGCGTTTACCCATAATGGAAACCATAAATGTATGCCATAAATGGAAAATACAGAAGCTTAAGTAAAATATAAAAATATTATATATCATATATAAGTATAGTTTCATCTTAATGGCCACCTTTGAAGGTGTTAAAAGAATGTTGAACAATCATCGTTTCGGGAGGCAGAAATTCGCCATCCATAGAAACAGTATGTTCTTTAACCATTAGATGTAGGTGTGTGTAAGTGTAGCTCTAATAATTCTTAGAAAAACATCCTAGTATATTGAAAATAATGGATTTGTTACAAAATAAATGAATAAAGAGAGTTTAGGGGGTTGGAGAAGCAAAATAAAACAAAAGGACTCAAGTGAAGACATTACCTTAAAATCGGGTAACTCCCTTTGGTTTGAGCTCAAAGGCTTCCTTGGGAAGACTTCTGCCCAAAGTGAGGCTTCAAGGAGTAAGAGAGGGATGTGGAGAGACAAAATGGTCAGGGGGTGGCCGAGCCAAAGGCTTTGGGAGTGTGGGTAAGGAGGTAGAGGTGGGGGCCTTTTATAAGAGGAGAGGAGGGGCACTCTTGTAAAGTTACAAAATGTTACTTTATTTTCAAAAGCGTTTCGGATTTTAAAGGTCCCGCATTGATTTATTTCAAGGATAAGATGATAAGGGTTCGAAATCAACTCATCAAATAGGTTTTGGACATGTTTAGGTCTTATATATTACATTATCTTTCCATTTTATTTAAATCGTTAAATAATGAGGTCATCGCTGCATCATCATGATTTCATAAAATATTTAATTTATTTAATGTCTAAAAATTATAAAAAAAATACAATGATGTAGGAAATATTTTTAGACTTCAAATTAATATTTATAGTCAAAAATATGACTTGTATAACCCCATGTAAAAATTGTTTTAGTAAATCATCTCATGTTTGTGTCATTTTTACTTTAACATTAAATAAAAAGATATTTATGTCATTTCCCAACCAAAGTGGCTCCATGGGGTCCCAAAGTTGACCCATGGATTGTCTTGGTCGGACATGACACATAAAATGAGGGTAGTACATGTTTCTAGGTCATTTCATTTTATTAAAACATTATTCTTACCATAAACTATACTAATTACCTCTAATCGCGATTAAAAACTTAATAAGTTACTCTTCACCAAAAAATTATTTTTATCCCATTGAACCACATTTTACTTCTTAATGACAACCATGTATATTGGATTTTTGAAATTAAAAACACAAAGATGGAAAAATTGCATTTAAATGGAAAAATCAGTTTTTATAAGTACCACTTAGTGGTTTCACTATTCATCAAAAATTGAAGTTTTTCAGAAAAATCCCAAAAATTCACCCTAAGCTATATTTGATATTCCGAATTCAAAAATGAAGTCTATTTTAAAAAATTCAAAACATATAAGTCAAATTAATTAATTTAATAATTAATTCCCACTGTGAGAGCAAATAGCGTGTTTTTATGAAACAATAAGTGTCAAAAGATTGACACTAGTTTAAGTCTGATTTCAAAGTGAAATTAATTTCAACGACCACTATTGGATTTAATGGTAAAAATTTATTCTAATTTAACTTTAAAAACAATTCAAAAGATAATCTAATCATATAAATAAATTATATTAAAAAGTGGTTTTGAATTAAAATACAACATTTTACACTATTCATTAAAAAATGAACTTTATCGGAAAGTTACCAAAAATTTACACAAAGTAAATTTTGATGTCCCAATTATTAAGAAGAGTTTTATTTGGTCCAATAGAATGTATAAGAGTGAACAAAACTATATTTAATGACGGTTCTCCATTAAAAGGCGATAAGTGAACCTTTAGTGAAAACTAGGGCATATACGCCTAAAATTGAATTCTTTCCGTATTTTAAGCCTTTATCTTTTATTGGATAAATGTAAAAACATTTAAAAACATATATAATCATATTTTAGTTATTTCTATCCATTCCCTCCAATACAACAGCTACATGTTAACTACCATTTAAAATAATATTATTTTATTATTAGAGTGCAACGTAAGATTCCCAAGAAACTCGTTGTTGCGTGTTGGGTACACCATCGAGCATAGCGTCCCCTTTAAAGTCATATTAATATTTTATTCACAAATATGGATAAATATGAAAATTTCATATTATTTATTTACCTGGGGTGTTACATCCTTCCCCCCTTTTGGGAATTGCGTCCTCGCAATTTTTAAAATTGAGCTTGGAAACATCCTTGAAAGTCCCACATCAGAACAAGAGTCGGTAAAACAATCACTTTAAAATAAAGAAAGATAAGTACAGAGGTCACCCGAGTTAACCCATAATAGGATTCCGTGTAGGAAAACATGGACATGGAAGAAAAATCAAAGGGTCATGTTCTTGAGGGAGAGTGATAGTAAACATGTCTAGGAGAAAGTTAACCATAAGAAAATCACAAACTTGTGATGGGTTAAACGGTATTCGATTCCCCAGTAGGAAAAGTTAATAAACAACATTTTTGTTTTAAGTTACTTTTTATTGAGGAATTTATTCATAAGGAAACATAATCACTTATCATGTTGACTTTCAACTTTTACTAGATTCCTTAATCAAACTCATATTTTTTCCAAAAGACGAGTATTTAGAGAGACTTGTTCGCATTAAGAGTACTATAATCAACTTCTAGAGAATCACCTAATCCACCAAAGAGAACTATATACTTACCATGTATTTAGGCTTTAACCAAAACCAAAACCAAAAAGGTTAGTACAAGGTCAGATAATCCAGAAAAGGATAATCCTTTAAAAAGAAAATCTATGCTTAATATCCAAAATTTGTCCAACAAAACCCAAAGTTCAACAAGGACCATCCGATAAACAATTTGTCTATAAAATTATTCAAAGTAAACAAATCTAATATTGAAACCCAAATATTTGAAGCATTTAGTCACATAGTCTTCCAAGTTAAATCGTAAAATTTATCTCCAAACAACATCAGTTGCTCCTAAAGTCTCGTATTGAAAAGTAATTAACCTAATCACATATCCTCCATGATAGGTTAATCATTTTCATAAATAACCCAAAATCAACTTACTCTTAATTCATAAAATCATATAACTAAAAAGAATCAGTCAAACTAACCAGGGACTTCACGTAGTCCAGTGGTAGGCGATAAATACCAGTCGCACTTTGGTTGTGGGTTCGATTCCCGCATCTTTGTCCGACGCGATGGGTAGTCACACGGTCTGCGTGTTGTCCTTTTTCCAAAACTATATAATTCTCAAATCATTCCCCAAAAGGGATAAAATCATTAAAAATAACCATAACATAATTTAACCTCAATTTTATCTAATTCCTTTCACTTCCATCATAACATATAGTAACCCATAATTACCTCAAAAGTAAGGATCATATAAACTCTAATGGTTACCTTTATAATTGTTACCTGAACTTCCACATCGATTGGTCATCTCGTACATGATGCATTAAATATCATACCAAGGTTCAAGTGGTTGATCATGACTCCTTGATAGTTGGTTTAGAACAACCACGAGTTTCCTCATTGAATCCCCCATTTTATCTAGTCTCTTAATCAGAGAACCACCACAGTTTCCTTCAAACCTATTGTCACTTTGGTGCCTGCTAGATCCATCCATTCACTAAAAACAGAAATGTCAGTGTGAGTATATCAAAAAAACCATCATGTACTAATGAGGGAGATAACCACTAAGATATACTTACTCATTCACTTTATCTAAAACTAGGACTCTTTCTGAAATCCTATCCATTATGGTACTGTCACTTATGCTTGGAGAATAACCTAACCTCTAAAGTTATCTAAACCGACCATTGATACCAACTATAAGGCCCCAGCCTTAAAACTTACTTAATCTTGATTTATTACAGTATTACACATTGAGGATCTTTTCAGGTTTAGAGTTTTAGAGAATTAGATCATGAAACTTGCATTACATTCCACATTTAAACAAAGTGGTTACATAAAAGACAGTATTCATTCTTCCCATCAACGGAAACATATTTAAAATAAAACAGGGATTCTTTCTTGACACATCCTTGACACTATCATCACATCATGTACCTTTCCCTTGAACTGTGAAAAACATTTCAAAAACTTGGGATGAGCATAAAAATCTCAGTAAGGGTTATCAAAATATGGAAAGGAAACATGAGTTCATATATACATAAGAATGAAATCATACTTTACCCATAAAACATAGGCAATTTAACATACCTCATCAAATCATGAATAAATCATAGAAATCATAAGACATAAAAGGTAACTTGAGGCATTCATAACATTCTTACGTAGGGAGTAACCCTCTTGGTTACATTTGGAATACCCACCACAGTATATTCCCTAAATCTCTTCGGAGAAACCTTAAAGTTTCACTCCTTCACGTTACCCAATGCATTGGAGAGCTATATCGGGCTCACCCGCCCTTAGTTTATCATGAAATCACCCATCTTCATAATAATTCCCAGGAACCATAACATAATCATATCACAATAAAACATGCATAAAGGAAACATAACATTTCCACATTTCAATAACAAGATATCAATACAACACATTGATATAATAAAAAAATTATGAAAACCATTTTCAATACTAAAATAAAAGAAAATTAAAAAATGGTATTTATTTTTCTTTTAAAAAAAGGTATGGCTTGTAGAGGAAGCCGAAACTCAAATAATGGTCACGGCGGCGGAGAAGTCGTTGTCGCCGCATACGTACGACAAAAACATTATCTTTTGTCATTTAGTAAATGCTTCGTATAAAAAAAAGATCCCTTTTGAATAAACGTAAAGGTCAAAGGGGTTTATACACTATATAAAAGAAATTTGTTTATAAAACAAAATATGCCTCAATGAAAGGAGATTGAGACGAAGTCCCTTACAAAGACAGTATCCTTGGTTTAAGGATAAATCAATTACATAATTTTGTGTGACAAAAGAATACACCAAATATAAGTGGATATTAAGTGTAAAATAATCAAAGGTCATTCACACATATTCAAAGTATGACATATTCAATAACTATATGTTGAACCCAAAGAAATCGAAATTGGGTTAAGAAGTTCCCTTGACAGCCTAACGACGTTACATCAAAATGAGTTGATGAGAGATAAAAAAAGGGTATCTCATCACTTGAACATAAAATTTACATCAATAAGGATATATGAGGACATATCCCAACATAACAATATGTAAATTAAAAGACCCAACAAAAGAAGTCTTTTAAAAAGAGGAGGGTGAAAGGTTCCCTTACTGACATGGGTATCTTTTGAAACATACACCTCTTGAAAGAAGGACAATACAACATTGATGTAAATAGTCATAAAAGAAAGTATATTAAACAATTAGTAATATAATGGGCAGTACGTACACCACTCAAAGGAAATTGTGGCAAATGTAGCAAAAATCTCATGGGAATAAAAGTGAGATGAAAAATCCCTTACGAAAACTTGGCAGCCTAACGACGCCACTTAAAACTTCCAAAAATGGATTGATGAGATAAAATAGGGTCTCTCATCATATTAACATAAAGTTTATAGAAAGAGGAATATAAAATAACATCCCCCAACATAACAAAGAAGAGCTTAAAAGAAGTGACATAAAGGAGAGTACTTGAAGAGAAAGAGAGAGGTTAGATCTCTTATAAAAATTCGGCAGCCTAACGGCGCCACTCAAAACTTCCAAAATGGATTGATGAGAGAGAATAGGGTCTCTAATCATATGAACATAAAAATTACATTAAGAGTAATATAAAATAACATCCCAATCACAATAAAGACGATCTTAGAAGGAATGACATAAAAGTGTGTACTTAAAAAGAAAGAGAGGAGTAGGATCCCTTACCTCGGGTCCGACTTGACTCGATCGTTCTTTAATCTCATGAATAATAAACTGAGTTAATTTCTACTTGATTAAGAACCTTTTTCAAGCTTATTATTCCTTTTATATCACTTATTTCCATGTTATAAACATTATGTAATCATTAAGTTAATAATGTTTGTTTTGCCGATATTTGGTTCTTAAGTCGAAAGTGGACTTCTTACAATTACATGTTGTTCGTGTGGTCAAAGGTTCTTTATATCCAGAATGAAATTACTTATTTGGATATCATATATATCATATATATCCAGCATATACATGTATTTATAATATCACATAATCATTTAGAGGAAAGAAATGAAATGCACCGTTCATGGAGACGGAAAGCCGTACGTACGCATGAACGCTACTTTCATTTCTATGTCGTATTAATGGAATTAAAACTATATGAGAGGTATGTATATTTTAATTCCAAAATTATATTAATAATTTATATGTAACATACATCATATATTTCCATTATATATATGTACTCATAATAATACATTACATTTGGGGATAAGAAATGAAATGCACCATTCATGGAGACGGTAAGCCGTACGTACGCATGAACACTACTTTAATTTCTATCTCATAATTTAATGGAAAGAAAAAAATAATTATATAAAGGTATATTATAATTACAGTATAAAATCATATATAATAACTTTAAATCCATCATTTATACGTCCCACATATGGCATTAACGAATCACATCACTTTGAGGGGGCGGTAGTCCGCACTTCCTTAAATGAAGATATCGCGTTTACCCATAATGGAAACCATAAAGTTATGCCATAAATGAAAAATACAGAATCTAAATTAAAACATAAAAATATTATATATCATATATAAGTATAGTGTCATCTTAATGGACACCTTTGAAGGTGTTAAAAGAATGTTGAACAATCATCATTTCGGGAGGCCGAAATTCGTCATCCACAGAAACAATATGTTCTTTAACCATTAGATGTAGGTGTGTGTAAGTGTAGCTTGAATACTTATTATAACAACATCCTAGTTTATTGAAGATACTGTAGTTGTTACAAAAGAAATGAATAAAGAGAGTTTAGGGGGTTTTATAAGAAAAATAAAACAAAAGGACTCAAGTGAAGACATTACCTTAAAATCGGGTAACTCCCTTTGGTTTGAGCTCAAAGGATTCCTTGGGAAGACTTCTGACCATAGTGACGCTTCAAGGAGTAATAGAGGGATGTGGAGAGACAAAATGGGTAGGGGTTGGCCGAGACAAAGGCTTTGGGAGTGTGGGTAAGGAGGTAGAGGTGGGGGCCTTTTATAAGAGGAGAGGAGGGGCACTCTTGTAATGTTACAAAATGTTACTTTATTTTCAAAAGAGTTTCGGATTTTAAAGGTCCCACATTGATTTATTTCTAGGATAAGATGATAAGGGTTCTAAAGCCACTCATCCAATAGGTTTTGGACATGTTTAGGTATTATATATTACATTATCTTTCCATTTTATTTAAATCGTTAAATAATGAGGTCATCACTGGATCATCATGATGTCATAAATAATTTAATTTATTTAATGTATAAAAATTATAAAAAAATACTATGATGTAGGAAATATTTTTATATTTCCAATGAATATTTATAGTAAAAAATATGACTTGTATAACCCCATGTAAAAATTGTTTTAGTAAAACATCTCATGTTTGTGTCATTTTTACTTTAACATTAAATAAAAAGATATTTATGTCATTTCCCAACCAAAGTGGCTCCATGGGGTCCCCAAGTTGACCCATGGATTTTAATGGTCGGCCATGACACATCCAATGAGGGTAGGACATGTGTCTAGGTCATTTCATTTTATTAAAACATTATTCTTACCATAAACTACACTAATTACCTCTAATCGCGATTAAAAACTTAATAAATTACTATTCACCAAAAAATTATTTTTATCCCATTGAACCGAATTTTACTTCTTAATGACAACCATGTATGTCGTATTTTTGAAATTCAAAACACAAAGATAAAAAAATTTCATTTAAACGGAAAACTCAGTTTTTATAAGTACCACTTAGTGGTTTCACTATTCATCAAAAATTGAAGTTTTTCAGAAAAATCCCAAAAATTCACCCTAAGCTATATTTGATATTCCGAATTCAAAAATGAAGTCTATTTTAAAAAATTAAAAACATATAAGTCACATTAATTAATTTAATAATTAATTCCCGCTGTCAGAGCAAATAGCGTGTTTTTATGAAACAATAAGTATCAAAAGATTGACACTAGTTTAAGTCTGATTTCAAAGTGAAATTAATTCCAAAGACCACTATTGGATTTAATGGTAAAAATATATTCTAGTTTAACTTTAAAACCGATTCAAAAGATAATCTAAGCATATAAATAAATTAGATTAAAAAGAGGTTTTGAATTAAAATACAACATTTTACACTATTCATTAAAAAATGAACTTTATCGGAAAGATACCAAAAATTTACACAAAGTAAATTATGATATCCCAATTCTTAAGAAAATTTTTATTTGGTCCAATAGAATGTATAAGAGTGAACAAAACTATATTTAATGATGGTTCACCATCAAAAGGCGATAAGTGAACCTTTAGTGAAAACTAGGGCATATACGCCTAAAATTGAATTCTTTCCGTATTTTAAGCCTTTATCTTTTATTGGATAAATGTAAAAACATTTAAAAACATATATAATCATATTTTAGTTATTTCTATCCATTCCCTCTAATACAATGGCTACATGTTAACTACCATTTAAAATAATATTATTTTATTATTAGAGTGCAACGTAAGATTCCCAAGAAACTCGTTGTTGCGTGTTGGGTACGCCATCGAGCATAGCGTCCCCTTTAAAGTCATATTAATATTTTATTCACAAATATGGATAAATATGAAAATGTCATATTCTTTATTTACCTGGGGTGTTACAATCTGGACTTCGGCCCAAGGAGCCACGCTTGATGATATCATAGCAGTAGTGGTGCGTTAGATTCAGCCGGTTAATTACAGCCCGACAGAATAGACACGTATGATGTACGTCGTTTCCATGAGCCTGCCGCCCCAATACTGCACAGGGGTAGGAGGTTCCAGTATCACCTAAGCCTGGTTGGTGTAGGAGTACGAGGTGATTTTTCACTGTTGCTTGGACCTGGGAATGTGCCTTCCTCTTTTACCCGAAACAACACAACACTGCCCCATGTCGAGGGTCGTGGCCTCCAGTCGATGGATTGGGAAGACATATGTGTCATCCAGACCTACCCAGGGATCACTTGTGACTGGGGCTGGTTCAACCTCACTTGCCAGAATCTGTTTATCCTTACTCTTGTAATAGTCAGCGTCCAGATAACGAGCTTCACAAGAGGTGAAAGGAGATGCATCTCCTTGGAGCATGCCCACTCGACCATTGAGGGAGTATTTGAGGCATTGGTGATATGATGAAGGGATTTCTGCATGCAGGTGGAGCCATGGCCTTCCCATCAATGCATTGTACATGGTGTCCTGGGAGACAACCATGAATTCGGTACTGGAAACTAGGCCACCAAACTGGGTCTTCAAATGGATCTTGCCGACTGGGGTCTGCTCAGTCATGTCGTATCCCTGTATTCTTAGGTCAGAGGGAGTTAAATAATCCTCAAACAACCCCATCATTCATAGCATCCGATTTAGGATTAGGTTAATCCCTCATCCCATGTCAACAAGACTACGACAGACTTCCATGCCATTGAACTGGCCTGTGATGTACAATGGATGAATGTGCCCCTATATGGGAGGGTCTTCTTCTTCACCAGAGAATGAAATAACTGCCTGGTATTCAGCGTTCTCAATTATCTCAGCGTGGAAGGATTCCGAAGCTACTACCTCCATCTCAAACTGGAGGGGGCTCTTTAGGGCCTTGGCGAGCTCCTCACGCATGTCTGATGATAGGCAAAGAGACTCAAGGATAGAAAGCCTTTCTGGGATGACGAAAAGGTTCTTGATGATATCATACTTCTGCGCCAAGCATGAGATGCTGCTCACAGGAGGCCGATCTATGATTGGATGCATGACGGGCCCTACCGGCTGGACTGGCGGCTGACTGGTACTGGGTAGACCCCGTTGCTCACTAGTCGAGGCCCAAAGAGTAGCTACCGGATGAGGGCTGGACAACTGATATTGGCCTGTAGTGGGGTGAGACTGGTCGCAACATGGATGAGGCGGCTCTTCCTGATATAGTAGCACAAACGGCAGTGGAGGTAGATCTGAGGACACTAGATGAGGAGGTTACGCGTGTTGAGCTCTGCGCTGGGCCTATTGTCTGGTCTCAGTGGTATGCACGACCTGGCTGAAAGTGCCAGCTGACATGCCTTGATGACCCATATGGCCATGGTTCCGCTGATGTTGGCGTCAGCTGGGGACGTTAGGGAGGTTCTCTTGGCGTTCCCCCTCGTCGGGAGACATATAGGGATTTACCAACTCCACGGTATTAACCGAAGTGTACCGCTGATTGTCACTTGACGAATCATCCACCACTAGGCAGATTCTGGGAGGGATCCACATCTTAGGGGGCATGAAGTCACCGAGAGTGTAGGACGACGATAACATTGGTGGAGCGCACTGTATCTTCATGCATCGCCGATGCTTGCTCTTCTGGGAAGAGACTGGCTGAGATGATGGCACAGAGGAACTAGTCGCAACTTATGAAGGCTCTTTCAGATTCCGGCATGCCCAAATAATAGCATGGGTGTGAGCGACTATTTTATGAGCCATCCAGTCCTCATACTTCTGGGATCCGTGGCTGGGAACCTACTGGCACTCACTTTCTTCGTCCCTACCGCTTTCTGACCTCACAAAGACACCTGCCACTTGTTCCAGGGTCGGGCTCAGCCTAACTATGTTGTTATCGACCTGGTCTTGGAGAAAGTCTTCAAACACATAGCACTACTTGAGGGTGTTCCCTATAATCCAGTGATAGGGACAATATTTGGGGTGATCGGTGAGATTCTCCTCTGCCGGCATTCTACACTCAGGTAAGCGTACAATCCCCTGCTCTAGGGCCCTACGAAAGTAACTGATGACTTGATCCTCACTAAAAGAGTAATTATGGTGTCTTTTTTCCAGATAGGGGGCTCTAGGAGCCTATCCCTGATGAGGGCCTAGAGGATCCTGCTGAGTAGGAGGAGCCTGATTATCTCGCCTAGGCAGCGGTGGCACGTTGTGCGGGGGAACCTGCCGATTCTGAGGCGGTCGCTGCTGGGCAGGAGGCTATGCCTGAGGTGGAGGGCCTCTGCAAGGTTGTAGAGCCGGTGCTACTGGTAGCAACTCTAGCTACCTGAGGGCTTCTATTTGGGCCACTGCGGTGGGCTTGGCTCTGGAATCCCTCCTTGCTGGGATCACAGGGAGAAATAGACGTGCCTGACTAGCCTGTTTCAGAGCTTCCTCAAGGTGCTGGGCCTTATCTGAGAAGTCTCAGAACCCTCCGGGGTAGTTCTGAGTGATCAAGGAAGGAACCAGTTCTGTTTTGAAATTCCCCACGCACATTGTCAGTAATTGATCCTAATCCAGTGGCATGTCGAGGGAGTATGTGAGCCCCTACCACTAGGCGATGAAGTCCGCGACCCACTCATCGGGACTTTTCTTGCACCTGAAGAGGTCTGTGATGCTGGTATTTCGCGTGGTGGAGATGAACTGGTATAGGAATTATCTGCGAAGATCCTCCCAACCGGTCACCGATCCAATTGTGAGCTGGTTGTACTAGACAAATGCAGGGCCTTCCAATGTCTACACAAAACATCGGAGATTGACAGCTTCCTATTGTGCTGGAGTCCCCAATATGGGGCGACACCTAGGGGAAAAGTGGGCCAGGAGTTGCGGTGGGTCCCCTATCCCATTAAAGGGTGAGAAAGTTGGATTTACAAAACCTGAGGGTGTAGGAACATCATCCACCCATGCTGGATACAACTTTCCATCTGGTGGGACTTCCACCTTCTGTATTTCCAATGCCTCGAGGTAGGCGATGAGTGCCGCCATTAGATCGTCCGGGCGGGGGTCCCTATCTTGATGGTGATCCCTAACCATGAGTGCATTGTCGGTCTATTCGACACAGTAAATGAGATCAACGGCTCATGGAGCGACGAGCAGAGTGGACTAAGGGGCAGCTGGGGTAACCCGGGCCAGATTCCTTGGATTGCCGTGCTGTTCGAGAGGTTTTGGTGAGACATATCAGGCCCTCTTACCGTGAGTTCCGGCTTCAACCCTGTTAGTGGGGGCGGTATGACCAGGGTTTCCCAGGGGCATCTCGCTGGGGGGAAGTTATTCCTGCCCCTGCTACCCTGGCCTAGGATTTCCATAGTCGGGTCGTTGCTCTATATTGTGTTCGGCCTAGAGTTCGTCGACCATCCCCTTCTACTCAGCAAGTTGCTGGTGCAACGCGGCCTTCTCAGGGTCTTCCTCCATCTTCGGCACTGAGGCAGATGGTTCGGAGTTCTTGACAACTCTAACATACTCTTTACCCTTACCGGTATTACGATTGGGTGCCAAAGACTCGATGGACACAAGGAGACCTAGGAGGTTCCTCTGCTGGCGAGTAATCCTCCCTGACGGGTCCAACAATGGTGGCACATACTCATAGGGTAAGTCTCCATCAAGAAATTCCAGGTCGTCCTCTTTGTAAATGACATCATCCATATGGACTGTGACCCTTCCCGCGGGCATGTCCTCGATATCGCATATCGAGTCGGGCTGCCGTTGAATAGGGATGAAGAGGAGGGCATCATACTTCCCCCATTCATGGACTTGCACATGGGGGGTATCCTCCCTGATGATTTTGCGGAGTATCCTAAAACTCTGAACGTATTTTTGTTGGAGGGTCCTTTGGAGACCTGGTGACTCAAGGCACTGGGCCATAGGGAGTGCGGTAAAATCGACCAGATGATATTGCTCACGGATTTCCTCAATGTGAACTTGGCTTCTAGGGTGAACCACCCGGTTATAATAAAGACGGAATTGCATCGCCCATAGGGTTTGGTGGAAGCACTTGACTTCCTCTGGGGTGAGGGATTCCGGCGTACATAAGTTCGATGCTACCACTGGCCAGAACTTCTCCAGGAAGTGATCCACCATAAGAATGTTCCAGAAGCTCCTGGGCTTGGATTCAGGGTCTGGCCCTGTATTTCTCCACTCTTCAGCCAGAGGTGGCTGAGGAACCAGTAGCGGTACTGAGGTGGACCGCTGATATGGTAGACTGGGTGGTGGAGAATACGGAGAACAAGCCGACTGGCTGCCAAATTCCGGGCCATCCTTCGAGGAGTGCGGTGACCTGACCACAATTTCCTGATACGACGGGATGACCGCCACGTCTTTTGGTGTAGGGATCACGATTACCGACAATGGGTCACACAATTTCTCAACCGCCATCAATCACCAAAATAGAACTCTGTGATCTCTGGTCGAGGTAGAGGGCACTTCTGGTGATGACGGTGATGACCGCATGATCGAAACCTGTAGGTTCCCAAAATTTCCTCCTCCTATATGTACCTGCAAAGAGAGGCGGGAATTCGGTGTACTTCACACTCCGGAAGGATGAGGCTAATATGCCTTGTTCCTGGCCCGACCGTTGACACAGAGGAATGGGGGGAGGGTTCCATTGCTGAGTCATGCTCTGCTTCAAAATCCGAGAAACAGACCAGTTTGATCTTAGTATGATGCTTTTCTGTATTCTTCTTTCGGCTGCGACAACCATCCTACCTGCCCCGGGATGGCTCTTCAGGGAAGAGAAAATTCCCGGCAGGAGAAATTCTTTCGGACGTACTGGTGTTGGAGCGGGGAGTACTACCGCCTGAGTGGGCCGCGGTGCGAGGAGCACCGGGGCATATGTCAATGGGGACACGAGGAAGACTTCATTTCTAGATGATGGTATGGGTGGGACCCCCATTGGAACTGATGGAAGCATAAGTAGGGCCTCCATGCCTGGTTCCCTTGGAGACGTTAGAGTGAGGCAGGTCCCTATACAGGTCTGACCAAACACAGATAGGACCTCTGTGTTGGGTGCTAGCGAAGTGAAGTAGATCTCCACCCCTCTGGTTGATAGGACAAATAGGAACTTCTTTGGCTGTTACATGGATGTGAGGAGGGTACTCACATCAGAGAGTGACTAGATGTGCAATTCCCCCACCCCGGCGGTCTGTGGAAGAAGGGACGACTCCATATCCAATTTAATAAGCGCATAAGAGGCTCCCATATGAGGTGTTGCTACCACGGGGAAGGCCCTCATTCGGGTCAAAGATGGCATGGGGCATACCTACAAGCCAGGCCTGGGAGCGGGAAAGGTCCGCGTCTTCCATGGTGGTTGCACGGGGAGGGCCCCCGTAGTGGGTGGCATTGCTTCAGGTTAGCCCGCGGCGGCCACTGCCTGTGCCTACAACCAGGAGAGTCAACCCAGACTGCCCATGGGGTGGTTGGGGCCTCGTTCTGGGTCAGTCATAGAGCTGCCCTTGCTCAGCGCATGCAGGGGGTTGATGATGCATGTCGACGGTGGCTCGGGCCATAGTAGCCGCTAGCGTTGACGCCCCTTGATGGGCGTCCTCCTCGGCCTGTGCCCAACACTGACATTGGGTCAGTCGGACCGGTACTGATGGTGTAGGTAGGTAGTCCACTTGCTCTTCATCATGGGGAACTAGGTGGCGGTGTTGGCGCAGCCTGGTGCGGGCCCTCGCTGGGAACCCCTGGGACGGAACTCTGGTCTGGCGTACCCGAACATCCCCTACCTCATAGGCATAGGGAATGGTGTCATCGAGGCCTTCTGAGGATTGGCCCCTGAAATGATTGAAGGTTTGAGTGGGGAGAAGTGGCTCCCTGCGTGACCCTTAGGGACTGCACTGACATCGAGGCGCAGATGCCTCTAAATCCAAGCAGGCCATGTCCCTCGTAGGGATGATCCCCTCTTCCTTGTACCTACGTACAAGGTCATTAATTACTCTTCGTTGGATAATCTCTGATGGGGAGAGGGGGAGTGGGCACCCAGTAGTCATGACAATCGAGGCTGTCATAGAAGAGGTAGAACCGCGTGGGGTAGCCGCATTGAGATTGCCCATGCCCCTACGTCAGTGGGCATAAGGTGATCAGGTTCTGGATGAAGCAACTGGGCTCCTGGACGTAGGGAGATCAGCTCATTAGTACTAACAGGAAAAGAAATCGACACCCAGTGCCCCAGCGTCATTCCGTCTTCCATGATCAGTAAGAGGGATCTACGCTAACAACATCGCAGACCAAGATGCCCAACATTTTGATTTCCCCAACTTCTGGTGAGTTTCACGCCAGGACCAATATTTTCTTGGCAGGACCCGATGCTGGATATCTGAATCCAGTGACACGTCACTCTACTGATGTCTCGAGCGCTACTAATCTCAACATTGAAAAGAAGAACTTCACATCAGGTTCACCATTTCTGTTTCCGATGCTTTCACCGGGGCACACACATCCATCTGCTTGGGTATGATGTCAACGCTGTTCTATTTCCTCACATTCCCTCTTTCTAAAGGCAGGCGGCATTCGCTCCTTATTCAGGGGAATCTTCTCCTTGATCAAAACAGGATGATGGGATGTCGTTTCTTCCTTCCGTGGATTCCTCCTCAGAATTCTTCATCTAGTCCGGGTCTCCCTCATAGGTTTAATACGTTGTTTGTGAAACTCTTCCTGGTGCTATATGTTCATGGAAACCAGTTAATTACGCTGCTTCTTTCAGGACATTCCAAGGGGTCCGGTCCGGGCAACACCCTTCAGTTAGGGGAGTAGTCACGTTGAGGCATCACTGGCGTGTCTGGATGCTGGGGAATTGGCGTGTCTATCTTTTGTCCCTTATTATAGGTCTTCTCGAGGGCGCGGAAGCCCAAGTAATCCCACATCCAGCATGCAGAATCATATGCAATATGCATGTATCTGAGGTTTTCCTCATCTTCCCATGTTTAACATAGGGTTTGCCGCAAGTTTAACATCCATTGGAGATGGATCGGGATGATCATAAAACTAGCTAGAGTGGATTAGGTTGAAAAACCCGCTTGAGGTAACACCAATATTGGGACCAGCATGTGGGCGGATTACCGAGTACTGTGGTGAGGAATGAGATGGGCATGATCTCACCGGGATGTGGCGGTCCGGGTAAGAATCAGGATGGACGATGGTTTTGGTCTTGAACCTCGAATAGACTTCCTACATACCATGCCTCAGCATGGATCAAAGTCCCCGTAGTTCGAGAACAGATGTGTGGCACGCCAACACGACGGCGTTCAGGACCAACGGTTGGTGAGCTTGAACCTCAGGGTGGCTTCCTATGTACCATGCCTTGACATGGATAAAAGACCACATAGTTCAGATCGTGCGTTTCGATGAACCAACGTGAAGATGGACCTTGGTCCGATGGATGGTGAGATCGTAACGGCTTACCACTGGAGTGGGATGCAGTTTAATGTCATACGAGATAGGGGCGTGTCAAAGAACCGATGTGAATAAAAACCTTGGTATGTGTGGATGGTGGGATTGAACCTCATAAAGGCTTCCTAAGTACCATGCCTTGACATGGATCAAAGACCACATAGTTTAGAATTGATGCCGGAGAACCGATGTGAAGATGGACCTTGGTCCAGGTGGATGGTGGGCTTGAACCTCATGGAGGCGTCCTACGTACCATGACTTGACATGGATCAAAGTCCACATAGTTCAGATCGGATGCCGGTGAACCGACGTGAAGATGGACCTTGGTCTAGGTGGATGTTGGTCTTGAACCTCATGGAGGATTCCTACGTACCATTCCTTGACACGGATCAAAGTCCACATAGTTCAGATCGGATGTCAGTGAACCGACATGAAGATGGACCTTGGTCCAGGTGGATGTTGGTCTTAAACCTCAGGGAGGCTTCCTACGTACCATGCCTTGACATGAATCAATGTCCACGTAGTTCAGGTGTACAGTTTAACATCATGCAGGATGGAGGGCATTTGGGGCTCATGCTCTGAGGCGGCCCAAGGTGTGTCATAGTCTATGCTCACTCTAAGCTCACGGGAGTCATGATAAGTGTGAGAAACAAGAGGTTGCATGGACCTGATGATCACGTTGCAAAGGGTGATTCCTTGGGAAACGAAGAGGGGATTACACATTGGGCAGCCCATGGTGTTGGGACTTACTCCAGGATGGAGGCCCGAGGGTGAAAAAGAACAGAGGGAGAGGGATTTGGCACCCAGGAAGAGAGGAGGGGGGTCTGTTATGTATCGCGTCCTCCGCTGGCCTAGGGGACCGAAGATGAAAGGAGGAGCGGGGGTGCTGCCTACAGAAAGAAAATCTACGGGCTTATGCCAAGGTGGTTACCCTTACCCCGCGAAAAAACGCCACTCCCAGAAAGAGGATATCATCCCATGTGTAGACCAAGGGGGTGTGGAGAATGTCCAAGGTGGGGGAACCCCCCGTGAGAGGCACAGGTCGATTTCACAGTTTAACGTCATGTGCTGAGGACGAGGGTGCTTGGCGGTTTAATGTCCTGCCACTTGGATGAGGTGGGTTGACTCCACACCCCTAGGACTTACATAATCGCTACCCTCTTCTCCTTGTGGGAGGTAAGGTACCAGCAATGCCATGACTAGGGGGTACTATAGAGCAATCCGTTGAGGGTTCCACGTTCACGTGGCTATGTGAAGAAGAAATAGCCATTAGTGTGCCTATGCGAAGAAGCATTAGGCGCAACAACGCTATGGGTGGTATCGTCCAGGGGACATTGAAGTCACATCGCTCAAACCTGGAGGGTCGCACGAGAAAAGGAATTTCCAAGTAGAGGAGTCCATTGGAAGGGGCCTTGTGGAGCTCGATTGCTCTACGTGGTAATGGGGACTTGCGAAGGGATGTGCTTCGCGAAGTGGGGTGACTTAGCCTTATCATAGGACGGAGGTACAAATGGGAGTTGCTTTGTGAAGTGGAGAGGCATTCGCGGAGCACTACCTCGTGGAGAACGGGTGCCTCACAAAGTGAAGTTCCATGAAGCAAGGTTCTTCACGAAGTACAGTGATCCTGCCATGGCATGTTGATCACATGTATGTGAAGGGTGTTTTTCTAAGCATAAACGCTCCACAATAACCCAAGTCCCCTTGGGGATCCCCTTTCTTCACGAAGGACCTTTGGATTTGTGAAAGGCATCCCTCTCATAAGAGGGGGTCAAAACGAGACAAGGCAGAGACATCTCGCAAAGCAAAAATACCTCACATAGCTCATGATTCGTAGAGCAAAGGGTGCTTCACGATTTGGGAGCTGAGAAGCTGAAAGTTCATATTGTTTGTCCTGAGGGCTTAGGGAGAGCTCAATATTTATAAGATAGAGGTGCCGCGAAGCAGAGCTTACTCGGTGTGAAGAGGGATTGGGTTGCTTCGCGGTGGGTCGTGAACATCAGGGGCATTTGTGGAGGGTACCGCATCCTTTGCTTCACAGTGGGCTCGTGAACGTTAGGGGCATTCGTGGAGGGTACCGCCTCCTTTGCTTCGTGGCGACCGCATTGCTTGGTGGAAATCCATGAAGTGGTTTCGCGAATCCAGCCGTGGAGACTCTTTCTCTTCTTCATTTTCTTCCAAAATTTTGGAACCAACAACAAGGTTGAAAAAATTCTTATAAATAGGTGGATACCCCCCTCATTTGAAGTATGATCCACACTTAAAGATAATTAGAGCTTTTTATCACACTAGTAGTGTGTTGAGCACAATAAGTGAGTTGTGCGCAAGTCGAGAGTTTCACATAAGGAGGGAGTGGAATGAAATTAGTGAGTTATGTAAAAGTATAAAGTGTCATGCAAGTCGTTTTTTCATGAAAAGGAATATTTCATGCAAAACACATAAAATAAGCATGAAAGACACCTGAGAGTTGTGTGAAATTTTGGTGTTTCCTAGTACACCTATGGTAAAGTAGTATTCATCAATTGTGTGGAAGAAAAACTTCCACAAAGTATCTATCTATTATTTTGGATACATGATTTATAGAAAATAAAAGGACCTACAAGTACATAATCTATGAGTGGATCCCTTCCAAGAGTAGTGAGAAAAGGAAGAAGAAGACGCTGATCCTTTCAACCTGTAGTGATCCAGAGAAATAGGTATAGGGAGTAACCCTTGAAAAAGTTGTGAGCTGACCCTAAATTTTGTAAAGGCAGTAAGCATCGACATAGAAGTGATATAGCCAAAACCCTATAATTAGAGGTAATTTACATTATATTTGGTACATCAGAACATAACTGTTGTATTCTACTTGGACGTAGCCTAATGAGGGTGAACCAAGTAAAATCTATGCGTCCTTATGATTGTTTGCTTACTTTAAATTTAGTGCATTCTCACCAGGTAAAATTGGAAAGGATATAATTAATATAAATAGTAAATAGAAAACAAAGTGATCATTATAATAAAGAGTCCAATATCTAATGGGGTAGGAATAATTTCAAAAAGAATATTTATACCGTAATTCATACCCTTCTTAGGGTATCTAGTCCCCTTTTGGACTTAAAAATTGGTATCAGAGGGTTGGTTTATTTTATGAGATTATTTTTATCAAAATTGGTTAAGTTGATTGTTGAAATTAAGGTTTCAAATTTATCTTATCATGAAGTTACATGGAAAAGGGTATAACTTCAATGAAGAAGTAGAAGTCTGGTGGTATTCCTCAGTATGGAAGTGTCTATGGAGAGAGTGATATTTAGTTGAAGGAAACAAACAATGAACTAAATAATGGGTTGGATGAATCATAAAGTGAAAATATTTACCCATTCAATGACGATGAAGGAAAGAGTGGAGAACTATATATTCTACGTGATGATGAAACTACTAATGATGAAGAAGATTTAAGAATACCAAAAGTGGAAGTTGTCTACAAAACAAATGAATTAGATCAACAATTTTTTGAATAAATTAATTAAAAAGACATCCAGATCCAAGTGATGGATATTGAGGTCAAAAAGATAAAAGGATTAACTAAAAGGATTATTGATGTAGCTACTAATCTAAGGGAGAAGAATGATTCTAAAGATTATAACTACAAAATATGTCTGAAAAGATAGAAAAAAAGAATCTTATGACATGGTAAGAATCTAAAATCTGATGAAATTAAGAATCTAAAATATAGAAATAATGATCTATCTACATAAATATTTGAACTAGTTCAGGAGAACCAAAGGCTACACTAAGAGACTACATGTGGTTCTAATTCTATTTCTTAGGAAAAATTTAAAATAAAGGAGAAAAGTGACATTGTGGATAAGCTCACATGAGAATTTGAAGATGAGATTAGTAGTAGGATGAATCTCAAGAGATAACTTAATTCCCAACTTGAATCAAGGAATATTAAGATTGAACAACTAGGATAAGAGCTGTAATTAGTTATGGAATAAGTGGAGAAATCTAATGCCAAAATAAATCCTAAATTGAAGGATTATTTTTACTTACTATTTGATTATCCTTCGGTAGGTGATGATGAAATGAGAAGAAAATATTCTATTTATAATTAGAAACAAAAATATATTTTCTCATCACAAAGGTCAGATATTTTAGAAAAAACTAGTATTGGATATGATGAACCCTCTCCCATGAATGACAAGATGAGAGTTCTAAATAGTTCTAGAAATAATAAAAATCCGATAGATATCAAAAAGAGATGTAAAAAGGATTTTATAGGAAGTAATGATAGCATGTGATATTTCTATCGGATTTATGGTCATAAATCAAGTTTTTTTGATTCATTGGCATATATTTCATTCTTTGAAGATATAATGTTTCCTAAATCTGAGAATGAGATAAAGTGTCTTGATAAATCCAAAAGAAGAGTCCTTCAGAAGAATGTATCTATGAAATGATACTATTGTGGAAGAATGGGACACACCATGAGTATGTCTCAAGAATACCAGGAGCTCAATGTTAAGATAAAAACTAAAGTTGTATCAACATATCAAAGTAGAAATTATGACATAAGTTATATTTTGAATGGGAGATGTTTTATATGTTTTAATCATGGGAATTCAGAAAGATATTGTAGTAGGAAGAAAGAGGGGAAGGGAAAGTAACTCAGAAGGAGATACCTAATTATAGTGGTGTGTAAAAAGAAATCCTATAATGGAAGAAAACATGATAAGTTTAAAAATAGGTTTACATCATCAGGGGAAACACAAGGATCTCAATGAAAGGAGTGTCAATCACCACCTCTGTTACGCTCACAATCACTCTGTTAGAAGGAATATTAATGAACCAAGAATAAAAAGGGAGGATCTACTCTAGTTGTGAGTAAGAATAATGTACATTCAGTGAGGGAACCACCACCATCAAGAGATAGTGTGGGGAATTGGATTATTGATAAAATAAAAATGAATAAAGAATGCATAAAAAAAACTCACATGTCATGCCACATAGAGAGAAATGAAATCAGGAGAAAGATCCATCTAATGGAGGAATAAGAAAGATAAGATAACCAATGGATAAATTCTTACTCAAATAAAGAATCATGAAAAAATGGCATATTGGTGGCTCTTCAATGAAAGAAATTTATACTAATGGGTTTAAATCACAAATTGTGAAAAGGAAAAGCCTACAAAATCTAAATATCATAGGAATAATAAACATGTGGGTAAAGAATTATTAGTTATATGGATAAAATACTTTAATTTCGATAGGAAGTTGAAAAAATCACAAAAAATATAGTTCTTTGAAAAAAAGTATCAAAGGGTTGATTAATTAGGATCAACCACAATCTTCTTCTTGGGGATTAAAGAGGTACCCCTCTCCCCACACATTAAATGTTTTTAATATCCACTGGATATTGGGCAAGACTAATGAGGATATACAGTCCATAGGGTTTGTATGTGTAGAAATGGAATGAGTGAAAAAGTTTAATGAAGAATCATGAAAATAGAATAATCTGGAAAATTGAAATTCACATATGATATTGGATTCAACAAGTACTGTTACACAACAACTCTATTTTTTGAATCTATATCTGAAAATTGTGTACTGTGTAGAAAATATATGATATGATGAAATGTATGATTTTAAACTAAATAAATATCAATTATAAACAAGGATGATCTAATGGTTCCATGTAGAATTTAATATAGTACATTTTGTGTCATGCCCCATTTTAGGTGATAGTTATCCATCAATAGAAGATATATTACAGGATAAGTAACAACATTCATGTATATCATGATCATCTATTCATGTTTTCATAATATGTTATCATCTGACTATTTTTAGGATACCAAGAAGCTATGAGATAAAATCAACAATGTTTCAACATGAAGGTGGGAAAAATAGTTGAATGTAATGATGTCACTATAGTAGAGAATGAACATAATATTCAACAAAATAGTTACCAGTTGTTTGATAAATGTGATGAGAATGTAGGAGACTTAGGAGGATTAAAAGAGGAAATGATGATTCAGAAGAAGATTCAAATAATGAAAAGTATGAAAGGAATTCGGTATCTTCACAAAGACAAAATAGAAGATCCAAAAATTTATTGACAAAACATAATTGGTGACCAGATAACACTAGTGTAGATAAGTAGGATGTAAACTCTACAAAAAGAAACTTACTTATCGCAAGTAGAGCCTAAATGCTTTTATGAAGTATCTAATGATGAGAATAATGTTCAGGATATGAATACATATCTTGACCAAATTGAGAACAATTAGACATGAGAGATTGTTTTGAAACCAATAGGAAAGAATTCCATCAAGACTAAATGGGTTTCTGTAATAAGATGAATGAATATGGTGCTGTGTTTCGAAACAAAACACGACTACTGTGGAAAGGGTACTCTTAGAGAGAGGGTATCTATGTTGATGAATAATTTTCACCTATTTCAAGGCTAGATACAATAATATTATTCGTTTCCATAATAGTGCAAAGAAAGTTCAAAGTTTTCAAGATGGAAGTTAAGTCATCATTTCTGATTGGGGTTATGGATGTAGAAGTTTACATTGAGCATCTAGATGGTTTTCTCATTCATGAATATGAGAACAGAGTTTTTCAGCTAAATAAGGCTTTATGTTATTTTAAGAAAGCTCCAAGATCATGTTATTTGAGGCTAGATCAATTTTTGAAGAAGCTATATTTTTGGTGTGGTGGATTTGATTATAATTTGTATGTAAAAATTAAAAGTAATCAAAGGATGATGGTGTCGATGTATGTTGATGACATAATCTTTTTTGGATTTGATGAAGCACATAGATGAAAATTTTCCGAATTCATGAAATGTGAGTTTGAAATGTCAATGATTGGTAAAATGACCATTTTCATTAGTTTATATGTAACACAAGGAAATAATGGAGCATTAATTTATCAAAGAAAATATTCCAAGGAGGTATTGAGAAGAGTTGGAATAGATAATTACAAGGATATAAAAACTCTAGTGGATACTCAGATGAAACTTTAATGGGATGAACAAGATAATACAGTTAATGTCATAGAATATTGGAAAATCATTTCCAGTTTATTGTACTTGACAACAGGAAGACCTGATATTGTTTTTTCCACATGAAAATTTGTATGATATCAAAGTAATACTAAGGAAATCCACTTGATTATAGTGAAAATAATACTTCGTTATATTAAGGTCATAGTGGATTTAAGTTTTTTTAAATGAAAAATCTCATCAAGAGTTATTGGGCTATACAGATAAAGATTGGGTCAGATTAGCTGATGATAGGAAATCAAGATCAGGAGGTGCATTCTATCTTGGTGGATTGTGTATTTATTGTCTATGAAAGAAACAAGATTGCATTTCATTGAGAACCAAAAAATATATATATATATTGTGTCCACTCAAGTGTGCACATTGTTATTGTGGATGTAGAAGCAGCTTGATGATATGTGAGTTGAAGTGATGTCTATTATCAAAATACATTGTGGCAATTCATGATCTATAAATCTTAGAAAAAATCTAGTTCATCACTCATGGAAGAAGAACATTAAAATCACATATAATTTTATCAAGGAGAAGGTGGAGAAAGGTATTTTGAAGTTTGAGCATGTTCCTACAAACCTACATGTTGTAGAAATTTTTACAAAGACCTTACCCAAAGAATCATTTTAAATGCATTGTCTGGATCTAGGAGTTCAGTCGACTCACCGTAGTAAAAAAAGTTTGGATATGGTCACTCATCGATGTATGTTGTGTTTTTTCCTAATGCAATTATCGACATTATTTACCCTATTGTAGACCACAATGAAGGGACGTTAAGGTTATCTAATAAGCTGACCTTTGGATTCATTGATAAGGGGGGATAAATTATGCCTTTTTAAGGGATAAAATGTCTTTACAGAGGCATGGTGAGAAGCTGACAAGTGGAGAAGTTAGATATGGGGAGAAATGAAATAAGGGGAATTTTAATTTTGACTATACTATAAGTGATCGATCAAATTTTATATATCACAATATATGTATTTCTTGATGGAATAAGTTTAATGTTTTAAAGAATGAGGTTATTCATTGATGAAATTTTCATTATACTATTGTTTCTCACACCGAGCATTGCTCATGTGGGATTAGAGTGTGTGTTGAGTAAGTCTTTGATCACTATCTTGAATCATAATAAGTGAATGGTGATAGAATATGGAATAATATTTCATGAGGTATAAAAGTTTGAAGAGTTGTAGACAAACCTAATGGGGTATATTGTTCGGACAAATCCCACAAGGTAACATTGATGAATATTTTTGGTTGATTATGTTTGATGAAAAAGCAGGTTTCCATGATAAGTTATAGAGTTCAATAGATATTTTTGACAAACTATGTTGAAAAATATCCATGTCAAAGGAATGGATTCTCTGGAAGAGGTATAAAAAGATCATATACAAGGTGGTTCCATTTCCCATAGTTTGCCAAATTTTTTGGTCCAAAAATTGGAGAATGGAGAAAATTGTTTTTGGAAAATAAAGTTGTGAAAAACTATTTATGAAGTTTGGAAAGCTATGTGAAAGCCATTTTTCAAGATCATTTTATCAAAATATGGAAAAATAAAGAAGCTTTCCCAAGTTATGGTTTTGCGTGAAAGGTGAGTTTGTGTGAATGAGACTTGCACAAATGAGACTTACATGCTCAAGGAAAGTTGCACGAGTTGTGTGAAGGGTCAGAAAAATGCCTATAAAGTGGAATAAAAGTTTTTTTCCCATGATAATGGAACTTATTGCGCAGAAGGCATTAAATAAGCACACAAGACACCCAAGAGTTGCGTCAAAGTTTATAGTTTCCCAGTACTCTTATGGTAAAGTATATTCATCAATTGGTTGAAAGTGGAACTTCAATATATCATGTATCTATAATTGAGGATGCATGATTTCATGAAATTGAAGGGACCTACAAATCTATAAACTGTGAGTAGATCCATTCCAAGAGTAGTGAGAAAAGGAAGAGGAAGATAGTGATCATTTCTACTGGTAGTGAGCTAGAGAAATAAATATAGGGAGTGAACCTTGGGAAATTAACGAGTTGATCCTAAACTTTGTAAAGGCAATGAGCCTAGGAATACAAGTGATATAGCCTAAACCATGTAATTGAAAGTAAGATTTAGGGGATTTGGTACATCAAAAAATTGCTGTTGTATGCTCATTAGACGTAGCCAAGTGAGGGTGAACCAACTAAAATATCTCTATCCTTGTGATTGCTCGATTTCTTTACTTTCAGTGAATTATCATCAGGTAAAATTCGAAAGGATATGATCAATATAAACACTAAAGAAAAAAATTGATGCTTATAATAAAGAGGTAAAGATCTAGTGGGACATGAAGAATTTTTAAAAGCATATCCATACCCTAATTAAACCCCATCTCAGGGTATCTAGGACCCTTTTTAACCGAATAAGAAACCATGTTTCTCAACCATGTGACCTAAAAGAGGAGGTGAATAGTTTAATAAAACATGAAAGGGAGGATTCATGACCAATAAAAATGGTATAGCCCTATTGTAGATGTGATCCATATGATGTGTGAAAGTTTTATCTAATCATGCACAAACTGTGCAATAGGTGTGTGCCATGGGATATTTTTGGCACACGATTAATGTATAGTTTAGCTAAATGTGTAGAAAAATAATGTACCCCTTTAAAAATGGGTAAAATTAACATTTCCCATACATTATTTAAATCCTTAGACCTAATTTCTTCACCAATCCACACAAAATTACTCCCTCAATTGAGACATCTTCTTCTTCATTATGCCATATTTTGATATTCTCCCTTTGTATGAAATCCGACTCAAGAAGATTTTGTCTCGTATATTCACTCTCAATAAGAACTTCAATCCAATTTCTTCCTTTCTTATTTTATCTATCTGTTTGTAATGATATTTATATGAAATATCATATGACCTATTTTCATGGTGTTTATTTATTTGTTATGATTTTTCCCATTTTATCCCAAATATGAAGATAATATTGGATGATGAGTCATCTATCAATATAAGGTATGTAATCTATTACATTTACCTAAAAGTTTTATTATCTGTAAATTGTCTCATTTTATTAGATTCCATAACTTCTACACATAACCTCTAAAATGTGTTTTTTATTCTAATAATTTTTTTAGACCTTGATGAGATACTTCTATATACCCATGTCATTGTTGGAGGTTGTCTGCCTCAACTAATTCCACCCTTCTGGGTGTGATCACTATATGCCTTGAGATATTCACCATGACTATATCACAAAACAACCATCAAAGTTAGGTTTCTATTGATGTTTATAAATCAAATGGGTAAAATTAATTAATTTAAATGTTTCATGAAATGAATGGAATGCGAATTGTAAGGCCTTGTTACATGAACCATGATAAGTTGTGAATTAGGCAATTAAATTAATAAGATTCAATGGATAATTAAATGGTATAAATGTATCACATGACCCATGAAATTAAGAGTATTATTGGGCTTTATTTATGACTATTATATACTATTACAAGATGTCTTGCCTTGGGAAATTCTTGTTTTCTCCACCTGGGTTTTCCTAGACTCCCCAAAGAATGCCATCCGATTCATAAATGTGATTCCCAAGAGTTGATACCCCTATTGAACTTGTTCCTTGTACTATATTGACGAATGACCAGACTTAGCTCTGCATAATCATCTATTACTTCTCTCTTGATGTATATTTCTTTGGATTGTCTCCTAGGATTTATTTTGATGTGTAATACTAAGGGTTCATCCCTAGATTGTAACGACCCAAAGTATGTCAATGGAAAATTCCCTTCTTATATTTATAAAAACACAAAATAATGAACTACTAAGTGATAAGTGACCTTTAAACATAATTTTGTCACCCCTATGTTTGGAATTTTAAAAATCCGACATACACGGTTGTGTTCAAGATAGTTTTTGGAGTCTAATGAAACAAAAATAATTTTTGGTGAATAGTAACCTACACTTATGAATAGTAACCTACCCTTATGAATAGTAATATGACCCTTATGAATAGTAAATAAGACTAACAATACCTATGAATAATAAAATAAAATTTAGACATCATAGAAAGTGATAATTTGACCTTAGTAAATGTTTTTGGTATTTTATAAGTCGTAAATAATTAATTATAATTAATTTATTAATTTAAATGATTATTTATTTTCCTGAAATATATTCATAAATTATTTAATCAATGTCTAATAGTTTTTAGATAATTTTATAAGACCCTACGTAATTTTTGAAAGAACTGCAAAATCAGTTTTAATTTTTAAAAACTGTTTTTTTAAAGTAAATTATGATTTTAATTAAATATTAAATTAATAATATTTAGAAAATTATTTTTGAAAAATGGGCATCATTTTTTTATTTTACACGTCAAAAAATGGTAGGGGTAAATGTTTGGGTTTATTCTGAAATACTTTAATTTTCAGGTGAATAGTAAAAAAATACAGTTTTTCGCATAATCGGTGTACATTAAATTGCATCATTAATGATGTAATGATTAAATAAACATTCTAGAACTTTAGTTTCGGCCAAAACCTATTAAATATCATAAATTATTCCTTGAAATACAATAAATCCAATTCTCAAACCTAAAAAGAACTTTCCAAAGCCTAAAGTCAAAAGGCGATTTCTTAAAGTGTCTTTTTCTCTTTCTTTCTCTTTCCTTTTAATAAATTAATGAATTCGAATTATAAAAAAGATTTAAAGCCTAAAAAGAATTATATTATATTTATATATGATTTAGGATGTCAAAAAACTACTATTACAAGTCTAACTCTTGATATATTATTTTATTTAATATTTTATGCTAAAAACACCTCCCTCCTCATGTATAAATAAGACCTCCCCCTCCTCTTGCCAAACCACACCTCTCAAGATTCAAGAATTGTCTAACCTATAACCAAAAACCTTCCCTAGCCACTCCCCCACGTCCAAGAGCTCTTGGTCTCATCAAAATACCAAGCTTAGGCCCTTAAGGAGGTTCTCAAGTGAAGGATCCAAAAGGTGATTTCTCTCCCTCTTCTCCTTTAATTTCCTTTCAAGTTCAAGTTCCTTTCTTGATCTCTCCCCACCTATCTTCATCCAAATTGTTTTGTAACTCTAGTATTATACATATACTGTAATATTATGATTCTAATGGTATATTATATCACCCCACACCCTTTCCCTCTTCCTTTTATTTTATTAAAGAGAACATTGTTCATGTGGTGATAATTTATCACCTTCAAAAATGACATGTTCTCTTCTTCAATTTCTACCTTCAATCTGGTCATGAAACCATTTTTATGGTTGAACCAGAATATTTTATATGTATTATATTCTATTTTAAGTTCTGGAAATAACCTATGGCCATATTACTAAGTGAAAAGTTAAAATGAGTTCGTTGTGATCCAAAAACCGCTCAAATTAACCCAAATAATCTTCATTTAATTCTTATCTAATGATTCGTCCACATGGATATAACATTACTCATTATAAAATCATTCAAGATTCTGTAATATCATTAATTACATGTAATATCAGTTCTGGATGTTTACCCATGATCTACCCAAATATCAATTTAAGAATACAAGTGGACCGTTCAAGAAAACCATGAAAACGTACATCCCCGATCAGTGTTTTTAAACTCTATAAGTCATCCAAAGGAACATAATTTGAAATAATGAAACCAGAATGAACCCTATTAATGTATAAAATGTTCTGTAATTTCTAATTAATGAATATAATGTCATTATACAGGACATTAAAGAGAAGGAGGCATTCGAGTACAAGGTAAGGGGAAATCTCGAACCCAATTTTCTTCCTTCGGGTTCTCCCTCTTTCACTCCATTTTTGATATGGTTACTCCTCAAAGATCATTTTTTCATCTCTTCCTTTACTTTTATGGGATATACATGTTTGTCACTGGTTTTTATGTCCATCAAAATGTTTTCCAAAAGAACTCTTCTTTCAAGATATCATCTTTTACCTCTCATTCAAGGTTGATGGTTCTTGTATCAAGTATGTTGTTCCCTCTTCCTTTTGGGAACACAAATCTTATGAATGTGTTATTATGAGATGAAAAACATTCCATTCCATGGGTTATTTATGTAAATGTTTGATATGTGTTCTATGTGGCAAGCATGACAATGATAATGTTATGATGTGACGGGTGCACCCGGAATTATATAGCACAATATGAATGTTTAAATGTGACGGGTGCACCCGGAATTATACAGCGCTCCAATGCATTGGGTAAAGTGATGAATCTCATGAGTAAATGTGAAATGATGTGTGAACATGATGCTAGATTTGTTCACAAGTATGTGTGGTAGTTAACCACTAAGACATGATGTTTCATTTTTTATGAATTGCCACATTTCAAGTCTATTATTTATGCTCCTCTCATGTTCATGATTCTTTGCCTATGTCATGATTATGCTCACCCCATGATGTATTATTCTTATCTATACTTTTACTAGGATTTTAGATCCCCCATTTTGATGTATATCCTCAGGTGGATACATGTACTAAGGAGAGGACAAGTGCTACTAAGAAGCTATAGAAGAAGAAATTAAATAAATGTTTATGGTTGATGTGGTATTTGTTATGTATGGTCCTAGTTTTCCCAAGACACTAAACCTCTAGATCCTCCATGTGTAATACTATTGTGTTTTTATCTTTAAAATGATGTAATAGTAATGTAAGAAAAGGCCAGGTCACTATAGTTGGTATCAGAGGAAAGGTTTAGTTAATTTGGGAATTAGGATTAGTAAACCCTAGAGAAAACCTCTAGTATAAGAATAAGTACAAACACATACACACAAATATTTACCTAGGGATCCCATATGTTATGTTTTTGGTATAATTGTTTAAATGAATAAGTTATTCATGAATTGTTTACTTATGTTTTGTTCTAACCTTTTCTATTTTAGAAAATAGTGGGAACTAGGAGAAATCAGGCCAACAACTCTTGTGAGGTCCAATGCAACGATTGCCCGAACGACATCCCCAATGATTTTGGAGGTGGAGTTCAAAACTTCATGGAGATTCTTACCCAAATATATCGGGTTATGAATAATAATCATAATAATGGGGAACATCCTCCTTCACCAAATAGGGAGAAACTAGTTATCGAATGTTTTATGCGGCAACGACCACCGACGTTTTGTGGATATTCTGATCCACTAGTTGTGGAACAGTGGGTCAACTCCATGGAGAAGATCTTTTCTATTCTTCACTGTTTCGAGATAGAGAAGGTGAATCTAGCTGTTTATCATCTAGATGGAGAAGCTGATCAATGGTGGGATTTGATTAAGAACACCAAGCCAAGGGAGGAAATTGAAGATATGGAATGGGAAGACTTTAAGAAAATCCTTCTTAATAAGTACTTCCCACGAACTCTTCACACGAAGATGGAGAGAGAATTCATAGAGCTCAAGAAAAAATAAGGAGAATATGTCACAACCTATGAAGCAAATTTCACAAGGCTCGCAAGGTATGCTTCGGGTTTTGTTATCAATAATGATAGCAAAATTGATAGATTCTTTAGTGGATTAAAACCACATCTTCGAAAGGCTCTTGCAATTCGAGACTTTGGGAGTTATGAAGAAGTTGTTAGGTGTGCTCTCAAAGTGGAGATGGAGTTTGGATAATGGTCCCATGGCTATGGTGATAAGAAAAGAAAGATGGAGTTTCATGCTGGTGGATCTAGTGACAAAGGTGGGAAGAAAAATCGACCCACATGCCAAAAATGTGGGAAGTTGCACCATAGGAACTGCCTCAAAGGTACGGAGAAATGCTTTAAGTGTGGGAAGGAAGGACACCAAGCTCACGAGTGTCGAAAAGACATGAAAAGGAAGGATAATGTAGCCGATGAAAGGAGAGAACCACTCATGGTTCAATGCTACAACTGTAGGGAGATGGGGCACTATTCAAACCAGTGCACTAAACCTCGAGCTCATGAGGGTAATCAGCGCCAACAACCACCAAATCCAAAGGAACAAGGGAAGGATTATGCCATCACTAATGTGGAGGTGGAACATGATAATGAAGTCGTACAAGGTACACTTCCTATTCACTCAAGAATGGAAAAAGTCCTGTTTGATTCTGGTTCTACGCATTCCTTTATATCTTGAAAGTTTGCTAGAACTATAGAATTGAAGCCACGGAACCTTGAAGTAGAGATATCTGTAAAAACACCAAGTGGTGCAATCATTGCAACCCAAGTGTTTGACTCTTCTCTTGTTGACGTATGTGGGAATATTCTTCCGGAAAATCTCGTAATACTTCCCTTGGTGGAATTTGACACTATAATGGGAATGGATTGGCTCTCATTATATAGAGCACATATCAACTTTCCAGAAAAGGAAATATATTTTCATATTCCGAACCATCCCATGCTCCTCTAAAAATGCAAGGAAGATCATGATTATCCTTTGAAAGATCCTTCAATGGTTTGGGTGTTGATTCCCTATGAAGAAGCATACCTCGCCCAAATGATTGAGTCGAAGGAAAGTTACAACCTTGAAGAAATGCCCATCGTAAGGGAATAAAGTGATGTATTTCCCGAAGAGTTACCCGGAATTCCCCTGGATCGTGAGGTAGAGTTCTCAATTGAACTCATTCCCGGAGCTACTCCTATCTCGAAGTGCCCCTATAGGATGGCTCCTATCGAACAGGAGGAGTTAAATAAGCAGCTGCAAGAGCATCTGGACAAAGGGTTCATACGCCCTAGTGGATCACCTTGGGGTGCGCCAGTACTCTTTGTGAAGAAGAAGGATGGTACCATGCGGCAGTGTATCGATTATCGGGAACTCAACAAGATCACAATAAAGAACAAGTATCCTCTCCCAAGGATTGATGACTTGTTCGACCAGTTAAGAGGAGCTCAATACTTCTCAAAGGTGGATCTTCGTTCTGGATATCATCAAGTAAAGGTGAAGAAGGAAGATATTCAAAAGAATGCCTTCCATACAAGGTATGTGCACTATGAGTTTTTGGTGATGCCCTTCAGACTTACTAATTCCCCCGCAATCTTCATGGATTTGATGAATAGAGTCTTTAGACATTACCTCGACAAATTTGTGGTAGTGTTTATCGATGATATTATCATCTTCTCCAAGAGAAAGGAGGAACATGAAGAACATATAAGACTTGTGTTGGCGACATTGAGAAAGGAGAAGTTGTACGCCAAGTTCAGCAAGTGTGACTTTTGGATGAATCAAGGCACGTTATTGGGACATGTGATCACAAGTGAGGGAATTTCTATGGATCCTTCAAAGACAAAGGCGATTGAGGAATGGACCAGGCCCTCTAGTGTCACAGAAATTCGTAGTTTTCTTGGATTATCTGGGTACTAACGACGTTTTGTGAGAAACTTCTCATGATTTTGAAGCCTGCTAACTAAGTTAACAAGGAAAGGGCTAAAGAATGTATGGACGGAAGAATGTGAGGGAAGCTTCAAGGAGCTAAAGAGATGGTTGATCACTTTACCTTTACTCACACTACCGAAAAGTGGAGAATGTTTTGTGATATACAGTGATGCATCAAAGAAAGGCTTGGGTTGTGTACTCATGCAAAATGATAATGTGATAGCCTACGCCTCACGACAGTTGAAGATCCATGAGAAAAACTACCTGACACATGATCTAGAGCTGGTAGCCGTGATTTTTGCCTTGAAAATCTGGCGGCACTACCTTTATGGAGAAAAGTGTGACATATACACCGACCACAAGAGCCTAAAGTATATATTCACACAAAAGGAGCTCAACATGAGTCAAAGGAGATGGTTAGAGCTAACCAAGGACTACGATTTCTCTATTCACCATCATCCTAGAAAGGAGAACAAGGTAGCTGATTCTCTAAGCAGGAAAGAACCTACTACTCTATCCATGTTGAGGATTGAGAAAGAACTTATCTTCTTGGATATGAAAAGGATGGATTTGGGAATCGTAAGGGAAGGGGATACATCCTACCTTGACCAAATGATTGAACAACCATCCATCCAACAGAACATTAAGTAAGAACAAAGGGATGATGTGGAGATACAAAAGAGGGTGAATGCAGTAAAGGAAGGGAAGCTGCAAGAGTTCCATATCGACGATGATGGTGTGATTCGGTTTGGAACGCGACTTTGTGTGCCTTCGTCACCCAGAATAAAGAAGGAGTTATTGGATAATGCACATAGCTCAACTTTCTCTATCCATCCTGGAAGTACCAAGATGTATCATGATCTCTGAGAACACTTCTGGTGGGATAACATGAAGATGGAGATTGCAGAATATATATCAAGGTGCTTGGTATGTCAGCAAGTTAAAGCTGAGCAGCAAAAGTCCAAAGGTATGATGCAGCCATTGCCTATACCCATGTGGAAATGGGAAAATGTTACTATGGACTTTGTCACGGGTCTCTCGAAGACGTCAAAGGGAAATAATGCGATATGGGTCGTGGTTGATCGACTCACCAAGACTGCCCATTTTATCGCTATTAGGGAAGACCTCTCACTTGAACAACTTGCAAGGATATATGTGAAGGAAGTGGTGAGACTACACGGTGTTCCACTCTCAATTGTCTCTGACCGTGATCCAAGGTTCACATCTAAATTCTGGAGGAGCCTTCAACATGCTTTGAGTACTGAATTAAATTTCAGCACGACCTATCACCCCCAAACTAATGGCTAGTTTGAAAGGACTATTCAGACACTTGAAGATAAGCTAAGAGACTGCTCTCTTGAATTCAAAGGTGGTTGGGATCATCATCTCCCATTGGTTGAGTTCTCATAAAACAATAGCTTCCACTCGAGTATTCAGATGGCTCCATATGAAGCTCTTTATGGGAAGCGATGTAGAACTCCAACCTGTTGGGATGAAGTTGGATAAAGAAAGCTACTTGGACCCGATCTTGTGCAGGAGATGACCGAGAAGGTCAAGTCATCCAGAAACACATAAAAGCTGCTCAAAGTCGGCAGAAGAGCTCTGCTGACAACCGTCGAAGGGACTTGGAGTTCGACGTTGGAGATAAAGTCTTCCTTCGAATATCTCCATGGAAGAGAGTCATGAGATTTGGGAAGAAAGGGAAGCTATGCCCAAGGTACATTGGCCCCTTTGAGATCCTTGATCGTATAGGAGCCGTGACCTATCATCTGGCACTTCCACCGAATATGGATCAAGTTCATGATGTGTTTCACGTGTCACTACTAAGGAAGTACATTCCAGACCCCTCACATGTACTAAACTCAAAGGTGGTATAGTTGGAAGATGATCACTCCTATGAGGAGCAGCCGGTAAAAATTTTGGACCAAAGTGATAAGGTTCTACGCAACAAGACAACCCACCTTGTCAAAGTGTTGTGTAGGAACCAAAAGTTTGAGGAAGCAACTTGGGAATCGGAAGAGGCAATAAAGGAGAAGTACCCTCACCTGTTTGTGTAAAGTGAAATTTTGGGGGCAAAATTTCTTAAGGGGGGAAGAATGTAACGACCCAAAGTATGTCAATAGAAAATTCCCTTCTTATATTTACAAAAACACAAAATAATGAACTACTAAGTGATAAGTGACCTTTAATCATAATTTTGTCACCCCTATGTTTGGAATTTTAAAAATCCGACATACACGGTTGTGTTCAAGATAGTTTTTGCAGTCTAATGAAACAAAAATACTTTTTAGTGAATAGTAACCTACCCTTTTGAATAGTAACCTACCCTTATGAATAGTAATATGACCCTTATGAATAGTAAATAAGAGTAACATTACCTATGAATAATAAAATAAAATTTAGACATCATAGAAAGTGATAATTTGACCTTAGTAAACCTTTTTGGTATTTTATAAGTCATAAATAATTAATTATAATTAATTAATTCATTTAAATGAATATTTATTTTCCTGAAATATATTCATAAATTATTTAATCAATGTCTAATAGTTTTTAGATAATTTTATAAGACCCTACGTAATTTTTGAAAGAACTGCAAAATCAGTTTTAATTTTTAAAAACTGTTTTTTAAGTTAATTATGATTTTAATTAAATATTAAATTAATAATATTTAGAAAATTATTTTTGAAAAATGGACATCATTTTTGGATTCTACACGTCGAAAAATGGTAGGGGTAAATTTTTGGGTTTATTCTGAAATACTTCAATTTTTGGGTGAATAGTAAAAATATACTATTTTTCGCATAATCGATGTACACTAAATTGCATCATTAATGATGTAATGATGAAATAAACATTCTAGAACTTTAGTTTCAGCCAAAACCTATTAAATTTCATAAATTATTCCTTGAAATACAATAAATCCAATTCTCAAACCTAAAAAGAACTTTCCAAAGCCTAAAGTCAAAAGGTGATTTCTTAAAGTGTCTTTTTCTCTTTCTTTCTCTTTCCTTTTAATAAATTAATGAATTCGAATTATAAAGAAGATTTAAAGCCTAAAAATAATTATATTATATTTATATATGATTTAGGATGTCAGAAAACTACTATTACAAGTCTAACTCTTGATATATTATTTTATTTAATATTTTATGCCAAAAACACCTCCCTCCTCATGTATAAATAAGCCCCCCTCCTCTTGCCAAACCACACCTCTCAAGCTTCAAGAATTGTCTAACCTCTACCCAAACACCTTCCCTAGCCTCTCCCCCACGTCCAAGAGCTCCTGTTCTCATCAAAAGACCAAGCTTAGGCCCTTAAGGAGGTTCTCAAGTGAAGGATCCAAAAGGTGATTTCTCTCCCTCTTCTCCTTTAATTTCCTTTCAAGTTCAAGTTCCTTTCTTGATCTCTCCCCACCTATATTCATCCAAATTGTTTTTTAACTCCAGTATTATACATATACTGTAATATTATGATTCTAATAGTATATTATATCACCCCACACCCTTTCCCTCTTCCTTTTATTTTATTAAAGAGAACGTTGTTTATGTGGTGATAATTTATCACCTTCAAAAACCACATGTTCTCTTCTTCCATTTCTACCTTCAATCTGGTCATGAAACCACTTTTATGGTTGAACTAAAATATGTTATATGTATTATGTTCTATTTTATGTTCTGGAAATAACCTATGGCCATATTACTAAGTGAAAAGTTAAAATGAGTTCGTTGTGATCCAAAAACCGCTGAAATTAACCCAAATAATCTTCATTTAATTATTATCTAATGATTCGTCCACATGGATCTAATATAACTCATTATAAAATCATTCAAGATTCTGTAATATCATTAATTACATGTAATATCAGTTCTGGATGTTTACCCATGATCTACCCAAACATCAATTTAAGAATACAAGTGGACCATTCAAGAAAACCATGAGAACGTACACCCCCGATCAATGTTTTTAAACTCTATAAGTCATCCAAAGGAACATAATATGAAATAATGAAACCAGAATGAACCCTATTAATGTATAAAATGTTCTTTAATTTCTAATTAATGAATATAATGTCATTATATAGGACATTAAAGAGAAGGAGGCATTCGAGTACAATGTAGGGGGAAATCTCGAACCCAATTTTCTCCCTTCGGGTTCTCCCTCTTTCACTCAATTTTTGATATGGTTACTCCTCAAAGATCATTTTGTTCATCTTTTCCTTTACTTTTCTGGGATATACATGTTTTTCACTGGTTTTTATGTCCATAAAAATGTTTTCCAAAAGAACTCTTCTTTCAAGATCTCACCTTTTACCTCTCATTCAAGGTTGATGGTTCTTGTATCAAGTATGTTGTTCCCTCTTTATTTTGGGAATGAAAAGATTATGAATGTGTTATTATGAGCTGAAACCCATTCCATTCCATTGGTTATTTATTTATATGTTTGATATTTGTTCTATGTGGCAAGAATTATAATGATAATGTTATGATGTGATGGGTGCGCCCGGAATTGTATAGCGCAATATGAATGTTTAAATGTGACGGGTTCGCCCGGAATTATACAGCGCTCCAATGCATTGGGTAAAGTGATGAATCTCATGAGTAAATGTGAAATGATGTGTGAACATGATGCTATCTTTGTTCACAAGTATGTGTTGTAGTTAACCACTAAGACATGATGTTTCATTTTTTATGCATTGCCACATTTCAAGTCTATTATTTATGATCCTCTCATGTTAATGATTCTTTGCCTATGTCATGATTATGCTCACCCCATGATGTATTGTTCTTATCTATCCTCTTACTGGGCTTTTAGCTCACCCCTTTTGATGTATATCCTCATGTGGCTACATGTACTAAGGAGAGGACAAGTTCTACTAAGAAGCTATAGAAGAAGAAATTAAATAAATGTTTATGGTTGATGTTGTATTTGTTATGTATGGTCCTAGTTTTCCCAAGACACTAAACCTCTGGATCCTCCATGTGTAATACTATTGTGTTGTTTATCTTTAAAATGATGTAATAGTAATTTAAGAAAAGGCCGGGTCGCTATATAGATTATACTTAAACCCCTATAGCCAAACTTCTTGAGTTATTACTATGAGTTTCATTTAAATTATAAGGCCATAGATTCCTTGTTACACCTTGGTTCTTGTATTATTATTACAATAACATTATCAATTACTCAGGTAAATTATGTCTTAGTCCAAAGTAGGTATTTATCAGTCAAGTATTCCATTAGGATATTGAACCATAAAGAGTTTTGATATATTGTTGTTTTACATTTATTAATCATAAACATATTTTTTATTCGATATTCACAAACTGCATAGTATTTGATGCTATTGGTGGTGGCCTACTGAGTTTTAATAACACCATATTTAGGATTCCATGTGGCACCTAGAATGAATTCATGGATATAGTAAGGGATAAGGGGAACCATAAACCATTGACGTTTAACTTCTATTCTAGGATAGAGTATGGGAGAAGAGGAATGAGATTATACTTGCGATGCTATTGGATATAATCTTATGTATTCATGTACCTTTTGTAAAGCATGATCACATGTGTTCTTGATACTTGTTTCCCTTACCAATAATTTTTGAATAACATCAGGATATCATTTTATATATGTTAATACTTACATATTTTGGTTATTTATTCTTATCTGGATGATTTACCTTCCACCATTGATTTTTTATATGATTTTAATGGTTGTTTATATATTTTACACCATCATGTTCCACTCTTATCATGAGGGTATAGTACCCCCATCATACCATCACAAACCCTCAGTACTAGTCAGTAGCCTTTGGTATATGGGGAGACATGTTTCAGGCCATGTGTCCAGCTGAGTCAAGTTATTCATCCGTGAACTGGGTATGGTATGTTATGAAGTGGTATATTCGGTTTCTTTTATTATCTTTCTATTTTGGTATTGTATACATAGGATTATGAAGTGTTTGAATTTGGTATTGAGAATATTATTAGGAGTATCTAACCCACATATAGGGAAAAATAAATGTTTCCTTGGATGTGAAATTCTATTCAACTTTTTTTTCCTTTTATAGTTCAACTTATTTCATCATTGGGTAGCAAAAATGACTTGTGAAATTTATCATCAACATTGAATTACTTTTACCCTTGACCTGATATAGGAAGAGAGTATTGTAACATGCATCATTATTATCACCTATGGATTTATCTATCATACATATTACATACCAGATTTATTTTAATGGTTTCATTACCTACAACACATCATATGTGTCTTAAAATAAAATATTTGAAAATTGGGCTAGAATTTATTTAAGGAAAGATAAATAATTTGTTAAATAAAGTATCTTCATAAACCTAAATGGTATTTTTCAATATATATTGATGGATACACCTTAACTAATCAATTATGACATGTTTGATCCATGAATGATTGGTTTCATGTGATAGAAAGTTAGAGGTTTCAATTAAATGGGTACCAATTGAAATTTATAAAGTGCGAAGGACTTTATAAATTAAGAATGGAGACCCATATTATTAAAACTTGTACATGGAACTTTACATCCTACAAATGAATGAAACGTGGAATTAGTTTTAATTTCATGTAGTTATAATTATAACTTATAAGGCATAGGCTTTTATAACTTAGGAATGGTGATTCATCTGACTAGACCTTTATACATAAAATTAAGAACTACTGAATTATAATTATTGAATGAAATGGTTGTTGTAAAATAGGGATGATCTTTTAAACTTAAATGGTGTTTTATAACTTGCAATTGACACTCAATATATGTGAACCTATGATATGAGATATGAGGCCGTGACCCAAACCTGACCTAAAAGTGTGTGTTTGGAGTATCACTTGTGTTCTGAATGATCTTTTAAATTATATGGATAAAGATATAGTGCCACCTATGGATACTCATATTTTTCTTGGATTCCGAATCAATTTCCAACTTCAATATAATTTCATACAGTTAGTACAGTCTATATTATAAGCTTCATACCCTACACCAACTATGAAATATTTGAATTGAGAGTTCTAGCAGCAACACCCTCCTACCATTTTGGGGGGAGGTGGTCCCAAGGTTTTTGAGTCAGTGTTAGAGGATATTATTATTATCTTCAATCATCTAGACACATCACTAATTAGGATAATGAATCTTAAATATTACATGCTTAGAAGATCTTCCAAGAGATGTTGGAATGTTTTGGCCCAGGTTGATCAGTATCAGGTTATGGTTTGAAGGGATTTTGAATATAGCTTCTATGATTATTTCATTCCTGATTCATTTTGGGTTGAATGTGATATAGAGTTTATATACTTGGAGAATGTAATAATATCTGTTATGGAATACTCTTCTCATTTCATGGATCTTTAGAATTTACTTCCCAATATCCTTTGCGTTGAGTAGTCTAGAGCTAGGAAATTAGTGGATGAGATTAACTATTCCATATGATCATAGGTAAACATTTTATATCTGATGAATATTCCTAAGATAGTCAACTATGCCCTTATCATTGGGAGAAACCTGAGGGAAGATGAAGTTGTGGTTTAGATAAGTTTAGTTCTTAGATAGGGAAGCATTTTATATAGTGAAAGAAAGCATTTTATAGAGTCTTCTCAATTGGGATGTGGCATCCAAATCACTGACACTAGTAATAATGTGGTATGCCACCAATGTGGGTGGCTAGGTCACATGAATGATCAATGTACCTGAGGCATAGTTAAGTTTTAAGACTACGTCTGAATGGGTATTCTTAAACATTTTTATAGAACATTTCCTAAATTTTTTAGTGAGAGAGGATCTTAACTAACTCCAACTTCTAGAGTGGTATCAGTAGCTCCATTATAGGTAGGGAGTTAGAGTACTAAAGGTCATTTTGGATGAGGAGGTGGTCATGGACAAGGTAGACCAAACTATGAGATGCAGCACCAGTATAGTGGACTCATTCAATCTCATAAAAGTGTAGATTAGGGCTATGGAATATGATAAAAATACACACTATAGCCTATCCCCAAGGAGTAGAGTGGTAGTCCATCTACATTCTGATGTAAGATGTCTGTATCCTAAACCTTAGTATCTTCTTTATTTGATAACAGTGCCTCCCAATATTTTATGTTTATGGATATCATGGAGAGTCTTGGTCTTGTCATAATTTATTTATATGGAGTGTTGAATCCCTCTACTGGGTATATAATCAAAATATATGCACCTATTAAAGGCATTTACCTAAATATAGGTGGCTATCCTTTCATATAGACCATTTCATTATCGTGATGATAGGATTCAAAATAAGCCTTAGGATGTAATGGTTATTATTATATTGTTCCTATATTGATTTCTATCACTAAAGGGTTTCCTTCATATACCTTGAGGGAGGTAACTATATTTAAAAGGGATAATGGGATGTGCATGTGAGTTAATATGGATCTAAGAATCATGGGATAAACAGAGTAATAACCTAGATTTCTAGACTTATTTTAGATGATCAAGGTTCATGCAAGTTAGATTTCTGTCCAAGAGAGGAGTGATTTAGTGAAGTCTTCCAAGAAGAATTTTTTAGGCTACCTCCCAGGAGGGGGGTTGGTTTTACTATTGATCTAGTTCCAGGTGCAAAACTAATATTTATCCCACCGTACAAGATGGAACCTAATGATATTATATAACTCAATAGGTAGTTGTAGGACCTAGAATATAAGGGATTTATATGACTTAGTATTTCACCCTGAAGTTCTCCCATTCTTTTCGCCAAGAAGGCAGATTAATCTCTAAGGATATATATGTATTATTGGAAGTTAAACTAGATCACCATTAAGAATCAACATCCACTACCCCACATAGATGATCTCTTCAATTAGATATAAGTATCCAAGGTTATCTCATAGATTTATTTGAGTTTGGGATATCATCAGGTTTGAGTTAGAACCTCAAACATACCTCATATAGATTTATAAAGAAGATATAGTTTATAGGAGTATCTGGTAATGTTGTTTGGTCTAACAAATGAAACAAAATTCTTTATAAATATGAATAATTAGGGATTTTAACTATTTATGGACTCTTTCATTATAGTATTCAGGGATGAAATTTTGGTGTACTCACAGACTTGGCATGATCATTCTAAACAACATGATATCATATTAAGTACACTGAAAGAGAATAAGTTGTCTCCCAAGCTCAAAAAATGTCTATTATAGATTTATAGAGTTAAATTCTTGGGTCATATCATATCTAAAGCAGTAGTAATTGTGAATCTAGAGAAGGTGAGATCCATATTTTCCGGGTAAAATCTCAAGAATGCCTTTGATATACAGAGTTTCTTAGGGGTAGTTGGATATGAAAAGAAATTATTTTAGGACTTATCTTGACTTGAAGAGGCTCTTACTATCCTGAAGAGTAATGGATTTAAATTATCATGGTTTAAATATTGTAAAAAATCATTTTAGGAGTTTAAAGGAAGACTTACCTTATCACCAGTCTTAATTTTACCTAATCTTAGTAGAGTCTATACAGTTTATTATGATATATCAGGCATTGTTATGGGAGAAGTACTGATGAAATGAGACTAAATTGGGGTATATAGTTTTTTAAAATTTAGGCCTCATGAATTAAATTACACAACACACAACCTCAATATAGTAGTTGTTGTTTATGCCTTGAGTTGTTGGATGCATTATATATCAGGGGAGTGGTTCTTAGTTTACACATGCTATAAATATCTCAAATACATATTCAATAAGTGTGTATTGAATCTCATATAGTTAAGGTGAATTTAATACCTACAATATTTTAATTTTTAGCCTAATTATATACTTGAGAAAGGCAATGTATTGGATGATGCTCTGAATAGTAAGACCCAGACACAAGCGGTTTAAGAGTCCAATAGTAAATGGAAATTGATGGACTAATTTATGAGATCCATCTTGAGATTCATGAGTGTCATGGAAATTATATTATTGTGGATTTATCAGTGACTTATTCACTTCTATATCAAGTGAATATAAGATAAATTTCTGATTTTGAGGGCTCAGTTCTAAGGAAGAACATTTTAGGTTGGGACCCACCACCTGGTTGGTATGTTGACGGGAATAAGATCATAGGAATTCATAAGCATGTGTAAGTTTTAGAAGACATAAGAGAAGAGTTTATATGGTAATATCATTCCTATTATTGATAAGTAAATCCTAGAATTTCCAATATGTAATATAACTTACACCTCCAGTACTGGTGTCCGGGTATGAAAATGAAGATACCGGGTTTTGTTACTAGGTGTTTCACCTGTCAGCAGGTGAAGGTGGTGCACCAGTGACCTACATGAATTTTGAAGCCTTAATCCATTCATGAATAGAAATATGATGATATCACTATAGAGTTTATGATGGGATTAACAAGTTCCACTCAAAGAAGTGACATAGTATGTGTGATATTTGATAGGTTTACAAAGGTCACCCAATTCCTATATATTAAGGATACCTTTTTAGTGGATGATATGGGGAGGCTATATGTCATAGAGATTATAACCCTTTATGGAGTCCCTCATACAATTGAATCAAATAGAGACACTCACTTTATGCCATATTTCTGGAAGGGGTTGTAGAATGTCTTAGGTTCATAGGTAATTTTGATTACAACCTACCATGCTTAGACCGATAATTAGTTTGACCATATGATACACATTTTAGAGGATTTGATCCAAAAATGAATCCTTGATTTTGAATGATTTTGGGAATGAAATTGACCTATTTTGGAGTTTTTTATAACAATAGATTACAAGATACTATATATATGGATTCTTTTGAGGCCCTATATGGTAGGAAATTTTTTTCACCCATGTTTCGGTTAGAGGTGGGAAAGTTAGTGCTACTAGGAACACAAATCATTCAGGATAAATTTGAGTAGGTAAAACTTATCAAGAAATGTATGGCTATAGCTCAGTCATGGAAGAGGTATTATGTTGATCATCACCAATTACCTCTAGAGTTTGGGGAGAGATATTATGTCTTCTTTCATGTATCTACTTGATTGAGGAATCAATGGATTCATAAAAATGATAAGATGTCACATAGGTTCATTGGTCCCCTTGAGATTTTGGAGAGAGACAGGATGATAGCCTATCCATTTCAGTTAACTCATAGGTATTGGGACTTGAATGACATCTTCCATGTTTCATAGATTCACCGTTACCATTTGGACCTATTTCATGTATTTAATGCGGATGAGGTTGATTTGGATATTGATGTTTTTGTTGAATAATACCTAGAATCTATCATATATTTGGGCATGAAATATCTCTAGGGAGGGTATGTTCCTTTAGTTTAGTTTTTATGGAAGAACGACCATATACATGATGAGAATTGGGAGTGAGAGGCTGAAGTACATGCCCAGTGGTTGAAAATATTCTCAGATGATATTCTACCACCCTTGAAAGGGAAACTTACAGGTGAATTATTTTTAAGAGGGGAGGTTATAATGTCCCAAATTTTTAGATAGGTAAAGATCCTTTAAATTTAATTTTAAACCTCTTTTTTCACTCTAATGAAAGTTCCTAAGAGTTCATGGAAGGTTTCAGGAGAATCTGAGGCTAGTTCAAATCCAAAATAACCATTTTTTTGGAAAAAAATTTTAGTCTCACAGTTGGTGCATGGTTAGAAGTAACCATTACAATAAACTACGTGCCCAAAAATAGGAGGTGAATAATTTGATAAACAATGCAAGGGAGGCTGTGTAGCCATGAGAAATGGTGTAGGCCCATTATAGAGGTGATCCACATGGTATGCACATGAGTTTTCTAACTGTTCACTAATCATTCAAGGTATGTGTTCTAGACATTTCTAGTGTATGTTTGGTGTATGGTTTGGACAATTCTGTGGCCAAATAATCTGTCCAAACCATGTTACCATTTAAAAATTGGTGAAATTAATATTCCCCTACCTTCTTTAATTAATTCCCCATCATTTCGTCTCCTCTCCATGTACAACACAACCCTCCACTGAGAACTCTCCTCCATCAATATAGGATTTGATCCTTATCTTCCATAAAATATATAATTCAAGCACTTTTCATATCATTGGATTACTCTTTGTAAGACCTTTAATCCTCTTTCTTCCTTTCTTCATTTATATTTCCATTTGGAATGCTATCTCCATGTGAGATCATACACCCTATTTTTAGTGTAACACCCCAAAATTATAAAAGAATATCATTTTATTGAATAGATTATGGAAATTGAAACATTGAGTTTATCTTTAATTACACCCAACATAGAGTTAAGCTTACATTTAATCCAATAAATAGTTTTTTGATGGCATGCATTACATGCAAGATTGAGTTTTATCATACAATAATATATTATTATTATTATTATTAATATGAAAATTATCGCTTATTATTTGAAATGATGGGTAAAAATATGATCAGATAACATATTTAAATATGTATTTTACGTAAGAACATTTTTTATCTATTGACAATTAATGAAAATAATAATCATTTGGAAGAGAAAGAAATGTTTTCAAGAAAACAATATATTTTTTTTCTAAATGTTAGTGTAGTCATTATCTGTGAACTTAATTTAAATTTAATTTTTACTGATTTTAGAAACATTATTTGAAAAAATAAAATTCATATTTGAATATAAATACCAAAATTATATTAGGGTAAATTTTTGGGATTTTTCTAAGAAGTTTCATTTTTTTGATGAATAATGAAATATATTGAATTTTAAGTGAAAACATTCTTTTTGTATAAATAATTTATAATGTTAAATTATATTTTTAATTTTTTGCAAGTAAAATTAGTTCAATTATATATAAATTAATCTAATTTAGGGAATTTTAATAATTTTAATATTTAATTTTCATATAAATTATTTTTAAACTTTTGAAAATTTTCACTTTAAAAATACGCTTTCTCATTAAGTTTGAGGGATTAATTTTAAATTAAAATTTGCAAATTTTATTAGTATAATTTTAAAAAATGGATTAAATATTTGTAATTAATATAATTCAAATTATATAATAAGGTCAAATTAATTTTTGACCATCATTATTATTGAAAATAGTTAAAATTAAATATCGTGATTAAGGTTAAAACTTGGTTTTGCACATTTGATGAATTTGTATTAAAATTATTTTTTACACTCACATAGGTTTTTTTAAATAAATTTTATTTAAAATTCAAAATAATTAAGTCTAAATTATTTATTAAATCTCATTTTAATTCTATTAATATAGGATAATTTCCTAGCTAAATAAAAATATACAAGTTACCGTGATAAAAACTAATAGGGTAAAATTGAGTGAACTTAAAGACCGTGTAATAACATGATAAAAATATTTTTTTTTAAGTTGAGGTGTGTCTGGACCAAATCACTCAATCCATTATTATGAAAAAATTTATCCCCATGTGGTAATGGAGACCTCCCAATAGTGAATACTTTTGAGAATTTATAGGAATTCCACTCTTTCTCAACTATAAAAGGGCACCCACTTACCCCTTCTCCACACCATCAAAAAAATTTGGTTTGGGAAAAAAACTACCTAAATCAATTCCCAAATTCCCTCCTCTCATTCAAAAATTCTTATTTTGGTAATAAATCCACCCTTTGAAAGCTTTAGTGAAAACCTAATGAGGTTACTCAAAGAAGAGGTAATGTTCTTCAATGAGCAATTTTATTTTATTTCTTTCTCCACCTAATTCAATTATTATTATTCCATGATTATATAGTAACCTAGGTATATTAAATATAATGATATTTTTATATGGTAAGGGTAATAAATAAAACTACACACACTTCCATATAATGAGTTATAAAATCATCATTCGTGTGTACAATAGACTACCGCCTCACGAAAAGGCAATGTTCACTTTTTTCCATTATCACCTTCAAAGGTTGGGAATCATGATGGGTTTATAGTTTATTTATGATATATATGATATATATGACTTTATTATGATTATTTAAATTTTATATCACACATACCTCCATGCTTTACATTTTTTGGGAAAACGATAACATCGTTCATGTGTACGGCGGACTACCGCCTCACGAAGCGATGTGATTCGTTCATGATTTACATGGAATGTATTAAGGATGAGTTTAATAAAAATATATTTTTATTTGACAAGAAAATTAAACTATTATGATAACACACACATATATATATATCATTTAATTGAATTTTAATTCTTTCAATATGATAAGAAAATGGAAACAACTTTCATGTGTACGTACGGTCTATCGTCTCTATGAATGATGTATTTAATTTCCTATCACTAAATTTCATGAATTACTCTAAATACACATATAATGAATATATATGATATTTTTTAATGATTATTATTCTATATATTATATAAATATATAATATATGAAATAACTAGAATATTCATGATGATACACACATGAAAAATTAAGGCAATTAACAACCAAAATAATGAAAATAATGAAAGTGTATTAATGAAGGGGTAATAATATGTCATAATAGGATAATATATGATATTAAAAATATTAATATGGTCATTTAATAATTTAATAATATGATTAAAACCAATATACACGAGTTTAAAGATCATGAAATGAAATATAATCCTAAGGTAAGAGATTTCATCTCAATTAACTTTCCATTGAGACTTATTTGTTATTTTTCACCAATTCACATTTATATAGTGAATATACTACCCCTTTACTTGTAATATCATTATTCCTTAATAATTCTGGGTATTTTAAGTTTCAATTAGAGTTATTTCATATAAGGATATTTGAATTGAAAATTACCAAGTGTTAAAAGTTATTTTACAATCTAACATTCCTTTATGATTGTTAACGTTCTCTTGAAACAATAACTTCCTTATAATCATATTTCATTTTATTCTAAATTTATCTTAAATAAAAATATTATTTTGTATTATATATGAGTTTTACCTAAACCATATAAAGTTTTTATATATGGTTCTTACTTGGACAATTATTTGATTAACAAGGGAAATATTGGTAGATTCGTGTCCTTTAATCAATACAAATATTTGATTATAAATCATATTGTTCATTAATTAAATCTTTTATTAAATATATGTGGAATGAATTGGACATGGAGAAATGTGTGGGTACCATTATATATATCACCTCAAGGCACCTATAGGTCTCACGAGATAAAATCAGTTGGACAAACCCTATTCATTTGTAACTAGTAGTTTCAAACTATATTGAGAAGAGATATTGACAGTAGTGATATGATTGGACAAACTCAATGGGTTTAAAAATTATATTTTTAAACTATATTGAGGATTTATATTGATGGAAAAGGTATCATGTTCCTAGGAAACATGACATCTGATAATTAATCATCACCTTCATTCAGATTCAGTTATCATTATCTATGAGATTTTCACTATTATATTATCTATGGATTCATTTTATTTTTAGTTTATTAATTAAATTTAATGTGTTATGAGTTATTTACCGTCCAATATTGATTCTTAACTATCTTTTCGAGATTTTGAATTTATTTAAATGGTATGTTTGTTCAGTTATTTATAAATATAGTTGGATTATGATTATTGATTCTTGATAGCTTCCATTGAACTTAACCCTTACTAATCATTTTAGATCACCCTTATTTTTTTTCTTTTAACAATGATTCCATATAGTTTTATATGAATTATATGTCGGTATATGGTCATTATAAATTATTTATTCTTAAAAAAATTATGTTGTAATTCCTGTATTCAAATGTAATATAAGACTCAAGTATGTATCTAGTTAACCGATACTACTAAAATATTTTTTCCTCCAGGATGCAATTCCTTGTATCTTATGCCAAGGTAAGGTAGAATGAAACTGGCCCGGAGATGATGGTTTTGGGGTCTCTACCATTGGTATCAAATTAGGTTTAGTATAAACTGTGGGAACTAGATTTAGGATAACATAGATTAGTGAGCATAACCCTATGATAGAATTTGAGGATAAGTATAGAAGAACATCCTATAATTTAGGTATGATAGATATTTTGTGGTTTTATCTAGAAATACATCCTGATATAGATACTATAAGAATATTTGGTTATAGCATAGATGTACCTAGGTGTAATAACTCTGAAAAGGGAGCATTGGGCAGGACCAAATCATTACCTTGTACACAAAAATGAAACTTACTACACACCAGGTTTTACACTCTTAAGGGACTTGATTATGGTAATTCAAAATTTTCTTATAAACCATTATGAATAATTTTAAAATAAATATTTCCTGAAAGAACCCAAATTCTTTTATTATGATTTGAAAAATGCATAAATTTTAATTTAGGATAAGTGTTTCACCATATTTAAAATTATAAATTATGAATTAAAATTCATAATTTTATGAGATAATACAATATATTCCATTGTTTATAAATGGAAACTAGATGGAATATGGTTATTAATATTTATGGACCATCTAGAGATTACCCTGCTACAAAAACCAAAATAGCTGGTATTGGAATAGATCAAATTATGGCTATATTAGGGAAGCTTAATCATTTAATGACACATAACCTTTCCCAGATGGAGTAACATATTCCAGAATGAGATTCCTATTTTGATGGACCACTTTATGTGATATAAGACCCCATCATTTAGTTGGACTAATAGTTTTATTATATCCAATAAATATATTAAGTCTCTGAAGAAGACATTTATCACATCTGGATGTGGTGAAAAGGAAAGTGTGAAACTTGTGGTGTATTTTCTCAAAGGTGATACTGATGAATGGTGGTTATTGATCTAGAATAGTATGGAAGAATATGAAATAGAACTCCTAGAGTGGAAATATATTAAGGATACATTCTTTGATAAATATTTCCCTCTTTAAAAAAATAGATAGGAAAAGAAAGTTCCTTAGTATAAGGAAAAAAGAGTAACGAAGTGTTGTGGGGTACTAATCTACCTTTACATGATTATCTAGGTATGCTACAAATTATATATGAAACATAGAGTTCAATATTGACCATTTCATTAAATGGATTAAGAAAAGTCTCTAAACAGTGCTAGTATCTCAAACTTTTTTTATATGATGAAATAGTTTTATATGATGCAATGATAGAGGAATTATTTTATAAGTATTGTGGATTTTAAGGTAATCCATAGAATAAGGGGATCATAAAGAAAAAAAATAGATAAGGGAAATAAGAGAAAGAATTATTTTCACACATGTGCTAATTGTGGAAATAAATAAAATAGTACTTTATTGAAAGGAATGAGAGTTTGTTATAAGTGTGGAGAAAAGAGTCACAAGGAAAAAAATGAAAAGGGAATAAATAAAACACTCATATTCAGTGTTCAAACTATAGGTAAATGAGGAAATATGAAAATAAATGCCCTAAGAGTCAAGGGAATGTACCTCAAAAGAAGCTAAAAGATCAAGTTCAAGCTTATGCTATTGATACAACCTATGTGAAATGATTAATGTTCTTCTATATTTGGATATAATAAAAACATTGTAAAGGTATTTCATTGATTATATTCTCATTGTAAGTATTATGGAATATACAAAGATTTTAATACTGTACTATTTCATTAAGGATTTAAGAGAATATGTTGAATGATGCTGATGACCAAGAAAGATGATTTAGTGGAAAGTTCAACTGCTTGGAAAACTATTGATTGAGGGAAATATAACCTTTAATTTGTTCATGATTTTGGGATAATTATGTTGGTATGAAGAGTTAACTGATGTGGATAATCTAAATTGGGTAGTGATGACTACCTTAGAACTAATTAATGATTTTTTCAAATAGTGATTGATTTTAAATCATGTCTTGATTTAAGGAATATATCCAATAATCTATGTTTTACTTTAGTAATAAGGAAGCATTATTGTTTTCAATAATATTTTTTAGTAATGTAGGTTATTACCATGTTTCAAGATAATACAAGGTAAAGGTACTCACATGTTTGGTATGTGACTATGGAGAGATACTTCATGTTGTTGAGAGATTAATTGTAGTGTCCCTAACCCGATTAGCCACCCTAATAGTGCTATTAGGCTGGGTTCCACTGGCCTTTGTCATAGCACCCCAAATTCCAAAGACCGCTGAATAACAGCGAGGGTATAAAGATGGATAGTGGGGAGGATATACCATTAAAGGATATATATAATATAATGGTTGAAGTATATTTATAACATGAAGCATAAGAAAAGAGACATTGTAGACTCAAACCAAAACCACTAATGGAAGAAGAATAATAAAAACCAATAAATACCAAGAATAATATAATTAGAATCACTGAAAAAAACATCATAGTATAACACTTTTAGGAAAAAACTAAAAAAATTAGGAATATCTTAACATGTCCTACAGATAAATATAAAAAATAGCTCACCCATGGAAGACCATAATATAAATCATATATACATATCATCATGATGAACAGAAGTAAAAATAAAACAAAAAATTCATCAGAGGTAAGCCCTCAAGGTCATTTCCAACATCCCTTGCTAAACTACACTATAAAACAACTATTGAAGTCAATACCTTACCTAAATGTAAATACATGATATCTACACACATCACGATGGTCCCATACAAGGTGCGAGAATGTGTCTTAGTAGGATACCACCCAAGTGTGCTCACCCAACATGAGTGTTTAAGAATAAGTGTAACATAAATAAATATACGATAGATCATGATATTTAGTTAAAAAAACAAATTTATCTAGTGTTAAAAATACACTAAGAAGTTGTCACCTTCTTAAGATCATTCAAAATTCATTAAGAAGGAGAGGATCCTTGTCCCAGGTCCTAAGGTTTCTATGTTATCACATATCCCAGGTGAAACCTTAGGTTCCACCTCAAATCATGTAACCTAAAACCTCATGCCTCCTGACACCTCGTGTCTCAAACAAATCATCAACATCCCAAAGGCACAGACAAACATAGTAATCGAGCCCTCATACCCATGCACAAAAGAACACATTGGCTCAAAGCCCGAAATCCATAGGCACAGTGAAATATATCCTCAAATAAAATTCACCATCGACGCATATCACAGTGTCCTGAGAAATGGAGATATCCATTCTCCCAAAATAATCCAGGTCTATGGACTGAATATGGTGAGCCACATCCCCTAACCGATAGCTTCATCTCTATCAACCAAAGGATCCTCTCTTCCCATGTAGATTTCTGTGAAAACCATACCAAAAAAAACCCTAAGACACACTACCGGGGGCCTATGGCCACATGAGTGGTAAAAACCATCTCATCATGGAGTAAACCTTTGTGCACATGAATCAAATCGGTGCTTTGGCCATCATGGCTGAGCAGTAATCACCAAATTAATAATTTAATCCACATCAAACTGGCTCCTCGTTCCCCTACCATTATATACTTCAACCCAATAGCCATTCCATCTAATTCATCCAGAGCCATGCCCACATCCTGATAGCTTAATGCCATATATTGATGTCCATGACACCTAATCAATGGTCAACACCACCCAAGTAATCCGATCCTAGCCCAACCTGATGATCAACATCGCCTAAATCTCAATGGTCGTGCCATCCCAACTTCCTCAGGCCAAGACCATCATGACCACATGGGTCTTACCAGTATATCACAAGAATTAAATATATTCTTTTCAAATAAATAAACAATTCAATTTAATACGATTGAATTGTAAAATTTAAATGAATATATGAATTAATTATAATTTAATTGGATAACTCCAATTAAATTAAGCAACCTTCTATATACATAAAAATGCTTCAATTATACAAAACATTCAATGTAATTTAATTATACCATTTCAATGTAATTGAATTGTACCATTTTAGTGTAATAAAATTGAACCATTTCAATTTAAAAAAATAACTTGAATTAAATAAAAAATACCTTAACCTAGCTGGACAAGGTGGTCGATAACCTCTAACGTAGCCTCACATGTATGGAAAGTGTTAGGGAATTCCTAGAGGCATACCACATGGTCATACATTAAATTTTATATGAAGAAACATGGTCTCTTTCAAAACCCAAGGATGCACTAAAAAGATGAGCCCCAGAAATGACAGCAAAAACACTAAGTATGGCATGAACCACCTACATTGGACTCATAGATGGAGGAACATCAGACATTATCCTCTTACTCTAAGTGATTCGTGAGAAATTATATTTTTCATTTATCGCCCTGAAAATAGAGTAAAATGACTTGAATGGAATTAGAAATATCTTAGGTGAAAGAAAATAAAAAGAGAAGATAGGATGTGATAATCCTTACTAAGACGATTCTATTGTACCCGACGAAAAAGAAAATGGAGTACCGATAGAGGAGGGAGAGAAATCTATAGCAGAGGAGATGAGGTGGATAATTCCTCTTACTATGCATGACCCATAACATAAGAAGGAAGGAAAAGAGGAAAAAATTGAAAAATAAAGTGAAGGGGGGAAAAGTTAATTTCCTACCTTTACTGGGTTGCATGGTTAGCCCGCACAGTTTTCCAAACCGTGTGCAAACCATACAGGCTAAAATATTGAGGTACTACCCAAGTGATCATTCTTGTGTGGCACACCGCATGATTTTCTCGTACCCTGCGCTAACCGTACGAAATCCTATGAAACAACTACAGATCCCATCACAGAACCATGCACCCCACTCACACAGTTTACTAAAACTACATTGAAGATCAAAACAAGCCGCACCATTACCAAGAAGGGGCCAAACAGTTTCCCATAAACCATGACCCCTATTATACAACTCAAAAAAGGCCTTCGGGGTTCTGACTATCCTGAAACCTCTTACAAAAACCTGTGGCTTCATCTAAACCCCTAAAACCATGTAAAAACATGATATAAAGATGACATAACTCTCATAATTTGGTTCTAGTCACAAAAAAGGACACCTCCACTAATTCCAAAGTTCAAAACGGGAGAGGTTTTCAGACAAACTAAAAACCCCAAAAAGTTACATTAATGAAATGTTCATTTATAGAAATTTAGTTACCTTCTTTCTAATGGTTTGGATCATAATATTTTTCAAGATCCAAAAGGTTAACCATTTATGAAATGATTTATGTTGAACTTTGTATAAGGAATTATGGAATAATTTATTACATCACCATATAGATATTTATGCATATCATATGAATTATAATGACTATATTTTCATAATTATAACCATAGATCAAATAAATGAATTATCATTATATTATGGATACTATGACCAATTAAGAGTAAATTTTAGTGCTTTAGGAATAAAAAAACTGATTGTTGGATATTAATTTCTTGGAGTAAGGGATTAATTAAAAAAATACCAAATGATGCAATTTTGACTATAAAATAGAAATGTATCAAGTAAGTATATTCCATTATATTATTATATTGTAAAATAATTCCTCAACTATTAAAAAAAGGATCTTAAAATAAAATGTTGTCTTATTACCATCATTTTTGTTGATATAAATTGTAAGGACCCAAAATTTTCTGTGTATGTTTTTTATTATATGGGAATGTTTCGAGTTTGTGAAAATTGAAGGTGCATGATTCTGAAGCCCGGTGTTCCCAGAATGAATTTCTAAACTTATTTTAGGAACGTTAAGTAAAGGCTTGAGCGGCGTTTTTTAACTTTTGAACCGGTGCTCGGAATTGAAATTTGAGGACACAGTTGAACTCGTTGTGCCGATATTTTCTTAAGGAGACCTTCACCTCGACCATAGTAGGTCGAGGGTGGATGTTATTTTTTCAGTTTTTCGTTGGAGAATAAAAATAACATACACAAAATTTTATTTTTCTTTTTGAAACCTCATTTTTGAATTGTGGATGTGGGGACCACATGACGGTGGCTAGGCATTTAATGTTATGCATTAAATGCCCGGTTACAGAAATTATGTAACCACAACTTTCTTTAATTAATAGGTTTCATTAAAACTAAATTAAGGAAACAACTTCATAATTAAGAGTTATTTTATTAACTCTTATTGAGGGAATTGGGGGTTGTTTTTCTATTGGTGAAAGGGAGTGGAGGCCTTTTCTAAAGAATCCTCCAATGAAGAACGCCCTCTAATAAATAACTTTCTCCCGATCAAGAATGAGGACGGCACTTGAGCCCAAATCGGAAACATGTTGTGGGAGCAACGAATGCCAGCGTCCCCTTCATCGACTTCATCCTCTTCATCACACCACCTCTAATGAGAAAACAAGGTAGGGTTTTTTTATTATTGTCTTCATGGTTTGACATTGATTAAATTATCTTTAACCAACTTCTACCAACTTAACGCGGAGGGTGCGAGCCAAATGAACATGTACCAATCCCTATGCAATCCTTATTTATTATCATGTTCTTTGCGGGCTGTGATGACGGCGGTGGCACAACCAAGCCGCTGAAGGAGACTAGAGCACATTGGTCACGATAGAGGAAGGTGGCAGCCGAAACTCAACCGGACATGTAGAACTAGAGAGGTGAACGTCCGCGCCGCCGATAGTGAAGGATGCCATAGACCATTGGCCACAACAGTGGGAGGACAGTGGCGGGAACGCCAGCTGGCTGTGTGGAGGTAGGGCGGCGCATGTCCGGACCACCGGTTGAGTGGGAGGCCGCGACCCATCGGCCACGGTGGAGCAGGGTGGCGGCTGACATCTGGAGGGTTGCGTAGCGAAGCCGTGATGTGTGTCCATGCCACCAGAGCTGGAGAATGCAGTAGAGGTTCGAGGATGACCGATATACGGCCGGCCACGATGGAGCATTGGCGTGTGGCTGCGCCGCCGAAGGAAGGGCTAGCTGTTTTGGCTATCCGCGTCACGGTGAGTGAGACCGATCCAACGGGTCCAGCATGCCAACCCATTACCACACCTAGCTGAACAGTCCATTGGACCGTTTGGGTGACCTGGGGGGCGCCTCCCCTTCTGGGTGGTGGCTAGGACAGACCCCACTACAAGGGGCCACCAAAGCCGCGGGCTACACCGTGGGCCGTGTCTAGCGGCCTGTGCCCAGTGCGGGTTGGGTCGTACCTAGCGGGCCACCCCTTTATGGGCTAGGCCCGCCGTGGCCCAGCCCTTCCAGGGTGGACCCGGGTTGGGCCGGTTCAGACCGGACCCGGGCCCATCCGGACCCAGACACACCTTTTTGAAAATATCTTGAGAACCAGGCGTCCAATTGATGAACCATCTATGGAGCCAGAATCCTTGGATCAAGACAGTTCTTTTGGTATACTCAACATGAGTTTCAGATAATGTTGGAGTATGTCCGAGTTGGATCGAACCCGAATCCAACTGGGCCCTCAAAACTAAAAGGTTAATAACGTACAGACCGGGCATCTGATTCACACACCGTCTATTGCGTTGGGTTCCATATGATGTGGAGGACCTTTGGGATACTTCTTCATGGAAATTCATGATAGTTGAAATATCGACCGATGGCTTGAGGAGCAGAACCTCTCATAATTAAGCGTGATTAGTTCATGAACCATATGACTGGCTGTACTTGAGGATTTTTCAGATCCTGTGTGGGCCATATTCATATCTTGTGTGGGTCAGCACTCTGTGATGCTATGTGGGTCAGCGCATACTGATCCTGCGCGGGTCATCTCTAGATCCGGTGTGGGTCATCCCCAGATCCTGTGTGGGTCATCTTTGATCCTGTGTGGGTCGTATCCAGATCTTGTGTGGGTCATCTTCAATCTTGTGCGGGCCAACAAAAAAGCTTCTCGACGAAGTAATATGATCTAGGAATATAACTAATAATCCATACTTTCATACTTAAGTTATATCTGGGTTGGGCTAAGTCTTTACCTTTGTGGTACACTTTTGTGTGGTGAAGCCTTTGTGGTATTCTTCTGTGTGGAGTTACCTTTGTGGTACTTAAATTTTTGCTGATACCTGTGTGGTATTCTCTTGTGAGGTGTTACCTTTGTGGTACTTACCTTTGTGGTGTTACCTTTGTGTTAATCTTTCCTTCGTGGAACTGTTGAGCTTTTGGATAAGGTTTTGGGCCTTTTGTTTCCTCATGAATGAGATGGGTGTACTTGATAACTTAGGTATATGTATGAGAATATAACTAAGTAGGGTTGACTACTGTTTCCATTCTTTGTGGTTTAACCTTTGTGGATTTGAGAGACCTTCAAGGATCTCAGGGTCCCCACTGAGTATTGTTATACTCACCCCTGCACGGGCTATGACCGCATCATGTTGTGTCTTGTGCAGATGACAAATAGTGCTGACTCAGGACAAGGGTACTAGGTCTGGAGGCTACCTGAAGGTGGACCTTAGATGAGGAATACTGCAAAGATGATTACTGAGATCTGTACCTACCCTTCAGGTAGGATCTTTGGTGGGTGTTCATAGGTGTTATTTTCCAGTCTTACTTGTACTTTCCATTCAGGCTTATATTTTGGACCCTTTACTTACTGTACACACCCTTTTACTATACATTTTACCTTGTTCTTGTATCTTGCTGTGTGCTTGGACTGTGTGGTTTGTAGGTTAAAAAGGCAATGCATTCCTAGTTTCAAGGATATGTCTTTTCGGTGCTAGTCTCGAGCCCCTGGCCTATGGAAGGCGGGTTTAGGGTAGTCATGGCACAGGCCCCAGGGGATGGGTCGTGAAAAATTGGTAGCAGAGGAACCGGTTCTACCGAAAAACTTGGACTCTGATCATTTAATCAGAAATAGTGTTATGTGTTATGAGTATTGTTATCAGTTTTGGGAATCCAGTGTTGGTTCTGTGGCCGACGTATCCATACACCAGGACCCTATATTCTGATTTTGGACTCAGTGCATGAAAACATTGATTGCATGTGTGTTTTGGAAAAGTTTTCTTTGTGATCTCTTTGAGTCAACTCACCAGGTATAACTAATTGACCATGGAACACCTATTTCTTTTAGGATTCCTCGACACAGATAGCCAGCTATGGTTCCAGGTAGAGTACGTGATGATAGCCCACCGAGCGATGAGGCTTCGGTGCAGGGCCACCTTACGGCAGTTGTACCATCGGGTGGTGTACCATCAACACCACTACCCATTGGGAAATCGATAGTAATAGCCCCAACAATAGAGGGTGCATAACGCTTGATCACGTTGCATGAGTTTCAGTTCCAGAGGCCACTGAGGTTTCAGGGAGAGACTGATCTACAGGCAGTTGAGGACATGCTGAAGGTCGTGGTTAGAGTGTTTCAACTAGTAGGGACACCAGTTGATCTCATGGTGATTCTTGCTGCCAGTGTTCTTCAGTCAGCAGTGGGAAGATAGTGGATCTTGATGCTTCAGGTTTACGATGAGGTCACTCTCATCTAGGCAGACTTTGAGATCTTTTTTAGGGAAGAGTTCATCCCAGTGACCTTATGATCCATGCATATACAAGAGTTTCTCCACTTGCAGCAGGGTAGCATGACCACAACTCAGTATTCAGCGAGGTTCACTAACCTCTCGTACTACTCCACTGACATGGTGCATGACCCTTTCTTCAGGGCCTGGACCATTAAGTAGGGGATCAGACATGAGATTAGAGCTTCGATAATTTCTCTCACCATCTCGACGCAGATGAGGGTGTTAGAGAGAGCACTCTTAGTGGAGAGATTCCTTGCTGAGCAGGCACCAAAAGCAAGACCCACCACCAAATGTCACATTGCATAGTCATCTGCCACTGGTAGCAGACAGATGACGCAGAGTCCCAAGAAGACAATACCTACTGATGGACTACCGCAGGATACCAGGTTGATTGTGCGGGGCTCTTGAGACAGAGTAGAACATGCGAGGAGCAGGAAGTGATACTCATGTGACAGGTAGGGTCACATGGCTCATGACTACCTGACCCTCCATACGGATGACCAATAGATGGTTGAAGGACCACCTGGGTAGAGGAAAAGATTCGATCAAGGAGGTATGAATGTAGGAGGAAGATGTGGTAGAGGAGCAGGCCGTGCAGTAGGCAGTGGGTGATGATTCGATGTTCTACCACCACCACCTCCAGGTGGTCCACCCCGACCACAGGGAGTAGGTGGACATGGATGATCTCAGCTTTAGACAGCTGAGTCCTATGACCACGACGCTCTGTATATTATTAGAGGTATGATCTGTGTCTACTCCACCATAGCTACAATTCTTATAGACACATGTTCCAGTCACTCTTTTATTTCCACAACCCTTGTTCAGAGATCAGATATACCAGTGGAGCCATTGGCTCAATACATATGGCTAGAGATTCCTACGGGTGTAGATTCGACCATTACACACTGGTGCCAGTACTGTGATCTTACTCTAGGAGGAGAGAGCTTTGGCTAGGATCTCTTAGTAGTGGTGTCGAGGCCTTACAACGTCATCTTGGGTATGAACTAGTTATCTACAGTTCATGCTCAGATTGACTGTATTAGGCACAAAGTGCGGTGTGTCCACATGGACGAGACCAGGTTTTCCTTAACTAGAGAGAATGAAACCTTTTCTGTACAGGATGGACTTACCCGGAGGAGGGTACAACCAATCACTCATCAGTTGTCTAGCCTTACCCTTAGAGTAGTTGATGTTGAGAGTCTGTGCTATCTTATAGTGGTGGACCAGTACGCTGATGTTTTCCTTGACGATTTTCTGGGTCTACGCCCTCATAGAGAGGTGGAATTTTATATCAACTTATACCTCAAGACGACATTGATATCTATTCCATCATATCAGATGGCTCCTGCAGAGCTTTGAGAGTTATGAGTATAGTTGGAGGACTTGCAGAGCAAGGGGTTTATTAGGCCCAGTGTTTCTCCTTGGGTAGACCTGATTTTGTTCTCCAAGAATGCATATGGGAGTTTGAGACTCTATGTGGACTATTGGTTCCTAAACCAGGTGATCATGAAGAATAAGTACCCACTACTGAGGATTGACGATATCATCAATCAGTTAAAGGGAGCACGATGGTATTTGAAGATAGACTTCAGGTCAAGCTATCACAAGCTCAGGGTACGAGATGAGGATGTGCATAATATGACCTTTATATGTTGGTATGGCCATTATGCATTCTTGTTTATGCCATTCGGCTTAACCAACGCCCTGATAGTGTTCATGGGACTCATGAATATGATCTTCTAGGCATAACTCGATCGCTTTGTGGCCGTCTTTATCAACGATATCTTGATATACTCAGCTAAAGAGGAGGAGCATGCTAATCATCTAAAGATAGTTCTAGATAAACTCTAAGAGCACTAGATTTATGGTAAACTCTCGAAGTTACAGTTCTGGATACGAGAGATAGACTTTCTAGGACATGTCATCTCAGAGGCTGGATTTGTGGTGGATCTAGAAAATATTGAGGCTATACTTGCTTGGGAGCCACCCAGAAGTGTGACAGAGGTGCAGAGTTTCATGGGTTTGGCCAGTTACTACTGGAGGTTTGTGCCTAACTTTTCCAGAGTCGTGACACCCTTATTAGCATTGATGAAAAAGGGAAACCCTTCGTGTGGTCGGAGAGATACTAGCATAGTTTCCAGGAGCTGAGGCAGAGACCGATGAGTGCCCCCATCTTGAGGCTATAGGAGGAGGGCGTTGGGTACGTAGTCTGTTATGATGCATCAAGGACTGGGATTGGATGTGTCCTAATGTAGGAGCGAGCAGTGATCACATTTAGTTCCCAATAGCTGAGACATCATGAGCAGAACTATGCTACCCATGACCTGGAGTTGGAGGTAGTGGTCTTCATCTTGAAGATGGGGTGAAATTATTTGATGGTCAAATGTTTTACAGTCTACTCTGATCAAAAGAGTCTTAGGTATATCTTCTCTTAGAATTACTTGAACTTGAGAAAATGGTGTTGGCTTGAGTTCCTCTAGGACTATGACTTTGAGATTGCCTATACTCATGGGAAGGGGAACATAGTAGCAGATTCACTTAGTAGGAGATCTGGTTTACAAATTATGAGTGAGGTGATGGAGCATCTAGCCACTTTTTAGACATACTACATGGATCGAGATGTAGTAGATTATCTTCAGTCTTTGACAGTAACTCCCCCACTCCTTCAGCGAGTCATGGAGGTGTATCTTGGAGACATTGACTGCGAGGCTTGACATGCTCAGATATCCACAAGACATGCACCTGATGGATTTTCTGAAGGTGGGGAGCAAGTCATCCTCTTTAGAGGGTGTACTATGGTACCCGTGGCTCTACAAGAGGAAGTGTTTAGGGAGTTCTATACATCCCCTCTATCAGTACATCCAGGAGTGGAAAAGATGTACCAGGACTTTCGGTGTCAGCATTGGTGGTGAGAATGAAGAAAACAGTGGTAGAGTTTCTCTCATGGTGTCTCACTTTTCAGCAAGTGAAGGCAGAGCATAAAGTTTCAGCAGGCTTAGTTCAGCCACTAGAGGTGCCAGAGTGGAAGTGGGATGGAATTTCCATGGACTTCATGGTAGGAGATCCATGCACATCCAAGGGGCATGATTTCATCTGGGTGATCGTTGACCGACTCACCAAGTTGGCCCACTTCCTACCTATTAGAAAATAGGGATTAGTAGAGGTCTTGGGATGCCTCTACGTGCAGTAGATTGTATGGCTTCATGGCATGCCATCTACGATTGTCTACGATCGTGATGCTTGTTTTAATTCTCAGCTATGTAAGTGGTTACATGAGGCATTCAGGACTCAGCTTCTATTGAGCACCGCCTTCCACTCTCAAATGGATGGTCAGACAAAGAGGACCATTCAGACCCTTGAGGAAATGTTGCATGCTTGAATTATTGATTTAGGTAGCAACTGGGAGTAACACTTGCCTTTGATGGAGTTATCTTACAAAAAATAGTTATCACTCCACTCTCGGTATGGAACCATTTGAGGCACTGTACCGACGGCCTTGCAGATCACCTATGTGCTGGGCTGACCCACGGGAGTCAACAATCATGGGACAAGAGATGATATGAACTACCATGGAGAAAGTGTAGATCATCCAGGAATAGATGAAGACTGCACAGAGCGGACATAAGTCTTTTGCTGACTGTAGATAGAGACCACAGGAGTTCGAGGATGGCGACCATGTCTTTTTACGAGTCTCACCTCGATGAGGTTTTACAAGATTTGGCTGGGGCGGCAAGTTATCTATGAGGTTCATATGATCCTTTCAGGTCCTCAATATAGTTGGTGAGGTGGATTACTTCTTAGCTCTTCCACCTCAGTTTCACTGGGTGCATAACGTCTTCCACATATCCTAGTTGAGGAGGTACGCGGTTGATACCTCACACATCATTGACTGGGGTGAGCTGAACATCGAGGATGCAACAACGTTTTCAGAGGTTCCAATAGAGACCGAGGATTGATATGAGAGAGTTCTACGTGGGCGATCAATACCTCTGGTGTGCGTATGATGGTAGAACGATAACCTCCAAGAGAGAACATGGGAGCGAGATACTCAGGTTTGTGCTCAGTACCCCCACTTGTTTCCCTAGTTTGTGTTGTGGTTTTTGAGGATGCAAAGCCCTGAGGTGGGGAGAATGTAAAGACCCAGAATTTTCCATGTATTTTTTAATTATATGGGAATGTTTTGAGTTCATGAAAATTGATGGCGCATGAATCCAAGGCCTGGTGTGCTGGGAATGAATTTCTAAACTTTTTTAGGTACGTTTAGTAAACATGTGAGCATCATTTTGTAACTTTTGAACCAGCGCTTGGAATTACAATTCGAGGACACCGTTGAACTCGCAACACCGATATTCACTTAAGGAGACCTTCACCTCAACCACAATAGGTCAAGGGTGGAATTTAGTTTTTCAGTTTTTTGTGGGAGAAGAAAAAGAAAATAAATAACATTTTATTTTTCTTTTTGAAACCTCATTTTTGAATTGTGGAGGTGGGGACCACACGAGGGTGTTCAGGCATTTAAGGCTGGTAATTAAATGCCCAGTTACACAAATTACGTAACCACAACTCTCTTTAATAAATAGGGTTCATTAAACCTAAATTAATGAAACCAATTTTTAATTAAGAGTTATTTTATTAACTCTTCTTGAGGGAATTGGGCGTTGTTTTTCTATTGGTGAAAGGGAGAGGAGGCCTTTGCTAGAGAATCATCCAACGAAGAACTTATTCTAATAAAGAACTTTCTCCAGATCAATAATAAGGATGACGCCTGAGCCTAGATTGGAAATGTCTTGTGGGAGCGACGAACACCAACATCTCCTTCATCGACTTCATCCTCTTCCACATGCCACCTCTAATGAGAAAACAAGGTAGGGTTTGTTTATTATTGTCTTCATGGTTTCACATTTATTAAATTACCTTGAACCACCTACTAAAAACATAACACAGAGGGTGCAGGCCAGAAAAACATGGCCCAATCCCTCTAAAATCCTTCTTTATTTTTGCGTTCTTTGCGTGCCGCGATGACGGTGGTGGCACTACCACGCCACCGAAGGAGACTGCGGAACATTGGATATGGAAGAGGAAGGAGGAGGATAACCCTGGTCACCCACATAGAACCAGGGTGACGCATGTCCATGCTGACGGTAGAAAAGGAGGCCACGACCTGGTGGCCACGGTGGTGGGAGGACAGCGACCGACACACCGGCCGACCGCATGGAGGTAGGGAGGTGCGAATCCGCACCATTGATAGAGTGGGAGGACATGGACCATCATCCAGAGTGGAGTAGGGTGGCGTCTGGCATCCATCCGAACACATGGTGAAGCAGCGGCACACGTCTGTGCCACCGGAGCTGGAGACCGCAACCACTTGGCTGCAATGGAAGTCGACCGACATCCAGCCGACAGCGGTGGAGCAGCGGCGTGGGGGCCCACTGCTGGAAGGAGGGAAGATTGTCTCATATGGGCATTCCATGGTGAGTGGGAATACTCCAGCGAGTCCTACATTCCAACCCAACACCACACCCAGCCGAACAGTCCGTTGGATCGTTCGGGTGACCTGGGGGCGCCTCCCCTCCCGGGTGGTGGCTAGGGTAAACCCTACCACCAGGGGCCACCCCAACCGTGGGATGCCGCCCAGCGGGTCGGTCCCGCTATGACCCAGCCCATCTAAGCCGGACCTGGGTCGGGCCGGGTCGACCTGAACTAGGTGGGGTTGGCCTGGACCTGGGCCCACCCAAACCCTAATATGCCTTTTTTTTCCATATGTTGATAACCGGGTGTCCGATTGATGAACCGTCTATAGCGCCAGAGTCCTTGGATCGAGAAAGTCTATTTGGTATAATCTTCTTGTTTTTTGGATAATGGTGGGGTAGGGATGGGTTGGATCAAACCTGAATCCAACTGGGCCATCTGAACTAAAAGGTTAATAACTTACAGACCGAGAGCCCGATTGATGCGCCATCTGTTGTGTTGGGTTCTATATGACATGGTGGAACTTTGGGATACATCTTCATGGGAATTCGTGGAAAGTTAAGTATCAACTGATGGATTGAGGAGGAAAACCTCTTGGAATCAAGCATGATTAGTGTTGGAACCCTGTGGCTGGCTATACTTGAGGAGTCCTCAGATCCTTTGTGGGTCATCTTCAGATTTTATGTGGGTCAGCGCTCAGCGAACCTGTGTGGGTCAGCGCATACCAATCCTATGTGGTTCATCTCCAAATCCTATGTGGGTTATCTCCAGATCCTGTGTGGGTCATCTTCAATCCTATATGGGTCCTCTCCAGATCCTGTGTGGGTCATCTTCGATCTTGTGTGGGTCAACAGCAAAGCTTCTCGATGAAGTAAGATGACCTAGAAATACAGCTAGTCATCCATACTTCCATACTTATGTTATACTTGGGGTGAGTTGAGTCTTTACCTTTGTGGTACAGTTCTGTTTGGTGAAGCCTTTTTGGTATTCTTCTATGTGGAGTTACCTTTGTGGTACTTACCTTTGTGGTGATACCTCTATGGTATTCTTCTATGAGGCATTAACTTTGTGGTACTTACCTTTGTGGTGTTACCTTCATTGTAATCTTTCCTTCATAGAATATTTGAGCTTTTGGATAAGGTTTTGGGCCTTTTGTTTCCTCATGAATGAGATGGGTGTACTTGATAACTTAGGTATATGTATGAGCATATACCTAAGTAGGGTTGACTATTGTTTCCATGCTTTGTGGTTTATCCTTCATGGATTTGAGAGACCTTCGGGGGTCTCAGGGTCCCTTTTGAGTAACTCACCCTTGCTCGGGCTATGCTTGCACCTTATCTTGTCTTGTGCAGATGATGGACAACATTGATTGAGGACAAGGGTACTAGGACTAGAGGTTGCCCAGAGGATCCTTAGCGGGTGTTCACAGGAGCTGTTTTTCAGTCTTACTTGTACATTCCAGTTGGGATTGTATTTCGAACCCTTTAATTATTGTACACAAATTTTTACTATATACATTACCTTGTGATTGTATCTTGCTGTGAGCTTGGACTATGTGATTTTTAGGTTAAAAAGGCAATGCCTTTCCAGTTTCAGGGATATAAATTTCTGATGCTAGTTTCTAGCCCCCAGCCTATGGAAGGCGGGCTTGGGGTAGTCGCAGCATAGACCCCGAGTGATGGTTTGGGACATAAATAACCTTTTCACACCTAATTGGTTTATGGTTTTGTGTTTTTTAACCCTATCTATATCACCCACTTTCTTGTGATCAATGTTCTCTATCACTCTCTATCAGTATTTTGGTGCTAGTATTCTCTTCCATGTCCATGTTTTCATTTCACACCAATGTTATCTTACATGGAAATATAGTTTTGTGATTATTCTAGATGTCCTTTGTAATTATCTTTCTCTTTTATTAAGAGGATATTTTATTAACTCGTTATATGATTTGGTGTTTCAACAAAGGAAATTTAAAACATCAAACCCTAGATTACCGAGATCAAGATTAAATTGAGAAGATGAAAATATTTAAGGTGTGGAAAATATAACACCATGAAATTATAAAATAATAAAACCTTATTCAATATCATATAAAAAATGAAACAATTAGTTTTTATTTAATTACAAACAACATATATTTTATCTTTTATTTCACGTAACATAGAGTTTCTTTGATAACTTGTGTTAAATGTAAGACTGAGTTTTATTGAACAACAATATATAATTAATATTATTATTTAATATGAAAATAATTTCATAAATGTAACACGCCAAGCTTCCAAGGTACACTTCTCTTTGAATAATATAGCAGCATGTGTTGTACGCAACTTCGAGTTCTAACTCACCACAACCAATCTAGCCGTTATGAATAGTAATAACCACTTTTTGGAATTTTATAAATTTTATCTTTCAAAATAGACTTAATTTTTGGTTTTGGAATATCTAAATTATCTTAGGGTAAAATTTTGGAATTTTCAGATAACTTTTATATTTTGATGAATAGTGAAAATTACTAAATTTTAATTAAAAACAAATTTTTTAATAGAAATAATTAATTGTGATAAATTATGATTTTTAGTGGTTTTAAAGTATATTTATAATATAATTTTACCACTTAATACAATCTTGGTCATTGGACATAATTTCACAATTAAACCGTACATAAATAAGTGTCAATCTTTTGATAGTTATTATTTCTTAAAAACACGCTTTTTTGTTTTGACAACGAGACTTAATTTGAAATTAATTTTATACACTTATGTGTTTTGAATTTGGAAAAATGGATTCCATATTTGGAATTAGGATTTCCAAATTGTGTAAATAGGAAACATTTATTTTTAGACGTTTTGAATAATTATTTCGGTAAATATTTTATTTATCCTAGTTAAAGGGTAAATCCGGTAAATAAGGGTGAAACATAATATTATAATAATAATAAAAAATTACCAAAAAACTTTTACTAACCTTATTTTTTGATAAAATTCCAACCATGGGCATCTTTGGGTCGATTTTGGGACCCCATGGTGCCACTTGTATGTGATAAGGACACTTTATTTTAATTAAGATAAAGTAAATACAAAAATGACATAAGCATATATCTTTTAGAAAAATAATTTTTACATAGAATTATATTTGTTATATTTTCAACTATAAATATTAATTATAAATCTAAAAGGATTTCCTACATAATCAAATTTTATTTATAATTTTTATACATTTAATAATTAAATTTATTTATGACACAATAATGATGCAGTATTTTCCTTATTAATGAAAAAATAAAATAATTGTTATTATAAAAGTTAAAATAAATATAATTTGAAACTTTTGATGCCATCCACGAATTTTATTAGTTAATATGACATGTTAGGATTTCTTAAATTAATTTTTTTTGGAATTAATAAAGTTTTTAAGACTTTAAAAAAATCAATTATTAAATATTTTTAAAATTGACATAAATGAGTTTTTAAAACAAGTATTATATTATTAATTCATATTCTATTCCTAAAAATATAAGGATCAGCCAAATAACTTATATCATGTTAGTTTTATCATTAATGGACCACTTTAGGGTCTCTTTGATGTATATAGTATGTTTATTAACTCTATAATATCAAAATACAAAGTGACATGGTAAATGTCAAACTAATTAACTAAAAGTTAAAACTAAATGATAAGGTAAATATAGTGACCCAAACCTGTCTAAAATATATTGGATGAAATTATTTAGACCCATAACAACCTTATACTTTCAATAATCCAATTTGAAGCCATTAGAAACCTAATATGAATTTATTATAAATTAATACTTTATGTTTTTCCTAAAGAGCCCATCCCCCCCCTTATAAAAGGACACCACTTCTAACCAATTATTCATACATTCAAAGCCTTTTGGTTCAGAAAAAACCTACCCAAATATCCTCTCAACGTCCTTCGCTTTATCTTAGAGGCCATAATTTGGTCAGAAATCCAACTTAAGGATCCCTTTTGATCAAATCAAAAGGAAGAACCCGAAGAAGAGGTAATGATTTCACAACCCTCTTTCAAGTTCCTTTCTTCTTACACTTCTTCTTTATTTGTTATTTCCAATATAAAATAATAACTCCAATGTATTAAATATAATTTTATGTTATTATAAATATGTTACAACCTTATTCAGTATTCTATTCATCCTTTGAATGACATGTCACCATATGTGCATACGTATGGCCTACCGTCTCCACGTCGTGGTGTAATTGTTATTCAATATATTATTATTTGGATGGGTATAATAATGATGTGTAATTAATGTAAATAATAAATATAACATGATAACTATTATGTATATATTATATAACATCCAATTATATATTATTTTAATATCAAAATAATGATGTTGTCACTCGTGCGTACGTACAGATTACCGTCTCCACGAACGCGATGAGATTCATTCCCCATCATATCCATTCAAGAATAAATTTCATTTGATGATTAAAAATAATTTTTAGAGACATGATATCATTATGGATATGAATAATATACATCCCATCCATAAAAAATATGACTCACGTAACAAAGAATATAAAGGAAAATGAATCTGTTATCACCCGAAACAACGATAATACAAAGATATTATTAACAAATCAATGTTAAAAGACCATATATGATATATTATTAATTTATATGATTCCTTTATAATTCAATAACAATTATTTCACCATTATACATGAGTTTATCCTACCATCGACCAAGGAAAAAGTACAAAGTAATGGGATTCTTATCTCACTTTTAATTCCTTGAGATTTCCATTGTTCACCACTTATTTATTGCATGTGGTGTACATACTTACCATGATTGTATTAATTGTGTAATATACTATAATTTGTGTATATTTACATCATAATTGTATGATCCTTCTTTCATGGGTGTATGTTTCGTAAGTTACCAAATCAATAAGGGAATTTGAAATTTCAATTTCTACTCATTCAGATTTACGCATACTTCATTGATTATTTTACTCCAAGATTATGTGTGGAATCACTATTCATTTTCTTATGTCATAATTTCCACTCCCCTTTCTGTGGATATAATTTTGATACACATAATTACTCCATTGATCAATTCTAAAGTCCTCAATATGAACATTATAAGAGTAATTTTAACTCAATCTCCATTTGATGAGTTAAATCACTACTGGAATGTGGGTTTTTCCCCACAGTTACATACCAACGGTTCGATAGAACCGTTGGTAAATGAGGTTTTTCCCAACGGTTTCTTAGAACCGTTGGGATACCTTGGTTTGGGGGGAGTTTATCCCAACGGTTCTAGGAACCGTTGGGAAAGGCCCTGTTTTGGGGAGTTTTTCCCAACGGTTCTAAGGAACCGTTGGGATAGACATTGTTTTGGGAGTGTTTCCCAACGGTTCTAAGGAACCGTTGGGATAGGCCTTATTTTGGGGAGATATGCCAACGGTTTTAAAAAACCGTTGGCAAAGGTTTTCCCCAAATCCCCAGCACCCCGTTCTCTCCCCCCATTCGCGTTACAGAGCTCTCCCCCCATTCGCGTTACAGAGCCCTAACGGGAGCAGCAGCAGGCGATTTTGGAGTACTGCCGGCCGGACCTTGAAGCTCTTCTTCAGGTTCCCCAGCACCCCGTTCTCTCCCCCCATTCGCGTTACAGAGCCCTAACGGGAGCAGCAGCAGGCGATTTTGGAGTACTGCCGGCCGGACCTTGAAGCTCTTCTTCAGGTTCTTCTTATTCTTTATCTCAAAAGGTATTCAAATATTTGGATAGTATTGAAACTTATTTTTATTTTTCCCTTCAGTTTAGACGATTTTGGAGCTACTGCCCGCGCCTAAGGGTGAGTTTTCTTGAAAATTCCTTTTTGGATTTTACCCTTTGAACATGGGATGTCATTTGTGAAAGGTTATATAAATCGAATTGATTGTTCCATTTATGAATTGAATTGTAAATTAAATTAATTAAGGGTATTTTATGGTTTGCATTCCCCTTTAACACTTATATTTTATGTTACCATGTTAGATATATTATAACTAATGCATGTGATATCTTTATAGTCTTGTTAGGAGTGTTATATTAAAAATTCGAGTGCTTGAATTTTCATTGAATTTCTAGCCATTATGAGTTATGTTGAGACCATGATATGGAATTGATTGATTAAGCAAGAGAATCTCATTATCTTGTCATTACAACATGAGTAAATGAAGCTTCATTCTTTTCAGGTTATTATTTGATTGAGTCGCCATTTTGAGGTGAGTTGTATTAAATACCTTTGTTTTTGACCTTGGTATGTTTAATGAATTGTTGAAATGAAATGAAATTCATTAAATGATTAATAGTAAATAGTGATACATGGATTCTATTAGGATGTCAGGTATATAATCTTGTTTCTATTAACTTATATGCTTTATGTGATAAATGGATTCACAGTGGAATTCCACGGATAGACTCATTTCTTTGAATATTGATTAAGCCATTGGTGATACATGGATCCAAGGGAGGGATTCCATAGATAGACTTATTGAATGTAGAATTATATTCCAATTGATACATGGATTCTTATGATAATTCCATAGATAGACTTATTGAATGTAGAATTATATTCCAATGATATGCGTCTTGTGTGGTGGTGGTGTGGTTTATGTGTTTTATGGTAGTAGTGAAGTGTGTGATTATGTAGTTAATGTGAACCCATAGGTTGAGTATTTTGTGCTATCTATATATCATGTATTTTTATGTTATTTCTACACATTCCCAACCAGAGTTGGATAAACTTACCAACGATCAGAGGTTTTGAGTTATGGGTATTTTTTCTAATATCTAGGATGGTGGTTATATGTTTGGATAGCTACCATGTCTTCCCTACTCTTCCTTAAAAAGTGATTGACCATGTGTTTTTAGGAAAGATGCGATGTGATTGTCCATGTGTCTTCAGGTGAGATGTACTATGATTTCCCTAGTGTTTTTCGGTGAGGTGTGATGTGATAAGGCTATAATAAGATGTGGCATGTGGTTGGGGTCATGTAGGGTAGGAGGATGACACAAGGTTGATGTTATTCATGTTCATGATACCCTACTAATATGGTTATGGGATGAGTCATGCTGTTATGTGATATAACACATTAAGTTCTTGTTGGTTTTACATTTTTTCAATAACACATTTGTATGTTTTTTTGACATGTGTAGTTGATACCTTGATTATTTTCTTCCTTTATCATTTACTTAAATGTATTTTCTATTATAGTTAATGCCTATTGAATTGTTTATGACAAAATGACTTATATAAATTCTTTTTACAGAATGGACAGAAGTTGGATGTATGAAACCGATCGGATCTCAGACGATTTTCAAAACAATTTGGAGAGCTTTATAGATTTTGCATTTCACAATGCTTCAGATAGTGGTCGCATACACTGCCCATGTTCCAATTGTGTTGGTAGACCTTGGTTGAGCCGTGAAGAAGTCAGCTACCACATAACCAAAAATGGGTTTCAAGCAAACTACTTTCTGTGGTATCACAATGGGGAGAAAATGAAATCTCAAATTGGTGATGATCGAAATGAAAAGACTGGAATGGAGAATTTGTTAGATGATCGGTTTCCGTTTATTCGTCATCATGAAAAAGAAAGGATTTCGACTCAAGAAGACTTCGATATGAGGACAGCTGATGCATCTAGTGAAAATGATGATATTGATAGGGTGAAAAAATTGAATGATGCTGCCACGACTCCAGTATATCGACAATGCGATAAAATGAAAAAGCTGGAATTTTTAATCCGATTATTTCATGGGAAAACTATGTATGGGATTTCTAATACAGCAATCGATTACATTCTTACCCTCTTGAAGGATTTACTTCCAGATGATGCAGATATTCCCTCAAACCACTATATGGCATGGAAGTTAGTTGAGGAACTTGGATTTTCAAGAAACAAAATTCATGCTTGCCCGAAAGATTGCAGTTTATTCTGGGAGGAAACCGCTGAACGAAATGAATGTATAAAATGTGGCACGTCCCGCTGGAAGTCAAAATCTGATGGAACACCATCCCGCGTTCCACAGAAAGTAATGTGGCACTTTCCATTGATCCCCAGACTCTAGAATCTTTTTATGTCTGATGACATATCAATAAAAATGAGATGGCATGATACCGAGAGAAAGAAGACTGATGATGAGTTGGTTCATCCTGCAGATGGATTTGCATGGAAGAGATTTGATGCTCGACATCCTGATTTTGCAGCTGACGTGCGTAATGTGAGGCTGGGTCTTTCATGCGACGGTTTTAATCCGTTTGGGCAGATGCTTACTTCGCACAGCACATGGCCCGTTTTTATGCACATTTATAATCTTCCCCCATGGTTGTGTATGAAAAAATCTTTCACTTTCATGAGTATACTCATATCTGGTCCTTCTGATCCCGGCATTGATATTGATGTATACATGCAACCTTTAATAAAAGAGTTGAATCTTCTTTGGGATGTGGGTGTGCGCACATACGATGCATGTTCGAAAGACATATTTCAGATGCGCGCTGCGCTTATGTGGACAATCAATGATTTTCCGGCTTATGCAATGATGTCTGGATGGAGCACGAAGGGGAAACTGTCATGTCCAGTTTGTATGAAGAATACACGATCCAGAAGACTGAAACATCGTTGTAGTTTCAGTTTTATGGGACATCGACGATTTTTGCCAAAGGATCATCCATATAGAATGAATCGTCGAAGATTTGATAATACTATAGAGACCGATGATCCACCTCAGCGTATGTCTGGAACTGATGTGCTTAATGAATTGAAAGATTTCAGTTTTTCGTTCGGGAAGGGTCAAATGAAATCTGGAAAGAGAAAGAATGTTTCCACAGAAACCTGTTACAATTGGAGGAAGAGGAGTATCTTTTTTGATTTGCCTTATTGGTCAACCAATTTGCTACGTCATTGCTTAGACGTAATGCATATTGAAAAGAATATATGTGAAATGTTGCTTTCAGTTCTTCTAAATGTCAAGGGGAAGACAAAAGATGATTTACGATCTCGACGTGACTTGGTGGATTGGGGCATCAGACCAGAATTGCATCCTGTGCGTATCAGTGAAAATAAATGGCAACTTCCATGTGCTTCTTATGTGATGACACCTACTGAAAAAAAACAATTTTTGGAAGTATTAGAGACTATTAGAGTTCCTGATGGCTATTCAAGCAACATATCTAAACGGGTCAATAGAAGAGAGTTGAAGCTAAAATCATTGAAGACTCATGATTATCACGTTCTACTGCATGAGTTGCTTCCAATAGCAATCCGTCATCTTTTGTCCAATAATGTAAGGGTGGGTGTTATTCGGTTGTGCCATTTGTTTAGAGATCTTTGTGCTAAGAAGTTGTCCAAGTATTTCTTGCAAAAAATGTTGACAGATGCCCCATTAATTTTGTGTGAGTTGGAGAAAATATTTCCCCCATCATTTTTCACATGCATGCTGCATCTGACTGTCCATATTCCAACTGAAATACTTCTCGGAGGACCTGTTTCTTTTCGTTGGATGTATCCAACTGAAAGAAATATGTTCACATTAAAGTCTTATGTTCGAAACAAGAATCATCCCGAAGGTTCTATCGTGAACGGTTACTTAGCTCAAGAATGTATGGATTTCTGTTCAATGTATTTGTCTGATCTTACTACAAGAATGAACAGACCAATGAGAAATGAAGAAGAACAATATGAGAAAATTGAACCCAGTTTTCCATCACTTCCTCAAACAGGAGGAATTCCTGGATCATATACATTGAAGACATTAAGCCATGAAGAGCGGGAGATGGCACATCGCACAGTTTTGTTCAACTGTGATTTGTTCGATGACTATATCAGGTAACAAAATTGAATATGTATATATCTTACATATATATCTGTTAAACTATTCATATTTTTTTATCTACAGGGAACATAAAACAATGATAAATAGGAAGCATCGTTCTTTATCTTTGAGAAGGAGAGAGACTTTGCATAGCAAAGAGTTTTCTGCTTGGTTAAAATTGAAGGTAAAAATATTACTGTTTAAATTAATTATTTCAATATTTACTTAAGTTTAACTGTCATTTATATTGCAGGTATTGAGTTTGTCTGCTGACTCTGTCTCTGAGGAAATAAGATCTTTGGCTTTTGGTCCTAATATCGTGGTTCGTGACTGTAAATCAATTGTTATCAATGGGTACAGATTTATTGTCACTGAACGAGCCAAAAACATGAGAACACAACATGATGGTATTATGGTTACTGCCACAACAGATTGTTATGCCAGTGCATCAGATAGTAGACCGCGACTTGAAAATGTGGGTTATTATGGAGTCGTTGAGAAAATAATAATATTGGATTATTACTCTCATGGACGAGTCACAATGATGAAATGCCATTGGTTTGATTCGATGACGAGACATGGCACATTTATTGATGATTGTGGATTTCGAGTAATTAATATGACCCGCACTCTTGCAACTGAAGAACCATATGTGTTGGCATCAATGGATAAACAAGTTTTTTATGTCAAAGATCAACTTCAACCTGAATTTGGTGTCGTAGTTGAAGTAATTCCAAGACATATTTTTGATGATGCTGATGATGGAATTGACATTGTCCCTATTGCCATTGGAACCAATCCATTTATTTCTTTTGATGACTCCAATAGATCAATTGTCAGAGTTGATTGTGAACCTGAAGTTGTGGTTGGAAATATATAGAATCATTCATCCATGTTCTCAATTCTTTTGGTTTACCTCGAGTTGGGTTGTTAAGGTTGGTAATATTCATATTTATTTAGTATTGATCACAAATATGTTTTAGCTGACTTGACCGTTATGTGAATTTTCAATGTTTATTGGTTGCTGTTTTATTTGAATTGCATTTTCTAATTTGGAATTGAACTGTATTCAAACCAAATCAAACAATATTTCTAACTTGGTGAACATTACAACTTGTATGTTTTATTAAATTCATTCAAGCTCTTCTAAAACAATTGATAGCTAAATTACCAATGAATCCCCTCATTCCCTCATATATTTAGTTTTTTGGTTTACAAATTAATTTTCTTTTTATAATTAATTACATATTTGTTTTCCAATGCAGGAAATGAAGCCAATTGAAGAGAGACGAAGAAAAAAAATGGCGGAGAACAATCGTCGGATGGAGGAGATGGGCATTCCACCATTAGTGCCTACAGTGAGTACTTTATTTCAAATATATATATATATATATTTACAGAATATATAATGTCATGTGATTAATTTTTTTTGTAAACTTTTTTGTAGGATCCACCATTACGTCGACAGTTATTCGACGAGGAGCCTAGTACTGGTCCTAGTACTCAGGCCGGTGGTACGAGGAGGGTTCGTACCAGAGGTGGACATAGAGCTGCGCGTGCCCGACTAGACCCTGCCCCTCCCACTGACATTTCAGCCTTCCCACATTCTGATCCCGGTGTGTCGTTAGGGACACACGGGATATTTAGACCTCCCATGTTTTCGCTACCTTCTGCATCTTCTGCCCCATCATTTTCACATCCCATGATGATTCCCACTCCCCAGTCAGCATCAGGTCATACAGTTGTTCCATCTTCTTTTCCTTCTACTTCTGTCTCTCCGAGCTTTTATATTCCATCGTCTTCGACTCCTGTTCCACCAGAGGGTGTTCCATCAGGTTCTGTGGATCCGGCGCCACTCATTGATCAGACTAGCACAGGTATATTTATAAAACCCTATCAATTTTTTATAGCAATATTTATTTTCATTATAACATGTTTTGATAAAATATTTGTTTTTCTTTCATGACAGATACATCTACTGACAGGAGGCGGGGGCGGGGCCGTACACGCATGCGTTCGGTGTGGAACCGTCGCACACAGGTTATGGTGGAATATAATGAAGACAATCAGATGGTTGAGAAAACAGGGCAGCAATGTCGGAGTTTTATGGCGACGCTTGCCAAATACTCCGACATCATTCCCGTCAGCCCGCTGTCGTGGAGAAATTTGCCACATGAGGTCAAAGATAGAGCTTGGGCAGAGATATGGGTAAAAAAATCTGTTGTATTTAATGCCATGATTTTTTTTTGTATTTATATAAATTAATATTTTCATTTCAGCTTCGATTTAATTTTCCTGATGGTGAGGGTGCACGACTGGAACGTCTAAAGGATTTAGGCGAGCTTTGGAGAGCCTACAAGCATGAGCTGTATATTGGCTGGCGTGCTAGAGTTGGCACTGAGTTAGAGGCGGTACCAGTCGTGGATGATTGTCCTATAGAGCAGTATCGTCAGATGATTACTCATTGGACGAGTACCCAGTTTAAGGTATGAATTACATTTGAGGTATTTAAATAATAACTTTCAAGTTTTGCATTAATATTATCCTTTGCATTATCTAATTTTATTTAGGAATCATCTGGAAAAAATAAAAAAAACATTGATGCAAAAAAATACCTCCATACACTAGGACGCACGACGATGCCGGATCATGAGAGGCAGCAGGTATGACAATTGTTTATAAGTTTTCTTTACGACTTACATTTTCTTTTGTTTCCTCAATTATTTAATTATTTTCTGAAGTCTTTATATAAATTTTTTTTTCAATGTCATTGTAGAGGCAAATACAAAATATTGAAGGACGTGTGCCTCGAGCAAAACTGTTTTGCTCGAGTAGACGAAAAAAGGATGGACGTGCTGTCAACGAAGCGACTCAGCAACAGATTGTAAGTTTTAATCTGTTGATTTTATATTTTAATATCTATTTCGTAACTTAATATTATATTTATATTTGTAACAGGATGCTTTAGAGGCCCTCGATGCCCAAGAAGCAGACAATTTTGGGCCATCTGATCACTTACATCAGGTGTTGGGAGATGATCATTCTGGCAGAGTACGCTGCCGACCTAGGATAGCCCCGACGAGGTATTGGTCTGCCTCAGGTACGAGTTGTAGTGCCACCGAGCTGCAGCAAGTTAGGGCACAGGCAGAACAGGCTGAGAAAAGGGCCACAGAGACGGCAGAACAGTCTGCTAGGGCAAACAGTGCATTTATGAAATTTATTGAAGTTCTACGTCCAACACTTCCAGCAGAGGCCAGCCCAGCGATTGATGAATACATGTCGTCGATACATTCTATATATGGTGCACCAGGTGGCAGTTCCAGTGGTGGTCAGGCCGATGTCCAGCTTGAAGATGATGATGGCGAGCAGTCTGATGCGGAAGAGGAGGGAGATGAGGAGGGCGAGGAGGAGGGCGAAGGCGAGGAGGAAGGCGCTGTGGAGGGTGAGGACGATGAGGAGGACGATGACGAGGGCGATGATGATGATGATGATGGAGATGGTGATGCTGATGTGGGACATATTGATCCGTTACATTTTTGACTTGAGATTTGATGTTTAATCTATTCTAGTTGTTGGTTTTATCTAGACTCGTAGTATAGTATTGGAGTTGAGTTATTTTTATATATTGTCTGTTTTTATGGATGTTGTTGTCTTTTAGTGGTTGTGTGTTTGAGAACTCCCTGGACAACCCCCCTCATTCTTGGACCCTGGACAACCCCCCCTCCCCCTTGGACCCCGAACACCCCCCAAACACCCCCCCGGACAGCCCCGCGGACAGCCCCCTGGACAGCCCCCTGGACAGCCCCCCGTACAGCCCCCAACCCTCCACCCTGGACCCCGGATAGCCCCCCGGACAGCCCCCCGGACAACCCCCCCACCCTCCCCCTTAGACCCCGGACAACCCCCCCAAACACCCCCCGGACAACCCCCTGAACAACCCCGGACAACCCCCTGAACAACCACCGGACAGCCCCCTAAACAACCCCGGACAGACCCCGCATAGCCCCCCCACCCTCCTCCTTGGTCCCCGGACAGCCCCCCGGACACCCACCGGACAGCCCCCCCGGACAGCCCCCTGGACAGCCCCCCGTACAGCCCCCAACCCTCCACCCTGGACCCCGGATAGCCCCCCGGACAGCCCCCCGGACAACCCCCCCACCCACCCCCCCCCCTTGGACCCCGGACAACCCCCCCACCCCCCCTTGGACCCCGGACAACCCCCCAAACACCCCCCGGACAGCCCCCTGAACACCCCCGGACAACCCCCTGAACAACCCCCTGAACAACCCCCGGACAGCCCCCTGAACAACCCCGGACAACCCCCTGAACAACCCCCAAACACCCCCCGGACAGACCCCGCACAGCCCCCCCACCCTCCTCCTTGGTCCCCGGACAGCCCCCCGGACACCCACCGGACAGCCCCCCCGGACAGCCTCCCGGACAGCCCCTCCACCTTCCTTAATTTCATTAGCTCTGAAATGTTTCATAGCACGATCAACTAAAATCTAATCCATACTAAATATGATATAAAAATATTCTATATGAATTTCCATAAGATTTTAAGTGAAAACAAAAAGTGACATACGAAAAACTGACCAAACGCATTCGAAATGTGTTGATGCTTTAGGACAACGATCCATGGGTCATATGTGACGTGTACGAGTCATCCCCGCCTCAATCCGAGGCGCGGTGTGGTCGGAACAACTCAAAGTGTATGTCTTTTGTTTCAAAAGGACATCATTTTAAGTGAAAACCATCAACTGGCATACGGAAAACCGGCCAAACGCATTCGGATTGTGTTGATACTTTAAGACAACGATCCATGGGTCATTTGAGACGTGTACGAGTCAACCCCGCCTCAATCCGAGGTTGTCCGCTATGAATTTGACCGTTGGACGCCCGTTTTGGCCGTTTATGACAGCAGAACTGCGTTGTCGGTCACCGCGAGCACACGACACGTCCGATTGATGTGCTGTCTACTCGACCACTTCAGAAATCACTCACCCGTATTTTTCGTCTGATTTCAGGCCATTCCGACATCGTTCGGCCCGTTTGGACCCCCCTCACGCGCGTTTACGAAGCGCGCGCATCACTTAAAACACGAATATTGAGTCGTACCGGGCAAACCGCACGTCCGATTGACGTGCCGTCTGCGCGTACACGTCACGAATAATAATTAGAATGTTGCACGGTGGTTTCGGGTGAATCTCTGGTCGTCCGCTATGAATTTGACCGTTTAACGCCCGTTTTGGCCGTTTATGACACCCGAACTGCGTTCTCGGTCACCGCGGGCACAGGTCATGTCTGATTGATGTGCCGTCTGCTCGACCACTTCAGAAATCACTCACCCGTATTTGTCGTTTGATTTCAGGCCATTTCGACATCGTTCGGCCCGTTTGGACCCCCCTCACGCGCGTTTACGAAGCGCGCGCATCACTTAAAACACGAATATTGAGCCGTACCGTGCAAACCGCATGTCCGATTGACGTGCCGTCTGCGCGTACACGTCACAAATAATAATTAGAATGTTTCACGGTGGTTTTGGGTGAATCCGTGGTCGTCCGCTATGAATTTGACCGTTGGACGCCCGTTTTGGCCGTTTATGACACCATAACTGCGTTGTCGGTCACCGCGGGAACACGGCACGTCCGATTGACGTGCCGTCTGCGCGTACACATCACCGATAATAATTAGAATGTTTCACGGTGGTTTCAGCTCAATTCGAGGTCGTACGCTATGAATTTGACCGTTGGACGCCCGTTTTGACCGTTTATGACACCATAACTGCGTTGTCGGTCACCGCGGGCACACGACAAGTCCGATTGACGTGCCGTCTGCTCGACCACTTCATAAATCACTCACCCGTATTTGTCGTCTGATTTCAGGCCATTCCGACTTCGTTCGGCCCGTTTGGACCCTCCTCACGCGCGTTTACGAAGCGCGCGCATCACTTAAAACACGAATATTGAGCCGTACCGTGCAAACCGAATGTCCGATTGACGTTCCGTCTACGCGTACACGTCACGAATAATAATTAGAATGTTTCACGGTGGTTTCGGGTGAATCCGTGGTCGTCCGCTATGAATTTGACCGTTGGACGCCCGTTTTGGCCGTTTATGACACCATAACTGCGTTGTCGGTCACCGCGGGCACACGGCACGTCCGATTGACGTGTCGTCTGCTCGACCAATTCATAAATCACTCACCCGTATTTGTCGTCTGATTTCAGGCCATTCCGACATCGTTCGGCCCGTTTGGACCCCCCTCACGCGCGTTTCGAAACGTGCGCATCACTTAAAACACGAATATTGAGCCGTACCGGGCAAACCGCACGTCCGATTGACGTGCCGTCTGCGCGTACACGTCACAAATAATAATTAGAATGTTGCACGGTGGTTTTAGATGAATCTCTGGTCGTCCGCTATGAATTTGACCGTTGGACACCCGTTTTGGCCGTTTATGACACCATAACTGCGTTGTCGGTCACCGCGGGCACACGGCACGTCCGATTGACGTGCCGTCTGCTCGACCACTTCATAAATCACTCACCCGTATTTGTCGTCTGATTTCAGGCCATTCCGACATCGTTCGGCCCGTTTGGACCCCCCTCACGCGCGTTTCGAAGCGTGCGCATCACTTAAAACACGAATATTGAGCCGTACCGGGCAAACTGCACGTCCGATTGACGTGCCGTCTGCGCGTACACGTCACAAATAATAATTAGAATGTTGCACGGTGGTTTCGGGTGAATCTCTGGTCGTCCGCTATGAATTTGACCGTTTAACGCCCGTTTTGGCCGTTTATGACACCCGAACTGCGTTCTCGGTCACCGCGGGCACAGGTCATGTCCGATTGATGTGCCGTCTGCTCGACCACTTCAGAAATCACTCACCCGTATTTGTCGTCTGATTTCAGGCCATTCCGACATCGTTCGGCCCGTTTGGACCCCCCTCACGCGCGTTTACGAAGCGCGCGCATCACTTAAAACATGAATATTGAGCTGTACCGTCCAAACCGCATGTCCGATTGACGTGCCGTCTGCGCGTACACGTCAAAAATAATAATTAGAATGTTTCACGGTGGTTTCGGGTGAATCCGTGGTCGTCCGCTATGAATTTGACCGTTGGACGCCCGTTTTGGCCGTTTATGACACCATAACTGCGTTGTCGGTCACCGCGGGCACACGGCACGTCCGATTGACGTGCCGTCTGCGCGTACACATCACCGATAATAATTAGAATGTTTCACGGTGGTTTCAGCTCAATTCGAGGTCGTACGCTATGAATTTGACCGTTGGACGCCCGTTTTGGCCGTTTATGACACCATAACTGCGTTGTCGGTCACCGCGGGCAAACGACAAGTCCGATTGACGTGCCGTCTGCTCGACCACTTCATAAATCACTCACCCGTATTTGTCGTCTGATTTCAGGCCATTCCGACTTCGTTCGGCCCGTTTGGACCCTCCTCACGCGCGTTTACGAAGCCCGCGCATCACTTAAAACACGAATATTGAGCCGTACCGTGCAAACCGAATGTCCGATTGACGTGCCGTCTGCGCGTACACGTCACGAATAATAATTAGAATGTTTCACGGTGGTTTCGGGTGAATCCGTGGTCGTCCGCTATGAATTTGACCGTTGGACGCCCGTTTTGGCCGTTTATGACACCATAACTGCGTTGTCGGTCACCGCGGGCACACAGCACGTCCGATTGACGTGTCGTCTGCTCGACCACTTCATAAATCACTCACCCGTATTTGTCGTCTGATTTCAGGCCATTCCGACATCGTTCGGCCCGTTTGGACCCTCCTCACGCGCGTTTCGAAACGTGCGCATCACTTAAAACACGAATATTGAGCCGTACCGGGCAAACCGCACGTCCGATTGACGTGTCGTCTGCGCGTACACGTCAAAAATAATAATTATAATGTTGCACGGTGGTTTCAGGTGAATCTATGGTCGTCCGCTATGAATTTGACCGTTGGACGCCCGTTTTGGCCGTTTATGACACCATAACTGCGTTGTCGGTCACCGCGGGCACACGGCACGTCCGATTGACGTGCCGTCTGCTCGACCACTTCATAAATCACTCACCCGTATTTGTTGTCTGATTTCAGGCCATTCCGACATCGTTCGGCCCGTTTGGACCCCCCTCACGCGCGTTTACGAAGCGCGCGCATCACTTAAAACAAGATTATTGAGCCGTACCGGGCAAACCGCACGTCCGATTGACGTTCCGTCTGCGCGTACACGTCACGAATAATAATTAGAATGTTTCTCGGTGGTTTCAGCTCAATCCGAGGTCGTCCGCTATGAATTTGACCGTTGGACGCCCGTTTTGGCCGTTTATGACACCAGAACTGCGTTGTCGGTCACCGTGGGCACACGGCACGTCCGATTGACGTGCCGTCTGCGCGTACACGTCGCGAATAATAATTAGAATGTTGCACGGTGGTTTCATCTCAATCCGGAGACGCGGTGTGGCCGACACCACTCAAAGTGTCCGTCTTTTGTTTCAAAAGGACGTCATTTTAAGTGAAAAGCATCAACTGGCATACGGAAAACCGACCAAACGCATTCCGAATCTGTTGATAATTTATCCCAACAATCCATGGGTCATATGTGACGTGTACGAGCCAACCCGGGATGAATCCGAGTCGCGGTGTGGCCGGGATAAGTCTAAGTGGCTCTTTTTTGTTTAAAATGAACACCATTTTAAGTACATACGGAAAAACGAGCAAACGGATTCGGTTTCCATTGAAACTTTAGGAGAACGATCCATGGGTCATATGTGACGTGTACGAATCAACCCCGCCACAATCGGAGACGCGGTGTGGCCGACACCACTCAAAGTGTCGGTCTTTTGTTTCAAAAAGACGTCATTTTAAGTGAAAATCATCAAGTGACATACGAAAAACCGACCAAAGGCATTCGGACTGTGTCGATACTTTAGCACAAGGATCCATGGGTCGTATGTGATGTGTACGAGTCAATCCCGCCTCAATCCGAGGAGCGGTGTGGCCGACACCGTTCTAACTGTGTATCTTTTGTTTAAAATGGACAGGATTATAAGTGAAATGAACAACTGGCATACGCAAAACCGACCAAACGCATTCCGAATATGTTGATAATTTATCACAACGATCCATCAATCATATGTGACATGTACGAGCCCACTCGGGCTCAATCCGAGTCGCGGTGTGGCCGGGATCAGTCTAAGTGGATCTCTTTTGATTAAAATGGACATCATTTTAAGTACATACGGAAAACCGACCAAACGCATTCAGTTTCCGTTGAAACTTTAGGAGAACGATCCATGAGTCATATGTGAGGTGTACGAGTCATCCCCGACTCAATCCGAGGCGCGGTGTGGCCAACACCGCTCTAACTGTGTCTGTTTTGTTTAAAATGGGTAGGATTATAAGTGAAAAGAACTGGCATACGCAAAACCGACCAAACGCATTCGGTTTCCATTGAAACTTTAGGAGAACGATCCATGGTTCATATGTGACGTGTACCAATCATCCCCGTCTCAATCGGATTCCACATATAATTGTCATCTAAATTTTAAATTGAATTATATATGAATTATGTATGTTTATGAATTGTAAATTAATTATGGATGTGTATAGTTTCAGGATCCATTATATGTTAAATGTGTATGAATTTGTTCGTAATTGTATATGTATGTTTTAGTTTATTACAGGTACAATAGTTGGATCGAAAACGAGGTGAGAATGAGGCCTGATGAGATGAGAGGTGGCTGATGTACAGAGGGGCTGTGCAAATTGCAGGCTGCTACAATTTGCAGCTTAGGGTATGCCAACGGTTCTAAACCGTTGGTATAGAATCTTAAAAATATGTTTTTACCAACGGTTCGTTGAACCGTTGGTAATAACTCTTTTCCCAACGGTTTAGAACCGTTGGGAAAGAGTTCATCAAATGTATTTTTCCCAACGGTTTAAAACCGTTGGGAAAAACAGTGTTATGAGTTTTGCCAACGGTTTGACAACCGTTGGGAATGAGTTTTGCCAACGGTTTGCAACCGTTGGGAATCTTTTCTCAGTATTTTTCCCCTCCTATATCAACGGTTCAGTGTAAACCGTTGGGAAAAGTTTTTCCCAACGACTTACTTGCCTACGGTTGGCAGAACCGTTGATATAACATATACCAACGGTTCCCCAGCCTTTCCCAACAGTTCTAAACCGTTGGGACATCCTCTATTTCCAGTAGTGAATATACAATTCATTGGTTTTGTTTTTACAAGAATATGTGTGAATGTACTTTGATTGTTTTACACTGAATATCCAATCATATTGAGTGTATTTATATTTTTCACATATAATTATGTATTTGATTTATCCTTAACCTAATGATATGGTCTTTATGATATATTTTATCCCAATTTACATTCCATTGAGACTCATTTGTTGTTATACACCAAATCACTTTTATATGGTGTATATAATGTACTTTGACTTAGTATATCATGAATCCCTTTATTCTCATGATATTACAAAGTTTTTATTACCTCAATTATTTTTATTCAAGTGTCTCTATTTTGGTTAGTAACTCTAACTAAAATATCATTTTAAATTTTTTTAAAGATTTATTATTCTAAATAATTCTCATCAATGTCCAGGTTTTAAAAATGGTTTTAAGGATTTATTCATATGGACATTAAAGTTTTAAAATTAAAATTCTTTGTAAAAGTTTCAAAGTGGTATGGGACACTTTGATTCAAAAATCTATTTTAAAACGGCTTCTTGACAAGTAGTGTGACTTTTAAATGTTTTCAAGAAAAGGGGGGTATTTATCTCAAATAGTTTTGATGATTATTTTCATCTGTGTCAATATCCTTCATTATTCTCGATTGAGGTTAATCTGTTACAATAAAATCTTCCATATTGTATTTAATGAGTTACGTTTGAGTGTGGATGTGCTATTGTTATACCATTCATGGTTTATGGAGAAAATATTGACATTTTATATGCTAGTTTTAATACGAATGTTTATGTTATGTTTAAACCTATTCATATGGGGAATGCATTAGACTTAGTAAGTGACACGTGGAGCCCGCTATAACTCCTCGATGCATCGGTAGGTCTCATGAGACAAACTAGTGTTTTGACACAAGGCCTTGACAAAATATTTTTTGTAGTCTTGGCACGAGGCCTTGAATATGTGGTTATGATAGTTCGACATTATGAATTACATCATTATGAAAGTGGATATTGATATTGAATGTTATTATTCTACTAGTATAATATCCATGTGAATAAGTAAATGGCATTATATCATTTTTTCCATATTATACTGAAGTTAAAGTTTTAAAGGATTTTGCTTTAGTTATGCATTGACTTAAATGTTTATTCTTATTTATGAAAGTTTCTGCTATATTGTTATCATTAATAATAATTTGAGCTCACCCCTTTATATGTTTTATTTTTACCAGGATGTGAAGAAGTTAGTTATGAGTTACTTGCAGGAATAATCTAGGAAGCTTGGATGTTTCTGATGGAATAATTTATTGTTGTTTTTTTTCAAGTTGTAATGTTGAACTTATGAATGTATCTAGTATTTCCAAGGATACTAAACCGATCAGTATTTTGAGACATGATTTCCTTGTGATCATTCCAATGTTATGTAATAATGCACCGACTCTGGGTAACTGGGGGATGGTTGTTACAGCTGGTATCAGAGGAAGTTTATTACAAACCTTGGAAGCTAGATTTAGATAAACTCTGATTAGAGCACATAGACCTAGGATGGACTTTGAGGATTAGTATAGAAGAACTTACTAGAATTTTGGTATTGTAGAGATTTAGTGAGTTTTCCAAGAAATAAATCCCTGTCTAGATACGAGTAGGTAGAGGCGGCTCTCGCACAGATGTACCTAGGGGTAAAACCCAAAAACACCGGTTTGAGCTAGACTCGAACAGGAACTGGTGCACAACAACGAGCCTTACTGTACTCTTGGTTATGACACTCCTGAGGGATATGCTTAGGATAATTTACATTTTATTTACAAAACGATTTGAAGTATTTTAATACAATATGATAATAAATGACCTTGGTTAATTTTAAGGTGTTTAAAATTGAAAATATTTTGTCATGATAATCTCTAAATGATTTTATGACTACTGTTAGTCACACAATGCTTTCTGGTTTTAGTCAATGGTTGGATTCCAAGGAAGTATTAGTAACTTTGAGAATTATGTACAAGGTGGGAACAATGGTTGAAATGAGAAAAGAAATGGAATGTGGATAGGCATAAAAGATATTGTCTTTATGCCGAATCAGTTTTCCAAAAATATGATCAACAACATATATATTAACCAACTCCTGGACTCAAAAAAAAAGAGAAAGGCAGTAAATGATAAGAGCTCCAGCTGGGGAGACCATGGAGAGAAGAAAGCTCAATTTCCTTCATGGAAAAAATGTGAAAGGAGACACCCAGGAAAGTGTCTCAATGGAACAAATAAATGCTTTATGTGTGGGAAATAAGGGCATAAAGTAAAGAATTGCTGAGAAAAAATGAAGAGTACTATGGAAGAAAATAAAAATGATCCTAAGATTCTAATTATGGTCATTTTTCGTAAATGTAAGGGACCATGGCATCACCCAAGTCAATGCCCTATTCTATAGGATAACCTCTTGGTTAAAAAAGAACCTATGTGGAAATAAATTCATGGAAAAATGTTTAAAGGTATTAGTTCTATTTTTTGTTGAGATTACTTTGGGTGAATTTTCTCTTATACGTGTAAACCTGAAATTTAACATGTGAAAATGATATTTGAGGATGAATTATCTTTTCTCTTGTGGATAGAGTTATAAATAACCATTTGGTTTTATATGATCCTTGAATTTGAGTCAATTACAAGTTATTATATTTTGGGATGAAAATGCAAGGAATGAGATAAAATTTGTGGTTAAATTATGTTATGGTTATTTTGAGGAATTTTTCTCATTTTGTTAATGTTATAAAATATAGTTTTTGAAAAAGGACAACACGTAGACTGTGTGACAACCCAGCGCGTCGGACAAAGCTGTGGGAATCGAACCCACAACCAAAGTGCGATTGGGATTTATCACCTACACCAAGACTAAGTGAAGTCCCTAGTTAGCGTGACTAATTATTTTTAGTTAGATAATTTTATTGATCAATAATAAGATGATTTTGGATCTAATGTCTTATCAAATAAATACTCTTATTATAGGAAAATGATTTGGTGATTAAGTGATAAATGTTATTTTGGAATACGTTCACTTTGTTGGGAACACTATATGCCCATGGAAATTACAACACTGTGGGATTTCATTTGAGGAGTAATGGTAGATTTTAATCTATGTTTTTATTGTGGATTTATAGTGATTTGGGTTATTTATGGAAATGATTGACCTATAATTGAGAATATGTGATTAGGTTAATTACTTATAAGTATGTGAATTTAAGAGTAGTTGATGTCATTTGTAGATACAATTTAACGTGGAAGACAACATAACCAAATTCTTCAATGTTTTGGGTTTAAATGTTATTTTGGATTATACTGAAGGATTTTAAGGACAATTGTTTATTGGATGGTATTCATTTAACATTAGGGTATTATTGGTTTAGTTTTAGAAATTAAGATTAGTGTTTCTTTCGATAAAGGAATATAATTTTGGGGGATCATCAGATCTTGTACTAACCGTTTTGGTTTTGATTAATCTCTAAAGATAAGGTAAATATATAGTTTATCCTTTGAGGATCATGTGATTCTCAAGAAGTTTATTCTAGCTCTTTTAGAATGACCTAGTCTTCTAGAATACTCATCGTTGAAAAATGAGTTAGTTGTAGAAATTTATTAAAGAATGAAACTCTAAATAAAAAGTAAGTATATCTCTTTATGTTTTTAGTCAATCTCATAAATTAATTCCTCGTCTTTATGAAATGTAACTTAAAACAAAAAAATGTTGTCCGTTTACTTTTCCTACAGGGAGACTAATGACCATTTGTCCCATCACAAGTTTGTGCTTTTCTTATTGTTAAATTTCTCCTAATCATGTTTTCTATCCCTCTTCATCAGAACTTGACACTTATTTTATCATCCATATCCATTTTTTTCTACATGGAATCCTAGTATAGGTTATCTCGGGTGACCTTTGTACTCCTCTTTTTTTCTTTTAAAGTGATAGTTTTATTGACTATTTTTCTGATGTGGGACTTTCAATTATATTCCCAAGACTAATTTTAAAAAATTGCAGGGATGCAATTTATTGAACTAGGGGAGAATGTAACATCCCAAGCTTCCACAGTACACTTCTCTTTGAATAATATAGTAGCCTGTGTTGTACGCAACTTTGAGTTCTAACTCACCACAACCAATCTAGCCGTTATGAATAGTAATACCCACTTTTTGGAATTTTATAAATTTTAACTTTCAAAATTGACTTCATTTTTGGTTTTAGAATATCGAAATTATATTAGGTTGCAATTTTGGTACTTTTCGGATAACTTTTATATTTTGATGAATAGTGAAAATTACTAAATTTTAATTAAAAAAAACTTTTTTAATTGAAATAATTAATTGTGATAAATTATGAATTTTAATGGTTTTAAAGTATATTTAGAATATATTTTTACCATTTAATACAATTTTGGTCATTAGACATAATTTCACAATTAAACCAGACATAAACAAGTGTCAATCTTTTGATAGTTATTATTTCTTAAAAACATGTTTTTTGTTTTGACAATGAGAATTAATTTTAAATTAATTTCTGCCACTTCTCTGTTTTGAATTTGGAAAAATGGATTCCATATTTGTAATCAGGATTTCAAAATTTTTTAAATAGGTAACTTTTATTTTTAGACATTTTGAATAATTATTTTGGTAAGAATTTTATTTACCATGGTTAAAGGGTAAATCCGGTAAATAAGGGTAAACAATAATATTATAATAATAATAAATTACCCTAAAATGTATCCTAACAATATTGGTTGATACATTTCCAACCCTGGACATCTTTGGGTCGATTTTGGGACCCCATGGTGCCACTTGTAGGTGATAATGGCACTTTATATTAATTAAGATAAAGTAAATACAAAAATGACATAAGCATATATCTTTTAGAAAAACAATTTTTAAATAAGGTAAAATATGTTATATTTCAGACTATAAATATTCATTAAAAAGATAAAACTATTTCCTACATAATGACATTTTATTTATAATTTTTAGAGATTTAATAATTAAATTTATTTATGACACAATAATTATGCAGTATTTTCTTTATTAATGAAATAATCAAATAATTAGTATTATAAAAGTTAAAATAAATATAATTTGAATATATTGATGCCATAAAAGAATTTTATTGGTTAATATGACATTCTAGTATTTCTTAAACGAATTTTTTTTCGAATTAATAAAGTTGTTAAGACTTTAACAAAAATCAATTATTAAATATTGTCAAAATTGACATAAATGAGTTTTTAAAACAAGTATTATATTATTAATTGATATTCTATTCCTAAAAATCTAAGGTTTGTCCAAATGACTTTTATAATGATATGTGTATCATTTATGTACCACTTGAGGGTCTCTTAGATTTATATAGTACGTTTATTAACAATATAATATAAAAATACAAAGTGACATGGTAAATGTCAAACTAATTAACTAAGAGTTAAAACTAAATGACAAGGTTAATATAGTGACCCAAAACTGTCTAAAATCTATTGGATGAAAGGATTTCAGCCCATCACAACCGTATACTCTGAATAATCCACTTTGGAGCCATTAGAAACTGAATATGAATTTCTTATAAATTAGTACTTTAAGTTTTTTCTAAAGAGCCCCTCCTCCCCTTTATAAAAGGACACCACTTATAACCAATTATTCAAACCTTCAAAGCCTTTTGGTTCTGCAAAAACCAGCACAAATATCCTCTAAACTTCATTCAATTCATCCTAGAGGACTTCATTTGGTCAGAAATCCAACATATGAAGCCCTTTTGATCAAATCAAAAGGAAGAACCCGAAGAAGAGGTAATGATTTCACCACCCTCTTTCAAGTTCCTTTCTTCTTCCACTTATTCTTTCTTTATTATTTCCACTATAAAATAATATATCCATTATATTCTATATAATTTTATGTTATTATAAATATGGTACAACCATATTCAGTTTTTTATCCATCCTTTTAATGACATGTCACCATACGTGCGTATGTACGACCTACCGTCTCCACGTCGTGGTGTAATTGTTATTCAATATATTACAATTTGGATGAGTATAATAATTATGTTTAATACATGTAAATAATAAATATAACATGATAATGATTCTGTATATGTGATATACCATCCAATTATATATTATTTTAATATCAAAATAATGATGTTGTCGCTTGTGCGTACGTACGGATTACCGTATCCACGAACTTGATGAGATTCATTCCCCATCATATCCATTCAAGACTAAATTTCATTTTATGATTTAAAATAATGTTTAGAAACATGATATAATTCTGGATATGAATATGATATATCCCATCCATAAAACCCATGGCTCGCGTAACAAAGAATATAATGGAAAATGAATCTGTTAACACCCGAAATAACGATAATACTAAGGCATTATCAACAAATCAATGTTAAAAGATCATATATTATATCATATTAATGTATATTATTATTTTATAATTCAATAAAAATTATTTCACCATTACAAATGAGGTTAAACTACCCTCGACCAAGGAAAAAGTACAAAGTAAGGGGTTTCTTATCTCACTTTTAATTCCGTGAGATTTCCATTGTTCACCACTTTTTTATTGCATGTGGTGTGTATACTTCACATGATTATATTCATTGTGTAATATACTATAATTTATGGATATTTAAATCATAATTGTATGATCCTTCTTTCATGTGTGTATGTTTCGTATGTTACAGAATCAATAAGGGAATTTGAAATTTCAATTTCCACTCATTCAGCTTTATGCATACTTCATTGATTATTTTACTCCAAGATTATGTGTGGAATCACTATTCATTTTACTATGTCATAATTTACACTCACCTTTATGTGGATATAATTTTTATACACATAATCACTACATTGATCAATTCTCAAGTCATCAATATGAACTTGATAAGAGTAATTTTAACTCAATCTCTATTTTTTGAGTTAAATATCCAATTCATTGGTGTTGTTTTTACCAGAATATGTGTGAATGTCCTTTTATTGTTTTACACTAAATATCCAATCACATTGAGTGTATTTATATTTTTCACACATAATTATGTTACTGATTTATCCTTAACCTAAGGATACAGTCTTTATGAGAGATTTCATCTCAATTTACAATCCATTGAGACTCCTTTGTCGTTATACACCAAATCACTTTTATATGGTGTATATAATGTACTTTGACATAGTATATCATGAATCCCTTTATTCTCATGATATTACAAAGTTTCAATTACCTCAATTATTTGTATTCAAGTGTCTTTCATTTGGTTAGGAACTCTAACTGAAATATCATTTTAAAATGTTTTAAATATTTATTATTCTAAATCATTCTCATCAATGTCCATGTTTTAAAAATGGTTTTAAGGATTTATTTATAAGGACATTAAAGTTTTAAAATTAAAATTATTTCTAAAAGTTTCAAAGTGGTATGGGACACTTTGATTCAAAAATCTATTTTTAAAACGGATTCTTGACAAGTAGTGCGACTTTTAAATGTTTTCAAGAAAAGGGGGGTATTTCTCTCAAATATTTTTGATGATTATTTCCATCTATGTAAATATCCTTCATTATTCTCAATTGAGGTTAATCTGTTACAATAATATCTTCCATATTTTATTAAATGAGGTACGTTTGACTGTGGATGTGCTATTTTTATACCTTTCATGGTTTATAGAGAAAGTATTGAAATTTCATATGCTAGTTTTAATACGAATGTTTATGTTATGTTTAAACCTATTCATATGGGGAATTCATTGGACTGAGTAAGTGACTGGTGGAGCCCGATATAACTCCTCGATGCATCGGTAGGTCTCATGAGACAAACTAGTGTCTTGGCATAAGGCCTTGACAAAATATTATTTGTTTCCTTTGCACGAGGCCTTGACTATGTGGTTATGATAATCTGGAATTATGAATTCCATCATTATGAAATTGGATATTGATATTGCATGTGATTATTTGACTAGTAGAATATCCATGTGAATAAGTAAATGGAATTCTTTCATTTTTTTACATATTATACTGAAGTTCATGTTTTAAAGGATTTTGCCTTAGTTATGCATTGAATTAAATGTTTATGCTTATTTATGAAAGTTTCCGCTATATTGTTATCCTTGCTAAGCATTTGAGCTCACCCCTTTCTATGTTTTATTTTTCCTATGACGTGAAGAAGTTAGTTATGAGTGACTTGGAGGCATAATCTAGGAAGCTTGGATGTTTCTGATGGAATAATTTAGTGTATTTTTTCTTTTCAAGTTGTAATGTTGACTATATGAATGTATCTAGTATTTCCATGGCTACTAAACTGATCGGTCTTCTGTGACATTATTTCCTTGGGATCATTCCAATGTTATGTAATAATGCACCGACTCTGGGTAACTGGGGTCCGGTTTTTACAATAAACATTAGAATTACATGTTAACATAGCATTAAATAACTTGTGATAATATGTAGTTCAATAATTTTTATTTTTTATGTATTGATAATAAATTAAAATAAGAATCATTTGGAAGATAAATAAATGTTTTATGGAAAAAATTTTTTTTCTAAAAGAGAGTTTAGTCACAGTCTGGACACATAATTTAAAATTATTTTTTAACAATTTTAAAAAATTTATATGAAAAAATAAACTTTATTTTGGAAATATGAATAAAAAAATTATCCTAGGGTGAATATTTAATATTTTTTTGAGAAGTTTCCGTTTTTTATGAATAGTGAAAATACTGAATTTTAATTGAAAAAATATTTTTTAAAATTATTTATAATGTTAAATTATATATTTAATTGGTTTAAAATTAAAATTATTTCAATTATATATCCATTAATAAAATTTATTTCATTGGAATAATTTTCATATTTAATTTTTATATAAAAAATTTGTACACTTTTGAACATTTCCATGTTAAAAACCCACTTTCTCATCACGACGATGGGATTAATTTTAAATTAAATTATTAAATTTATGTGAGTAAAATTTTCCCAAATGGATTCCATATTTTTAATAATAATTATTCATATCATCTAGTAAGGTCAAATTAATTTTTTACCTAAATTATTAGTGATAATAGTTAAAATTAATAACCCTAATTAAGCTGAAAATATGATTTTGCACATTACATGCATTTTTATTAAAATTAATTATAAACAAACAATTGTTTTTTATTTAATAAATTGGGTTTAATATTTTTAATCATAAGTTATAAATTATCTAACATATATAATTTTAATTATAGTATTTAAGGATAAATTACCGAGGTAAATAAAAATATAAATTCTACCTTGGTAGAAATTAAAATGGTAAAATTGAGTAAACTTAAAGACTAAGAAATAACATGATAAAAATGTATTTTTTTTGTGTGGTCAAACTTTTTATCAAAAAAATAAACCCTACCCTCTATTATTATTCAATTTTTGAACAACATTTGGTAAGGGAGACAACCCAATGGTGAATATTACTGAGTATTTACAAAAATTCCACTCCTCCTCTACTATAAAAGGGAACTCACTATCTCCCCTTCTTCACACCTTAAAACCACTTTTGTTCATACAATAACTACCCAAATCACATTAAAAAATACATAGAATCATCCTATAATAATTATTTGGTTATTAAATTTAACCTTTTAAGTCTTTAGTGAAATCATAAGGAGGATACCTGAAGAGGTAATGTTCTTCAATGAGAATTTTTATTTTATTTATTTCCCCACCTCCTTAAATTTTTATTATACCATGATTATATAATAATATCAGTATATTATAAATAATGATTTTTTTATGTTAATGTTACTAACTACAACCACACACACTTCCATAAAATGGGGTAGGAAATCATTATTCATGTGTACAACAGACCATTTCCTCGCGAACTAATGTTGGTTGTTTTTAGATTACCACCTTAAAAGGTTATAAATAATTATGGATTTATATTTTATATATTATATATATGAAATATTTAAAATATATTGTATTTATGATGTTACTTTGATTATTTAATTTTTATATCACACTTAACTTCAAGCATTCCATTTTATGGGAATAAAATAACATCGTTCGGGTGTAAGGCGGACTACCACCTTACAAAGCGATGTGATCCATTAATGATTTACATAGAATATATTAAGGATGATTTTAATAACCATATTTGATATATATGACATACAAATTACACTAAAATGATAATATATATATATATATTATATTTACATTTATTTCTTTCAATAAGATAAGAAAATGGGAACAACATTCATGTTTATGTATGACCCATCGTCTTCATGAACAATGTATTTAATTTCCTATAACTAAATTTTATGAATTACTATAAATAAATATATAATGAATATATATGATATTTATTTCATTATTATTATTATGGAGATGATATAACTATATAATATGCATAAGAATCAGATCATTCCTGATGATACCCACATGAGAAAAGAAGGCAATTAACTCCTGAAAAAATGAATATAATGAAAGAGTTTTAAGGACGAGTGATAAGATGTTATAAGAGGTTTATATATGATATTATAAATATTAATATGGTACATTAATAAGTTAATATAATTCATAAAACTAGTATACATGAGGTTAATGTTTGTTCTACCAAAATAAAGCGTAAGGTAATAGATTTCGTCTCAATTTACATTCCATTGAGACTTATCTGTTATTATTAAACAATTCACATTTACGTGGGTTATATAATTCCACTTAACATGTAATATCATGATTAATTAATAATTAATGGTATTTTAAGTTTCAATTTGAATTATTTTATCTATTCACATTTTACTTGAAAATCACCATGTTGTAAAAGTTATTGTACAATCTCATTAACTTTTTTGATTGATAACATTCTCTTGAAACAATCAATTCACAGTTTCATTTTTCATTTTACATTAAATTTTATAAATAACCTTATTATTTTATATTTTATATGATTATTTCCTAAACTATATACCATTATTACACATAGTGTTTACTTTGATAGTCCATTGATTAATTGAGGAAATATTAGTAAATTCATATCCTTCACTCAATAAAAATATTTGATTATAAGGCACATTTTTCATGAATTAAATATATTATTTGATATATGTGGAATTATTTGAACATGAATATATGGGTATGTCCCATTATAGATACCCCCTCGATGCATTGACATGTCTCATGAGAAAAAAATCAGTTGGCCAAACCCTATGCATTTGTAACAAGTAGTTTTAAACTGTCTTAAGGATAAATCTTAATAGTAGTGGTATAGTTGGCCAAACCTGATGGGTTTATACCCAATAGTTTTAAAATCTATTGAGTATATATATTTATGGTAAAGGTATTATGTTCTTGGGAAACATGATATCAAATAATTATGAATTGCCTTCATTTAGATTCAGTTATCATTATCCATGAGATTCTAGCTATGATATTATCTATAAAAGCATTTAATTATTAGTTTATTGATTAAATGGAATTTTTTATTAGTTCTTTACCTTTCCATATAAATTATTACTTATATTATAAATATTTTTATGTTATTTTAGTGAAATGTGTTTTCAATTATTTACCTTTCCATCTTAATTATTCTTATTGATTCATGATAGTTTCCATTATAATTAACCCTTACTGTGCATTTGAGATCACCCTTATTTTGTTTCCTTTCCCCAGGATTCATTGAAGTTTACTATGACTAATATACAATGATATTATAGATAGAAATTAGTTATTCTTAAAGAAATTATGTTGTAATTTGTATATTAAAATGTAATTTAAGACTCAAGTATGTATCTAGTTTACCAAGGATACTAAAATATTTGTACGTTTGGGATGATATTGATTATATCCAATGCTAATGTAATTTAGTAAAAAACCAGATCCATGATACTGGGGAAGAGTTCATTACATTTAGGGTGTTTGTTTATGTCATATGATTTATCCCATTCCATTCGAAATCTGAATATAATATCAAACAATGAGTCATATACTGGTTTAAGGTTGGTGGTATATTAATTTTCCCTAAAAGTTTATTTTTCTATAAATTGTGTCATTGTACTTCATATAATACCTTCAATTAATCACCAATAAAACGTGTTTTTCTTCTAATAAAATATTTATACCTTGATCAGATACTGTTATAGACATATTTCGTTGTCGTAGGTTGTCTACCTCAACTAGTTCCACCTATTTAGGTGTGATTATTGTATGCATTTACTTATTTACCATGCCTATATGGGAAAACAACCTATTAAGGAGGGTTTGGATTGAAATTTATGAAACAAATGGGTAAAATAAATAAATTTAAATGTTAATGGAATGTGAATGGAATGTCCATGTCACTTGGACCGTGTTAATTAGTGAATTTTTCCTCTTAATAAATGGGATTTAATGGATTATGAAATATTCTAAATGCATCACATGACCTAGGAGATTGGGAGTATGCTTGGAATTTATTTATTAATATTATATACTATTACATGATATACTTCCTTGTGAAAGGATTATATTCCCCACTCAGATTTTCCTTAACACCCCAGAGGATGCTACCCAATTTGTGGATGTGTTTTCCAAGAGTTTATACCCCTCTTGGACCCAGTACTTGTATTATATTAATGAATTACCAGACATAGATCCATAGACACATTTGTTATGTATCTATTGATTTATAATCCTTATATTATATCCATGGATTCATCTTGATGTATTAGGATGTAGACCACCTAATATTATCTTCTTTGGATCTAATAAAGTCTAAATTGAGGATGCTTAGGACATATTACTAGGGCTCGAAAACATTATTATTTTAGGAGTTAAATGTCAAGGGTTCATCTATAGATTACAGTCATACACCTATAGTTGAATTACATGGTTTATTATTATGAGTTGGCTTGATCTTCTAAGGTCACATAATTATTTTTACACCTCTGGTTCTATATATATATTTTTATTTTCACATGGAAACTTACTTAGATACATTCCATATTAGGTTGATTACATATTGGTTAGTCGGTTATCCCATGAGGACCCTGAAATCGACAAGGTTTTATTATATTGTTGTTTTACATTTAATATACCTACACATAGTGTCATTATATATTCACTTACTAAATAGTATTATATGTCATTAGTGGTTACCAATTGAGTTTAACTCACACCATATCTAGGCTTCTATTTGGTACATGGACAGAATTCATAGATGTAGGTAAGGGAACAAGTAAACACCTAGATATGGATGCTTGACTTCTGTTCTAGAATGAAGTATCAGGGTAGCGTACTTATTCTATTCTCATGATGCTATTGGAGATATTTTTTTGGTATTATTTTTTACATTTTTATATCATGATCATTTGAATTCCTACAATTTTTTCCCTTACCCCCATTTTTATAGTATCATGATATCATTTTGTACTTGTTACTGCTTATGGATTTTGGCTATTTATTGTTATTCAGATAATTTATCTTCCTTTATTTCTCTATTGTCTTCTTCCACTGGTTGTTTTCATATTATGCACCATTGTGTTCCACTCTGATCTTGATGGTATAATCTCCCCATCGTACCATCACATACTCTCATTATTAGTTGGAAACATATGGGGAATGGGGAGGAATGATTGAGGCAATTTGGCCAATAAGGTATGGTTTCTAATCATTGAACTAGGTCTAAGACATTACACATGTGAATTTCATAACCATAACATGGTCATGTGAGGCAATATCTCAAATTAATCTTCACCTTCCCAACAATCCTTTGAGTAATGGGTATATATGTACAAGGAAACTCAGTTCCATTATAAGACTTAGGACCTATGGTATCTCAAGCGATTACATAAACACGGTTCATGAGACCCTTATTTCTTGTAATCACAACACATAGAAAATTAAAAATTAATAATACCCAAGAGTCTTATAGGATCTCACTTCTCCTTCACACTGATGTGAGTTCCAAATTAATATTATTCACATGATTGACAAGGATACATATATTCTATATTCTTATCTAGAAATGAGAGACCTCTCAATATCTCAAAAACCAGAAGTTATTCTCAGAAAAGGTCCCTAAATATTTATAAATTAGATTACTCCAAGCTCCATCCAATTTCATGTCTATTTAGGGGTGATTTTAAATTCCAAATATCTCACAATCTCATTGAATTATAAAACTCTTAGTGCTTTAAACGTAATGATATTTAAAAGTGAATATTCTATCACATGATCACTTATCTTGATCATGAGATACCTCAGTTCTTCGTTTGTTCTATTTATTCTTTATGCAATACCTTAGTGGATAGAAGATAAACCATTACTATGCAATTTATGTAACATAATCTATCCATAATGAATCATTATTATGTATGTAATTTTTTTTGTGATAGTGTGATGAAATCAAGACTATAATGTGACACATTATTATACTTTTTTTTGATAGATTCTTAAACACCTCACATGCATGCAAGACAATGATTTCATGCATTGAAGCAATTCAATTAAACTAGCATTGATCAATGGTTATCTTTGTGTAACACTCATTACATCTTCATATCATGATAAAAAAGATGTGATTTCTTCAAACAAGCTCATACAATATCTTGGTTTAATCATTGGAGATGTACATAGTTTGATTTTTACTTGTATCGAGCTCTCATGAAGGTCCCATCAAAGGATGAAGGTTTAATTTGATGACCCTTAAAGTTCGATGGATTCCCAATAAGGGTATGAATAAAAATCAATAGGACACCACCAATACTATGTAGTACCTAACCATTATATGTAGTGTATGTGCATGTGATAAGATCAACATAAATTAAAAAGGAAAATAAAATTGCATCAGTACAACATATAATCACCAAGTACACACAAGATATAAAAAACTAGGTTCCAAGCGGTTGTGTTCTTACTAATCCACCATGAATCATGATATTACATACTTTGGATATATTATAGAAGGATAATCATAACAAATGTTAGGAGTAATCAAGGTAAATCCATAATGCTTGTCCAATAGGTATCTAGAAATATTTCCATTTGGCATCCTCAAGGCATTTAGATGACATGTCTCTCAGTATGCACCAAGCATCGAGTGAGCATGAACTTAATATCTATAAGGAATAAAGTGAACATGTATATTGTATCCACAAGCCACCAAGTTCCAACATTTTACACAACATCCATAAGTTATAGTGTTTCAAAACAATACTTAGTATCTATGAGGGATTAAGTTCTGGGCTAGGATACAAGGATGTCATGCTTTAACCCTATATAAAGGTCCAATGTCATCATCATCCCATGACATGAACACTCCTCCTCCAAGGGGTAATCAAACTATGATGGTACACCTATTATGAATACCAAGACAATACCTCTGAAGGTGCGGTAAATACACACAACAAGGAAAATAAAAATAAAGAAAACCATAATATGTCTTCATGAGATATATAAGAGAAACATATAATAATATGTGATCAACATCAATAATGGTAACAAGATACTCTAGAAATGATCAAGGAATCAATTGATATATATGGGTCTTATGGGATACACACACACCCACATGAGATCACTATCATGAATAACCAATAAGTTATGATGATACAAGTAACACATCAAGACAATAAGAATATACAAATAAACATGGAATGGATATCATAATGAGTATTAAATATAAACACTCAAATACATGTGATCAAATATAAGACATGCCTCATAGATCTTGGTCTTATATATTATAACCACACTGCTAGGGTAATCAATGTCATTTAAGGCACTTTCTCGTGATCAAGCCTCAACCATCGATTGCCAACATCAATATAGTGCAAAAGGGTCCATCATGGCCCTCATAACTTTGTCCAATTACACTAGGTGTGGTTATTTTAATTAATTAATATTTATGGATCATTGGTTATTAAACCATTAATAAAGTTTCCTTTAATTATTTAAGATTGGAGGATCATTAAATAATTATTAATTATGCATGATTCCTTTAATTATTTAATAATTGAGGGTCATTAACTAATTAATAATTACCTATTCATAAAAAAATTATCAATTAAGGGTTGTTCATACAAGGTGTTGAAACACATATTACATTAAAATAAACTATTCATAATGCCATATAGTAGAGTACAAGGAACCACCTACCTCAAAAGGAGTCAAATCTAAACCAAGGAAATCCCAACATCTTTTTCTGAGTCCATCCAAGTCCATTCAACTTCCATAAATCTCCACTAGGTTCTACTCATTCCCAAGAATTAAAAATAAATAATTATAACTAAATTATAATTAAATAAATGATTAAAAATAATTAACATTCAAATGTTAAAGGAATACTTGCTGAAGGACATCCTAAATATCACCTCTTAACCAGAAACACGAACAACTAACCTTGGAGGGTCTGTCGGACACTCTTGAATTTGTTTAAAAAAAATTCATATCGCTCGATAATAAGAAAAAGGAAAATTTAACTCAATATTACTAAAAACAATAAAAGATATCGGCAAGGGACATGCCTTATATGAAACATTTTCATCATTTTAGGGAATCCTCTAGCCATTCCAATCAATATATATGTACTTATCAGAAAATTATAATATTATTTGGTTGAATTTTCATCCAATTATTTATTTCAAAACAAGACAATGATAAATCCATGATCAAGATGATTATAGAGAATAATATCCAAAGGGAATCGAGAGATCAATGAATTGAATGGTCTAAAAATTATCGAGAGGATCATCTTACACAAATGACACAATTATTTTCCACCACATGAGGAAGAAATAGGCCAATATTTATAAAAATGAATGATATTTCCCAGATTTTCCAATAGTTTTCATCTCGATACACCCCATATTAAAGGTATCTCATTGAAGGAGGAATAGAGTTCATTTATGAATTAATTTCAAAAATTTGATCCCAGAAGATAAATCCAAAGGGGATTTAGTAGCTAAACATACCAAAAGGGCCCTCACTAATCCACTACCCAACTTACCCCACCAATTTTCCAATCACCCTCTAGACACTCGGTGTAGTCTCACCGCATAGATGGTGATTATTACAAGGTAATAATCATTCTTCCAGCCTTATCGGAAAACAAGTGCAAGTTCACTAACTGGCCGGTGAGTCCTGCTAGGTAGTAGGGATTTTTCACACCCTTTCGACAAGACTATTGCTGTAGTAGTTATCTTTGGTTCTCAGGTGCCCCTTTACTAAAAACCGTATACTTGAGTCAGCCTCAGATATACCATTGAATCCTAAAAAAATATTCTTTAATGTTTTCAAATAGGAACCTTCAAGGTTCAACACCTAGTTTTCTAAACAGTCCATCCACTAGATGAAAATTTTATGTTTCATTTAAAATTCACAACCCATAATGATACAGTTAAACACAAATAATATTTTATTTCAATTTATAATAATTTATATCAATTTTTAATAATTTATATCAATTTATAATAATTTATATGAATATATAACAACATTTATTATTTTTTTAAATTTTTAATCAATTTATACTAATATATATGAATTATTATTAATTTAGACTAATTATTAATAATTTATACTAATTTAAACAAAATTATATCACTTTATAATAATTTATATTTATTTCTTCTATTTGTCTATGAATTTAAACTAATTTATGAAAATTTATATGAATTTATACTAAATTATATCAATTTATAGTAATTATACAATAATATATAATAATTATTTTTAATTTACATCAGTTAATACAAATTGTTATAAATTTATATCAATTTACAGTAATTGATTTAAATTTATATCAATTTATATTAAATTTTATTAATTTATATCAATTTATAATATATTTTTTTGAATTATATCAATTTATACTAATTTTATTAATTTTTAACCATTCATAATATTTTTTATTTATTAATACTAATTCAATTTTAATTTATATCAATTTATATTAAATTATTTCAATTTTTATTAAACTATAATAATTTTTACTAAATGTAGTTCCAATTTAATGTATTAAAATAACTAATTAATGATATAAATTTAAAAAAATAAATATAAATAATTAATAATAATTATAAATAATGTTTTAAAAAATTCATAAACATTGGTAATTTGTAAAAGGATTTATAGATCCACTTTTGAATCTATTGAGAATAAGGTGATATCTAAAAAAATGAATAATTATAGGGTGATTGTGGGGGGAGGGTGTACATATTTTTTATTGCATTAGAGTTTTTGATAATGAATTTTCATCGCAAAAAGTTGAGTATATAGACTGTTTACAAAAAATATTTGCAAAAAAATAGTTATTTATGACAAACATGTTTTCTATTAGAGAAGGCCACTACCAGAAATAATACTTCCCACTCAACTAAAAAGTATTTGGAAAATTCTAATCTATCTAAAATAAACCTATCGATAGATTATTTTTGACAGGTCCATCACAAATACAATGTCGTAGGCATATCATTGGGATGGTTACCAATCTGTTAAAAATGACGATGAGAAAATAACCCATTTTCCATGTAATTTTTATTCTATTAATAATAGGTCATTCTCAATATTGTATGCATAATCACACCAAAACCTTTTGTGACTCAAGAGTTTATCCTCCACAAAAATCATTCATAAAAAACTTTTTGTGACATACCAATTGGTCCATCATAAATATGTCGATTCCAAATAATTTTCACAAAGGATTAATATTTTTTTCAAACAATTAGTCTTAATAAATAAATTTTCTTTAAATGTTATATGTTTCATTCCTTTTTAAATAATCATACACTTTAGGAATACCATGTATGATGTTTATTACAACTATTGAAAAAAGAAAAAACATACAATTAAAAATAAAAATAAATATTCATACATACTATTAAAGATAAAACTTTTATTAAACTAAAATTTATACGCAATTGGAAAAAACTAATTAATTCACTCAAGATTTACTGATAGATGTAATAATTAGAAATATATAAAAGAAGCGTTTGAAACAAAAAATACATGCATAGTTGAGATCTAAACCCAAACATGATTACTGCTAGAAAATAGGGGAGTCCTTCCATGATCGATTTCATAATATTCAAAGCATGATGGGAGCATCATCTTTCTGAGCTTAGGAGTTGAAAAAAAATTTATCTCTTTTGAAGAAAGTTATGTCACATAGAAAATGTTGTGTCATTTTCAAACAATACTCCAAAATTTATAATTTTTATTTCATTACTAACACTAATCCACTAAAATGATGTAATGAAAAAAGTTTCAAGATGATCCTGTAAATAACAATGAAAACTCAATATCTAATCTCACTAATTGTTAGATCATTCAAATCAAGTCAAGTTTTCGATTATGAATCCAAATAGAAATAAATAAATATTTAATAAATTTGAATTAAAATTATTTCCATATAATTATTTTCAAATATTAGTTTTTCTTGAAAAAATATAAAATAAATTCACTTAAAATAATATTTGAAAGAAATAGTTACATGATTATAATTTTACTTAAATAAAAATAGAAATTTCCTAATAAAAATACTATAAATACCATAATGCCCATTATCAAAATAATTAAAATAATTTAATGATCATAATGTACAAATCTTTTAAATAAAAGTTGAATGTAAATTATTCTCAAAATTATATGAAATGTACCATGTTGAATTTACCAAATTATTATTCTAAAAAATGTTGCTAAATAGTCCACTTATAAATAAGATAAAATATTTAATCATACATTATAAATATATTCAAATTTTTTTATAATAGTTAATTTGATTCAAATTTTTTTACTCAATTCATTTACTCTTAATTATCAAACCTTTAAGAAAATTATAAATAAATAACTAATGAAAATAGAATTATGAATTTTGGTAATCCATCAAATAAAAAAATAAATGAAATGAAATTTTACCATAATCCAATCTAAAATTAAATGTATTGGAAAATAATTCTTTTATCAATTTCCCTAAAGGAATTAAAAAAATAATTATTTATGTAAATATTTATAAATTATAGATATTTATTTACATTTTATTAAAAAAACATTATTGAAAAGTGTCTGTAAAAAAATAAACTAGAAAATTATAATAAAAAACCCCTCACATATTTTTTCAATGTAAGAAATACATGTTTCAAAATAAATTTTAAAAACTTGCTGTGGCCATCACCATTACATTTTATAATGGTTTATCTTATTTAAAATGGATAATAGATTTGAAAAGCCTAGATAAAAGTTATTTCCTCATCTTTTTGTAAATCTTAATAACAAAACAACTTGGAATCCATGACATTGTTTTGTGATGCTAATCATAGTCTCTATATCTTTATTAAATATAAAAAATGGCATATATAGAAAAAATATTTGAATAAAAATATCACTATCCTCTTTGGATCCTATAACATCACCACACTATCATCCATTGAAAAAAGGATTTAGTCAATTACCACCATTACATGATGATATTCACATCCAATCATCATAACAATAAATATTTTAAAAAACCATGGTAATATAAGTTATTCAATTTATATTTATTTTATAGTCATAATAGGTAAATTCCCTATGAGGTGTCGTGAATTAGCTATTAACATTTTTTCACTTAAGTCCATATCTATATATTATCTCTCTATTAAAAGGAAACTTTTTTCTTCAAAATAGAAAAACAAACCAGATAAAGTAAATGAAGAATAAATTACAAAATGATATACTTGGTTTAACTCTAATTTGGTGGTTAACACATGGCACATGAAAAAATAATTTTTTTAATAAATAATCTAAAAGACCATTTTCAATTGGGTATTTAGGAAATAGAACTCTTCTTGGAATAAAGCTGTTATAATAGTGTGATACACTGCCCACACTCAACATTCGTGATCTCAGTGCTCGCATAAAAGAATGTATATTAACATTAATAATATACCCTCAGTATTAAATTAATTAATTATCATTCATTAGTTCATTTTAATAATAATTCTCTCATTCTTTAGCTTTTTATGTTTGAAAAACTGCATTTGAATCCTAGAGAAATCCCACCACCTTTTCCTTTTTCTCATATTAATAAAAATCATTTTCTTGATATATTTTTCCACACACATGTTTTATTCACAACATCTCCACCTATATTAATATCTAATAGTATTTAAATTTTTCAATTTTTTGTTTTCTTAGATAGCATCCCTTTTTTAATGATTGGAAAACCCCATTACATTCATATTTATACATTTAATTGGATGACCTAATATTATCCCTAATGTTTCCATATCTTATCGAGATAGATTAATAAAATATTCCCAACAAATATGTTTGATAGTAGAATTGTTATTAATGAACACGATAATAAATTCCCAGTCAACAAAGAATCATAAAAATCTTGGTTGAAATCATAATATCATTTAAATGAAATGAAAAATTTTTTATCTTAAAATTAATCAACATAAAAATTCATCCTATCAAATTCATGCATTATAGTGACTATAAATATGTCCATTAATTTTAGTAAAGAAATGGACCAACCACAACCACAACTTATTTATTTTAATAATTTCTGATTTTTTCTAACAAAATAGTCAGAGAATGATGACATTATTTCTTATTTTTGGGTGTTTCATACAACAAAAACCCAACTATTATATCAAATTATAGTGACCATTATGTAATTTTATCATTCCATTTTTATGTAAAACTGGAAAAACATTCCATCCATTACCAATTACATTAATTAAAATAGTTTTTAACCAATTATTACTTGTTTGAATTAATGAAATAATAAAAAATTCTTAAAAATTGGTTATTCTTATGTGATATTCACATATAAAATGACCTAGTATCCTTAAAATATAAAGATAAACCATGATAATTTTATTATTCAAATTGATATGTTGAAATTATTCTACTGATGAAGCACATTTACATATTTCATACAGAAACAACAATTCTCCCTCCACAATGTGATTTTGTCAAATATTGTAAAACATCAGTAAATAATCTCAATCATTGTCAAAAGTTCCCTTAGTTTATTTTAAGAATTAAAGAGATAATAAATCTAATCCATATATATATATATTATTGCATTAATATTGCATTATACATAATAATCTTTTAGAAATATTTATATGTATAGATGTTCAATCTCCTTGGCTGATAATAAATTCAATTATCATTTTTTCTAATGGGTCCAACAATCTACGCCTTTGGATTTTTAATAAATTTTTTTAAATATTTATCACCCTTTAACAAAATATCCAAATCATTATTATTTCTCAAATTCATCTCAAATTATAGCTAACACAAAAGAAATTATTCTGCATCAATAACTCTAATCATAGTTGAGTAATATCATACTATAGGTATTAGACCCCATTAACAATTGGAGTTAGATATATTGAAAATGGTGGATTTTGGATAATTTTTAATTTATTATGATGATTTAGATAATAAAGGGGTGCTGTAGTTCAAGTTACATTTTACCAAGTGAAAAATCAAATGGTGGTAGTAGTGGATATCACACCATACAATATAAAAAGTGTGTCTATGGGGTAATTATGTATTAAAGAGTTTGTATAATTTATAAAGATATATTATTGTGTGGATTTAGATATGATAATAAATTTTTGATAACCATATATAATGATTGATTCTTAGTATCCTTAAAGAAATTTATGAAATTAATGAACTATAGGAAAAAAGGTTATACAAGTGGTTTGGAACCATTGGTATAGGACTGAAAACTATTAGTATAACCTATACTAGGTGTTTGAAGAGAAATTTACTATTTTTGTATCATGATAAACCTGTACTATTAGTTTTTAGGAAACCATTAGCATAGTTATTTTATAGAAAAAGTTCCCTAAATATTTGTATAGGTCATGAATATAGAATAACTATACTAACTATTTAGAAAAACCATTAGTATAAAAAAATATTGTGAGTTTTGGTCCTAACACCATGCACTTATTCTTTGACGACTTAACCACTCAACAATAATAAATTTTATAAAAATAATTTGTCAAAAAATATAAGAATATTTAAAAGTAATTTAAATTTTGTAGTATTTAATGTTATTTGACAATAGAATTCATAAAAAATCATAGTACCTATAAAAATAGTTCTTCAAAATCATTATTATAGGTTTTTACTAATGGTTTTGGAGAGCCATTGGCATATGAACCTAAATTTGTTGGAATCTATACCAATGGTTCTCCATAATTGTTGGTATAAGTGACTTTTTTAAATATATACCAGCTATTATCCAATACCATTGGAATATGAGAATTTTTTGTGAGCTCTAACAATGGTTATCCAAAAATATTTTTATAGACACCCTATGAAATTGGTTGTACAAATCAGTGGTTTAGTTCTGTGGTCGTAAGATATTTTTCTAGTAGTGATGTACTAAAAAAAGTGAGAAATTTGTTTAAGGGGAATATCTCAAGTGTACACTTACATATATATCAAAATATTTAATATATGTATAAAAAGATAAATTCAATGAAATTTTTACATCACTGGAGGTGACCTCTATCTAATATTGGATAAGATTAATAGTGGAATACAGTATTTATATACTTTTATGGAAAGGATAATATTATAATATTTGATATGTGGAAATCATAACTAGCTACATTATTTTTCTTAAAGAGTAGATAATATTAAAATTTTCATTATAAAATATATTATAGGTTCATTATATTGATATATTTTGACACCTATAAGAATAATGCATCTTGTAAAACATGGATAGGTATATGAATGATTCAATTATCAATAAAAGGGAAAAGTGATTTTTTTGATGTTTTTTGACCAACTTTTCGTTATTTTCCTTGTGATTATTGAATTAGATCATTGGTATATTGAGGTATACATATTGAAAGTAAGATTATAGTAGAATGAATCATCCCACATATGATCATTATTTCTATTACGACACTTTATTATAGATTCAATCATATTCATGAAATACTTTAGAATAATAACATTGATTACCCATTTTCATAAAATAGATTGATTAACAATGATTAATTTTGAATAAAACTAGGAATATTTTCCCTAACAAATGCTTATACCTAGGGGGGGGGGGGGTGAATTAGGGTTTTTGAAATTTTAATTTTCCTCTTCTTAGCAATATTATCATGTAGTGTTTGGTAACATTTCTATATACCTCTTAGTAGGTACATAATAATGAAATCAACAAAATAGATATTCTTGTGATTTTACTTAGCTGACCCAAATAGAATAATCTAAGGAGAATGCATGGTAATGTTCTTATTAACCTAATGCACTAACAATCACTGAATTTCTGTTATAATGATTATAGCAGGAACACTTACCCTTCTAGTTTACAAGCAAGAATAATGTAAATCCCACTACTCTCCTTAAAATATAGAATACATTACTCCTTTTGTAACAATAATCTACTTCAATTACAAGTAAATAAAAATATAGCAATTATTGTGTAGTAATATGATGAACGTTCTTGTTTTTGAATAACTAAACAAGAACATATAGTGAGATAGTCTCTTGGACCACCCTCCTCTCCCAATTCCATATTCTAGTATATACATAAAATACTTTTCTATTAGTTTTAGATGAAATGGATATACAGATTCTATCAATTGTCTTTATTATTCTTCTCTATAAATTGAAAAAAGTGTAAAAAAATTTCTTTGTTTATTTATATTCCAATGTTACCACAAAAACTACCAACTTTATATATTTATTTTACTTCATAATGAAATATACATTTCTCTTCTTAATAGATATTATGCTTATTTTTAGGAATATGATTTCTTCTTATTTTTCTCAAAATCCACCTCTTTCATTTTTAGTAAATAATTAATTTTAAAATGGATTAGGAATAAACAAAATTAGAAAAAATAATCTTTCATTAATTAATTATTTAGAAAAACAAGATCCACCATATTATTATCAAATTGTGTATTAAAAATACACCTATTGCTTAGATGTTTCACCCTCCACATCACCAGTATAATTTTTCATGATTTGGCATGTGTGGTACTATTAATCACACAAAAAATACACTTAATATCTCTTAAAATAATTGAACTATTATGGCATGATCCTTATTAATTCTATTCTTGATACACTCCTTGCAAGTTTGATGAAATATTAAAAATATTTTCTGATTAATAAAATCCATCATAACTATTTTTACAGTTATTGGTTGACACTTTTAGAAAATAAAAAATGGGGTGATACTTATATAGATTCAAAATCATCTTTATGGAGGTTGAAATTCATGATTACAAAAAATAATCCTTACAGAGAACTGAAATAATACTTATTTGTAGTAAAATGTTGTTTATAATGATAAAATCCATGATTATGTAGCCCCTACATGATTACATAGAGCCAAATGATATTTACACAGAGCACTTTGATGCTTATTTAGTATGTGTTAATTCTTATGATGAAACATATAGAGAACATTAATGATTATTATGTAACTATATGATATTTACATAGATCACAATGACACTTACATAGTGCCTCAATGCCTTTTCCAACATCCCATACCACCTTTTGAAATAACCCTTACATAATAAGGACAACCCCATTCCATTGTCAAAAAATAACTATCCTACCAAGATTCATCCATAAAAATATATTGGAAATATCCTTACAGTTTTAGACATAGATTAATTACAAAAAATCTAGTCAAAAATAGATTTCACAACTTTCATCTAAAATAAATCCAAACCTCTTTCAAGCTTTAAGAGATGAATTTAACACAATAAAATGGAATACATTGAATATTAGTTCATCTTAATTTTCAATGAACACAACCCAAAAAACACACCAAGGGGATTTTTTCTAACAATGTCCCTCTTCAATTTTGTTAAAAACATCTAAAAATATTAAAAACATAGGCTCTTATGAACTTCTAAAACAATTAGATTGGATAAAAAATAAAACATAGAATTATTTACATTAAGGAGTATATAAATGATTCAACTAATATCAAATCTAAGTCCACTTAAGTCAACATCATTGTGAGAAATATGATTTAATAAAAACATCCTCATGAAAATGCCTCATTGAACTGCAATCACTTCATCAATTTCCAAAATATTATCCAAGATAATACTCCCCCTAATTAATCATTTAGGAACTCTCCCCCTTTTCAAAATAATAGTTCTACCTATTTTATAGGTATGTACATTCCATGGTGCTCCATCCTCTTCCATTTCAAAATATGAATAACATGTCCCCCTTTTTCAATAATCTCAAAGATTACTTATCTTGATTTTCATAAAATAGGTGTTAAAAAATATATCATTAAATTCATGAGATAAATCCTAAATTTCTAGAAAAAACAACTTCTAAGGGGGAGTGGGGTTCCCTAATCCATCTCATCTAGTTAGAGGGATTATGTTGGACTATAATTTCCAACTAAATCCATTCATTATTTTTCTTGGGTAGTTCCTTTTTGAAAATATCAGCCACTTAATTTTGAATAGACTCATACTCCAGCTTCAAAATCCCTTGTTAAATTTATCCTTAATAAAATTATATTTGACCATAATGTTATTGGTCTTTTATTTATAGAAAATATTTTTTCTAGATTAATATACCTTGATTTATTAAACATGATAGATATTGAAATCTCATATCAACTACAATGTCTCCAAAATTTTGATTTATTCATAGAAATTGAGTACAAGCTCGAGTAACTGCTATATATATTCATCCTTCACAATTCTCAAAGAGATATTGTATTTATTCCTGTTTATACATGAAAGGAAAAAAATTACAAGGTAAAATAACCACCAGATGTTGAAATCCTATCATCATATGAACATGAAACATCTTTATTGGCATAGAACAACAACTAATTTTGTGAGATAAAATGATAAAACATCCCAAAATCTATTATATCATTGATTTATTGAAGTATTATGTTCACTATTAAAAAGTGGATAGATTTGGGGAAACTTTCGTTATGTTCATATTGGCATACATCAAAGACTATATAAGACCTTTTGGATTCCAGGTAAAACAAACATCCAATAGTCTATGTATATTCAGTCACATCAATATCTTTTCCATTACTATCATTTATTTATCTCATCTTAGAAGTAGCTAGAGTTTTCCTTATCATTGAATATTCCATGTCAAACTTTTTGATCAATTGTTTGGGATACTTATTTAATAAATGAATATTTCATCTATTTCATGAGTTACCTATATAAAAAGAATAATATGAACTAAATCATCATAGACATATCAAATTCTCACTTCATGTAATATGAAAATAGTATACATTGTCCTTTATCCTGCCCTCCAAAAAATGATATCATCCATATAAATAATCACAAATATTAATTTATTATTTTCTTTATTAATATATATCTATTACCCAACCTATAAATTTTCATGACATAATCATTTAATTAAAAATCCACTTATACATAATTTTGATTTTTTCTTATATGCATTACCAGAAAATAAGTACATATAGAGTCCAAAAATGTAATCTAAAAAATATGCACATACAGAGTGAAATAAAATAATATAAAATTAAATAGACATGATCATAAACTAAAAACAGTGAAATAAATGGAATGGATCATAAAATCAGTACAAAAATAGAATATTATTGAACTATTATGGTCAAAAACTAAAAAAACATTTTAATAATTACATAACACATCCTTTTAAATAATTATTGGATTTGTGGTATATTCTAAAACATTTGTTTTATCAATTTTCTTTAATATCAAGTCTAACAAATCCACACTCTAAAGGACTTACAAATTTTGTTCTTTCTGTGGTATCCCTTAATGAAGGTGGATGGATTAATCACCAAGACCATGTTGATGGGAAAAAGGAGTATGCAACACCAATATCCTAATATAAAAATATACATTACACACAAATGAAGCTACCTTAGATATGCATTAATATTTTTTCCTCCAGAACATAGATCAATTCCAGTGTCTCACCAATCACCGATCACCTCCACATGACCCCATTAAAGTGGAATCATTATAGATCAACTGAATTATAAAAATGATAATTATGTGAAGAATTATTCTGATTAATTTTTTTTTCAAATAAAAAAATATTTATAGAATGCATTGATGAACCAATCAAAGTGGAAATAGTGAAGATCAATCAAAAACACTAATGAAATTATCTTCATTATTCTAATGTTGTGATCTTTCTTAATTATAAGCATTACTAATTCCCCATATAATCCCTTCATGGGTTTAGTGATGTCATACCCAAGCATGTCATCCATACATTGAAATGGTTTTGGCTTACATTTATCTAAATTATCAATTTTGTAACCAATCAAAAAGACCTATAACTTGCTCTACATAGAATCAAAACTTGTTTTACATAGTGGAAATCCCATTCCATATTTTACTGATGTAACTTTCCAAGATGAGGATGGAAATGGGAGGAAAGTGATGATATTTTCTATAAATATATTTGGAAATGGCTAGTTATTTATTTCACGAATGAGCTCCAAAACTGAATCACAATCTTTAATAGTTGGAAAACTATTAACAAAACAATTGTTAACCCATGATGTTCCCCCTTGTTGATCAAACAATTACCTGAACATTGAAATGAGATTATAGGAATTTTTTTTTCTATTTCATTTTATGGAATGGGCTAGTGACTACTTGTAAAAACTCATGAAAGTATTGAAATTGATTGAAAAAATAATCATTTTGTTTTAAGGGGTGTTTTGTTATGTTTATAAGATTACTTTACCATACTTATAATATTGCACAAAAAATCATTAATAAATTAATTTTCTCTCCGTTAAAAACTAAATAAGCAACATTTAGAGCATTGAAGGATAAATTTAAGATATAAATTTGTATAGAAACCAATTAATTTACTACATACACCTTAAATATGAACATTTAGTTTTGAAAATGGCGAAGAACTACTACTAGTGACATCAATACCATTTATTGATGTATATTAGTCCCTCACCAAAAAACCAGTTCTGATCATAGGCAACAATATTTATTGGTCAAAAGGTATAGGATTTCCTCACCTAAATGTAAAAAAAATCACATGTTTATATCTAGATTTATTTATATAAAAATCACAATATCACTGAACATTGATGTTTTGATAACTCATATTTTCAAAAAGTATGTGAAACTCTCATATATCAAAAAATAAAATTAAATGATATAAAGTAGGCTATAAATGATTTTCTAATAAATGTCCATAATTACTAACATTAAAAATAGCATGTAAAATATCAGAGTCACTTCCTGAACTAGGTTAATGAGAACTTATAAACCTCTCATCCTCGAAATATTAAAAGGCATAGTATTTTAGTGGATTATTAAATTTTTTAATTGAACATGGAATGATATACATTCTATAGATATTATGATTTCAAAACTAATCTAAAACATGTTTAAACAAAGAGAATTAGGTCAAAAAATATATATAAAATTTTATGTCTAAGAATTAACTTCTATAAAATTATCACATAAATATTTTATACTAAATGATAGAAGTAATATATCACAAAACAATTGGCTACATTGAGAATATTTTTTTTAGTGGATTAATACCTTATGGACCATCAAGACCATTAATCATTCAACATTGTACTAGAATAGATTAACTAACCTCCAAAAACTTTTTGATAAGAGGCATTTGTTTTGTTTAAAAAAATACTTTATAAAATTTATAAGAAAATAAATACAAGAAACACACTCTCCAGGTAACAATACATAATCACTTTAAAAATAAATATATTGTTTCATTAACAAAAAATTTTGAATTTTTTTTGTCCCATGTATCACTGGTGATATGCAATTTTAGAAAACATATAATTGTGTTTTATTTTCTAAAATACACTAAATATATAACTCGTAACTGGAAGCATGGAAAATATGTGCACTGATGGAGGCTGGAGAGGTAGTCTATGAAAAGTGATGGAGGAAGAGAAAAAAATCTACAGTGTATGTATATGTCTATGAAACTGGTATATTTTGAATTATAAAGGGTCAAAATCCAGTTCCAGAATTATAAATAAATGGAAAATATAAAAATTTCAACTTTTAGAATGATATAGCCTACATTGTAGTGATATCACTAACATTTAAAAAAGGACAATTCTTTATGGCATGATCTATGAAAGAACGAGGTTAGGTTTAGTTAAACGAAAAAGGTAGATGAAATAAGATGAAGTAAAAAGCATGAAATAAAATATTGGGAAGCTAGAAAACTTATGAAAATAGGTTTGATTAAGTCAAAAAAATATTGAATATATACAAGTTCGATTAATTTCAATAAATATTACCTCCATAGGAAGTTATTTTTCCTCTGAAACAATGAAATTCAACCATTTTATAACTGAGAGTGTGAGAACCCTGTTGAAATTCACCCACTATTTTTGAAGAATGAAACAATTGGAATGCACTGTAGAATATGTTCCTTTAAAATAATTGGAATACATTGTAGAAAATATGAACGTTTAAACTATTATAAATACACCATAAAAAAATTGAATATAAAATGAATTTAGATACAAATAATTAATAATCAAAGAATGAAACCATCATATTTAAAAAATTTGACAAACCTTAACCACTTGAGCTACAACATCCATGACCTTACTTCCCATGGAATTGCTACCAGTAAATAAAATCTGTTGTAAACTAATACATTTATTATTGTAAGTGATATTCATTCAAAACAGGGTATTAGAGTTCTTATATAGACACTTAAACATATATATTATCATTTTTTATAGGGAATCACTGATAAAGGAAATGGAAAATTCCTATGATAATTTAATATTATACATTTGGTTGGTCTAAATTGAGTTCCTAAGGAATGCTGACTAAAATATTTTAAGGAATCCAAGTCTCTTCTTAGAATATAAAGAAATTTGATTTATGTAAATCACCCTAGATATGTTTTAATAAGATATAAATTATTTCATACACCATAATCAAGGAGAAAAATTTCCCCGTAGACAAGAAATGGAAAAGTTGACAGATATGAATTATTCTCATATTCATTAGTGAAGAACAATTTTAGTACTGTTAGGAAAAGTTTAAATGCACTAACTAAACCAATATAAGATGAAATTTTATCAAATTATGGGGAAAGAAACTATGGGAATAATAAATTCTCTAGTACATAAACTCTATAAAGGCCTAAACTGGTCCAAACATCATAGAAAGTTAATATCCACCGATGCCTACATATAGTATAGTGATGGATGATATTAAAAAAGTTATGGATAATTTAGAGAAAATGTTAGAATAATCCATGTTAATGTAAGACATTTAGGATAAATTTAATATAATTAAATATCACAAATGTAATCAAGTCATCAAACTTTCATTCATAAGAACACAATATATTGAAGAGAATATTTGGCCATTTGTCTAGAAACAAAGAAACACAGCCCATTCAACCGATTTTTGTATAAAATAAAAGTAACCAATATTTTTTTAATAATGAAATTTAGAAGATTAATAGAAATAATAATTATGATAAGTTTTTTGATAATTACCTGATATGGAATTCTAATTCATAATGAATTCTCTAATGTTGGTACTTACCCTTGTCAATATCAACATCTTTAAATATAATAAGTGGGATATTTCCACCAATATCTAGTGAAATAGGCTTCCATTCAACATTGAATTTACAAAAAAATGAAAATTCTTATGAAGTGACATCAAAGAATGAAATTATCATGCTAGGAACATTTTAAAAACCTTAATCACTTGAGATTCAGTATCCATGATCTTAATTCCTACAACATTGCTACAGGTAAATGAGATTTGTTGTAAACTAATACATCTATTATTGAAAGTGATATTTATTCAAAAAATTGAATTAGAGTTTTCATATAGACAATGAATCATATAAGGCCTCATTTTTTATGGGGGATCCTTGATAATGTAAAGGGAAAATTCCCTTGATCATTTGATATTGTATGTTTGGTTAGACTAAATTGAGTTCCTAGGGATTCCTTATTAAAATATTTTAAGGAATCTATGTTCCTTATTAGAATCAAAAGAAATAGGATTTGTTTCATTGCAAACCTTTAAGAATATTAAAATAAATTAAATGATAAAATAATGAAAAATCTTAGATTTGAAATTAACAAAATCATTAAGTTAATAGTTTATCATTAAATAACATTGACATCACCAGAAATATAATTATAATTAACCTTCTATTTTCATTTTAAGACTCAAGTATGATCAACAAAATACTTAATTCATACAGGATTTAGTGACCAAAAAAATCATAAAATTAATAATTTTTTGTCAAAACTATCAAATATTTTAATTTAATAATATTTTCTTTAGGAGGTCTAATTCTTCAAAAAATCACTCCCTTGTAGACTACTACAGATTCAGAATCATGATTCTATAGAAAAAAACTAAACTAAAACACCAAAAAAATAAATTTATATAATAAGTATGACTTTAATCTTTCAACTAATAGGCAACACAATGATTAGTCTTAAAAACCACACCTCAAAAAATTAAACGAGACAAGAAAATTAGAAATGAAATATTATTGAGTATATCAGTTATGAAGATTGACTAATTGATAGATCATCCTTCCTATTAAGTATTCTAGATATATACCAATCCCCAAAATGTCTAATGTATGATAGTGTGAGAACATGATTGAAAATCACCCAATAATTTTTAATAATGAATCAATGGTATTATTTTTAATGAAGAAAAAAAATATGGGAAGGTCTAATAATTGAAATAAATGTGAACATTATACTGTATGTAGGAAATTTCTATAAATTTCAATAATAATTACCTCAAAATGTTTTTGCACATCATTAAAAAAGAAATTTGACCCTGCTTTGATGGATTCAAATGGGAAAAATAGAAGAAAATTGAGACAAAGAGGATCAATAATTTACGGGAAAAACACAACAAATGTGGAAGTTTGATTATTTTCAATAAAATTATTTCTAACCATTTAAAATAAATTCCAACCATATAAATGTTATCAACAATTAAATCATGTAATTGATGGGTTCTAATAAACTTATAATATACACATATATTAATTTTATTATTTCAAAATGTTCAATGGAATATATGGTGATGTAATCGAGGCATTGAAGCCTTCCACATCAAGGATGAGACCATTAAATACAAATTATTCCTAAAAAAATATTCTAATAACCATGTTGTAATAAATAGTTTATTTTAATTGGTTTTATATATATAGAATAAAATATGTAGTATTGAAAAATAGAAATAATCATTAGAAACAGGATCTAAGAATTATTCATATAATACTATACATCCTTAAAAGAACCTTAATTGGGTTTCATTTAACTTCTATTTATATAAAATGATCATCATTACATTGTTTAATAGTGCTATAAATTTTAAAAAAGATAATTAAAGACAACAATAACACTCCCAAACATACACCATATAGTAGTCATGTCACAATTATTTTCTAATCATATTATCCAATTTAATTCCTATACTCATGTAAAAGTTCATAGATTATAATCATAATATCCCGTTCATGATATGATATCTGAAAAAGATAAAAAGAAAAATCAATATTGTAACTATCCATGAATCTCACTGGTGTGGGCATGAAATAATGAGAATAATTTCAAAAGTAATATCCTAAAATTTTGTATGAACTATTGAAACTTTGACCATATAACTACACATTGAGTGATCACAAAATATTATACTATATATTTTTTGAAGAAACAATTTAGAATTCAAAATGATTGAAATGGGATATGAAAATGTTAAAAAATTTGTTAATAATCTTTTAGTTTTGAAAACTTTAATGGTTTTCATTATATCATTTTTTAAAAATATATGTTTATAATAGAAAATAAATGTGCAATTGAATCTAAAATTTAAATTTTGAAAAATAGTGAAGAAGCTCAAGCATTTTCTTGAAATCCATGAAGTTATGTAGGAATTCCTAACCAAAAAAAAGTTTTGAAGATATAGAAAAACCATTATAGGTTGATAGGTACACGAGTACCACACCTGAAAGTAATAAAAATAACCTATTTATAACCATAATCATGCATAGAAAAGTCCCGGTGTCATAGACCATTGATGGATCAATATCATATATTTACATAAAGTATGTGAAACACTGACACATCCATAAAGAAACTAAAATTATTTAATATGTGTGCCTATAGATGAAAAAATGTTCAATATATGTTAATACTACCTCAAATTAAAAATAGAATATACACTATGAGAGCCACTTCCACAATAATTATAATTATAAACTTATAAACAAACTTATCATCCTTCAAATATTGAAAGGAAAGGAATATCAATGATGGTTCGAGAGGACATGTTTTTAGTGGAATTAAAGCTAAAAGGTCTTAAATAGTATTAGATGGGTTGAAAAATATTAACTTCTTTTGGTCCACTTTTCTAATAATGAACTAATAGGAAACTCAATGAATAGTCTTGAAAACCACATATCAAAAAATAAAATGAGAGAAGAAAAATGTAAAAGAATCATTATAGAGTTTATTGATGATGAATATCAACCAATTGATAGATCATCCTTCTTATTAAAGAATCTAGATCTATAACCATCCCAAAAATGTTAAATTATTGACTGTGTGAGAACCCGATTAAAAACACTCACTAAAATTGAAGAATTAATCAATGGTTTTATGTTGAATTAATATTATGAATGTGGGAAGGTTTAATAATTTCAATTAATCTAAAAGAGATACAGCATGTAGTCAAGTTCTATTAATTTCAATATATATTACCTCCAAAAGTTTTTGAACACCATCTACAAATAAATTTGACCCTACTATGATAGATTTGAACATGAAAATAGAAGAAAAATCAGAAAAAGATGATAAAACATTAATGGGAAAAACCCAATGAATGTGGAAGTATGATTATTTTCAATAAATTTAAATATGATACATGAAATTTTGATTAATTTAATTAATTTCTATTTCCATAGGAAGTCCTACCACAAAATGAAAAATGAAATATGGCTATGTTACGATATATTTAAATAGAAAAATAAGAGCAGAATGGGGAAATGATGATGAATAATTTACAGGGGAGGGTGGGATTGACATACTCGAAGCTGGAAAAACCTAAAAAACATGTTCTATTTTGTCAAAAAAATATTTCATATATACAAGTTTGATTAATTTATATGAATCTCACCTTTATAGGAAGTCATCGTACATCTACCGCAAAGAAATTCAACCCTACTATGACTGACAGTGTGAGAACCAGATTAAAAAACACCCACCAATTTTGAAGAATGAAATAATTGGAATACATAATAGAACACAACCCTTTAAATTAATTTGAATACACTATAGAAAATATTATCCATTAAACTAATTGGAATACACCATAGAAAATTTTTGAATGTAAACTGAATTTAGAGGCGAATAATCATTAATATGTTCTTTAAACACTGAGAAAGATATGAAATATCATCTTAATGTTTATAAACATATCTGATAACATATATTAAATTGTGTATCTCAGGATCAGAAAATTAAAAAATTTTAATTGAAAAATAAAGAAATATAGTGTATTGAATACAATTCTACAAATGAAGGTCCTGTTGGAATATTGAAAATATGAAATAATATATAAATTAAAAAATATAATATATGAAAATAAAAAATTTAGTGAAGGAATAAATTTCACAATTTCTATGTTGCAGTTTTCATAAGGATGATGATTGAAAGAGAATATACCTCAGTAAACCTGTCACAAATTATAGATTATTTTTTGCAATGGAATAACATGATATAGAATCTTAAAAGGTTTGGTTGAAAACATCATGGGATATAGAACATCAGTAGAATATATATAATTATGTTATGCATTGTGAAAGTCTCCATAAGTAAAGTGTACATTTTTTTATCTGAATAGAATCATAAGATGTGTTTTTGAGATAGATGGTTCATATATTAAAAAAATTAAATAAATATATAAATAAAACAATGAAAAAAATAATTTTCAAACTTTGAAAACTAGTATTCCTATCAAGCATTGTGATACCCTCTGTGTTTGTCATAATTTAATTGAATGCATGCATAAAGGAGATAGAATGAATGAGTTAATGTCCCTTTAAGGATATGGGATGAATGATGATAATAATTGAAACTTATATTATTGAGTGACATTGAATAAAATGTATTTATTCAATGATATTTTTTTAAATGAAATTATTGATTTATAAAATATTTTAGATAAGGAAATATGGAATATATCAAATTGAAAACATGAGATATATGAGAATAGGTATTGTAGTCAAGAATGTGGTTATCATCGATGGAGAAAAAAACCAAATAGTAGCTAATTGATTTGTCCCTTTATACAAATATTTAAAGAAGTGGGGAAAAACTATAGTTTCATAAATTCAAAACTACAAGTATCCTAAAATTAGAATATGTGATATTAAAAATCAATAGTTTTGTGCATTGTTAAGGAAAAAAATTCAATTAGATAGAAAATATTATTGGTCTATAAAATAATTTTTTTAGCCAATTTGAATAAAAAAAGTTACAATTTTATTTTCAATATAAATATATTGGAAACATAACATAGATACATAAAGGGAAAAAATTATGTGGTAATGATTTAGCATAATTATAAAAATAAAAAATAAAAAATCAGTGAGTAAAAAATGTTATGTCTACTTATTAGATAAAGGAAATTTAAAAAACATCAAGAAAAATTGAAATTATATATCATTGTCTTCTTATAATTAAAAATATTTGATATTAAAAAAAATATTTAATTCACAATGAAACTAAAAGGTTCATGGAGGGGGAATAATCTGGAGGAAGGATAATTTTTTTTCATAAATATAGGGCAAAATGGATATTTAAATACAAACCCTTTCAAATGTGGATTATGAGAGCCTCATCTGATAGTGAATGTAAATATTAAATAAAAATGAAATACCTATAGGTAAAATCAATAAACATCTAATTGGTAAGTAATAAAAGATTAAAAAAGAGTATAATAGTTGCATTATTTTAAAAGTTCGTTGATCAATAAATTATTTTTAAAGATGCCCATCCACCATAAAATCAAAATGAACACAAGTATACCTTTAAATTATTACATATTTTTGACTAAAAACACATTTCATAAATATAAAGTGTTTTTAATGATAAAAAGTGAACAATTTAAGATATAAAGAGATGATTTTAAGACACTTTCAAATCATCTAGAAAATTCCATTGAATATGGTTGACTAACTCCATCCACAAACAATGACTGTAATAGAAATCGATGATAAAAAATAAATGATGATACCATGAATGTATTAATCGTTATTATGAATAAATTAGTTATTAGAATAATGTTAGAAATTAATTATGGGATAAAATAGGTGTAAAAAACATTCAAAATAATTTTAAAAAACAAGACTAAGTGTTTCTATTTGAAAAAACTCTAGTCAATTATCATTATAAATTATTTTGAGAACATAGAAAAAATGTTTCATTTCACACTAGAAGACATGTTGCAAATATTTATGGTCAAATGTTTGAAATCATAACATACTTTATTTTACTAGAGCACACATAAAACAATAATAATGAATATTTTGGACCAGAAAACTAAATTTATAAATCTAAAGAGGAAATAAAATATTTTTTACAACCAAATGATCATAATTATGGATATAAAGAGAATATAGAAGATTTCAAGACCCTTTAATCCCATCTAGAAACTTCAACTGAAGAAGATTGGTGAACTCCAAGAAAATTATTTGATTGAGCAAGAGTGAAAAGAGGGGATTGATGGAAAACATAATAAAAATTCAATTCTAATTGAGACTCAGATTTCACCAAAACGTCATGGAATCACATATGTAGAAGTTGATGTATTCCAATTAAAATTTCTAAGAGAGAAACCCTAGAATGGTCAATATAGGGATGTTAGGGTTTAGGGGCATTATAAAATTGTGTAAAATGAAACATTCAAACCTTTGATGTTGTGGAATAGTCGGTATACTGAAAAACACTATGTGTTTCTATTTGAACCAACTCAAGTAATTTATCATTATAAATTATTTTGGTAACATAGAAAAACATGTTTCATTTCACCCTAGAAAACATGTTTAAATGATTGATGGTCAAATTTGTGAAAGAAAAATATACTTTATTTGACCAGAGCACACTTGACGCAGTAAGAATGCATACTTTGGACCATAAAACATAATTCATAAATAACTAGAAGAAATAAAATATTTTTGAGGATAAAATGACCATAATTATTGATATAAAGAGAAGATATACAATTTCAAGACCCTTTAAGCTCATCTAGAAACATCCATTGAAGATATTAGATGATATCCAAGAAAATGATTCAGTTGAGAAATATTTAAAAAAGAGGATAGATTGAAAACTTAACATTAATACAATTCCAATCGAGACTCAAATGTCACAATAAGGTTATGAAATCTCATACCTTGAAGCTGAGGTATTGAAATCCAAATTTCGGTGCAAGAAAACCAGGAACGATTGACATAGTGATGTTAGGGTTTAGGTAAATTATAAAATAATTTAAAATTAAACATTAAAACATTTGAAGGTGTGGAATATTCGATATACTGAGACTGCTAAGGGATTGTTTTTAGTGATTGGATAGCCAAGAACAGAATCTTCAAGATAGAAGAAACTATCAATCAGTGCACATGATGCATAGTCTTGGTATTGAGAAGAAGTTTATATGAGGGAGGAGAAGATAGAGAAGAAGAAAAAATCATCGTATAATGAATAATTAAGATTTATGCATGGGAGTAGCATAATCTAGACAATGGATAAATTTTTTTCAAAAATATAGGGCTAATTTGAAATTCAAATACAAACCCTCTCAAATAATAATTCTGAGAGGCCTAGTTAAGAGTGAATGTAAATATTCACTTCAAATGAAATACCATGAAGTAAAATCAATAAACTTATACTTTTAAAGTAATAAAATATTAAAAGAGTACAATAGTTGCATCATTTTCAAAATTCATTGTTTAATAAACTATTTTTAAAAATTCCAATCAAACATAAAATCAAAATAATCACAATTAGAACAAAAAATTAATACATATTTTGGATGGAAAACACACTTCTTAAATAAAAATTATTTTTATGATCAAAAAATTGTAATTACAGATTGATAGATAATATTTTGAGACCTTTTCAACTCATCTAGAAACATCCATTGAATTTTTTTAATGAACACCATCCACAAAAAATTTATATAACAAAAATAAATGACAAAACATAAAAAGTAATTACAAGAATATATTAATCATTATTAAGAATAAATTATTTATTAGAAGAATCTAAGAAATGCATTATGGGATAACAATTGTGTAAAAAATAATTCAAAATTATTAAAAAAACAAAAATATGTGTTTCTGTTTGAACCAAATGATATCCATTAAAATTATAAATTATGTTGATAACATAAAAACATGTATTATTTCAACCCAGAAATCATTTTTCATATATTGATTGTCAAATATTTGAAACAAGAATATACTTCATTTGAACATAGCACACTTGAAGGAGTAAGAATGCCTATTTTGGACCAGATACAATAATTCATAAATAGAAAAATTGAAATAAACTATTTTTACAATAAAATGAGAAAATTTTTGGATATAAAGATAAGTGAGAAGATTTCAAGACCCTTTAATCTCATATAAAAACTTCAATTGAATATTCTTGATGAAATCGAAGAAAATTATTCGGTTGACAAAGACTGAAAAGAGGGGGATGATTAAAAACATAACATTATTTCGATTCCAATCGAGACTCAAATGTTTCTAGAAGGTTATGGATTCACATATCTGGAAGCTGAGGTATTTTGATTCAAATTACCATGAGAGAAACCATAGACCAATCAACAAAGAGATATCAGGGTTTAGGGACATCAGAAAATTATATATAATTAAACATTTGAACCTTTGACTGTGTGGAATAGTCAGTATAATGAAAAACACTATGTGTTATATTTGTTTCGTTGTTCCTTGAAATGGGCATTCTAGATTAAAGAATCACTGTTTCCAGGCGGTTTCCATTGGGTTTATTCATGGAACCGAAAACTTCTAAAAGTTATTTACCCAAAGAGGAAATGCTTTCCAAAGGTAGACATTCGTTAAGTTTTAAACTTTATGATACTTAAGAACATGCATTGGTCGAGAGGATGGGAGGTCAGACTCGTCACACCCTTTTTTTGGGGGAATAATTTTCTACTCGGGGACCCTCTTTGTAAAATTAATTTTTTTTCATGAATACTTATTAATTCACAAAGTATATCATAAGTATCCCTTGGAATTTACAATCATGTATTTAACAAAAATTCTTTTAATCATCCTTATGATGATACTAGTTTTTAAGCCACTTAGTGTGGCACTATGGAATTTATTGTCATCCAGGGAGGTGAAAGTTTTTTTTAATCTTGGGATCGTACTCATAAAATGAGCTACCTACGTATCCTTGTGAAAGTAATCAGAACCCTCATAGTTTAGTTCCACTTAATAGGACACATCATACCTTTTAAGGTCATGTGATAAGGACCTCTAAGCAGAAGGTGCTTAGTTGAGACTTAGTGTGGGGCTTATTCTGAAGCAGCCCAAGGAATTTTGGAAAGGATATAGTTTTCCAAGTAGGATCAGACCCTATTGAGAATATGGACCAAAGAGAACAGGGTTTATTTGAAGTGTTGGGTTTGAACCTTATGGAGGATTCCCACGTATCCCATATGGATGGGTTTGGGATTACTTCTAGAAAAAGGATTCCATGATGATTTGAGGATTGAATTTGGAGATTATTTCCTAAGGAGGATGCCCAAATTGAAGGAATTAAGGTTGGATTCCTAAGGAGGATATCCAGTGAGCCCGGACCCTGAAAGGGCTTCCTACGTATCCTGGTTTGAATAGGAATCAGAGTTCTTGTAGTTCCTTTCGTGAGTGTTTGTGAACATGTTGCAATCATCACATATCTCTAAGCCCACACGATTCATGCTTGGTGAAAGAAACAAGAGGATGTGAAAGATTCAACAATGACACTTCACACTTCTCCTCCTCCGCTGATGGAAGAGGGAGCGTCGACTGTGGAAGAGGGTGGGGTGATGAGCCTTCCCTCTATTCTATTTACATTGGAAAAGGGTCCAATGTAAGGAAGAAGGGGTGAATATGAGGGGTTTATACTAGGATGGATGCCCTGAAATTGGTTCTATTAGGGTAGGGATACTTCTCTTATACTTGCACAGAATGGCAAGTGTGAAGTGTACCTTCCCTACTAGAGAACTGAGGTCCTGAGTCACCTCTTTGAAAAGGGTGAGGCTAGAAGCCCACTATCTTCCAAACTGGGAACTTCCCAACACTGTTTCTGGGAGAAAAGTCCATGTTATTGTGGATATAAAAACCCATAAACATCCCATGAATCTTAACCCCATTTTGAAACAAATGTGGGAAGCCTATGACTACATAAATACAAACCCAAATTAGAGACACACTAATGTGCCTTACCCAAAGGTTTGAGAAGTCATGAGGTTTTGGTGGAGGCTTCAACTTAGCCCCTTTTGAATATGGGAACCAAGGAAAGAGATACCCTGACATGAAAGGCTTCAGATGGTATATGAACTGGTTGTGTAGGTACCTCGCACAGGTGTGCTGCGTAGGTACCCCGCGTTGCCCTATTGTGCAGGTATGGTGCGGAGGTGTTCCGCACAGGTATAGCATGTAGGTATGGATGAGGACTGAAAAAAATGTGAAGAACTTAAAAACATTCCTATCCCCTTTAATTATGCCTTCTTTTGTAGTTTATAGAACTATCTGAGAAAATCTGAGAGGTCTAGGTGAAAGAGCTACACAATTGGAGCTTTAGAGAATCTTTCACTTTTTTTCAGTCTTGAAATGGGGAGCCCAAGGGCTCTATTTATAGTCATGGATGGGCCTGGTCGAAGAGAAGTTGTGAATTCAGGTCCTCCTCAGACGTCCTCCATATATGTCCTTCACGTATGGGTGTAAAAATTACTATTCTGCGCAGGTCTTCCGCGTAGGTCCTCCGTATAGGTCCCTCGCGTAGGTCCCTTTGAGAAATTTTATCCATCTACCGAGTGCCATAACTTTTGATTCGTAAGCCTATTTGGGCTCTGTGACCAATCAAATCGAAGGTATTGAAGAGATCTACACTTATTTATATGGTAAATACCCCAATTATTCCCTGATGAATCTTGGAAATTGAATTTAATGTGTCAACACCTTTTTATCTTCGATCTTGGGAATCCATGACCTACTTCTGGATAGGGAATAATTCCATTTATTTATCATGTATAGTGAAAACATGTTTGCTCATACATGAAATTTTTTGTTTATTTGAGAATCATATCTTCACTCTATGGAAAATTGCATTTGAACACATTTTATGGTGTCAACAAAAGCCCTCCCTTAGAATGTGATTCATTCGGAATGAAAAGAATCTTGTTCTAAGGGGAAATTAGGGCACTTTGCTTCATTCCAACATGATTTGGTAAGATTTTGAGTTACATCAAGCTTGGAAGGATGCTCAAATTTTTTCCTAAGCCATAGGTCTTAGAGAGCATAGTTTGACTGTTTCTAGGGTCATATTGACAACCGTACAAATGTTTTTTCTTTTGACCTCTTTTTTTTATGTCTCAATATTACCTAAATCATACAAAAATTTATATTTAGTGAGCTAGGACTCGGAATTTTTTTAGAGTTATCCTTGTAATTTCTCAAACTAATGAGTACTGAGTCTTTTGTTACTGTGCAGTTTTAAGTCATGTAGTGAGGACATGGGCACTGTGCAGTTTTAAGTCATGTAGTGAGGACATTGGTACTGTTCAGTTTTAAGTCATGCAGTGAGGGAATTAGTATCTTTAATTTAAGGTCTTTGGATCTAACCAGAAGTATGAAACTCTCCCAATTTTTTGATAATAGGTTTGTAAATATAGTATCATATTTAGGTATGAAAGGGAAAATTGTAAACTATTATTTAAGAATTTCTGAAAATGGGGAATGGTATGGAAAAAAGGATAGAAGCATTAGAAGAAGTATTTTATAAAAATGAAGTTACCATTACTTAAAAAAGCTATTATGGGGGTAGTATTATGCAGGGACAACTGGGGAATATGCTGTATAGTCGAATAGCAGCATCATTTAACTAACAGGCCTGTTATGTAAGCAACTTATGTAAGGACACCTTAGGGCATGTGCTGCATAGTCAGGAAAAGGATCTCTAAGAATTTTGACGTTCTATTGCTAAAAGTCGAAGAAAGTTTATAGAGATTCAAAATTTCCAAATCATTGAGTTTGGTTTATGAAGAAAGGTACCTAAATATAGAAAGGGTATTTCCAATAAAGACATCTATAGAATTAGAGGAATACTAATTTTACAAAGGTCTGACCCAAATTTAAAAGATATGGTGTCTGTAGTTTTAGGTCATACAAATATGACCAGAAATGGAAACAATATATAATATGTTGACAAGTGATTTAAAGATTATTTCATAGTGTATCGAATACATGACGAGGGAAATGTGTAAAACACGGTCTTGAAGAATTTCCGACTGTGAGAAAGATAATGGGACAAGTATACTTGAATAACTATTTTAAAATATAGATTATTTTATATTGTCATTAAAAATTAAAGGGGACAAATATACTATAACCAAAAACGAAGTTACCATTATTTTACAAACCCGCGATGGGGGCTATATTATGCCGGGCTAACTGGGGAATATGCTACATAACCCAATAGTGGAATCTTTTGACTGATAGGCCTGTTATGTAGGCAACTTATGCAAGGCCACCTAAGGGCACGTGCTGCATAGTCAGGAAAAAGGGATATTAGATATTGAAAAACTTGTTACCAGAAACCATAAGAAAGATTATGAAAATCTGAATGAAAAATTCAAGATTAAGAGTGTGAGATATAGAAGGGGATTATTCCCAATGTATATGATAAATATTTGAATCAATATTCGCCCTAAATTTGATGTCCTTTATATAGATATGGCTCATATGTAAAATGGAGGCTTTCCATGTCTCCATTGAATGAATATGGTACTGTACAGTTTTAAGTCATGCAATAAGGACATTATACTATGCAGTTTCACGTCATGTAGTAAGGACATTGGTACTGTGCAGTTTTAAGTCATGTAGTGAGGACATTGGTACTGTACAGTTTTAAGTCATGCAGTGAGGACATTATTAAATCGATAAGAAATTAGAAACATCTCATATAAAGAATCCATTTCAGCACACGTGAGCTATGCTCAGTGTGAGAAACAAGGAGCAGTAAGGGTTTCTTTTATAATGAAAATGTGAGGCAAATGAATAATAGGGGCATTAGATTTTCATTCAGTGCAATGTCATGAGGTAAGGATGAAAATGAAATGATATGAAAACTGGATTAAGGGATAAAACCCAAGTATCACTATATGTCTTGTTGGGGAAAGAATCAAGTCATACAAAGTTTTTCTTTAAAACATTCCATATGCTGTTTTGATTTTTTTATACAAGAAATAAAGGGATTTTTTGGGTGGATGGGCCCAATATTGAAGATCTAGGCATCTCTACGTATCTCAAAATATATGAGAATCAATCCATATGTAGTTATTGAAATGATCATTCCTCACGCTATATTTGATATGAGGAATGTGGCTTTTGATGTGTTCTAAAAGAATGATAAATCTTAGGACATGAAATTGTATAAGGACCAAATCATATATCTTAAAGAAATAATCTGTATAGATCTGACTCATATACAGGACGAGAAAAGAAATTTTTGTGGTTGCGGCTGGGCCCAGAATTGGAGATTCAGGCGTCTCTACGTATCTCATTGAAAATGAGAATCAATCCATATGTAGTTCTCAAAACATGGTCTCTATGCAGATATAACAACGAAATAAGAAAGAGAGGGTCTCATGTACTACAAGGAGTAGTGATGATGTCAATGACATTTGTTTATGGAAACTTCTAACATCTTATAGTAAAAATGTTAGTAGTACAAATGATGTCATGCAGTTTAACATCATGCGGAAAGAACGACAATGATATGTACTTTAACATCATGCTGCATGGATGTTAATGGTTGTCATGTAGTTTAATTTCTTTTAGCTAGGACATGGGGGATATGTAGTTTTAAGTCTTACAGTGAAGACTAATGAGCATTATTATACAAAGTATTTCTTCAATAATCTCACATTGGTTGGAGATGTAATGAGCTCTCTATCGATTGCGATTAAAGCATAAGCTCCATTTGAATAGACCCTATGTATGGAATAAGGTCCTTCCCATCTTGGGTCAAGTTTTGGAGTTTTATTTCCTGGTATCATTGGATTCCTAAGGACAAATACCAATTCCCCTTAAAGGAATGAATGAAGATGAACTTTCTTATTAAAAGCTCACACTATTTGGTTCTGATAGACTTCTAGATGATGAAAATTATGCAATATTTTCTCATCTAATAATTCCAACTCATTAAACCATTTCTAATATCTTTCATATGTAGATAACTGATCACAAATTTCAACTCTAAGTGAAGGAAATTGTATTTCAATTGGAAAAACCGCTACGCTTCCATATACTAATGAAGACGGAGTTTCTTGGGTGGCAGTACAAATAGTTGTCCGATAAGCCCATAATGTATCCAAATCTAGTGATGACATTAGTTTTGACAAAACTAATGATTATTTTAGCTCCAACTTCTTTGAGAGGTATTTCTTCAGCCCATTTAGAGAAGAAATCAGTAGTAGTGAGAATATACTTAAACTGCTTAGCCGTGGCTGGAGGATAACACCCTAGTACATCCATTCCCTATGTAGAAAATGACCAAGAGTATTTAGCTATATGTAGAAACTTTGGAGGTTGATGAATGAAGTTGGCATGAACTTGACAAGGATGACATTTTTTTGTGAAGTTTTTACAATCCTATGTCATTGAAGGGAAAAAGTATCCATGCCTTCGAATCTGATTGGAGAGTGTGTGCCCAGATTGGTGGGCACCATAAGATCCTGAATGAACTTCTTTCATGACAGCCGCAATATCTTCTCCATCAATACAACTGAATAGAATTCCATCAAATAATCGCTTGTAAAGGATCTTTTGGTGGTTTGGACCATCATAAAGTGTAAAATTACCCGCTTGTCGCCAGATCTTCTCTTTCTCATCCCTATTTGGTGGAAGTATCCCACTTTTAAGATATTCCATGATGTATGTTCTCCATCCCATGGTATCACCATACGGTTCAGAAATAGGGAAAATTTCATTAATTTCCTCTCTTATGGCTTGAACAAAAGGTGAAACCATGCGGCGATGGGTTATGCTGATATCTGTCTCATCTCGATTTGGATCTTCCAAGGCTGTAGCTGCATTATTCAGTGCATCTGCTTGGGCATTTTTGTGATCGTGGAAGATAGGACAATATCGTCTCTGAGGGAAATTCTACCATTAATTCTCTGACATAATCACACAAAGGTATTAACTCTTCTTTTCTGATAGAGTATTCCCCATTGATTTGTTTGATTAAAAATTCTAAATCACCTTTTACCTTTAAATGATCCATTCGTACCTGAAGGGCCAATTCCAAACCTACGATGAGATCTTGATACTCTACTTCATTGTTTGTAACACCTTCTGATAATAATAAAGAATAAGGCAATACTACCTTTTCTGGGGAAATAAAGACTATTCCTAATCCAACCTTCTTGAGTTTAGGAATTTATAGTCTCTTCCTTGTTAGACTTCTAGAAGCACCATCAAAATACATTTCCAATGTTTGGGAATTATCTTGAATAGAGAAGACCTCTTCATTAGGATGTTCAGTATTAAATGATGTATCTTCCACGAATGGATGCTCAACAAGGAATTCAGCCAGAGCTTGGCCCTTTATTTCATTCTGAGGAACAAACTATATATCAAACTATTGAAAAATAACTGCCCACTGTGCTAGACGTCCTGTAAGCATAGGACAACTGAGGTTAAATTTGAGCAGGTTATTATGAGATACCAATTAGACCTTATGATGTTGTAGGTAATGTCTCAATTTTTGAACAACAATGATTAATTCCAGGAAGCACTTCTCAATACTTGAATACTGAGTTTCCGCATCAAGCATAGTGCGACTGAGATAATAAAGGCTGTTTTCATTTCCAGTATCATTCTTTTGGGCAAGGAAGGCACCTGGTGATCACTCTAAAGCAGTCACATAATGAATGAGTGGTCTTCCTTCAACATGTGGCATCAATACTAGTGGACTCAAGAGATATTTATTGATTATATCAAATGCTTCTTGGAAATTGTCATTCAATTTATAAGTGACTCCTTTCTTCATTAATCTAGTGAAAGGTAAACATTTCCCTGCCAAATAGGTGATAAAGTGACAAATATAGGCCATGTTTCCTGGAAGTCCTCTCAATTCATTCAAATTTAGAGGAGCTTATATACCAAGGATTGAATTTGTTTTCTCAGGATCAACTTCGATACCATGATGGCGTACAACAAAGCCAAGGAACTTTCCAGAGGTTACCCCAAAAGCACATTTTAAGGGGCTCATCTTCAAATTATGTTGCCGAAGTTTGTGAAATATAGTTTTCAAATCATCCAAGTGATTAGAAAATTGTTTGGATTTGACTACCAAATCATCCACATAACATTTAAAAAATTTCCCTAAGAAGGGTTTCAAGATATGGTCCATGGCACGTTGGTATGTCGCACTTGCATTATTTAAGACAAAGGGCATTACCCGATAGAAAAACAAAACTTGAGGAGCTCAAAAGGCTGTATATTATTCATCCTCTTGGGACATTCGAATTTGATTATACCCAGAATATCCATCCCTGAAAGAAAGTTCTTCATATCTAGCCATTTCATCAATTAGAAGTTTTTTAATTGGGACTAGAAAATCATCTTTAAGAAAATGCCTATTAAGATCTCTGAAATCAATGCAGAATCTAATTTGCCAATCATTTTTTCCCTGGGACAATATTGGCCAGCCATTTAGGATACTGAACATCTCTGACAATGTTAGCTTTTATAATCTTATCAACTTCAGCCTTAATTTTAGAGGTGTGAGTTGGGTGTGTTCTCCTTGCAGCTTGTTTGAACCCACGATGTTCTTCTGGCAAACCCAAATGATGGGCGGCTACCTCAGGATTAAGACTTGACATTTCTTTATAATTCTAATAAAATAAATCTTGATTTTGCTTTAGAAATGAAGTATACACCTCTTGTTCCTCCGAGGTCATGGCCACACTAAATAAGGTGGGCCATGGATCTTCTCCTGTACCTATATTTATTTCACTGAGTTCATCCACGGTGGTAGAAACACCTTCCTCAAATGCTGGAGGAGCATCCCTGAGATCTTCCTATTTTTTCTTCATTATGTTCCACTTCTTCTAATTCCATTTTCATGGTAGATGACAAGGAAATACTCACAAAGTTAGGGGAGGAATCATCATTTGAATATCTCAAAGAAGAAGCCACCACATCTGACCATACTGATGATGAAGGGTCTTCCTGTGTTGAAGAGGGATTGATGGATTGAGAATCAACATCTTTGTCTCAATCTAATATTGCTACAATTTCTTCTATTATTATTAACAAAGTAGAGGCTCATTTTAGTTCAACAGATGAAATAAAAACATCTCCATTCATGTTTTCATCATTTCTTTGTGCATCAATAATTTCTCCCATGTTATCAGGCTCAATTGTTGTAATTGAAATTATGGGAATTATTGGATGATTGCGTGGATTTGGATTTACCATCTTGACTTGATTAATAGGAAAAACAATCAAATTCATGAATGGATTTGCTGGAATCTTTTGTAGTCCATTTGGATCATTAACTCTGGTTATTTCCTTGGTCATAGACTTCGTTCCTTTTGTGTGATAAAACTCTACCTCAATATATTGAGATTCACTTGTTTTGAATGGATCCTTGTCACCATACAATGTTCTGATTTGACCATAGAAACAATATTTCAGAAATTGGTGGTATAATGAAGGTATGGCTACATGTTGATGCAACCAAGGCCTTCCAAGTAGAATATTGAAGGTTGTGTCCTGATGAACAACCATGAAATTTGAATTAGACACAAGATCTCCAAAATGAGTTCTAAGTGTAATTTCGCCTAGCGGTTCTTGTTCATTCTTTTCATATCCTTGCAACATTAAGGTCAAAGGAGATAAATCAGATTTAGTCAGGCCTAATTGACAAAGTGTATGTACGATAATGAGGTTGAATCCAGATCCATTATCAATGAAGACTCTCCGGATATCCATGTCATTGACCTTTCTAGAAAAGTACAAAGTTCTGATGTGTCCATGTACCACATGGCCTTCATCTTAATCTGTAAAAGATATGACTACATCACATTCTGCAAAATCATTCTCTATACTATAAAACTCAGCAGCAACAACTTCAGTTTCAAATTCTTGAGTACTTAACAAGGCCTCAATTAGTTCTTCTTGAAGATCTTTTGACATATTTAAAGCCTCCAAAATTGATAAATTGGACGGTACTTGGGCCAATTGTTTCAATACATCATATTTTTGATCCAAAGCTCTGCGTTTCTCAGCATGAAGATGTGGTTTTGTAGGTGATTTGGAAGTTGATGATTCTATTGTAGATGTGTTCTGTGTTCAAACAGATGTGGGAAATACCGTTGACTTTGGCCAATTAGACTAACTAAATCTATTCATCTTCTGAGAAGAATATGGTATAGATTCTAATATATCCTCCAGTATAATTGTGTTTGAACTAGACTTGTTTTTCATGGAACAAACCTCTTGTTCTTATTGATCTCACAAAAGGGCTCTTCCCTGAGTTTTTTCCGCATATATGGTTTGAGAAAAGTTAGAGTTAACATGATGGTTTCTGGAATTCCCACATCTTCCCCTGTATCCTCCACCTTGGCCTCTTCCTCAAGTCCCCCAATTAGGCATAAGGAATTCTAGCTCAATAAAATTAGAACCACCACATAATAAGGATATGTTAAATGGATAAAATTAATGGAACTAAAGATCAATTCTTCATCTGATGAGGATTCTCCCTGACAGATTACTTCTGGTTGTACCGTTTGGCGGGACAGTGCCCGTGATTTTGAGACAGATGGCATGAAATTTTCCAGGGTTAAGGACACCTTTAGCCTTGATGCAAGCTAGTCTTCTTCTGACTACTCTTTATCCTTATGAACACTTTTTTTCTTTGAGGAATGAACCTTTGATGAAGATGGTTTTGCTATGGAAGGAGTGGTAGATGACACAATTGGTTGTTTTAGCTGTGTTTTTAAAATAACATGAGTTCGGTTGATCATTTTTCTGATCATCCAATAATCATATTTTTGTACATTTTTACTTTTAACTTCTTTCCATTACCCCTCTTCCTCTGGATTGGTGGAAGTAACACAGGATACCTGAGATGATGAACTTTTCAAATTCACTTGTACAGAGTCTACCATCTTTCGCAAAAGGCCTTTGAAAAAAAGAACTCCTGAATGGGGTGTCCCAAAATCTGATGAAAGGGACAATAATTCAGACGATATTCATATCCATCTTTATTTGGCTTCTTCAGACTTGGAAAATGAACTAAATTGTTTTTTAAGGCTGAGATGAAGTAGCAAGGAACTTTCTCATTCTTGAAAGAATAGATTTTATTCTTTAATTCCTCAAAATGTTTCTACCTTTGATCTCTTTGATCATATTGATGAGATGGTCATTGCATATGATGCTCAAGAAGTGTATCCCTTTAGTATGATAAAGGTCTTGAGGTAGAAGCAGGTACAGGTGCCTATTTGAGTATAATTGTAGTATCTTCTACCTTTCCTATTCTCCTTCTTGGAACTGATAGAATTACATGAGTTTTATCCCTAGTCTCTATAAGAGAGTCTTCTATCTGCTGACCGATTGAAATATGGTCTCGAAACCCTCCGGTGTATTTCATAGGGATTAATGGTGTGTATAATTCATCACTAAGATTTTACACATAGATTGGAAGAAACTCTTCTTGAGGGAGTTCTAAACTTAAGGAATATGTTAATCCATTCTAGCAAGCAATGAAACCCAAAACTCTTTCATTTTCACTTTGTTTACAATTGGTAAGATAAAAAACTGTCGTTTTTTGTAATGTTGAGCTAAATTGAAGAAGGAATTTCAGATGGATATCTTCCATCCCAGTAATTCATCAAGATCGCAAACTTGTATACCAGACAATAGCAGGTCCTTGTAATGAATGCACAAAACAGCTAAGCTTAACTTCTTCTTGTTGTTGAGTAGTTCCCATCATAGGATCACAATGAGATACAAATGTGTTATGTTTTGTTACGAATCTACCGAACCATTAAAAATTGGGAATGTGGTATTCGCAAAATTTAATGGGGGAGGAATTGCATCCACCCATTCAGGGTAAGCTCTCTTTTCTAGTTGAACTGGTGCACTTCATTCCTCCATAGCTTCCAATTGAGTCGTTAATGCCTCAATTGTGTTCATAAGCATTTGGGGAATATTTGGATGAGATGGATTCTATTTAGGTATTACAACTGGAACTTGAGATGGTGCAATAACCGGTAAGACCCCTGACGGTCGTGTTGATACTTTTCTTTGATAACCCACAAAAATAGTTCTATCTGGATATACATGATCCTGTCTTGATTATGTATCAAATGGAGGGATTTCATTATCTTTATATGTAGTTACTAAAAATCCTCTTTGTTGAGGAGATCCTATAAGATTTTCAAGGTGAGGACTTTCCTGGGGATACCATTTAGCATAAATATTGTTTCCATGTAACTCCATGTTGAGTCTTTTCAAATCCTTCATTTCCTCATCTTGTTGTGAAATTCTCTCTTCAAGTGAAAAATATTGACCTTCTCCAGTAGAAAAGTGATATTAAATATAAATTTTTTCCTTTCCCCTTGTTGGATGCCTTTTGGAGAGGATGGAGTTGGTTTTTTGAAGGAATACCTAGATTCTTGGTAAGCCTTTGATTTCAGGTATGCACACCTTCTTCATTTTCCTTAGTGTGTACAACATTGTGGAAAGGAACTTTATCTTCTGATTCCTCTGAACTAGACTTATTTTCTGGAAGATATTCTGCAATGGTATTAATAACATTCACTGATGCATAACACATTAATGGCATTCTATCAGTGTTTCTGGTAGACCATCTCCCTTTTTGTATTTCACAAAACTGTGTTCTTCTCTATAAATAATTCCCTAGAAGTGGTTGATAGATAGTAACATGAAGGGAATCATTATATAGTTCAACTATATGCTTTCCTTGTGGATTCTTCCTTAATCAGGAGAAAACTAACTTCCATTGGGGAGGGAATTAAAGATGTAAAATAGCCCCCAGCCATGCAGGATGGGGTTGATCTTGTTCTTATTATTCAAATATTTGAACATTGTGTAATTATTTTGAAGGTTGCATTAAATGAGACCCCATCCTGGCAAGCTGGGGTAATTCTTGAACTGTTACAGCTGAAATTTGTGTAACTGCTCTTCTGATTTTGCGGATTTTGGTTCAGAAATTAGCTGGATGCATCATCCAACAATTAATTAAATCACATGTTTCAAAATATCATTGTGTTATTTTAGAAATTTTTATCCTCTGACGCCTACCATCCTCTAAATGGGATGCCTACTCAAGATTCTCAGAGGATTGATGTAGAAGTAGTTCAACAATTTCTTTTCTTTGGGCTTGATTCTGATGAGAACTGGTTGAGGCCTGTTCTTGAGTGTACATTTCATTACACAAAAAACATTTTTACTATGGCCAGTCGTGGGCAATAAAATTGCATGAAACCACTTTGGGAAGACTTTGATGATTTTGAAGTGTAGTGAAATGAAATTCTCCATATGCACCCCATCAACTTATGCAAACATTGGATGGAGAATCAGAAATTAATTAGCGTAGCCTCTTCAGAGCATTGAGACATGTGCACTGAAGGGTTCTCTGTTGTTTTTAAACCCTTGGATGTTGGGAAATTTAAAGAGATGCCAAGTCAATTTGGCACTGTAATCCTTCTATTACCTTTATTTGATTTTGATATTCATCATATGGTAATACTTTAGTTTTCAAATGATGAAGAGTCTTCCAAAAGTTGAGATGAATGTCATGAATGCAATCTTATGTCATCAATTCTAGAATATCAGACTGAGAATTTGTTAAAGGATAGAACTTGATTGGTATTTCTCCTTTATCTAATTGTTTCCACATGTTCAACATATATTCATCATCTTCTACTAGAGGTTTCTCCACTTTGTCTAACCAAAGTGGATTCTCTACATTTGAGGATAATTGACCCAAGGGAGGCTCAGAGAATGACCGTTCCCTTAAGATATATTCTGACTGACAATGTTTTTCGGCTGTCAATGACAAGGCATCAGACAAGATTGGACCTGTGTTTGCAAGTGCCTCGAGATAGGAGGGATTTCTTATTACTACATTGTCAATTATATAACTATTTTGACAATGTGAAAACTACTACGGAGAGGAAATTCGTAGTGAATTCCATCATGGGGAGGATCACCGTGATGGATTACGGTAAGGGATAAATCTGCTTTCCCCTTGGTCTTTTGGCCACACAGTGGGTTGTCGTGACTCTCATACAAAGATAGACACTCTGGATTGAACGAATTTTCAGGAAGCAAGCCTTCATGATGAAGTGTCCGATGAGAAACTTTAGAATTACAACTACCATTCCCAAAATATGGTAATGAGATGGTAGGATCTTGAGAAGCAACAGATAAATGTCCAAGGGCTTCAAGAACTCCAGTATTAAGTGAAGCTAATTTACCACTTGACTCTTGATTTTCCAAAGGTATTTGGTGATATTTATTCTTGGATGTTGTCTTATATTTAGTTGGGGCCACTTTCTAAGAAAATTGGTTATCATGGGTAGGCATATGTGCCTATCTTGGATTAGTTACCGGAACAGGCTAGTTACCTCCAATTAGAAAGGGTGTATGTTCCCGATCTTGTTGTCCGTATGATATGGGGGGGTATGCCCCATGACCCTCCTAGACTGGAACAAAGGTGTGTATCTTCTATGGGATGGCATGATTATGTGTCATACCATGTGTGGGGATAGATTTATATGTGTATTCCCCTGATACTGCTGAAGTAGTTGTTAAAATATCCTGTCATGCTTCCAGAATATGGGTAGGGATATGAGTCTTCCCTCTCACCATTGACAAGATGTGTTTAGGGACTTCAGCAGCTGGAATAGGAATATACGTCCATTCCGTATCTGGAGTAGGTGTATGTGGATGATCATGTCCCCCTTTTCCAGTCAATGGATATTGATAGTACTTATTCATAGGGTCAAAGAGTTGAGTCTGGTCCAAATTTGTTGTCGAATTGTTCTGCATGACTTCTCTAGGTGCTACCAAACGAGACTAATGGTAGACTTGATAAGCATTGGAAAGTGTATGTGCCTACTGGATATTCTCCATCATGTACGTTTGACAGGTTTCCTTCAATACTGGCAGACGAGACTACTGACAAAATTGGTGATTGTAAACTGGTGTATGTTCCTGCTTACAAGTTTCCACCATATTAGATTGGTGATTTTCTTTAAATGTAGTCAGACGAGCCTGCTTACTGGTTGATAACTTGTAAATAGGTGTATGTGCCTATTCTTGGTACTCCACCGGGTTTACCTGGTGGTATTGGTGGGTTTCTGTCAGACGAGACTCCTGAGCAAAAAAATTATGATGAACGGGTGTATGTTCCCACTTGTTGTTTTCCATCAAGTTTGATCGATGGACTTCCCTGGGGGAGGTAGAGGTGAGAACCTACTTACTGTTAACCAGATGTTGTTCCTGGCGGTTTTTCTTGCATGCATGGGTCTAAGATAACTGGGCCAAATATCTAGAGGCAACACCCCCCTTATGTTGGGGATATACTACCGCATGATTCTGGCAACAATTGTTGGTGGGAGTCCTCAGGATTGACTCCTGTGTTCTTGAAGTGAGGCCTTCAGTAACCTATTGATCTAGATCCCTATAGTATGGGAGAGATTGATTATTGAATTATGGGGATAAAGACCCGAAACGGTTGGAAACTGTGGTTGGCACCATTTTCTTCTTGATCATTGGTTGTTGTTGGCTAGATGATCGATGATTATTGTCGACCTGGAGGGCCTGTCGAGCATCCTCCAAAGTCATAATTGTACTGTACTAGTGATATTCCTTTATCAAAACATTAGAGACCCAACATTGAAGAGGCTGGGTTGGTAATGATGTCCTTCCCGTGGATGGAGATCCAACTTGAGTAGCAGTTGGGAAGTTCACAGATGTTGTCTTGGAGAAATCCATTCCTTGGATTTAAGGGAATTCTGTGGAAAAATGAGAACAGCAACAAGTTATATTAAAGTGACATCTCGTCAGATGGATACATGCGTGATTAATTCCTTTGTCTGGCCTTCCTTTATCAATTGATAGGGCCTAACATGTGGGTAACATTATTAACTTGGTTAGGTATTCACATCGGGTTCACCATTTTTGTTTCGTAGTTCCTTGAAACGTGCATTATAGATTTAAGAATCGCTGTTTCCAGGAGGATTCCATTAGATATATTCATGGAACCAGAAACATCCAACAGTTCTATATCCAAAGAGGACCTAGTTTCCAAAGCTAGGTGTTCGTTAAGTTGTGAACTTTATGATACTTAAGAACATGCATTGGTTGAGAGGATGGGAGGTTGGAATCATCACACCCTTTTTGGGGGGGAATTATTGTCTACTCTGGGAATCTCTTTGTAAAATTAAAATATTTTTTCATGAATCCTTATTAATTCACTTAGTATATCAAAAGTATCCCTTGTAATTTACAATCACTTTTTTAATAGAAATTCTTTTAATCATCGTTATGATGATACTGGTTTTTAAGCCACTCACTGGGGTACTCCGGAATTTATTGTCATCCAGGGAGATGAAAGTTTGTTTTAATATAGGTATTGTACTCATAAAATGAGATACCTTCATATACTTGTGAAAGGAATCAGAACCCTTTTAGTTCGGTGCCACTTAATAGGACACATCATACCTTTTAAGGTCATGTGATAAGGACCTCTAAGTGGAAGGTGCTTAGTTGAGACATAGTGTGGGACTTATGCTAAAGAATCCCAAGGAATTATAGAAAGGATATAGGTTTCCAAGAAGGATCAGACCCTATTGGGAATATGGCCCCAAGAGAACATGGTTGACTTGAAGTGTTTGGTTTGAACCTCAAGGAGGCTTCCTACGTATCCCATATGGATGGATTTGGGCTTACTTCCTGAAAACAGATGCCTTGATTATTTGAGGATTGAATTTGGGGCTTATTTCCTAAGGATGATTCTCAAATTAGGGGAATTAATGTTGGATTCCCGAGGAGGATATCCTGTGATCTCGGGCCCTAAAAGGTCTTCCTACGTATCCTGGTTTGAACAGGAAAAAGAGTTCTCGTAGTTCCTTCCGTGAGTGTTTGTGCACATGTTGCAATCATCACATATCTCTAAGACCATGTGGGTCATTCACGGTGGGAGAAATAAGAGGATGTGAAAGATTCAACAATGACACTTCACACTTCTCCTCCTCCGCTATGGAAGAGGGCGGGTCGACCGTGGAAGAGGGTGGGGCGACGAGCCTTCCCCCTATTCTATTTACATTGGACAAGGGTCCAATATAAGGAAGAAGGGGTGAAGGTGAGGGGCTTATACCAGGCTGGATGCCCTGAAATTTGTTCTGGTAGGGTATGGATACTTCTCCTATACTTGTGCAGAATGGAAAGTGCGAAGTGTACGTTCCCTAGTGAAGAACTAAGGTCCCATGTCACCTCTTTGAAAAGAGCGAGGCCGGAAGACCACCGTCTTCCAAACCAGGAACTTCCCAAAACTTTTTTTGGGAGAAATGTCCATGTGATTGCAGATATAAAAACCCAAAAACATCACATGAATCTTATCCCCACTATGAAACAAATGTGAGAAACCTCTGACTACGGAAATACAAAACCAAATTGGAGACACACTGATGTGCCTTACCTAAAGGTCTAAGAAGTCAGAATGTTTTGGGGGAGGATTCAACCTAGACCCTTTCTAATAAGGGAACAAAGGAAAGAGATAACCCACTATGAAAGGATTCAAATGGTATTTGAACTGGTCGCATAGGTACCATGCGCAGGTGTGCCGTGTAGGTCCCCCATATTTCCCTATTGCACAGGTATGGTGCGCAGGTGTGCCACACAGGTATAGCCCGTACATATGGATGAGGACTGAAGAGAATGTGAAGAACTTAAAAACATGCCTATCCCATTTAATTATCCCTTATTTTGTAGTTTAGAGAACTACCTGAGACAATATGAGAGGTCTAGGCGAAAGAGCAAAGTAACGGGAGCTTCAGATAATCTTTCACTTTTTTTCCCTCATGAAATGGGGAGCCCAAGTGCTCTATTTATAGGAATGGATGGGCCTGGTCGAAGAGAAGTTATCAGTACAGGTCCTCCATGTAGGTCCTCCGTGTAGGTCCTTCATGTAGGGGTGTATAAATTACTCTTCCGCACAGGTCCTCCACGTAGGTCCTCTGCGTAGGTCCTTTAGTGAAATTTTATCCATCTTCTAAGTGCCATAACCTTTTATCCATAAGCCTGTTTGGGATCTGTGACCAATCAAATAGAAGGTATTGAAGAGATCTACACTTCTTGATATAGTAAATACCCCAAGTCTACTCAGATGAATCTTGGAAAATGTATTTAATGTCTTAACACCTTTTTATCTTCGATCTTGGAAATCCACTGCCTACTTTTGGATGTGGAATCATTCCATTTATTCATCATGTATGGTGGAAACATATTTACTCATACTTGAAATTTGGTGTTTATTTGAGAATAATATCTTCAATCTATAGAAAAGTTCATTTGAACACATTTCAGGGTGTCAGCGATATTTAAACCAACTCAAGTCATTTATAATTATAGATTATTATAAGAATATAGAAAAATATGATTCATGTCACACAATAAAACATGTATCAAATATTGATGGTCAAATTTTTGAAAGAGAAACATACTTCATTTGACTAGAGCACACTTGAAGTAGTTATAATGCATATTTGGGACTGGAAAACATAATTCAAAAATTAAAAGTCTAAATAAAATATTTTTGATGATTAAATGAGAATAGTTGTGGATATAAAGATAAGAGAGAATATTTCAAGACCCTTTAATCTCATCTAGAAACATCCATTTGAGAAACATTATGAACTCTCAGAAAATGATTTAATTGAGCAAGAGTGACAAGAAGGGGATGATTGTAAACATAACATGAATTCAATTACAATCTAGACACGAATGTCTTCATAAGGTTGTAGAATCACATATCTATAATGTGATTTATGCTAATACAAACTTCCTAGTGAGAAACCCTGGACTGATTGACATTGAGATTTTAGGGTTTAGGGACATCATAAAATTATGTAAAATTAAACATGTGAACCTTTCAAAGTGTGGAATAATTAGTATATTGAGACTACTAAGGGCTTCTTCACAATGATGGGTTAGACAAGAACTAAATATTCAGGGTAGAAGAAACTTTTGGGCAACACATGAAATAAAAAATACAGATATTCGGAGGAAATTTATGCGAGGGATGAGAAAATAGAGAGGAATAAAAAAGTATCTTAGAATGAAGAAGATAGATTTGTACTTACCAAAGACTATATGAAAATGTATATTGTAATAGTTTTGAATAGAGGAAAAATCCATGTGTACTTTTGGTTATGCAGACACTACTATGGACAATGAGTTATCGATCAAATGAATTTCTACAATATAGGGAGATTTATAAGAAACTCAATTATGTTCTATGTGGTTATATAGAAAGAGAAGAAACTATTTTTTTGATAGAATAAATATTTTTTGAGAAAATGGGAATGTAAGGTAGAATATAGTTTGGATTATGGTTGGTGTGTCGAGTAGACACATGGAGAAAGTGAGTTGAGGGGGAAACTAGGTCAGGGAGATGGTAGGTTGGGGAAAGATGGAGAGACAATGTATTCGACAGAGATAGAGAAGCAGTGACTTATATGTGGGAGACAAAGTTGGGAATACATGGGGGTGGGGAGATACGGGGAGATGGGTAGATGAGGAATTCAGAGGAGGAAATTGGGAGGGGATGGGGGGAGGGTGAGTGGAATTGAAGGTTTAGGAGACACGTATGGGGTAATTTATTTGTAGATTGCACATGGAAGAAAATTTACAAGACATAGAATTGATAATAGATTTATTATCAACTGCAACTAAATGAAAATTGATCTTATTTATATATTGACCAAGGAATGAGTATTAATCCCTTGGTTCTTATTTTTGGACATAAGAAGACTTATTTTACTGATAAAATTATATTTCATCTTAATATATAAGAAACCCATATAGTAATTCACTATAAAAATATTCTTTAAGGAATCCATATAATAATGATGATTTTACAGCCATTTGATATTCTTTTAGACTCATTTGTACCATATTATCTAAGAATAATCTTATATTCTACAACTATTCCACCAATGAAATAGTTTTATCCATATCAATTCCTTCAATTTGGGAATACACATTATAAACCAATTATGAATTTTTCCTTGACACTTTTATATCCCCATTGATCTTATTCCAAAACACCCATCTAGTTCCAATGAAATTCTTTTCTTGCAGCCTTATAATAACTTCACATATTTGTTTCATTTCAATTTTTTATGCTCTTCATTCATATCATTGACATTAATTTCATCTCTAGAATATAACCCAAATCATTTATCCTATATCTGAGATAGAAAATATAAGGCCCCAGCCTTAAACCTTACTTAATCTTGAGTTATTACAAGATTACACATTGAGGATCTTTTTAGGTTTAGAGTTTTAGAGAATTAGGTCATGAAACTTGCATTACATTCCACATTTAAACAAATTGGTTACATAAAGAAAATATTCATTCTTCCCATCAACGGAAACATATTGAAAATAAAACATGGATGCTTTCTTGACACATCCTTGACACTATCACCACATCATGTACCGTTCCCTTGACCTGTGAAAAACATTTCAAAAACTTGGGATGAGCATAAAAAGCTCAGTAGGGGTTATAAAAATATGGAAATGAAACATGAGTTCATATATACATAAGAATGAAATCATACTTTACCCATAAAACATAGGCATATCAAATCATGAATAAATCATAGAAAACATAAGACATAAAGGTAACTTGAGGCATTCATAACATTCTTACGTAGGGAGTAACCCTCTTGGTTACGTTTGGAATACCCATCACAGTATATTCCCTAAATCTCTTCGGAGAAACCTTAAAGTTTCACTCCTTCGCGTTACCCAATGCATTGGAGAGCTATATCGGGCTCACCCGCCCTTAGTTTATCACGGAACCACCCGTTCTTCATAACAATGCCCAAGAACCATAACATAATCGTATCACATAAACATGAATAAAGTAAACATAACATTTCCACATTTCAATCACAATATAACATTTTAGGATATTGAAATAATGAATCCATTCAAAAAGAAACCATTTCCAAAACCATTTAAAACATTTAATAAAGAGATTTTTGAATCAAAGTGTCCCATACCACCTTGAAGCTTTTAAAATTTTAAAACATTTATATCAATATAAATAAATCCTTAAAACCATTTTGAAAACATGGATATTAATAAGAACAAATAATTAAAACATTTAAAATGATATTTTGGTTAAAGGGGTTTTACCAAAATTAAAGACACTTGAATACAATAATCGAGGAATACCATTTAGTCAGAACTTTATAATATCATGAGAATAAAAGGATTCATGATATAATACTCCAAAGGACAGTATATACACCATATAAGAGTGAATTGGTGCATAACAACAATGAACCCTCAATAGAAATGTCAAATGTGATGAAATCCCTTATAAAGAAGGTATCCTTAAATTAAGGACAAATAAATCTCAAAAATATGTGTGACAAATATATATACAACCAATATAAGTGGATATTAAGTGTAAAACAATAAAAGTTCATCCACACATATTCAATGGATGACATATTCAATGACTACAAGTTGAACCCAAAGAAACCAAAATTGGGTTAAAAAGTTCCCTTGACAGCCTAACAGCATCACATCAAAATGAGTTAATGAGAGATAAAAAGTGTATCTCATCACTTGGACATAAAATTTACATCAATAAGTATGTATGAGAACATATTCCAACATAAAAATATGTAAATTAAAAGACCCAATAAAAGAAGTCTTTTAATAAAAGAGGAGGGTGAAAGGTTCCCTTACCGACTTGGGTATCTTTGAAAAAATACACCCCATGAAAGAAAGACAATAGGTCATTGATGTAAATACTCATAAACGAAAGTATATTACACAAAGAGTAGAATAATGGGCAGTACATACACCACTCAATGGAATTTGTGGCAAATGTAGCATAAATATCACGGGAATAAAAGTGAGATGAAAAATCCCTTACGAAAATTCGGCAGCCTAACGGCGCCACTCAAAACTTCCAAAATGGATTGATGAGAGAGAATAGGGTCTCTCATCACATGAACATAAAAGTTACAGTAAGTGTAATATAAAATATCATCCCAATAACAAGAAAGATGAGCTTTAAAAGTAATGACATAAAAGAGTGTACTTAAAAAGAAAGAGAGGAGTAAGATCCCTTATGAAAGTTCGGCAGCCTAACGGCGCCACTCAAAACTTCCAAAATGGATTGATGAGAGAGAATAGGGTCTCTCATCACATGAAAATAAAAATTAAATTAAATGTAATATAAAAGAACATCCCAATCATAATAAAGATGAGCTTAAAATAAATGACATAAAAGAGTGTACTTAAAAAGAAAGAGAGTTGTAGGATCCCTTACCTCAGGTCCGACTTGACTCGATCGTTCTTTAATCTCCTGAATAATAAACTTGAGTTAATTTCTACTTCCTTAAGAACTTTTTTCAAGTTCATTATTCCTTTTATATCACTTATTACCATGTCATAAAAATTTATGTAATCTTTTAAGTTAATAATATTTGTTTTTCCGATACTTGGTTCTTAAGTCGAAAGTGGAATTCTTACAATTACATGTTGTTCGTGTGGCCAAATGTTTATTATATACAGAATTGTATTCATGATGTAGATATCATATATGTCATATATATCCAGTATATGAACGCATTTATAAAATTACATAATCATTTAGAGGTAAGAAATGAAATGCACCGTTCATGGAGACGGTAAGTCGTATCTACGCATGAACGCTACTTTCATTTCTATTTCGTATTTTATAGAATGGAATAATAATGATATAAAGGTATATTATAACTCCAGTATAATATCATATATAATATCATTAAATCCATCCTTTATACGTCCCACATATGGCATTAACGAATCACATCACTTTGAGGGGGCGGTAGTCCGCACTTCCTAAAATGAAGATATCGCGTATACCCATAATGGATGCCATAAGGGTAAGACAAAAATAAAAAATACAGAAGCATAAGTAAAACATAAAAATATTATATATCATATATAAAAATAGTGACATCATAATGGCCACCTTTGAAGGTGTTAAATGAGTATTGAACAATCATCGTTTCGGGAGGCAGAATTTCGCCATCCACGGAAACCGTATGTTCTTTAACCATTTGATGTAGTTTTGTGAGAGTGTAGCTCGAATAAATCTTATAACAACATCCTAGTATATTGAAGATACTGGTGTTGTGACAAAAGAAGTAAATAAAAAGAGTTTATGGGGTTGGAGAAAAAAATAAAACAAATGAACAAGAGAGAATGAATTACCTTTAAAAGTGTAACTCCTTTTGATTTGAGCCTAAAGGCTTCCTTTGAAAGGATTCTTCCCAAAGGAAATCCTCTAGGATGAGGAGAGAGATGTGGAAAGAGTAAATGGGCAGGGGTTGGCCGAGCCAAAGGCTTGAGGAGTGTGTGAAATGAGGTAGAGGTGGGGGCCTTTTATAAGAGGAGGGGAGAGACACTTTTGGAAAGTAAAAAATATTACTTTATTTGAAAATGTGTTTCAGTTTTAAAAGGTCCCACATTGATAGAATTCGTGGATAAGGTGATAAGGGTTCGAACTCCACTCATCCAATTTTTTTTTGACATGTGTAGTTCCTAGATTTTACATTATCTTTCCATTTTATTTAAATCGTCAAATAATGATGTCATCGCTGCATCATTATTATGTCATAAATAATTTAATTTATTTAATGTATAAAAATTATAAAAAAAATACTATGATGTAGGAAATATTTTTATATTTCCAATTAATATTTATAATATAAAAGATGACTTGTATAACCCCACTTAAAAATTGTTTTAGTAAAACATATCATGTTTGTGTCAATTTTACTTTTACATTAAATAAAATGTTATTTATGTCATTTCCCAACCAAAGTGTCTCCATGGGGTCCCCAAGTTGGCCCATGGCTTGTCTTGGTCGGCCATGACTCACCCAATAGGTGTAGGACAAGTGTCATGGTGTTTTCACATTCTTATAATATCATTTTTACCTTAAATTACACTAATTACCTCTAATCGCGATTAAGAACTTAATAAGTTACTATTCACCAAAAAATTATTATAATCTCATTGAACCAAATTTTACTTCTTAATGACAACCATGTATGTCGGATTTTTGAAATTCAAAATACAATGATGGCAAAATTTCATTTAAACGGAAAATCAGCTTTTATAAGTACCACTTAGTGGTTTCACTATTCATCAAAAATTGATGTTTTTCAGAAAAATCCCAAAAATTCACCCTGAGCTATATTTGATATTCCGAATTCAAAAATGAAGTCCGTTTTACAAAATTCAGAACATATTAGTCACATTAATTAATTTAATAATTAATTCCCGCTGTCAGAGCAAATAGCGTGTTTTTATAAAACAATAAGTATCCAAAGATTGACACTAGTTTAAGTCTGATTTCAAAGTGAAATTAATTCCAACAACCACTATTGGATTTAATGGTAAAAATATTTTCTAATTTCACTTTAAAACCAATTAAAAATATAATCTAATCATATAAATAAATTAGATTAAAAAGAGGTTTTGAATTAAAATACAACATTTTACACTATTCATTAAAAAATGAACTTTATCGGAAAAATACCAAAAAATTACACAAAGTAAAATTTGATGTACCGATTCTTAAAAAGAGTTTTATTTGGTCCAAAAGAATTTTTAAGAGTGAACAAAACTACATTTAATGACAGTTCTCCATTAAAAGGTGATAAGTGAACCTTTAGTGAAAACTAGGGCATATACGCCAAAAATTGAATTCTTTCCTTATTTTAAGCCTTTAGCTTTTATTGGATAAATGTAAAAAAATTTAAAAAACATATATAATCATATTTTAGTTATTTCTATCCATTCCCTCCAATACAACGGCTACATGTTAACTACCATTTGAATTAATATTATTTTATTATTAGAGTGCAACGTAAGATTCCCAAGGAACTCGTTGTTGCGTGTTGGGTACGCCATCGAGCATAGCATCCCCTTTAAAGTCATATTAATATTTTATTCACAAATATGGATAAATATGAAAATTTCATATTCATTATTTACCTGGGGTGTTACATCCTTCCCCCCTTTTGGGAATTGCGTCCTCGCAATTTTAAAATTGCGCTTGGAAACATCCTTGAAAGTCCCACATCGGAACAAAAGTCGGTAAAACAAACACTTTAAAATAAAGAAAGATAAGTACAAAGGTCACCCGAGTTAACCCATACTAGGATTCTAAGTATGAAAATATGGACATGGAGGAGAAAACATAGGGTCATGTTTCGATGGAGAGTGATAGAAAACATGTTTAGGAGAAAGTTAACAATAAGAAAATCACAAACTTGTGATGGGTTAAACGGTGTTGGGTTCCCCAGTAGGAAAAGTTAATAGACAACATTTTTGTTTTAAGTTAATTTTTATTGAGGAATTTATTCATAAGGAAACATAATCACTTATCATGTTGACTTTCAACTTTTACTAGATTCCTTAATCAAACTCATATTTTTTTCAAAAGACGATTATTTAGGGAGACTTGCCCGCATTAAGAGTACTATAATCAACTTCTAGAGAATAACCTAATCCACAAAAGATAACTATATACATCCCATGTCTTTAGGCTTTAACCAAAACCAAAACCAAAAATGTTAGTACAAGGTCAAATAATCCAGAAAAGGATAACCCAAAGAAAATCTATTTTTAATCTCCAAAATTTGTCCAACAAAACCCAAAGTTCAACGAGGACCATTCTATAATCAAGTTGTCCATAAAATTCTTCAAAGTAAACCAATATAAGATTGAAACCCAAATATTTGAAGGATTTCGTCGCATAGTCTTCCAAAATAAATCGTAACATTTATCTCCAAACAATATCAGTTGCTCCTAAAGTCTCGTTTTGAAAAGTAATTAACCTAATCACATATCCTCCATGATAGGTTAATCATTTTCATAAATAACCCAAAATCAACTTACTCTTAATTCATAAAATCATATAACTAGAATGAATCAGTAAAACTAACCAGGGACTTCACGTAGTCCAGTGGTAGGCGATAAATACCAGTCGCACATTGGTTGTGGGTTCGATTCCCGCAGCTTTGTCCGACGCGACGGGATGTCACACGGTCTACGTGTTGTCCTTTTTCCAAAACTATATAATTCTTAAAACATTCCCCAAAATGAGATAAAATCTTCAAGAATAATCATAACATATTTTAACCTCAAGTTTATCTCATTCCTTTCATTTTCCATCATATCATAGAGTAACCCATAATTACCTAAAAATTAAGTATCATATAAACCCTAATGGTTACCTTAATAATTATTACCTGAATTTCCACATCGGGTTGGCCATCTCGTACATGATGCATTAGAGAACTCACCAAGGTTGAAGTGGTTGATCATGACTCCTTGATATTTGGATTAGAACAACCACGGGTTTCCTCATTGAATCCTCCATTTTATCTAGTATCTTAATCAGAGAACCACCATAGTTTCCTTCAAACCTGTTGTCTCTTTGGTGCCTGCTAGATCCATCCATTCACTAAAAATAGAAATGTCAGTGTGAGTATATCAACAAAACCATCATGTACTAATGAGGAAGGTAAACACTAAGATACACTTACTCATTAACATTATCTAAAACTAGGACTCTTTCTGAAATCCTAACTATTATGGTAATGTCACTTGTGCTTAGAGAATACCCTAACCTCTAAAGTTATCTAAACCGACCTTTGATACCAACTATAAGGCCCCAGCCTTAAACCTTACTTAATATTGAGTTATTACAAGATTACACATTGAGGATCTTTTCAAGTTTAGAGTTTTAGAGAATTAGGTCATGAAACTTGCATTACATTCCAAATTTAAACAAAGTGGTTACATAAAAGAAAATAATCATTCTTCCCATCAACGGAAACATATTGAAAATAAAACATGGATGCTTTCTTGACACATCCTTGACACTACCACCACATCATGTACCTTTCCCTTGACCTGTGAAAAACATTTCAAAAACTTGGGATGAGCATAAAAAGCTTAGTAAGGGTTATAAAAATATGGAAAGGAAACATGAGTTCATATATACATAAGAATGAAATCATACTTTACCCATAAAACATAGGCATATCAAATCATGAATAAATCATAGAAAACATAAGACATAAAGGTAACTTGAGTCATTCATAACATTCTTACGTAGGGAGTAACCCTCTTGGTTACGTTTGGAATACCCATCACAGTATATTCCCTAAATCTCTTCGGAGAAACCTTAACGTTTCACTCCTTCGCGTTACCCAATGCATTGGAGAGCTATATCGGGCTCACCCGCCCTTAGTTTATCACGGAACCACCCGTTCTTTATAACAATGCCCAAGAACCATAACATAATCGTATCACATAAACATGAATAAAGGAAACATAACATTTCCACATTTCAATCACAATATAACATTTTAGTATATTGAAATAATGAATCCATTCAAAAAGAAACCATTTCCAAAACCATTTAAAACATTTAAAAAAGAGATTTTTGAATCAAAGTGTCCCATACCACCTTGAAGCTTTTAACATTTTAAACCATTAATATCCATATAAATAAATCCATAAAACCATTTTGAAAACATGGATATTAATAAGAACAAATAATTAAAACATTTAAAATGATATTTTGGTTAAAGGGGTTTTACCAAAATTAGAGACACTTGAATACAATAATCGACGAATAACATTTAGTCAGAACTTTATAATATCATGAGAATAAAAGGATTCATGATATAATACTCAAAAGGACAGTATATACACCATATAAGAGTGAATTGGTTCATAACAACAATGAACCCTCAATAGAAATGTCAAATGTGATGAAATCCCTTATAAAGAAGGTATCCTTAAATTAAGGACAAATAAATCTCAAAAATATGTGTGACAAATATATATACACCCAATATAAGTGGATATTAAGTGTAAAACAATAAAAGGTCATCCACACATATTCAATGGATGACATATTCAATGACTACAATTTGAACCCAAAGAAATCGAAACTGGGTTAAAAAGTTCCCTTGACAGCCTAACGACATCACATAAAAATGAGTTGATGAGAGATAAAAAGTGTATCTCATCACTTGGAAATAAAATTTACATCAATAAGGATGTATGAGAACATATCCCAACATAAAAATATGTAAATTAAAAGACCCAATAAAAGAAGTCTTTTAAAAAAAGAGGAGGGTGAAAGGTTCCCTTACCGACTTGGGTATCTTTCAAAACATACACCCCATGAAAGAAAGACAATAGGTCATTGATTTAAATACTCATAAACGAAAGTATATTACACAAAGAGTAGAATAATGGGCAGTACATACACCACTCAATGGAATTTGTGTCAAATGTATCATAAATCTCACGGGAATAAAAGTGAGAAGAAAAATCCCTTACGAAAATTCGGCAGCCTAACGGCGCCACTCAAAACTTCCAAAATGGATTGATGAGAGAGAATAGGGTCACTCATCACATGAAAATAAAAGTTACAGTAAGTGTAATATAAAATATCATACCAATAACAAGAAATATGAGCTTTAAAAGTAATGACATAAAAGAGTGTACTTAAAAAGAAAGAGAGGAGTAAGATCCCTTACGAAAGTTCGGCAGCCTAACGGCGCCACTCAAAACTTCCAAAATGGATTGATGAGAGAGAATAGGGTCTCTCATCACATGAACATAAAAATTACAGTAAATGTAATATAAAAGAACATACCAATCATAAGAAATATGAGCTTAAAATAAATGACATAAAAGAGTGTACTTAAAAAGAAAGAGAGTTGTAGGATCCCTTACCTCGGGTCAGACTTGACTCGATCGTTCTTTAATATCCTGAATAATAATCTGGAGTTAATTTCTACTTCCTTAAGAACTTTTTTCAAGTTCATTATTCCTTTTATATCACTTATTACCATGTCATAAAAATTTATGTAATCATTTAATTTAATAATATTTGTTTTGCCGATACTTGGTTCTTAAGTCGAAAGTGGAATTCTTACAATTACATGTTGTTCGTGTGGCCAAATGTTTATTATATACAGAATTTTATTCATGATGTAGATATCATATATGTCATATATATCCATTATATTCATGCATTTATAAAATTACATAATCATTTAGAGGTAAGAAATGAAATGCACCGTTCATGGAGACGGTAAGCCGTACGTACGCATGAACGCTACTTTCATTTCTATTTCGTATTTTATAGAATGGAATAATAATGATATAAAGGTATATTATAATTCCAGTATAATATCATATATAATATCATTAAATACATCCTTTATACGTCCCACATATGGCATTAACGAATCACATCACTTTGAGGGGGCGGTAGTCCGCACTTCCTAAAATGAAGATATCGCGTATACCCATAATGGATGCCATAAAGGTAAGACACAAATAAAAAATACAGAAGAATAAGTAAAAAATAAACATATTATATATCATATATAAAAATAGTGACATCATAATGGCCACCTTTGAAGGTGTTAAATGAGTATTGAACAATCATCGTTTCGGGAGGCAGAATTCCGCCATCCACGGAAACCGTATGTTCTTTAACCATTTGATGTAGTTGTGTGAGAGTGTAGCTAGAATAAATCTTATAAAAACATCCTAGTATATTGAATATACTGGTTTTGTTACAAAAGAAGTAAATAAAAAGAGTTTAAGGGGTTGGAGAAACAAAATAAAACAAATGAACAAGAGAGAATGAATTACCTTTAAAAGTGTAACTCCTTTTGATTTGAGCCTAAAGGCTTCCTTTGAAAGGATTCTGCCCAAAGGGAATCCTCTAGGATGAGGAGAGCGATGTGGAGAGAGTAAATGGGTAGGGTTTGGCCGAGACAAAGTCTTTAGGAGTGTGTGAAATGAGGTAGAGGTGGGGCCTTTTATAAGAGGAGAGGAGGGGCACTTTTGGAAAGTAAGAAATATTACTTTATTTGAAAATGTGTTTCGGTTTTAAAAGGTCCCACATTGATATAATTCATGGATAAGGTGATAAGGGTTCGAACTCCACTCATCCAATTGGTTTTTGACATGTGTAGTTCATAGATTTTACATTATCTTTCCATTTTATTTAAATCGTCAAATAATGATGTCATCGCTGCATCATTATTATGTCATAAATAATTTAATTTATTTAATGTCTAAAAATTATAAAAAAATACTATGATGTAGGAAAGCTTTTTATATTTCCAATTAATATTTATAATAAAAAATATGACTTGTATAACCCCACTTAAAAATTTTTTTAGTAAAACATATCATGTTTGTGTCAATTTTACTTTTACATTAAATAAAATGTTATTTATGTCATTTCCCAACCAAAGTGTCTCCATGGGGTCCCCAAGTTGGACCATGGCTTTTCTTGGTCGGCCATGACTCACCCAATAGGTGTAGGACAAGTGTCATGGTGTTTTCACATTCTTATAATATCATTTTTACCTTAAATTACACTAATTACCTCTAATCGCGATTAAGAACTTAATAAGTTACTATTCACCCAAAAATTATTATAATCTCATTGAACCACATTTTACTTCTTAATGACAACCATGTATGTCGGATTTTTGAAATTCAAAACACAATGATGGAAAAATTTCATTTAAACGGAAAATCAGCTTTTATAAGTACCACTTAGTGGTTTCACTATTCATCAAAAATTGAAGTTTTTCAGAAAAATCCCAAAAATTCACCCTGAGCTATATTTGATATTCCGAATTCAAAAATGAAGTCCGTTTTACAAAATTCAGAACATATTAGTCACATTAATTATTTTAATAATTAATTCCCGCTGTCAGAGCAAATAGCGTGTTTTTATAAAACAATAAGTATCCAAAGATTGACACTAGTTTAAGTCTGATTTCAAAGTGAAATTAATTCCAACGACCACTATTGGATTTAATGGTAAAAATATTTTCTAATTTCACTTTAAAACCAATTCCAAATATAATCTAATCATATAAATAAATTAGATTAAAAAGAGGTTTTGAATTAAAATACAACATTTTACACTATTCATTAAAAAATGAACTTTATCAGAAAAATACCAAAAAATTACACAAAGTAAAATTTGATGTCCCGATTCTTAAAAAGATTTTTATTTGGTCCAAAATAATGTTTAAGAGTGAACAAAACTATATTTAATGACATTTCTCCATTAAAAGGCGATAAGTGAACCTTTAGTGAAAACTAGGGCATATACGCCTAAAATTGAATTCTTTCCGTATTTTAAGCCTTTAGCTTTTATTGGATAAATGTAAAAACATTTAAAAATCATATATAATCATATTTTAGTTATTTCTATCCATTCCTGCCAATACAATGGCTACATGTTAACTGCCATTTGAATTAATATTATTTTATTATTAGAGTGCAACGTAAGATTCCCAAGGAACTTGTTGTTGCGTGTTGGGTACGCCATCGAGCATAGCATCCCCTTTAAAGTCATATTAATATTTTATTCACAAATATGGATAAATATGAAAATTTCATATTCATTATTTACCTGGGGTGTTACAGAAAATATGTTGGTTGAGCCTTCATTCTCATAGTTTCAATCAAGGTTATCCAATCACCAACAATGTTGTTGTCACAAATTTTTTCCCTTTCTAGTTTTTTGGTTTATAACTACTATTTCTACTAAATTTTTCTAATAATAAGTTATTTAACATGATATTTATATAGACCAATAAGATCTCTATAATCCACTAACATCCTCGTCACTTTCATCCTTATTTACTTCATTATTTTTCTAGAAAAACTGCTCTCCAGTTTACACATTCAACCCGTTTGAAATAAACATTAAAAATAGGATTTATAGAATCTTTCAGTAACTTTATTATGAATTTATATACCTTTATTTTGGATGAATAATCAAATAACATGACTTTATTCCCATGATATTCAAATATCTTTTGAGTCTCTTTGTTAATAATAAAACATTTAATTCAAAATATTTGAAAATACTAGAGTGTAGGCTTTATTCTATACCATATATCATAAGAGATATTCTATTTATTTAGATAGAAAAATATCCATTGTATATGTAAATTAATGTGAGAAAAATATCATACAAATATATATCTAAAAGGTTCTTTTTAATTAGAATTGTTTGATCCATATTATTAACAACACAATTCTTTCTTTTATAAAATACATTTTTTGAGGAGTCCTTATTGTGAAAATTTGATTCCATTTTCCATAATTTTCTAGATAATATTCCACTAGATTTTTGGTAAACCCTTTACCATTATCAGTGAATAAATTAGGAAATTACAACAAAAACATTTCCCATGCAATTATCGGGTAATGAGTGGTACACGATAAAAAACCATACTTTTGAGAAATGACCATCAACCATGACATACTAGTATAGTTTTGAACAAAAAAGACCTAATACCTTATTGAATTCATGGATTTGGGTGTCAGTAGGAAACAAATATCTATTTTCACTAGATCAAGAAATGTTTTTTAATTATTATCTTTTATCTTTTAATTTATCAAATAACATTCCCTTATTGAAAAGTGTCACATATGTTAGTGTGATCTAATAAAAGTATCGAGAGATTTGAAGAACCTTCATTTTCACCACGTCTTTCTGGAAATTTTGGGTCAAATAGATAACCCTCTTATGACATAAGAAAGTTTCTTCTTCCATGGATATCAGGTATCTACCCTTTTATCCATTATTAAGATAAATATTTAAATTTATGCACCTTACTTTAAAAACTATTGTACCATATTTTCCATTTATGATGGAATTAATCTTGATGAACTATATGAAATTCCCCAAGTCTTATAAATAACTCCTGTAGGGTATATTGAGACTAAGGTGTACCACTAGAAAGATATACATGTGACTCAAGTCATTTTCGATTATCTTATACTTCATAGGGCCAATGATGTTTAGTCGCTCATCATTGATAAATCTCGAAAATAAATGCATGTTATATTTTATGATGATGAAAATGTCATTATTTACTATCGTGAGGAAAGTTCACTCACATCCCAAAATCCACTTTCCAGACATGTATGTTACCCTAAAGGATATTTCAATATTGGTTTCTTTCCCAATTATTACATTTTTGACCATGACTAACGAATATAATTATTTGATAATGAATTTTCATTCCATTCCATTAATTCTATATATCCTTCTTTATATAAAAAAACTATTTTATTTGGTTTTGAACATGTTTTATGACATCTATTGATACTTTTTATACAATCTTTGGGTCTCCATTGAATCATTTATCATTAATTTTGATTGAATTATCATTTATTTTTGTCCAAAATATTTATAAAAAGTAATATCCATTAAACACATAATGAGATTAAGATATTATCTTCATATATGTTTTTTATTTCTAAAACATCTATTTTATATGGATCACACATGTTTGGTATTCCATATTTTCCAAAAATAATGACACTAGTTTCTTTTGTATGCTTTTTATCATTTTCTATATCAATATTAGTCTTTTGTGGGTCAGGAAACACAATATTCTTCCAGGGAGTTGGAACTTTAGATTTTTTAGCCACTGCAAATGCCTTTTTTTGGATCATGTGATAAAATTAATTTTACTTTGTCACCAAACTGTTTCACTTGTGGGATAGTAAAAACTTATTTATTGGACATCTCATGAACATCTTTATCCTATTTAAAAGCTAATACATTTAAACTCATGAATACCAAATTGGAGTAATGAGTATTTATTAATATTTACACATCATTTTCCACATCCTAAATTCTTTTTCGAGTCCCTCAATTATTTTGACCCATCCGTTCACTATTTTGGTTATTCCATCAATTATCCATGTCTGTTATTTAATTTTGAGTATCATCTTAATTTCTTTTCTAAAAATTATAGAATTTATATATTTGAGATTTTGATCTCTAATTTTGGTTCTGAATTTTCCACTTTGTATTTTAATATATAAAGTTTGTAATCATTTAAAACATCACTAGATTTATTTTTTTTGTCTCTTCAGATGTCAATTTATTCAAGGGATTCCCTTAGTTCTGCTTTAAGATCAGCTCTTCCCTCATATCAAGAATCTAAATCATTATTTTACTCCTCTTACTCCTCATCCAAAATAGCCACAAAAACTTTTTCATTGAGGAATCTATAGTCCTTGAAATTCTCTATTTCTATTTATCTAGAGATAAAATATTCTTTTGAGAGTATGTTATTCCTCTTGAATAATTTTCACTATGGTTTCCTCATGCTGCTCATTCCTTTGAATGATTTATTTATGTGTAATTAATCCGCATTATTATCCCAAAAATTCTTTTGATTCCTAGAACTATGGAACCAAAATTTTATACATTGAATGAAATTGAGTGGAATCTTTCGCTTGAATTTAAATTTTCTACGTTTGAGGTTAGAGGAAAGAGAAGACCACATCTCATCAACATCTTCATCCTAAGTTTTTTTGGATCATATTTTTTATATCCTTGAATGATATCTCCTAAGAATTATATTTTGGAATAGACTCATTATTATTATTCCTCATTTCATATTCAACAAAATTTCTATGTTAGTTATCCAATGCTACCTCCATAAGATCATTATCTATAAGAATCAAAATATTTTCATTGAAATGTGGAGGTAATATTCTAAATAATTTTTAAATTTTTTTGATATCTTCAAGAACTTCTCTAATTCCATGCATGTCCTATGAAAGAGTGTTATCATTATAAAATAATGCATCAATGGTCTCATTCATTCTCATTATTAAATCCTCATACTTGTTCCGCAACACCTAAAACATTTCTTCTTGAAATTTTGATTCTATTTCATAAATATTAGGAATAATTTCCCACATCACATGAGAATTTTCTTATGTCATAACCTTTGTGCAAATAGGGTTCACCAATGACCCCCTAATGTATTGATTTATTTGGTTTCAATATCCTAATATTTGTAATATCTATTAAAAATGACCCAATTTCCAATCATAATGATATTACATGATTTAAATCTAAATATGCATCCATCCCCAACAACTAAAAACAATGTTGCATTTGATTTTTCCATAGGTGGATGTTTCTTCATACAAAATTTGGGATTGTGTTAGGATGATCAATACTTCCATCATTATTCATTTAAATATAACTTCATATAGAACCTAATATATGATACCAACTGTTGCCCTAAAACAAGGATTATGCCCTGAGGGGGGGGGGGTAAATCATGGTATGTAAAATTTTAGTTTTCTCCTTATCAACAATAATGTTATATAATTATTGGGAATAACACTCTATTTCTCATGGTTAGTTTAAAATAATGAATGAAATAAAATAAATACATAAAAAATATTATGTGGTTTAACTAAATAGGATAATCCAAGGAGCATTCATGAAAATGTTCCTGTCCTCATGATGTTCTAAATTTCGGTTACAATATTTAGAGGAGTACCACTAGCCCTCCTGGTTTACAACCACAAATAATCAAAATATTACCACTCTCCTTATAAAATGGTATTTACTACTCCAATTATACTTATATTCTTATACCATTAATAGTAGATAAAAAATACACTAATGATGGCATATAAATATGATTCACCTTCTTCTTATTGATGGATTTTATAATAATTCCCATTGGGAGAATATCATGGATCACATTCATCTACTACTTCCACCTTCCAGTCCATGCCTGGAATACTTTTCTTTCAGTTTTTAAAGAAAAAGATATCCAACTTATGTCTCTTCTATTATATAATCTTCATTCAATATTTAATGAAAATGAAAAAACTCTTATGTTTTTTCTTCTTATCATCTAATGTTCCCACTAGAATTTCTGAGCTCATTAATTATCTTATAATTCACAATGAAATCACCTTGTCACTTATCAAGAGATATTCTTCTTATTTTTAGGATGAAAATTTATCCTTATTTTACTCAAAACAATATCATTCCTTTTTATTGAATAATCAATTTACAAATGAAGCAGTCTAGGTCTCAAATTTCACACAAGAACAATCAGACTACCAAATCAAGAGAAATAATCCTTAATTAATGAAATATTCACATAAAATAATATCAACCAACTTATAACCAAATCATGTATAAAAAACACACCCATATCATATTTTTTCCACCTCCAAACTGCATGTTTTATTTTTTCATGAGTTAGCCCGAATGTTCAAATTCATTCCACAAAAAATAATTAATCTCCCTTAATGTAATCAAAAAATTATGTCATGAAGATCCCTTAATATTTTTCTTGATACTATACTTTAAAATATTCCAAAATATTTATCATATTTTTTTATTAATAAAATCCATCACAATTTCTGTTTTTTTAATCAACACTTTCCAAAAAATTCACAAATTGGTGACCTTTATATTGACTCAAAATGATCCTTATATAGGTCCACATTAATGAATATTCCTTATCATATTTATGTAGACCAATAATGATAATTAAAAAAAATAAAAATGATGTTCATTTTGAGTAAATTCATGCTTACATATCACCTTCATTCTTTTACATAGTGAAATGATATTTATATAGAACACTTTGATTCTTATACTATAGGTGCCTTATTAACGTGATTACCCTAATAGGGGAGGGGGTGATTTAGGGTAACACCGATTAAAAAATTAGTCCCTTTAATTTGATCATATTAACTTTATATGGGTAGAAACTCATTCAATCCCTTATATTCCATCTATGAGGGATGAAAGTAATAAAGTAAAAAAAATATTTTTACTTGGTTCACTATAACTGGGCTAGTCCAAAGGGAATGAAACGATGATGTTTCTGTACACCTGAAAAAATGGATTAGACTATGTTTTTGTTTATATAATAGAGTGGTCACACAAACCCTTATAACTAATTATCAATACAGAATTGAAAATATCACATCCACTTATCCCAAATAGGATGTCACCACTTCTTTCAATAAAACCTTCTTCTTTATGAAATAAGAGTATGAAAATACACCTAAAATGACATGAATCTTATGTAAAAATTCATGGTGTTCCAGTGATATGAAGAACGTAGAATATCAACCTCCTTTATCAATTTTAATATTATTGTAAGCCTAGAAATACCATTTCCATCAATTTTATGAGCACATCTAATAGTATCTCTACCAAAATATATCTATACATGTTTATCTATTGAACTCGTATGTCTAGTTATATAGAAATCAATAAATTTAATTTTATACAAGGTTTAAGATCAATCATTTAATTGAATCACTCCTTAGAATAATTATATGTGTCATACTAATATCAATATTGCGAATAAATACCATTTAATTCACATTAAAGGACTTAAATACCAATAATCAATTACCTTGCATACTTTTAGTTTTTACGATAAATATTTAGCTTTAGAATGGTTACTCTTTCAATGGAATCACATTTCTAGTTTCTATATCACCTATAGTGTCATATCACATACTTCTATGTTGTAAAATAAATCAATCAATTTCTACAGTGTGACCTCATATAGATGACTAGATCTAAAAAAGTTCCGGTCAACATTAATACTCCCATTATCTCCACATAATCACCTCATGATATCATTAAAACACCCTTTGACTATGATATGGTCTCCTGTATTATTTTTGATGTAAATTCATCCACACTACCACATACACACTCTGAAAATTGTAAGGTATGACTATAGTGGAGCAATATCTTTTCATCAATATTGTGGTGTATCCAGTTCCCCACATCGTAGGAACCCTTTATATTATAGTGAAATTAAAATCCATTTTAACTATCCTTCCAATGGAATCTATATCATGGAATCATGTTTTAATGAATAACCCACGAATGTTGAATTCCACATTGTATTTTTCTCCAGAAATATTTCTCTTTAACAACCACTTTTCATGACCAACATGCTAGAAATATCTTGTGGTTCCAACCTATTCCAAAAACACTTGACCATGAGTTCACCATTTACTTTGGTCCCTATTTTACATTTTCTAGTGCCTAATAGTGTTGTTTTACATCTACACTAGGGATTTCATTATGCTTGGTCACTTTCTCATGGATGGTTGTGTTCTTAGTTGGCCTAAACCAATGTGATAGCCATATTTTTACTCAACTCCACCTCTATTGTGGAACAACCAGTGTCCTTGCAGCATAGTCTCCTGATATAAAAAAATGGACTACCCATATGAATCCTCTATGCAACATCTACAATATAGAAAATTGATCTGTGGCGTAGTATTCAAAAACTATTCACTTTCTACAGCACACCACAATGTCTATGATGTATAACATGTATCCAGATTTATTCTCTAGAATCAATAAAATTAATCCATAAAATTATCCAATAATCACCTAAAATCCATAACCTTCATCAACTCCATAATTCATATGTTTTTTTTTCAGAAAATACAATCAATTAACCATACTAAAAACTAATGGGAATTGTGCCCATAATAACCCTCTTTTTTTTGAAAATTCATTAGAACAAATACCACATATTATATATATATATATATATATAATTTTTGAATAATTTTTATTCTAACATGAACCTAACTGTGGTCTATGTATACTAATTCATGGATTGCATCAATAATTCATAAAATACATACTCAAAAGAACATATTTTCACATCATATAAAATATCAGAACAACAAAATTAGATCTGACCTTAACCTCACAGTTTTTTATGACTTTTATTTCAAAGAGTGCATTTATAATTCATCAAAAACAAAATATAAGGTCATGTGATACTTGTTATGTGTAATAAATAAGTGTGAGATGAGTGAATACTCATTATAAAAACTTGTGGAACTTTATACTTGGAATCCGTTGAAATTTACAAACCACTATAAAAAATATCTAATCAAACACTCTCCCCCTAAGTGGAACTCTCCTCGTTTTTCAATAGGGTTTCAATACCAAAAAATCATAGATTTATTTCTCCTCTAATATGACACCATTATCTCACTCTTTCAATGAACCCGAATACAAATTACTTGAAGGTTCACACAAGATAGTTAAAAAAATTAGAAATTGATTGAGGAAAGATATCATACATTTCCTAATAATAAATTCTCATGGGAAAGTAGGGGTGTCATCTCTATAACTATCTAAAGATATTAGTTTCATTAGACACATAGATCCAATAGAATCCATTTAAAATATTCCTTGGGTAAATAATTTTTCAAATTATCATCCACTTGATTTATAGTCAGTACATACTCCAATTTGATTACTTATTTCTCACCTTTCTTCCTTAAAAATGTTATTTGTTATAAAGGTGCATTTTCATTGAGTGTTGACTGGGATTTTTTCAAATTTTTATAGCACTTGATTTGTCACACATAAATAGAATAAAGATACCACATAAATTCCAAAATATTAAATATATTTCCCCCCCATATCAACTAGGTATAAACTTAAGTTTCAATCACATATTCATCTTCTATAGTGCTTAAAGATATGAAATATTTGTTTTCTTTACTAAGAAATGAATGTGATTCCAAAAAATAATACAACTTCCAATGTATATTCTCCTTCATCAATCAAACCTTAACAATCTATATCCTTATAGAACAATAATTACTATGATTAATTTTTATAAAAATAAAGTCCAAATACCACTATTTTGTAGATATATTGAATAATTTGTTTCATATCCTTCATGTGAATCTACTTAAAAAAAACAGAAAAATAGGTAGCTTGAAATACAAAAATAAAATTTCTAGTTGAGTGGATATCAAATTGAGTAAACTATAAATAATCTATCAATAGTGGGTCCCATCATCATCTTCTTCATTGTAATATTTTAAAAATTCCATATCAGTCTCCACTAGAGTAGAAATTGGTTTTAAATCATCAATTTGAAACTACTTCAGCACTTCTTAAGAATATTTTATTTGAGAGGTAAATTTCCCATTCTTTTTTAATTGAAAACCATGGAAAAATAAATGTTCACCAATTATCGAATATCAAAATTTCACCTCATATGTTTTGAAAATTTCTTGCAATTTTTTCATCTGATCCTCCAATGATGATTTTGAGAACATATGTAATCACTAGTATCTGGTTCCCTTACTATTTATTAATGTTGAAATTATGATCAACCCCTACTCTATCAAAACTGATCTTCATCATGTACTGATATATCTAGGAGTTCTAAGATCTCGGTAATTATTTTACCCCATACAATGTTTTCTTTAATTTGAAAACTTTGTTCCCATAATTTTGTATGAGAAATACATCATTTTTTCTCAATATATAATTTCTTTTCAAGGAAATTATTCAAAAGTAGTCATTTGATTTCCATTTGGAAAAACTTAAAACCATTTTTCCTTGTCATAAATAAAATAGATGTATAGTTTCATATTGATCCATTTGTGAAAATGTTTCATCAATGTTGATCACATCAATATGGGTATTGACTTTTAACACTATATATGCTTTATTCCTCATACATATTCCATATTCATTGAGTTTATTTTCTAAAAACAACTTAATTTTGATCACATTATTATTTTTTAGCCCTGAAAAAACTTCCCAAGTCTCATTTTTCTCAATTTGGTCGAGCTAGTTATGCACTAATTCGACACAACTTTCATCTATGAAAACATCATCAAATTATTTTCATTCCTCTTTTAATAACAATCAAGTTTTTTTCCGTAACGTCATACTTCTTATTTGAGTTAGATATTTTTGGTCACCAATGATGTTGTTATCAGTGATCTATGCTCTATTAGATTATATATTTTTGCTTTATTCCCCTATTATATTTCCCTCATCATCAGTGATATTGTCATAGTTCATTTCATCCCTTTTAACTACCACTAAACCATACACATCCTCATAACTTTCCTCCTTCAAAATTAGAGTTCATATTTTGAACATTTCCTATCTCGAGCATAAATATTCTCACCTTTTGTTATATTAGCATCAGGGATTTAAACAAGTTTTCCAAGTTGATTGTTTTAGTACTAATATTCCTTAATTTTGGATAAATATCTAAGAAAGATCCATTTTTCTCAACCTGATTAAAACATTATATTCTATTGTTTGTTAAGAATAAATCAACTACTTCCAAATAGTTGATAGTATTTGAGTATTGGACTCTTTCGATACTATATTTCATATGGATTCTTGTATTCATTTAGATATAACAATGCTTGATTAGAGATATATACTATTTTTAAAACCACTTATTTACAATACATATATAATAGAGACTTTTCAAAATCCATATTCCTAGATGTTTTGTTGATGATTCAATTTATCCCCTTAATAACGTCATTATATTGAGGGGTTATCACTATCGATACTTGATACCAAATTCCATGTTTTTAAAGATATCATTATACTTAGGTATTTTTAAATTATGTTAAAATTTTAGAGAAAAATTTCGAAATTTCACACCAAGAATATTTTAATTTTATCTTCAGTATCCATTGATACACTTGTACATCTCTATTTTCTTGACTAATGATTATCAACAGGGCTATGATGCTGAAATCATAAATAAACTAAACATAATATCAGTTTTCATTAAAATATTTTAGTTTCATTTTTACAAAAACATCCACATGATCTGGATAAAAAATCCTTGAATATTTTTCCTTATTCATCTTATAATTCTTCTAGAAAGTATTACCATTTTGAAAAGAATAAAATGTATGAGTGTTTTTACAAGTGATCTTTGGGAAATCACAGGCTACGTATATATTAACTTGATTTTCCAATAATGTTTTGATCAAATGCTTGAGTTTGTTATTTCGTAGGCTATTTTAATATTCCTTAGACAACATAAAAAAAATTTCATCACCAATGAGGCATAGATTTCTATTGTACCTTCTTCATTGTAGAACAACTGGACCATATCTATTTGTAAATAATACTTGATAAATTCCAAAACATATACTGAATAACATAATTAACTTACTATAAGAATATTATAGCTAATTTCTTCCACCAGGACAAACATATTTTTTGCAGAAATCCTTTCCCCCAATCTTGGATTTCCTAGAGCCAATGATTTTGAGTCCTTTATTATTACCGAATTAGATCACTCCACCTTTTTTATATTTGATATCAATGATAATGTTTTCATTTATGATCATGTTTGAGGTACAACAACTATGTGACATCCCACCCCAAAATATTATATTGAGAAGGGACAGAGTTCCACTAACATTAGGTAACATCCCCAAGACATCGAAAGTCCAAAAATAAATTCCAAGGGCGTTGAAGAACATCAGGGGATGATTTTCAATTTATAAATACAATAACCTAGAAATGGAAAAAATAAACATCCAAAACACTTATATAAGGCATGATTATACAAAATACAAGTCAAAGGTTAAACCAAAAAGAATAATAATATCAGAGTGTCAAAAAACAAGGAATATGATCTAAAAACCAAAAGACAACATGACTAAAACACAAAAGAGCTGTAATCCCAATACCACCCAAACATACTCCAAGATAAAACACCACCTATCATGCCCATGGTTTCAATATTAATAACTATGGAAATAAGACGCATTTTCATTTTCTATGAATTGGTATACAACAACTGTAAGTTCACCAAAGCTCACAATCATGGGGTTATTATAACACTCGTTAGGTAATCCCCAAAGACTTCCCACCACACTCTACAAGGAAAAGAAGTGGTTATCAAATTTTATATAAAAAAATTAAAAAATAGTTAAATAGTATATAAAAATGTATAAAAAAATTCATGTGATAAAAAACAACAAAAATATTATTATGATTCATTAATACATTGAATAAATATTCCCATTTTCACACACACACACCCACCCACCCATACAGACACACAAGCTTTGTGTCATAAATTGAAGGTGGTACTTTACAACCATACTATATCCTACATTGAAAGTGGTAATTCATAACCATAATATTTACCCAATTAATGAAACAATATTCCAATAAAACCTATCCATCATGTTATATAACAAGTGGAGATTAATGATAATCCACTTACCTCTCAACGGATGATGAAGATAAAGAACGTTCTTAATAACATCTAGATCGAAGCTCAGCACACCTTATATTTAATAGATCCAACAATATCTCATCAAGATTCACATAATAGAATATCTATATATATCTATAAAATATTAGATATATGGTTCCTATAGGGAGGAGAAGAGTATGTCAAAAAAGAACAAGGAAGAACGAGCTATTAAAATTGATTTGGGATCCCAAACACACATATATTCCCTAAAAGTTTATTTTGGATCAAATGGAATCACTAAGGGATCCTAGGAGAGGAGAGTAATTTGAGACCCTAGAAATAATAAGGTAAAAATGAGGGTTACATGATCTTATTATGAATTTAAACTTAATTTTCAAATCATTTAATGCCCTTCACATGGTTAAGTTGGAAGGTTTAACAAACTGTGCACATTCTACAGGACATCACCAAGGTAGTTTCAAAGTTATTATACATGGTTTGGAAAACTATACAACAATCATATGGTGACACTTAAACAAGGTATCCTCCCACATAGTTTAAAAAACTATTCATCAATTGTGTTTTACCAACTATTTCCACTTGCATGGTTTCTCCTAGGTACTCACACAATTTTTCCAAACTGTGTTCTAATTGGACACCTACCTAATGACTCCCATCATTACCTTACATTGTTTCCAAGAGATAGTTCATAGTTTCTAATAACTGTTATCTAACTACAAACCTCTATAAACACTTCCAAAACACTCCAAAAACTTATAAAAACTCATAAAACTTAAACCAATAATTAAATAACTTGAAAATACATAGTACATGGGTAAAGTACCTAAAATTTAGTATATATAATAAAAAATTATTATATATAAATATTAAATCTTAATAGAATAATATTCATTATATATCATAATGATCCATGCCAGAATCATTTATGTCTATTACCTTTGAAAAAATGGATACATAATCAACTGGTTAATAAGTGAACTAAATCACATCCTACTATGTTCTTCATAACTATCACCATTTTTATACATATAAAACATAAAACCATTCCTCCTAACATGGGGAGTGAAACATAATAAATGGTGAGCTCAGATGCTTAGTAAGGATAAACAATAGATATATAAACATAACACGAGAATGAGGGAATGAGAACATGAGAATAAAATTTGAAAAATCATAACCTACATACCATATACCATAAAATTGAGTTATGGAATAAATATTCGAAATTCATAAGACATGAATAATAATGAAATATAAGAAAATAGGGAATGAGAGAATAACATTGGCATAAGACATATAGTTGTGGAAAACAAAAAAGAATAAAACCCACATATCAAGGCCACCCACCTAGACAATCATTACATGCTAGGATTGGTCTAACCACCTGTATACCAACTTCAGGTTTGGGATAACCTCCCTAGTACCCTATTTTTGGGCATGGGATAACCTTCCATGTACCTAATGAGCTCGTATAAAATTAATCATTACCCAATTTATTTGAGGAAGATACATGTCCCACACATCATATAAGCCAAAAATTTTTGTTCCACGTGATCACAAAACATTCATCATATTAAAACCCATTAAATGAAATGGATTTAATAAAAATTTTATCACATAATAAATCATAGTAAGGAAATGGGTTTCATAAACATTTTTTCATTATAAACATAAGCCATATAGAGAAAGAATAATAATGGTATCATTATATTATATCCACATTAAAACATAATTAACATCAAAGGATGTCATCTTAGATCAAAAATGATTTCAAAAATACACTAAGAACATTTCTTGAGGAAAATAAACTTTCTCTGAATATCAATTTTAAAAAATATAAATGAATAAAGGATTTTATAAATCTTTCTTTTGAAAATAAACTTTGAAACTTGTAAAGGAATCTTTAAAACATTTAGTTTTCATGAATAAGGTAATTATCACACATGTTAAAACAAACATTCCTTTCATATTTTTTTAAAATCCAAATATACATTATTTTGAAAATGACATAAATATTCATTTTGGTTTTTTGAAAAAACATTTAAGCCAGGGTAAAATTGAATTCAAAAAATCTATGAGGAACATTAAATCACATTTGAAATTTTTTTTAGAAATCATGGACATGTGTGAAAAAAGTGTTTTCGTCCTAAGAGAGTGATAATGTCTATTTTATTTAATTTTTTTTTGAATCATGAGTTCATAAAGAGATTAAAATGAAGGTAAATAATTAATTATCAAGAAATGGACATATTATACTAATATTCATTAATTTTTTGAGATATAGTTTATAATATTTATCATCAGAAGAATAAACATAAACAATCTTAATAAATGATGAGATTGTATCATCAAACACGTACCACTTTGGTAACATTGAATAATAATCCCCATGATGGAATAAAAATAAATGAAACATAAAATATAATGATAATAAATAAATTATTGATATTAAAAGTAAATGTGGGATATATATGAACCATATAAAAGAAGATAGGTGCATGACGTAACGTTTGTCCCAAAAAAGACAAATTAATACAAAAATCTATTACATTAAGTCTCAAATTCATTATTACACATTAAAAACTCATGAATAATAAATACAATTTTATTATTCATGTATTATAGAACCATAATTATATATATCATACCATATTTGAATTATTATGAACTTTTATTACATGTTCATTAACAATTGAATGTTAAAATCACGTTTTGGGAAATAACTGCTTTGTTTTTCATATATGTTTGAATTTGTTATTTTTTTCATATTACTTGGATCATGGTTACATTAATATCCAAAATTTTAACCATGAAATAAATATCATATATATTTAATATATATATATATATTTATATAAATCCATAAAATTTAGGGATATAAAATAAAATACACTTTTCATGGAAATGATAGGCAGTATGAATGCATGAACGCTATTTCCATTTTCTCAATGGATGAAACAAAAAAGGAAAATAATATATTAAACTTAAAGAATTTTTTTTATTTAATATATGTCACATATATTCGTAAAATTTACCAAAATTATGTTCAATGAATATAATTAGTGAAAAATGAATCACATAGCTTCATGAGGCAGTAGTTCATCGTACACATGAACAAAATTATTGTATCCACCAATGAATAGAAAGTAAGAAGGTATATGTGATATAATAATTAAAAAAGTATAATAATGTTTAAAATATCATATATATCCATTTAATATATCCTTATTACCATCCAAGTAAAAAATAAAAATAAAAAACACATCACATCAGTTTACGAGTGTGTAGTTTGTCGTACACTCGAGTGACATTATAAGTTTCCAATGGGTTGGGTGGTAAGAAGTTTGATGTGTGTTTCTTAGTTCATTGAAAAATGTGTTCTAGTTTTAAGAATCACTATTTCTAGATGGTTTCCATTGGATTTATTTATGGAACCGGAAACTCCCAGCAGTACTTTATCCAAAGGGGACCTGCTTTCCAAAGGTAGGAATTCCTTATGTTTGAAATTTACGATACTTAAGAATGTTCATTTGTCAAGAGGATGGGAGGTCAGACTCATCACAACCTTTTTGGGATAATTATTGTCTAATTTGGGTGTCTCTTTGAAAATATAAGATATTTTCATGAATCCTTATTAATTCACCAAGTATATCGTAAGTATCCCATGTAATTTACAATCACTTATTAACATGTGTAAAATTTAGAATTATTAGTAGGCACTAAAGGTTAATCATCAATGGAAACATATGTATGTATTTGATGATTTCCATCAATGGTATCCTCTAATATACTGATTAGATATTATTTTAATCATTATTGTGATGATACTGGTTTTTAAGCCACTCAGTGGGGCACTCGGTAATTTATTGTCATCAAGGGAGACGATGGTTTGTTTCGATCTTGGGATCGTACCTGCAAAATGGGCTACCTACGTATCCTTGTGAAAGGAATGAAAACCCTCATAGTTTGGCACCGCTTAATTGGACACATCATACCTTTTATGGTTATGTGATAAGAACCTCTAAGCAAAAGGTGCATAGTCAAAACTTAGTATGGGACTTATGCTGAAGTAGCCCAAGGAACTTTCGAAAGGATATAGGTTTCCAAGTAGGATTAGACCCTATTAAGAATATGGCCCAAGGAGAACATGGTTTATTTGAAGTGTAGGGTTTGAACCTCAAAGAGGCTTCCTACGCATCCCATATTAATGGGAAGTAAAGCACACATAGTTAGATAAATATTATAAGAGAGTATAGTCATATGAGAGAGATGAGTTTGGGATTACTTCCTAAAAAGGACACCTTGATGATTTTAGGATTGGATTTGGGTATTATTTCCAAAGGAGGATGCCCAAATGGGGGGAATTAGGGTTGGATTCTTGAGGAGGATATCCAGTGTGCTCGGGCCCCGAAAGTGCTTCCTATGTATCATAGTTTGAATAGGAATCAGAGTTCTTATAGTTCCTTACAGTGAGTGTTTGTGTAGATTTTTTCACCATCACATATCTCTAATCCCACGTGAGTCATGCATGGTGTGAGAAACAAGAGGACATGAAAGATTAAACAAAGACACTTCACACTTTTCCTCCTCCACCGATGGAAGAGGGCGCATCGACCATGGAAGAGGGCGAGGCGACGAGCCTTCCCTCTGTTCTATTTACATTGGACAAGGGTAAAATGTAAGGAGGAAGGGATGAAGGTGAGGGGATTTTACCATGATGGCAACCCTATTTAGAAATAGTTTGGGGATTACTTATAAGGAGGATTCCCATTTGGAATTGGTTGGGGATTACTCCTTCCTATGGAAGAAGCCCATTTGTGATTAGTTGGGGCTTAATCCTAAGGAGGATGGCCGTTTGAGGTTTAAGCTAGCATAGAAGTCAGGTGATATGGTTTGAGTAGTTTCTTGAGGAGTGTATCAACTCAAGGTACTCGAGGAATCCATAAGGAGAGTCCAAACTCACAACATGTGGAAGGAACCAAGAGGAGTAAGTCAACTATAGGGACATCATTGAGTGTCATGTATTGTCTCAAATCATGGTATTCGAAGGTTGGAAGCCGGGAAACATAAAGGGTGTAGTAAAAAATTCCCTTGACCTGATCCAAAAATTTTGTGGTGGGACTGTCCATTTTTCATGGCGGTGAGTGACAGAAGCAAACCCAAGCAGGAGTGTGGGAGCAGAGACCCCACAGTATAGACCAGTGGGGTAGCATAGGTGCTTCACCAAGGTGCCTCGCGTAGGCGCTCTACGTAGCTCCCTCACAGAAGTACTCTGCGAAGGTGTGGCGCGCAAGTGCTCCGCGCAAGTGCACCACACAGGTGCTCCGCGTAGGTGCAGCCCGCAGGTGCAGTACGCAGGTGCTCCACGCAGGTGCTCCGCGCAGCTCCATATGTTCTTGACCCTGATGGGTCTTTGAACCACCTTTTACCCTTTAATATTGTCTTCTATCATGTTTTAGAGAGCTAAATGAGAACATTTGGGGGATCTTGGTGAAATAGATATGCAATCAGAGCTTTGGGACTTTTTACAACTTTTTTCCTTTTTTTGAAATGGGGAGCCCAAGGGTCCTATTTATAGGCAAGGAGGGGAACTGGACAAAGGGATTTTGTCTGCACAGGTCATCCATGTAAGTCCTTTGTGTAGGTCTTCCACATTGGGGTGTAAAAAATTTATTTTCCACGTAGGTCCTCCGCGTAGGTATTACACGTAGGTCTTCCGCATGGGTCCCTTTATAAAATTTATCCATCTTCCGAGTGGCATAAATTTTGATCCGTAAGCCTGTTTGGGCTCTGCGACCAATAAAATCAAAGGACATGAATAGATATACACTTCTTCATATGGAAAATACACCATGTCTTCTTGGAAAAAAACTCAGAAATTGAAATCTACTCAATCAACACCTTTTCATTATCGATCTTAGAAATCCACTTCATACTCCTAGATGGGAAAATAATTCCACTTATCTATCGGTATAGAGTGGTAATTTGGAACTTAGAAATCCATGTTGAATATTCTTCATTCATGGTGAAAACATCTTTACCCATACTTGACAGTTGTCATTTATGTGAGAATCATATCTTCACTCTACGGAAAAGTGCATGGAACACGTTTCATGGTGTCAACAATGTGGTATTAAGTTAAAAAATTATAATAATATCATATATATAATATATAAATATCAAATCCATCATTATATCCATATGTGAGAGGTGGTTAAGGAAAACAAAAAACATTAGTTTGTGAGGTGGTAGTTTTCCATACAAATGGTCTACGATATCAACTCCCATTTGACAGAATATGACATGGATATAAGTTATTAAATTAAAATAATAAATTATCACTATATTTTATATAAATGTTTTATCATACCATCATTATTTAAGAATATTTGTAGGAGTTAGAATAAGAAGTAAATTAAAAACACATAGTTTAAAACATTACATCTTCTTCAGAACCTCCTTTGGGTTAACCTAAATCCTCTCCAAGTAGACTTTATGATCACAATAATTCATTTAGGATGTGATTAGGGATGTAATGATTATATTTTTATAGGTATTTTATTAAATAAATAGTATTGTAATTGTAAATAGGAGATGATATGGGGTGTCCTTTTATAAGTGGGGGAGAGGATACACATGGATTTCGTTTGAAAAGAACAAATAATACCCACATTTTTCAAATGAATAAATATCCATTATAGAACCTTATAGGTGATAAGGTCTAAATATGTACTTAAAATGTGGGTTGGATATGTTTATAGGCCATTTTACCCATTATCTTTTTCTTTTATCCCATGATAAACCCCTTTTAACATTCACCAAGGTAATTAATTTTTAATGATTTACTACTAATTTTAAAAAAAATTAAGTTGAAATTATTTTTTTATTTAGATTAAACTAATTTAAAATATAGAATCCATTTTTAAAAATTCTATTCATATAATTGAAAAAATAAAATTTAAAATTAAACCCGCAAACGTGATGAGAAAGAGGTTTTCCAAAGAGAAACTGTTAAAAGGTTTAAAATGTTTTTATATGAACATTAAATATAAAATTGATTAAAATAACCTAAATTATTTTAATAAATATATAATTTATCTAATTTTACTTTTGAAACCAATTTAAAATATAAGTAACTCAATACATTATTTAAATGATGATTAAATTTTCCATAAAAACTAGTGGTTTTCAGAATTCATAAAAAATTCATCTTTTTAGAAAAATAAAAAACATTCAACCTAAGATAATTTTGACATTTAGATTTAAAAAGTCATGTTTATTTTGTAAAATAAATTTTATATAATTTAAAAAATTACTTTTATTATTTTTTCTCTTATAGCTTCCTCAAACTAGTGGTTTAGCCACAAAAGTTTGACCAAGCGAGTGGTCTTGTTTCGTAGAAATTTTACTCTACAATCTAGAATCTCCCCAAGTTGTTCCTAATAAAAAATATTATTCTATAATAGTATAACCTATATGTTCAGTATATATGATGGATCAGTTATGTAATTTATCAAGAGAGATACGTGGAACACATCATGAACCAAAAGGAGGTTCTGTGGAAGCACCAAGCAATAAGCTAAAATACTAATATGATAAAAAATTTCAAGGGGATTGATAATACTAGGACATAATTTTCACTTATTTTTGAAGATTATTACCTTATTCCCTAGGGAAAATTTGTAGGAAACCCTTCTCACCAACATCAAATTATATATCACATTAATGATTGTCACCATAAATTTTCTATCTAATTTAGGCTACCATTATGTGCTGCTGAATGGATATAACCTTCTATAAATTTTATTCATCCAGTTTTTTCATATCAATATCTTTATTTAACTAATTCTATCCCAACACATTGGAGTTCTACACTAGTTTCCATATATGTATTCATAAGGATCTATATGAATGATCGTGTGTTTTTGTAAGAAAATTAAACAACAGGAATTTGTTGATCACAACCACCTTTTAAATCCATAGATTAAGGTCTCAACATATCCTATAGGGCTTAAATTTTCCTCTCATACTGACCATCTATCTGAGGTTGAAACGTAGTGTTGAAAGTCAACTCTATATTAAGACCCTACTGAAGACTTTTCTAAAACTTTTAAGTATACCTCAAATCTCGATCAGATACATTAGAACATTTCATTGCATGAAACTATAACACATAATTCATGTATACAAATGAAAGATAATTAGAAGATAAGTCTTCTCTAATTATGATGAAGTGTGATGAATTTGTAAGGTGATCGACTATGACCTATATAACATTTTTCCCTTTATAAGTTTTGGTGAGTCCAATGATAAAATCGATTATAAGTTTTTCCCATTTTCATTATGGTATGGATAATGGTTGAAAAATTACCTCAGGATTTTTTCTATTAGACATAACTTACAAACATTCCAAGAATCAAGATAAAAACTCGGTGTTTTCCATCTTCATTCCATCCCACCAGAAATAATATTTCAAATATATTTGAATCTACTTACGTATAAGATGAATAGATAATGAAGAAATATAAAATTTCACTAACAACTCCTTAAAATATAGTATAAATGGAACACATAAATGGTTTAAAACCTTCGAATTTCATCATAATCAAGGTAAAAATTAAGAAAATTTCTCAGCTTCTTCTTCATATCTATATATTATTTTTTGAGCCGCTTCAATATTCCCATAGATATATGATTGATTAATAATTTTAGAAAGATAATATTTACTCATTCCTTTGAAAATATAGAAATATTGGATCTTTTTTATCCTCATCATGGATAATCTAGCATGATTATTTTTACTCAAAGCATCAACCACCTTGTTCAATTTACTTGGGTGTTAATGTATTGAGTAATCATAATATTTAATCATATCTAACTATATTCTATGGTGCATGTTCAAATATTTATATGTATATATATAATTTATACTTTTGTGATCAGTATATATATCCTAATTTTCCCCTTAAATATAACATATCTATATCTTTAATACAGAAAATTACCGAAGCTAACTCAAAACCACGAGTTGGGTAATTTTTTATCAAGAACCTTCAATTATCATGAGGAATAATATAAAACCATGTAATTTTTCATAATAATTCCTCCAAATAAATTCTTGGATGCATAAATATAAATTATAAACCCTTATCTATTTCAATGTAATGTAGGCATGGGTGTGCTGACTAATATTATCTTTAGTTACTTAAAATTTTCCTCACATTCATCTATCCAAAAGAACTTTTATCCCTTCTAAGTTAACTTAGTGAGTGGATTAGATAATCATGATAAATTATCCACAAACCATTGATAATATCCATTCAATGTAAGAATACTTCAAATTTTAGACAAAGTGGTTGGTCTAAGACAACATTCGATAACTTTTGTCTTTGATAGGTCCAGTGATATACCCTCACTTGAGATTATATATCCCCAAAAATGAAACATTTTGTAACTGAAATTAATTTTTTTTTAAATTTAAATATATTTTCTCATTCATTAGGGTCTTTATTACAATTATTAATTGATCTTCATGCTCTTCCATTCTAATTAAATAAAAAAGAATTCCATCTATAAAGACTTCCACAAACTGATCAAGGTAATTAATAAAGACACTATTCATTAAATCTATAACAATGATGGGGGAATTAGTAAGAAAACAATGGAATTTCTATATACTAATAGTTTGCATACATTTTATGGAATTCTATCTTGGGTATATCATCCTTTTGGAATCTCAATTGATGATATCCAAAATGATGAATATTCTTGGAAAAGTATTGAGATTTACACAGTTTATCAAACAAGTCATCAATTTGTGGTATATGATACTACTTATTATTCGTTATATTGTTCAAATCATGGTAGTCAATTCATAGTTTTATTCATCCATATTTATTTTTAACAAATATAATATGTTCACCCCATGGAAACCAAATTGGAAAAATGTATCTTTATTCTAGATTCTCATAAAGTATTTTCTTGAATTCATTAAACTCAATTGGTTCCATTCTATAGGTAGTCTTTGAAATAGATATATCAACAGGTATTAGTTATAATAAGAAATATAATTCAATATTCAGTGAAAGAATAGGAAACTATTCTAGAAATACATCAAAAAACTACCCAACAATAGGTATATAATCAATGTTGATTGAATCCTCAACAATTTGAGATAAACTCCCCCATTAAATAGGGATAAAAACTCATTCAATGTATTTGCTTTTATTAGAAGTTTTCATTTACCATTGCAATAATATATGATCAAAGGTTGGTTTGAAAATTAAAATGTGACTTCCCTTCCTAAAAAATTGATGTGGGATTTATTTATAGAAATTCAATCAATTCATAATATAATATAAAATTAAATGAGGTGAATAATGAAATATTTATAGTAATCAAATTCTCATAAACATAAATTGGATAATAATTATATAATTATTATGATATCATCATACCATTTGGGGTTTTCAATGGAAATTTAAAATTTAATTATTGATACGGTATTTTGACACCCTTAGTAAATTTTTCATATATAAAAGAGTGGTTAGATCTAGAGTCAATATAATATATTATCAGTTCTAGAGTGGATGGTAAGTATACCTTTCAACATTTCATTATTTCACCCCTCATATAGAATAGTGATCACATGAGTTTTCCCTTTGTACCTTGAATTAAAGATTTGCTAACATTTACCATTTTCACCATCGCCTGGACTTGTGTAATTGTTAACAGAATTCTTAAAATCCTTTCATTTGAAACAATGAAGTGTGGGAGGTTTATTATTTATAGATTTATATTTATTCATATTATATGATAAAAGTTTCCCATCACTTAGGTATTTAGACACTTTATGACCTTCCTTTCCACACTTAAAACATTTATTTTTTCTCTTAAGATGATTCCCCATATGTTTACTTATTCAAATTGATAATGAAGGAAATATCATATTCTTATGTCTACATTTTTTATAGTTTCCTCGGAAATAAATATATATTTTCTTATCAAAACCATATGATTTATTAGTTACTCCAATCTCCATTTCCACTATGATAGAAATTGTTTTATTATTATCTTCCTAAAAAACTTAGGGATAATTCCATTCAAAGGATTTTTTTAATCCCCTATGTAATAAATCATATTTCCTTTCAGGTTTGATGATAATACTATAAGAATATCTCCCAAGTTTTGTAAAATTTTCCTCATTGGTACCAATTGAATCACTATTATTTTTCATTATCTCAATGAATTCCTTTTCCATTTTTATATGAATATTATTAGGGATTCACTTATTGATCAATAATATCTTAAAAACATCAAAATCAATGTACTCAATTTCATTTTTTTGTATCTTATTCTTGACAAGAGTCCACCATTGACCGACTTCTCCTTCCACACAATAAATAGATTTAATTACTTTTTAATGGTTAAAAAACTAGAGAATAAAAAATATCTTTTCAATGGAACTAACCCATTGTTAATAAGAATTTCATTAGTAGAACCAGAAAAATAATATTTATCTTGCCTCATGAAAGAATAAATAGAATATTGTTCCCTCATTTTCTTATTCGAAAAATCCTCATAATTCATATCTTGAGAAATTGTTTTGAGCATAAGAACAAGTTATTGTATTCCAACTCTCAAAACATTTGGCCTCTCAATAGGAAGATAATTTCATTTTCTATTACATTTAACATTAAAATGTTTTCTTCATGCTCCATACATTGACTAAAACAAAAAATCTTGGTGTTAAAAACACTAATCACAGTGGGAAAACATATAATCATAAAAATAACTTATAAGATGTTTAAATCATGAGAAGTTATTTTAAATCTATAAAACCATTAGTTTAACCATGGTCACTCCTTAAAATTATTCAAATCCTTTACAATGGTTTATAAAGATTTTTTAAATTTCTAAAATTTACTCCATAGAGTTTCAAACAGGTGGGTAGTAAGGCCCACTATCATGCAATAGGTAACACTTGAGTCTAGCCTGACATGCTTTTTTTAGTTTTATTACCCCTAGGTACATATATACTGGAACCATGTCCCCTTGTCATATCCAGATAGGGATGCAATGTTTTAGAAACTACTCACTATATCATTTAAAAAATTTATAGGATATTTTTTTTATACTTATACTTATCCTTTTGGTTCTCACTAATGTTTTCTTATCCTAGTTTCTAAAGGCTTAACTAAATCTTACTCTGATACCAACTGTAGAGACCCAAAATTCTCATATATAACTATTACATCTTAATAGTTGAATATTCATTACATATTATAAAAATACAGACACAATAACAGTTCTTTCCCAGTTATGTTGGAAATGTGGATATATAAAAAACTAGTTCATTAGTGAATTTCATAAAATCCCACTCAGTTCTTCATAACAATCACCCCCTTAGACTTATCATACATAATACCTTTATTCTTAACCTGGGGAAAGGAAACATTATAAAGGGTAATATCATATTACTAGGAAGGGGAAAAGGGATATATCAACATAAAATGAGAATAATGTTATGAGAACATGTGAATAAAACTTGAAAAATCATACATATCATATCACAAATAACAAACTTGAGCCATGGAAGAAATATTAGTAGTTCATAAGACATGAATAATAAAGGAATAAAAGAACATAGTCCATGGGATCATAACATTGGAATAAGAAATAGATTTGTGAAAAAAACATAATCATAGAAAAACTTATGTCAAGGATACACCCCAATATGTTCACAATATATTAGGATTGGGTTAACCACATGCACAACTTCTTTGGGCTTGGGGTAACCTCCTTTGTACCCTCTTTTCAAGCATGGGATAACCTTACATGTACCATATAATATCATAGAACATTAATCATTTCAAAATTAATTTGAGGAATATATAGGTCACACCCATCACATAATCCGTACATTTTTGTGTAATAAGATTATAAAAAATTCATCATATCAGAATCCATGAAATGAAATGAGTTTTATAAACATTTCATCATATCATAACCTATAATAAAGAAGCTAATTTAAAAATTTTGTTTCATTATAATGATAAATCATATAGATAAATACTCATAATGGTATCATTGGATATTATCCCCAATAAATAATGATTAACATAAAAATATGTCATCTTAGATGAGAAATGATTTTGAAAACACTGTGAGAACATTTCTTGGGGAAAATAAACTTTCTTTAAAAATAATATTTTAAATCTAAAATTCATAAAATATTTTATAAATCCTTTTATTTTAAAATAAACTTAGAATATTATAAAAAAATATTTTAACTATTTAGTGGTCATGATTTTTGGAAATGCCATATAAGTTAAAACAAATATTTCATTAATTGTTTTGGTAAAATCCATACATGCCTCATTTTGAAAATGAAATGAATATTCTTTTTAAAACTTGTTGTAAAAAAAATTAAAATAAGAGTAAAGATGAATTTAAAAAATCCCATAGGTGTATTAAAAAATTTTAGGAAACATTTTTCTAAAACATGGATATGGAAGAAAATGGGTTTACGCCGGAAGAGAGAAATAATGTCAATTTTATTAAAAACATTATTTTGAAATATTGAGTACACAATGAGTGGAAAATGAAGGGAAAAATTTCTTCCTAATAAATAAAAATAGGATAAAAAAATTCATGTGTTTCTTGAGATATAGTTCATAATATTTCATCATTGGATGCATAGACATAAGAAGTTTAGATAAACATTGATATTATATCATAATCCCACTACTACTTTGGTAACTTCAAATCATAAGACCCATGAATGAACAAAATTAAATCAAACTTAAAATATCATGAGAATAAATAAATTAATGATATTACACATAAAATGGGCTATATATAAACCATATAAAATAATATAGGTTCATAACATAATTTATATCCCAAAGAAGACAAATTAAGACAAAAATCCATTACCTTAAGTATCTACTTCCTTCATACATGTTGAACCACCAGTATAATCAATATAAGTTTATTATAAATAGATCAAAGAACCATAATTTTATATATCATACCGTATATTATTTACTTATGATATAACATTATCTATTATAAGGTCAAAATAATTCCATAATATGGGTTTTTTAAAATGTTTATAGTTCATTTTACCCCTTATCCTTTTAGTTTAACCTCATTGCAACCCCTTATTAACCATAACCATGGTAATTTATTTTTAATAATTTTACTATTAATTTAGAGAAAAAAGTTCACCTTATTATATAATATAAATTATTATTATTATAAATATAGAATCAAATTTTCAAAATTTTATTCACAAAATTAGAAAAATATTATTTAAAATTAAACCCACATATGTCACAATAAAGCGATATTCCAAAGAGAAGATATTCAAATGTTTAAAATGTGTTTATATAAATATTTAATATGAAATTGATTATAATGAGATAAATTGGATTGATAAATATATAAATTAACAAATTTTACTTTTAAAAATATTTTAAAGAAAAATTACCTTATAGATTATTTAAATGAAAAGAGAGTTATGAAACATAAACTAGCATTTTTCTCTATTCATCAAAAAATTCATCTTTTCATAAAAATACAAAAAAATTACCCAAAGATAATTTTTAATATGGATTTAAATTAATGAGGTTTAGTTTTTTGAATAAATTTTCTAAAAGTTTCTAAAATTATTTTGATTATTTGTTTGTAAAAAATTCTATTTTAAAGAAAATATTATTTTCGAAACCTATAACGATCTAAATTTTTTTTATTAATTTGTTATTAATAAGATTTTTTAAATAAAACAATTATTCATAATATTTTAACTTTTATTATAAATATTCATTATGATAATTTTAATGGTTATTTAATCATTTTGATTTTTAATAATAATATTAATAGTTTTCGTGGTTTGATAAAACTTGATGTTTCATTTAACATAAGATGTCAAAGAAATTATATTAATTAAAAGAAAACATTTCATAAAAAATGGGTATTAAACTAAGGGTGCTATATGCTCCCAACATTGGTATTTCTATCCTTAGAAACTAGGATACTATTTTTTTTGAAGATATTAGAACATTGATACAACATTTCATTTTCACATCACCACTAATCTTCCAGAATTTGGCCATGTTTCCATAAAACAAGTTCCAAACCAAGGATTTTACAATGAAAGATATTATATTCCTTATCCACAATCCATATCATCACATTAAATAATATAATATCTAGTTCAAGATCAAAATGGTCTCATTAAATCACATGGTTAAGATCAGGCCGATTCTTCTTAAATTGAGATACATGAAACACATTATGCATAGAACTGAGCCTTGGAGGAAAATCAATTCTATAGGCTACATCACCAAATAATTGAAGTATCTCAAAAGGGCCAATGTTTTAAGGAGACAAATTTCCTTTCTTACTAAAATGATGATGTCCTTTCCTTGGAGATATTATTAAGAAAACCTGACTTGCAATATAAAATGATAATGGTTGATGATGATGATCTGCATATTCTTCATGAAGTCTTGGAGACATCTCTATCATATTTCTTATTATCTGAGTCTTATATATGTTATATTTTACAAGGATAGGTCCAAAAAGTTATGAATCACTTATTTTTACCCAACAAAGTGGAGAATGATAAGGATATACAGAAAATTCTTTGAAAGAGGCCATATTTATAGTATATTGATAACTATTGTTTCATAAGAAATACACTAATGGTATATGATCCTATGATAAGACTCTAAAATTCATGATAAACATAAAATAATTATTCCAATATTGGGATTCTCTATTTGGATTAACCATCCATCTATGCCAATAGTCAACCAGGTTTCAAGGGCTTGATATAAGGACTTCAAAAACTATGACGTAAACCTAGGTTCTCAATCATACATAATTGAAACTTTATTGACTTGCATATTTAGAAATTCACAAATAAAGAGTTTGGATAAGTGTTCCATTATATTGGATTCATGTATTTGTATGAAGTAGGCTTAAATCATGAACAGATCCATAATCACCCATATGGAATTATGTTTTCAAACCATTAGGATCATACCTATGAAAAAATTCATTGTTATTTTCTCCCATTTACAGATGGGAATATGTTGAGAATGAAAAATACCATATTTTCATTGTGACCCACCTTGTCCTTTTGATGGGTGAGGCATCTCTATAAAAACTCTTCCACTTTCCTCTTCATTCCATCATATCAAAACTATTATATAAGTGATTTATACATATTTAGGAGACTATGTTGAACAAACCATATAAAATAGTGGTATAAATAAATGAGATAATCTTGATATGTTTGAGTAAACACAACCCGATATCTAAAACACAACATAGGTATCCCATCTAATTTCCATCCCTCAATAGTCTCCCCACCATTGATTTTTAATCTCATGGTTTGACATTTAGGATCAAATGCCTGCGAATCATTAACCTACTTAGCCAAATTAAGAATAACAAGAACATTAAATAAAACCATACCATCACCATTCTCAATGTAATCAATATATATACCAGCTATGAATGAAATTATATGACGTTGTTGTGAAGCATCTTTAGATGACTGATTATATGATTTCATACTCAATTCATCAACTATAGAATTTCCTTTTCTTGATGTATACATCAAGTAAAATTCAAAATTTTCCATATATTCTATCCATATATGTTTAGTTAGTTTCAAATATCATTGTCAGAAAATGTTTTTAAATCTCTTATGATATGTGAAAACAATGAATCTCTCAGAAAATCGTAATGATGCCATGTTTTCAAGGAATAGACTAAAATAACTAATTCTAAATCATGTGTTGGGTAATTCTTTTCATGTACCCACAACGTTCATGATCCACAGACTATAACATGATCTCTCTTAATGAGAGAACATACTTTCCTAGATCCAAATGCATAATAATAGACCACATTCCCATATACTGACTTTGGAAATATAAGGATAGGTGTTGGTGTAACCTAAAACATAATATCTTGAAATTATTTATAGTAGTAATCACTCATTTGTAATGTATAACCTTTTATTTTCAATGTTTTCATTGGTAAGGCAATTCATAAAAAACCATGAATAACACATCCATAAAATCCTGCTAAGATAAGTATGCTACATATATAAAAAACATCCTTTGTTGGTTTCTAATAGATAACAACTTCTACCATTTCAAGATCTATAGAAACCCCTCTTGTAGAGATGATATTTCCAAGTAAACATACCTATTATATACAAAAATCACACTTTGAAATATTTTTATAAAGGCTATGTTCCTATATGATATGATAAACTATAGCCACGTATTGTTCATATTTAACCTTAGTCCTAGAATAAATAATAATATCCTCAAGAAACAGCACCACAAAGGATCCTTGATTCCTTCCGAAAATCCGATTCATGAATTCCATAAACACTGATGGTGTATTTGTAAGAACAAAGGACATAACAAAATTGTTGTAATAACCATAATGACTATAGAAAGAATCTTTTAGAATATAATCCTTCCAAACACAAAGTTGGTGATACCCTAATAATAAATAAATTTTAGATAACCACTAAGTTACCAAAAATTGATCAAACAGTTCATCAATTCATGGAAGAGGATACATATGCTTTATTATAACCTAGTTAAGCTAATGATAATCCACAAAAATCCTATTAGTTCCAATAAACTTATTCAAAAAATAACTAGAATTTCACATAGATACATACTCGAAAAAATGATCCCTTTTCTTCCAAACTATTCCATTTGAAAATTTCATTTGCTTAATTAATTTTTTTCCATCTTAAAGGATGGAAGTTAAATAGGGATGTTCCTTGGAATGAGATAAATCATAATTTCAACTTCTCATTTGGGTAAAAGCCTAATGAAATTTTTAGAAAATACATCCAAAAATTAGTCAAAATGGTTGAAAGATATATATGTCAAACTTCATTATTATATTCCAAAGTAACCACTACCAACTCACAAGATACAGTCCCAAAAACTAGTACTGAAGTTTCTTATTTTCTTTTATTCATATATCTATATCATTTAAAGATATGGTTAATGCCATATAAAGATGTGAAAAAAATCCACCAGCCATACAAGATAATACAAGCCTTAAAGGATGTCAACCAATCTATCCCCAAAAGCAGGTCATAGATATCCATTTCAATAGTTGAGAAATTCCACACTAATTCAGCCTCATCAATTTTTGTAAAACACATCACACACTTAAAGGCTCGACACTCCCATTACCCAGAGGTGTTTTAAGTTTCTAGAAATGAGGTGTCATTTCAACCTGAAAAAAAATATTATCCTTAACCCAAGCAGCAATAAACTAGTGGGATGTTCTAATATCAAAAAGAAATTAAATGATAGAATAATTAAAAAGAATCATACATTGTATTATTAAAGGATTGTATCAATCCTATGAAATCATCTACTCAAAACCAATAATATTCTTAATATATCCAGCATAGTACATTCTTAATTGATAATATTATATAACCAATGGTGTTTTTGTGCCACTAAAATCATGTTGGATAACATGGTTATTAGGAAGAGAGTTGTTCTAAGAATATCTCCCCATAAAAGAAAAGGATGTTTGAGAACCATGAGACATATTCCTAGTAGATTATATAGTAGCACTAAAACAATAATGCAATAGATTTCCCATCTGATTATAATTGTGTTAAGATCTAGGTGGTGTTTTACAATTTATCTTGGTATGATCAAGTGAACCACATTGAGAGCACCCTGAATTACACTTGGGTCATGGGGGAAAGTTAACTGATCCCGTCTTTCAATTCTGAGATGCTTCACCTACTTATAATTAAGTACCCCTCTTTCAATTATTCATGGTATTAGAGTTACCACATATCCCCATGGAGATGAACATAATCCCTCTATCTATATCATTAGAGATATCTCTTTCCACCACTATTTCTCTATTTAACATATCTATGTAAGCTGTAATAAAAATAACATCTATCTTTGAGTGAATCTCTAGTCATAAACCAGATTCAATTATATATTACTTTAAGGATAAGGTAGTATAAAATTATCGGAAAAAGTGGACTAAGTTTATAAAAATTGCTTCATACTATATCACAGATAGATTATATTTCTTTAGTATAAAGAAATTGATTTCTCATATGATCTTAAATGTGAGAGGATAGAATTATTTGTTTAATAATACTTCAAAGTCCACCCACAAAATTCATTGTTTGACTTTTAGATTAGATAGATAAATACCAATATTATTGTTAAAGATCCACCAACATATAATATTATAACATAACTTTCATCTCATTCGGTGTACCCATGAATTCAAATATTTGATTTATTATATTCAGCCACACTTTCTCTTTTTCATGCTTATAATTTCCCCAAATGATGGGTGTATTCTTTTTTTGAAAATGTATGGAGTTAAACACTTATTGGGGTTCATCATTCCGATTTACATTATCAATGAATTGAAAATATAGAATTAATATTTGGACAAGTTTTTGGTTCTCCTACGGATCAGATGGAACAACATTTTCTACAACTTATTCTTGCTGATGTCTATGGTGTCTACCTAATTACATTATTTATCACTAGATAAAAATACCATTTAGTCCTAACTTAATAGAAACTGAAGGATTAGAAAATTAACAATCACCATAAGTAACATGCATTAACCACACATTTCAAAATCCAGTAATTCTAACCATTCTTTATTAAACATAAAACAAAATATAAAAAATAAATTCCAATTGTGAATTCACACTAATAATAAATGATATGTTAAAATCATATACTAATCCCATTTCAATGAGATGGAAAAACACCTAGAAGTTTCTTGGGACACTTTCATACCCAAACCATGTCGATAACTTGATGTTAATCAGAAAAAGGTTATCTGTATCTTTTTAATCTATAGATTTCATGTTATGACATTCTTATCTCCTTGCTAGAATCCAAAGAGACAGAAGGTCTTACCAAATAATGATACTATTTGTAACATCTCATCCCAAATATATTTTTTATAATAGATATAGTTCCACTAACCTTAGGTGACATTCCCAAGACAAAAAATACTACAAATAAATACAAAGGACTTAGGAAAACATTATGCGCTGATTTTACATTTAGAAATACAACAACCCGACAAAGATAAAAATAAACATGCAAACCATCTATATGATGCATAATTAAAAGAAATAAAAATAAAAGGAAAAGTAAATAGAATAAAAATATTATAGTGAAAATAGAATAAGGAATATTATCGAATAAAAACTAGAAGACAATATGAATCAAAGACACTAATGTTCTGTAATTACAAGCATCAGCCAAACTAGATCCAAGCTCCAACAACACCTTCTATACCAATTATATTATGATGAATCCTTAGAAAAATAAGATACCTTTACATTTCATATCTCTTGGTATATAATAACTCCAATCAAACTAAATTTCCCAATTAGGTGGTGTGCATAATACTTTATAGGTAATCCCTATAAACTTCCCAACACACACCACTAGGATAGGAACTGGTTATCAAAATTTATATAAAATAGATAAAAATAGTTAAACAGTTAATATAGATCTATAATTGAAATCCATATAAGAAAAACCATCAAAAACCTTATTATGTTTCATTAATACTTTGAATAACCATTCCTATGTTCACACACACACTGAAAATTATTGTCACAAATTTATGATGACACCTCAAAACCATACACCATCCCACATCGATGATGATACTTCACAACCATACTCTATCCGACTTTAAATAAACACTAACCAGTTATTCCAAATTCATTTCCAATTAATTTTATATAAAACGACTGTACATTTGAAAACATTTCATCAAAAAAAATTCTTGAATCAAAACTATAGAATAATTATAAACCCATTCTTTTAAAATTATAAAAAATAGGTTTTCCAAAGGACATCCAATTTTTTTTATTTCCAAATCATAATCCAAATGGTTTCATTCAAGAGATAATGAAAAATTTCAATATAAAATACAAGAAAAATATTTAAATAAATCCTATACTTACAGTTATGGAACAATTGGATATGAGATAAAATTCATTTACATCTTAATGGATGATTAAAATGAATAATGACACTAAAAACATCTAGATCTGGGATCACAAAACCGTCCCTTCAAATAGATCCAAAAAAATATCATCAATATTAGCATCATACCACATACATAAATCTATAACAGATTTGATCTATGACTCAGTGAGAGAGATATTATAGGATTATATCTAAGAATAACAAGGAATAAAAGGACTTACCACTAATTCTAGATTTCCAACACACTTATATTCACCAAAATATTCATTTTAATGAAATAGAATTTCAAAGGGAGCCTATGAGTAGAGTTTCCTTTGAGACCCTCAATAAATAAGGGAAAATTAGGGGTTCATGTTCCTAATCCAAATTTAAACTCAATTTTTGATCCAATTAATGTTTGTTTTGTGGTTACATACCACAATTTAACAAACCGTGCACCAAACTTGTGCATAATATTTGACATCACATAGTTTTCCATATAGTTGTTCCATATAGGTTGGAAAACCATACATAAAACATGTCGTGATACTATCTCAAGTATATCAACTTTTATGGTTGGATTTAATGGTTTAATAAATCAAGAACCAACCATTTTTTCCACTATTTCCACATGTATAGTTTCTCATGGGAACCCATACGGTTTGGCCAAACCGTGAATCTACTGCACACCTACCCAGTGACCCCCCCAATATCACCATGAATAGTTTTCTAGAGATACCAAATAGTTTATACGGACCATTCCCAAACCACTAACATCCATAAACACTTACAATACACTCTAAAGAATTAAAAAACACCTAAAACTTAACCTAAGAATTAGATAACTTGAAAATACACAACACTAGGGTAATGTATTGAAAACCAAGGGTGTTACACACTGTAAAACCCCCAAAACGTGGCCTATCTATTGATATCAATATAATTTCAATAATTATTTGATTCTTAGATATTATTTTCCTCCTACATGACCATTTAATAACTTCTATTGATGATTTATACATCTTATAATCTATTGTTTCAATAATTTTCTCTTCATATTACTATAATGATTTTTTTTTAGTTTTTAGTGTTTTTTTAAAGTTCACAATGGTACATTTACTCCTTTCTAAGTCTCAAGAGTTATTTCTCATTAAAAACATAAAGTAATATAATCCTAATTGTTTCTAAATCCTTCAAAATAAAAAAAATTCCATTAAAGTCAAGGAAAAACTATGAGAAACTTCTTACCTATTTTTTCAATTATTACTCTATAATAAACTTCTTTGAAATGGATAAAACATATGGAATGTGACCCATTTTTTCATAAAAACAAAACTTATTTGTTAGGCCATCCTGTCATTGTTTTCTACTTGATTGGTAGGATTTTGAGCATCTCCAAAATCCACTTTTCCCCAGGGACTAATATATTGAAGTCTAAAACAAGATATGTTTATTTTCTCCTTATGATCATGATCCAAACCAAATTTATTTTTTAAAAGTGAAACAATTTTTGTATTGATACACACTCTTCAATAATCACTCCCTTGAATTCATTTTACTTAGTTCAGGCTGGTTTCTTAGAGGAACCTGATACCATGTCAGGTGTACAGAGTATTTCTTGATCCTAACCCCTTCTTTTATATAAAATGACTTATTCATTGATTTATTAAATTATCTTAGCATTTAAATTAATAGTATTAATCAATAAATCTATTAATTGAACTTTTTCTTCAACTATGTTCTTAATATCCACTTCTTTTTGCAAGGCCTAAAAAATTATAGATTTTAGTTTTGTCAATCACTACATTAATTTTATAATATTATTCCTCCTCTTTTTCATATTGTGTTTGGGATCATGAAAATTTTCATTTTAATTCTTGGTTTTATCCCTCCATTTTTCATTTTCATCAATGCTGGACTTAAGTTCAACATGAAGAACAAATTTTCCTTACACTTCATCATTTTATTCATCACTTTCATCAACATAGGGTCTATTAATAATATCTTCTAATGATTATTTACTAGGGTCTCTATAATCTTAAGACTATTCTTCTTGTAACTTATCTCAGCTTTCCTCTCTGTGAGATAAATTGTTTTCCTCTTAAAGTACTTATGCTCTAGTTTTCTATGACTTTTATAACACTTGAAAGGTTTATTCATTGATTATTCATCCCCACCATCTTAATTTTTTTAAAATCAATTAGCAATGAGATGTACTACCTTAAATCCTAATAATAAATAAAGTGGAATACCACCTTTTAATTTTACATTCACCTCTTAACATTAGACGATATTATAGATATCACTCCATTAAACTCATCATTAATAAGATATTGTTTTAGAAAATGTTTATTCATTTTATAAAAAACAAAATCCTATGAGTTATTCTTTTCCCAATCCTAATTTTCATCATTTATCATTTCATGCCTGAAAAGTGTACTGTAAGGGATATCTAGAGATACTTATTTTGGATCCTTATAATCAAGAATATATTCCTTCACATTAAATCTTGGAGTCTGTCTCATAATAATTCTTTTAAAAAATTTCATCTTAAATATTTTCACAATGGCCTCATATATCTTCCAAAAGAGAATTTAGATGATTAAAAAATTCATCAAATCTTTTATTTGGGAACATTCCCAAATCATTATACTTATTCCACAACACTTATATATTTTCATCTCAAACATTAGAATCACCTTAATATATATTAAAAAATAATCCCACATATATTGAGAGGTCTTATAATATATTCACTTGGTGTTAATAGAGTTGGATATAGCTACCCCTAATGTATTGATTTTATTTCCATCTAAAAGTAATTTCTTGATGTCATTTTCTATTAAATATCTACCTTCCCTACTCACTAGTACACCCCGAATGACCAATATGTAAACTTCCTTCTGAAATGACCTGAAGTAGTGTTGCATCCCATTCTTCCATAATATAAAACTTTTCTTTTAATGATTGGTATAACTTTATGATTAAAAAACTCTACCTTTAACCTATTTTGGAGATAGAAAACATAACACCAAGTACAATATTTCGATTCTTATTATAGGTCCCTAATCAAGGGTATTACCCTAATAGTGGGTGGGTGGGGGTGGAGAATCACGTTGATACCAATTTAAAACAATATCCCTTTAATTCAATATTATTTTCTAAATCATAGGAAAACTTGTTTCTCTATCTTAACTTCCCTCTATGTGTAATGAATGAAATTAAGAAAATAAGATATTTTTACATGGTTCACCAAAACCAGGCTAGTCTAAGGATCGTACAATGGTGAAGTGCTTATATACCAAACAAACTAGTGCACACTACTTCTATTTGGTTTATATAATAGGGAAGTTTCACAAAAACTATAAAATCACTATTAATAAAAAAGTTAAAATATCAGTACCTCTAGGTACAAAGAAAATCTCACTACCTATTTCTTGAAAACCTTATTCAAAAAATAGAATGTGAAAATACACCAAAAATGGTGTGCTTATTCTAAACAATCTGATGTTATTCCAGTGAGATGAATCTTATAGAGTATTATTTTTCTTGGCAACTTTCAATATTATATAAATCCTATAAATAAATTTTTTATCGATTATTTCATCACCTATAAGACCCCCCTGCTAAAATATATATTTCTGTTCATCTCTAAAAGTATACTATGTATTTATAGAGAAATAAATGACTTTGATTTGATCCAAGAGTTAGGATTAATAATTTCTTCATCTCAATTATTACAATAATTTCATGTTTCATACCTACTTCAATGTAGTGAATAAGGAACATTTAGGTTAAATTAAAGGCCTCAAATCTAGATCATTATATCTCTATAAAACATACAATTTTGACTATAACTTCTTGGTTGTAGTGTGGTTACCCTTTCTTTAGAGTAGCCTTTTACTTTTATTCCTTGATAAGGGTGTATCATCACATACCATGGAATATGAAATTAGTTCAATCCACTTCTATTGTGTGACCTATTATAGTTATGTAGATCCATACAAATCAGGTCGACTTATATACTACCACAACATTTTCAAGATATCCTCACGATCTCGTTTGAACACATAATATCAAGTGGCATGAAAATCTTTGAAAAATATGTGGAATCCTATATGAAATGAGATATAAATTCTTCTGAATTACCTCAGAAACACTCTCCATGTAATATGGTATGACTATGACATGAGAATTATCTTTTTACCATGGCTACGACATAGCCTATCTCCCACAACATAGGCACCCTTCATACTCTAGTGACATTGAAATTTAATGAAAAATTAATTTTGATGGAATTTATGACATGGTATCACATTTAATAAAATAATGTGTGAATATAGAATCCCACAACATACTTTTATCTTTAAATTTAGTGTTATATCAACCACTTCAAATGATCAACATGACAGAAAGTTCCCATGGTATTGACCCATGTTGTGACCACTTCTCTATAATGAAACCTTATGCCATTATCCTACCTTTAAATGTGATATCACCTACCTACACCTATTTATACTTACAATACCACCCAATTCAAGGTATATCATTGAGCATAACCAGCATCCCTTGGGTGGATGGTTACATAGATGGCCCTAGCTAGTGGGATGAACATATTTTTTATAAACCCATCCTACATTGTGGTGAAAAATATGGCACTACAACTTGGTCTCCTAAGATTAGAAATGGTATTACCTACAAGTATCCTCCTATGTATTCTTTATAGAATATCCAATCACGATACATTGTATTATACTCAAACCAATAACTACCCATAGTGAAATATAATGTCTTCCGCATGGAATATGTCTAATTTTTTATTTATCACTATAAAGTTTTATGGATTAAAAGTAATCTATAAAAATACTCATGGAATAAACTAAAATATATAACCTTCATTAACATATAAAATAAGAAGTGGTTATCAATTAACACAATCAATACAACACTAAAACATTAATGGGGTTTGTGTGAACATGCACAGAATTCCTTCACTCTTATGATAATCATTATAGATTCTATAAATGATTCTTACATAGATATGTGATGTTTATATAGAGAACAATGATTCATACAATGATATTTTATATCATTTCCAAATTCCAATAATATATTTTGAAATTTTCATTGCATAATAAGGAAAATACATTCCCTTTTGAAAAACAACCATCAAGAACAGATTCATCCATACACATATAAGGGAAATACTTTAATGATTTTGGAATTATCCAAATTCCCAAAATTTATTCAAAACCAAAATTCATAGATATTATAAAAAACACCTCCAATCCACTTCCAACTTTAACGAGATAAACCTCTCACATCAAACGGGAATGTTCTAAAGATTCCTTACACATTTATGTCAACAAAACAACCAAAAACCCACATTTGTGTGACATGATAGCATGGGCCTCTGATGAAAAAAATTTAAACAAAGAATTTAGTATAGTGGGAATAAATAGTTTCATTATTAGGGAGTCATGATTCAGTTCTACACAACAATTAATAAATTAATTATATATTTTTTTGTTTTATAAGTTTTTAAAGTAGTTAATTTTTTTTATTTTGACTTTTAATAAATGGAAACAGTGTGAAATAAATATAAATGAATTATAAAAAAGTTTCAATTTTCCCTAGGTGAATTCCAATGAATTACATCATCACCTTTTATAATTATTAACAATAGAACATTATATGAATAATCAATATCATTCATCCACTCATCTTTAAATGTTTCATAATTATGAAATCACAAGTATACAAAAGGGTCCTCAAGAACACTAATATCTCACTTATACTCTTTGGTGAATTAGGTAAGTGCATTCCTTAATCAATAGAGTTATCCAAATAAACTCACATAGAAGTGATCACATGGAGTCAAATATTTAAATTCACTAACTTTTATTTTAATGTTTAGTAAACAAAAATATAAGATTCATTGAAGTGATGAAAAATGAAAAAAAGAAAGTAATATAGGTATAAAATCAATGTAATGATCATATACCACACCCTCTACCCATACTGCCTCACTAAATTAAGAAAATATTGTAAAAGTAAAACACATAAATCAATAATTTTATTTTAAACTCCCTTTACACCACCCAAAATGGGTCAAAACTTCATTATCGTGATTCTTGAAATCAGGAGAATGTCACAGATATGAAGAAACACAAAGAAATTAGGGAAGTAGAAAATAAAACATCACGAAACCATGAAAGGAAATTAAATTAGAATTAAATGTATTGAAATACATAAAACCATAAAACAAATTAAGACTAGGGTGATGGAAGAAGTTCTAAATCAATTATAATAGTGGAGGAGAAATGTTTTTATTATAATTGGAGAGACATTTTGATTTTTCATTAATTTTAGTGATGAGAAGTGATGTTAATTTTATTTGAATTAATTCCATGTATCGTGGATGATGATGGAGATTTATTTAGTTGAGTGAATCTTCATGAATATTCCCAGCTCATTAATTCTTCCCTTGATTGAGTTCTATATGTATTCAAGAGAAATTGGAGTTCAAGTTCTTCTTTTCATTATAGAGGTTGAGTGTTTCTCAAGAGAGGTGGTCAAATTCTTACTGGTGTGAGTCTATTTTAATAGGGGATGACATGCTTTGATAGATTTAGGCCATTTGGTTCACTTAGACATGGATTATAAAAAATTTATTCAAGAATACATGTTTTTGTGTGATTCTTAGACCAGGTGTATATGATTTAATATCAAAGGGATTTTATGTGATTGGTTTAGGGGTGTGCTCTCACTGGTTCATTAATTTAGTAGAGAATATCAAGAATGAAAATATAGTTTTGGTGTTTATTAATCAACTATAAGGAGAAGGAATACAACACTGGTTCGGAGGTTTGATCACACAGGTGATGTGTTTTCATAGATATGGTCTGATTTTGGACATGTGGCTTCAACAATGATGGTGTGCTCCATAATCATCTCACGTGATCTTAGACAGAGAAATCACATGGTTGAAGAAAAATTCTTGATTCAGGTAATCTATTGAGCATGTGTTGTGAGACATTATATAGATTTTTAATCATTATATTTGAGAGGAAAGATGTCCACTCTATTTGGAAACTACAATGTGATCCAAAATAATAAACATTTTTTTAAACTTGACTATATCATTAAGTGAAACATCCAATCTAATAAATATGTTACACGACTTGGTCTTAATGTGAAAGTGGTAGGATGGACTCCATAGGTCATCAAAATCACGTGTGAGTAGACTATGATTTTGGTCTACGATTTGTGAGGGATATGATGATGACGCATATATATATATATGGAGAATGCTTTTCATAAATCATTAGAAAGGGTTTTTTTATCCTAGGTTCATCTGGAGGCTTGATATAAATCTATTCAGATAATAAAACTCAGGTTCTCGGTGTGAAAGAGGATGCTTAACCTGAATCTTCAAACATGAGTCTAGTGGTTAAGTTCACACTACATATAGAATGGAGTTAGAATGATGAAAAAATGTATTAGCATTAGTGAAATAGATGAGTTTGATGAAGAAATGATTGGAATCCCTGAACTTAGGTCCTCAATTTTATTCAGAACACTTCATTCATTATATTGAAGCTTAGATAAACTAGTTGGGCAGTTTTTTTAAGAACATTGCATGAACTGACCATTGATCATGCAGTGAGTTCTTTAAGAGTGGATGAGGCATAACCATATTCATATACTCATAGGGAGACAAAAATTCAATATACAAAATTATGATACACATGCTAAATTTCGTATAAATGATTAAATGTTTTTTAGTATAAAATTTTCACATTCATGATTTATAACTATCACCCATTGGTTAAATAAACCATGTTTTCCTTTTTTGAGCATGCTTCTTACTTCAATCATCGATTTTCAGGGAATTTAATTTAGAATGGCATTATCATGCATCAGTTTCATCAAGCTCATTTATGAAAACTCTCTCATTATTATTTCCAAAATTTTATTCAATCTTCTGGATGTGGAATTATTTATTTAGTTTAGTCTACTTTAGTCAAGATCATAAATTTATCATCGGTATCAATTTTATATTTCACCATTATTTAATATTTGGTTATTATATTGAGTGCATCAAATATTTTTTAGCTTGGGAAGTTCTTTCTATATGAACAATGTTGGAAATATATTCAATTGAGCATGTTTGGTAATGATGAAGCTAATTTGATGATGAAGGGAATGATATATTTTATTTATTTATATAGAATTGGGAGTGAATTTGGATGATCGAACATTAGTGGTAGTTCATTCAGTTCAATGTGAAGGAAATGAAACTTTATTTTCAGCATGTAATCACATAGAAAAGGGGGAAAGAGAAATTAAAACTACTATTTGTGACAGGATACTAGAAATATTCATGTATAATCTTAAGATACCATAAGGGAGGGTACTTTGATAGATTGATTCCTCATTGTGTGGTACTTGAGATCTTTCACTAGTGGTTAGTTCATCTGAGAAGGCTTGGAAGGTCATCTTCCCTTCTTACGAGAGTCCTGGGAAAGTCACAATAGATCAAATCTTCCTTGTTATAGAAAGTGGATGCCTTTTCATTTTTTCTATACATAGTGAATTTAATGGTATTATTGTGATAACCACTAGGCATAGGTAGTTAAGAAACCCCGATAGAGGCAATGTTGATTGTAATGGCCCGAAAATATGAATCCTTTTAAATATATACTATGTTTTATAAGATTTGTTACACATAAAACTCAATGTAAATATGTAAGTACATATTAGAGGATAATTATTAATAAAAATTTATTAAATCCACTATGATAGTAATTAATTTTCAAATTATTTCCTCTAGATGGTATATAATAAATATGATTTAATGTTGAAAATATTTATTTAATAAAAATCACAATTTAATTTATATTTTTTATTTTCTAATAAAAAATAAATTTAGGAATTTAAGAATTATAATTTTATAAAATAAAATAAAAACTTCAATTTATTATAAATTTTTTTCTATGGATTATTTTAGAATTTTATTCTAAAATAATTTATTTTTTCCTGAATAGTGTAAAATATAGATTTTACTAATACCATGAATTTTATATGAATTATATGTTTTTGAAACATTTTTGATACAAAAAATATATATTTATAAAGTAAAATAATTCATTAAAAACATTATATGTTCAATTTATAAAACATATGAATTTAATTTTATAAAACCATGTAATATTTTATGGAATGTGTTCATCATCTATTTATTTAATTAAATTTACTCATCTTGAAATTAGGATTTTAGATTTATTTTAAAATAACATAAATATTTTTTAAACAATAATATTATTATTAATATAATTATCATCCACAAAATTTATAATTTTTTTCCATACATAAACTTCATGCTTAAAAATATACTTTCCCAAAAAACACAATTTTTCTATTTACATGTGCTACCATTAAAAATATTTTTATTCTTTTATAAATTTCATTTGATAAAATTTATTTAATATATTATAAAATCATGAAAATACTATTTAATAAATAAAATATCTTATTTAGGCATAAAAATTAGATTCCAAAGGTTAATGTTAATTACCACTTTAATGGTGAAAAGTTAACTTTTAGATTGTTTTAATAACAACAGATAATTTTCATATACTATATTATATTAATATATTTTAAATAAATAATTTAGTATTATTTCAGAATATATATATAAATATATCCACACTCCATTAATTTTTAATAAATACTAAATAAAATTTAAAACAATTAATAGTGAAAACAAACCTTTTCTATAAAAGTGGTTATTATATATATATATATTGTTTTAATTTTAAAGTTAATTTTATCTCATTACTAATTTAAATTGAACTAAATTGATGTTAAATTTAGTTTAATTAAATAAATATTAGGTTATATTGGTTTACTTTTATATTTAATAACATGTAATGTTACTTAGTCAAAAAGCAGTTTACATGGTAATAGTTAATTTTGATAAAATGTTAAAAGTAAACATAAAATATTTAAATAACTCTTACCTTGTATAAAAATTAATATATGAGAGGATTTTAGGATTTATATTTTTCCACACCCCAAATTTCCGACTTTTTAACCATTTACCCTTGAATAGTTTCATGTCATTACTGAAAGACGATACATGTTTCCAAGAGTCCCCTTTTCTTCGCGTATAAAATGGATAAAACTTCCACCCTTTCAAAGTTACACTTTATAGCGATATCAACCCCAATAGTCAAAATTCGGTACCTACTACCATTATATTGACAGAATATGTAAGGAATCACTTCTTGAAGGACCAAATAGTTTAGTTGTCTTGGTAAACCAGATACATACATGAGTTTCATATTACATTTGAATACAAAAAATACAACATAATTTTATTTCATTCCATCTAGCATATCCCCCCATATCAATCACAAAATGATTCCTCATATCCTAGGAAAAATAAAACATATGAGAAGGGTAATCTTAGATGATCCTTAAGGGTAAGGTTATAATGAAATCTATGAATAAATAAGACATAATTAACATGGAAAAGTAAATTATTGAAACTCATTCCATTTAATCAATAACATGAGAATAATATGGAAAAAAAATGATGATCAAATTATTCCATATAAATAATCACAAGACAATGAATCATAACCATGGATATTATAATAAATCAAATAATCCCATGTAATATCAATAATTAAATTTATAATTATGGGAGCATACTCATGGAAATCTATTGTATACCATTGAGGATTCATGCTAAGAAATCTAATACATTTAATTCTCATGAAAAGAATCTAACACTATCAAGGGTTCAAGACAAGAATCTAATAAATAGGTTAGGACTCAACTGAAACCATATCTAGGTTGTCTCATGAAACCTACCTATGCATTAAGGGGATATATCATGCCTCACCCATCACTTTCAAGGCCTAATTAATTATTCATATGAAAGGGGTGAAACATAATCAATATAAAAATTTGTATTAAAAAATAATATATAAAATTAAAATACTTACCCTAATCCTTAATTATAAACTATCAAGAGTAATATGGTGAATGTTATAATAATAGCATATCCACTGATCATATTCCATCCAAAAAAATAAGGATTATATCAATAAAACTTATCCATAATGGACTATATATATATTAAATGGTTGATGTAATTGATGAATAAAAATAGAATAAAAACATCTTTAAAAAAAATTCTTGAGGAAAATGTAATTTTCATTTTAAAACACATTTTCAAAACACTTTTATTTGAAAATCACTTTTAATTTTTTTAAAAAATATCCCTATAATATTTCATTGTAAAAATAAAATAAATTATGTTCGTGATAGAAGTTAATTCCATACATTCCATACAAGGTAAAAAGAACAATCCTTTTGCATTATAAAAAGGTTAGAAAAGTGCCTTGTTTAGAATAAGAAAATAAGATTCCAATAAAATTTCATATAAAGAAAAAATGGGTAAAAATTTATTTTAATAAATCATTTTAAAATTTTAAAGATAAAATTTTTGAAATCATTTTTAGAAAATAATATTTTTTAGAGAACTAATTTATGAATGAAGTGAGAAATGATGTCTAATTTTATTAAAACAATTTATTGATAATTTTATGTAACAGAAAATGGAAAATTGGTACAATCACTTGAATAATATCATTAATAAACGAAGGAGAATAAAATTAACGGTTTTATTAAACAATATTTATATAAGTTTCTTTTTTGGGAATTCAAGATTAAACAGTTACGATTAGAATGAGATTGTGAAGTAAACCATTTTAATGATCATAATGTTGAAGGGAGAATTAGTAAATAAAGAAATTATGTGTACCAAATGTAAATAAATATTTAAAAAGTGGAAATAAAAAATAATAGAACAAAAATTAATTACACACAGAATATTATAATTACCTAATCAATAAATTAAGAGTTTAACCTAATGAGTGGAAATTATGTTAAGAAATCCATTACCTCAAACTTCATTTTGATAGAAATTTATTTAACCTAATGTATAATTTTTTAAAGAATATTATTAACTTATAAGATAAACATATTAATATTTATAATATCATATATTATCCTTTTATAATATCTTATCACCTGTTTGTAAATAATCGTTCCTTATTTTCATAATTTTGGGTTTTAATTTCCATGTTTTTTGAGTATGTCTTGACTTGTTATTTTTCCCTCCTAATTAGATCACAATTTCATTATCTCTAGAATGTAAAACAGTATTCAAATATAATATATATTATATATATATATTTATATTAATACATAAATTTTGTGATAGGAAATAAAATACACTATTCATGGTGATGATAGGTCGTATGTAGGCATAACGATGTTTCTATTTTATTGTTGTATTGAAAGAATGAAAAATAAATTATATATATATATATATATATATATATATATATCAGAATTCCAATTTCATTTTTATGTCCAATATATCACATTTTTTAAACCCATACTTAATATATTCCATTTAAAGCGTGAATGAATCACATTGCTTCATGAGGCGATAGACCACCGTACACATGGGTGACAATATCATATTCCCACAAAAAGGAAAACATGAAGATATGTGTGATATAATAATTAAATAATAATAATAACAAAATAAATATGAAATATATTATATATAGACTATAAATATACTAATATTATTAACCTTGATAGGTGACAATGGAAAAACGAACGACATCAGTTCACGAGGTGGTAGTCCACCAAACACACGAACGATGATTTAGTAACCCATTTGATAGAAGTGTGTGAAGTTGTAGGTTGTAACCTTATAATAACAACATATTAGTGTATATAATATAATTTTGTTATTATATAAGTATGGTATAATAAAAATTGAATGATGTGGAGAACGAAATAAAATTAAAATGCTTTTAGAAGAACATTACCTCTTCTTCAGGTATTCTCATTAGGTTTTCACTAAAAGCATAAAAGTCTTGATATTTGACCACAATAAGGATTCTAGGATTGCGGGAGTGAATATGGGGTGTTATGTTTTCCGTTTTTGGTCGATCTAAATGGCTTGAGCTATGTGAAGAAGGGAGCAAAGGGGTGGCCTTTAATATGTGGGGGAGATGACACACTTGGTATTTTTAAAGGCATTGAGTGTCTTCACATTTTATTTATCTAAAATGGATAAAATAATTGAAAAATATACATCCTATAATTTATAAGGACTAAATATTTCCATAATTTTTTTTTACATTTTTCTTGGTCATTCCCCACTTATGATTAATGTTTAGTCCCTATGTAAAATCATTTTATCTTAATTGTTGTAATTAATTTTATTTATTTTCACCAATAAATTTGGTAAAAAATTATGTTGAATAAATTATAAATTATAAATTATAAATATTACAAATACGGAATCCATTTTTCCAAATTAAATTCTAATAAGTGGAAAATTTTAATTTAAAATGAATCCCGTAGGTGGAAGGAAAAAACAGGTATTTAATGTGAAAATGTTCAAAATTTCACTAAATGTTTATATATAAATTTATTATAAAAATCATTAAAATGATATAAATTATATTAATATATTTAGAATTGATCAACTTTTACTTTAATCCCAATTTAAACTATAATTTTACATTATCAATTATTTAGATGAGATGTCAGTTTTCAATTAAAATTCAATATTTTTCACTATTTATCAAAAAAATCAAACTTCACAGAAAATACCAAACATTCACCATAATATAATTTTGACATTCATGTTTCAAAAATAAAATTTATTTTTTCAGATAATTTTTTTAAAAGTGTCAAAATTTAATGTTAAAATAAATGCGCCATTAAAAGGTGGAAAAAGTGCCTTTAGAAAAATACAGTTTTTTATATGTAAAACTGGATTTGTTCTTAACTAATGCCTATAATATATATTGGATGAATGTAAAAATATTTTATTGAATATATAATATATAAATTTCATTAATATCATCAAATAATAATAATTAACTTATCTTATGAAGATAATATGCACCTGGTGTATAAAAATAGTTTTTAATAAAAGCATTTCCATTATAATAAATTGGTATTTATATTCATTTATAATTAATTTGAAACCAATGATTTAAACCATATATTTTAATAACTTATTAAATACTATTAATAACTATCAATATAATGTCTAGAAGATAATTTAAATTTTTAAATAATAATATTAATAGGAAATGATAAAACTCAGTTTTGCATCTAATATAAGCTATGGAAGAAGATTATTGTTGAATATAATGCAAGAAAAAACAGTATTGTGTGTATTGAAAGAAAGAGAATGCATTTATTTAAAATAGTACATACATCATAATTTATTAGGATATTATATTCCGTTTATTCACGTCATTTCATGTCACATATATTATAACATAAAATGCTATTCTTTTAGAATCTCATGTTGTTACATTCTCTCTACCTTAAATAAATTGCATCCTCACAATTTAAAATTGACCTTTTAAATTATGGTTTTAAAATTTGGAAATACCATTGTTAAAAAACCAACCTCATAAAATGGGTAATAAAAAATACTCTTAATAACAGATAAAGGGAATTATTAAGGCCTTATGGGATAAAACATAACTTGGTTTTTGAGTAGGATAACATAAGTGAGAAATGAAACAAAATGGAAATGTTAGAGAAAAATAAAAAAAAATCTAATTATTGAGAGTTATAGATAACGTTGAACCCAAGAATGTTGGTGATCTATAGATGGTTAACAAACACAAAACCATATACTAAATAGGTTTGAAAAAGGTCATCGATATCATCACAAATGATATAAATAGGAAAAAATTTTATATTAAGATCCTTTTTCTTAAAGTTGATAATGTTTCATAAGAATTTATAATTACTTGACTTCATTTCATTTCATAATAAAAATTCCATCATTTGTTTGTTATTCGATCAATTTATAATTCTACTCTTATTCAATAAATAAACTTAAAAATGTATTTTTTATTCCTGAAGCATTGAAGTTAAATTTTTACATATCATAATATCTATAAAAGAGAAAAGATTATTTACATACATCTCTAATTATTTTAAAAAATCAATATATTTAAAAATATTTATTGTAGACCCCGGAAAACACGTCCCCAAATTTTTCCAAATGCTTCCATACATGATCCAAGAGCGTAGTCCATTTCGCAAGCTTCGATTTGGTAGGTCGTAGGGCCCGAACGGAGTTACGGATTAGGAGTTATGGACGTTTGAAGTTGGGCTGGAAATCTGGTTCGCAAAGCCCATTCGTGAAGCCCCCCTCCGTGATCGCGGAGCGCCGCCACGAAGCAATGAGGCGAGAGGCTCCGCGAACCCCTTTTACATTTGCGATGCGCCGCGAAGACCCCTCGCGAAGCACTAATGCGAAGCACCGATGCGAAGCACCCGTGCAGCGCGGTCCCGCGAAGCCCCGCCGCGAAGCGCCCCGACCATCGCGGCCTTGCGAAGCTCCAGAGGCGGTGATGCTCCGCGAACGCATTTGACGTTCGCGAGCCGCCGCGAAGCTCCAGAGGCGGTGACGCTCCGCGAACGCATTTGACGTTCGCGAGCGCGCCGCGAAGCTCCTGAGGCGGCGCGGAAGTTATGCTTCGCGGCGCCCCTGCCTATAAATACCCAGCTCACCCCACTTCTCAAGGAGGACGGCCACGGCCACTTCGCCCCTCGGGCGGCCGAGCGGAGCTCCGCATTGCGGCTCCGCGAAACCATGCTCCGCGAGCAGCTTCCTTCGTGTTGCTGCTCCGCGAGCCGAGACTCCAGGAGTCCATGCTTCGCGAGCCTATGCTCCGCGATGCTGCTCCGCGAGACCAAGCTCCGCGAGAGCCCTTTTCTCCGCGAGCCCTTGCTCTGCGATGCTGCTCCGCGAGACCAAGCTCCGCGATGCTGCTCCGCGAGACCAAGCTCCGCGAGACCCCCTTGCTCCGCGAGAGACCATTGCTCCGCGAGGCCATGCTTCGCGCAGCTACTTCGTGAAGACCCATCCTTCGCGAGGATTCTACCTTCGCGCCCACCGGTCCATACCGCGGGGGCGCAGCCCCCGCACCCCCCGCTCGGGGTCAGTGCCGGGCTGCGGTCCCGGCCCTCCGGGCTGGTCCCTTCGCTACCGTCACAGACCTCCATGAAAAATGGAGAGTCGCACCGCGAACTTTTCGGGCCGGGATGCCGGGATTTTCCATTGCGCCCTTATGCGCTCCAACCTTCCACCTATGGAACAACATGATTTGAGATACTCCTCCACACACTACGAAATACCTTGAGTTGACATATCCTCTTGGTTTCATTCCATGTCGTGAGTTGAGGTTCTCATCATCAATTCCCCGAGTACCTTGAGTCGAATCATTCCTCAGGAAACTCCTCCAAACCCAATCACTTGGCTCCTATGCCAGGTTGAACCAAAAAGGGATGCCCTTGCGTAAGTCCCAACACCATCAATTCCTAGGCACCTTCTGCTAATAGTCCTACCTACAAGACTATAAACTGTAGTATAATCCCTATGTGCCAAACATAGGATGCCTCTTGCCCTACACGAGAGATGCCTCATGCTCCTAGCATGAGATGCTAACAGTCCTACCTCCATGACTCTAAACTGTAGTATTCTCCCTATGATCCACACATAGGATGCCTCTTGCCCTATACGAGAGATGCCTTATGCTCCAAGCATGAGATGCCAACAGTCCTACCTACATGACTATAAACTGTAGTAATCCTTATGTTCCAAACATAGGATGCCTCTCGCCCTATACGAGAGATGCCTTATGCTCCTAGCATGAGATGCCAATAGTCCTACCTACATGACTATAAACTGTAGTATTATCCCTATCTAACAAATGATAGGATGCCTCTTGCCCTAAACGAGAGATTCCTTATGCTCCTAGCATAAGATGCCTAATGCCATGTTTACAGTGGCATAGTTTCAAGAGCGTTGGAATCCGTTCAAACATTCCAGCACTCCACCCCACGCTTTGCGTGTCCTTCATTCGGATCTGCATCCATTTTCAAAGTCTGAAGGGACCCCCTAACAGTATGTATGGTAGACCCATGGTCCCCCTGCTGTCCTGGGCCAACGCCCCAAAAGGCTTCGGGTGACACTTTGAGGTCCTGTGTTTCGAATACGGTCAGCAGTCGACCCCTCATTTGTTTGTCCCCATTTTAGGCTGACGTGATAGGATGCTGTGTTGCGAACATGGTCAGCAGTTATCCTCTATCGCCATGCCACTCTCATCGCATTCCGAATGTCGGGCATGCGATTCACACTTTTCTTGTCCCTTTGTTTGGGCTGATTCCAACGCCCTTGGCGTTATCCCGCTTGTGCACTTGCGCATAGGCACATACCTCAACCCACTAGTGAGTTGGGATGCCCTCATGGCCAGACATGAGGAAGACATTACGGGCAGCTTCCTAGCGTAAGCCCCATTCACCATTGCCGCTCCTTAGCGGCACCCGGGCAGCTTCCTAGCATAAGCCCCATCCACCATTGCCGCTCCTTAGCGGCACACCCGGGCAGCTTCCTAGCGTAAGCCCCATTCACCATTGCCACTCCTTAGTGGCACCCGGGCAGCTTCCTAGCGTAAGCCCCATTCACCAGTGCCACTCCTTGGTGGCACCCGGGCAGCTTCCTAGCGTAAGCCCCATTCACCAGTGCCGCTCCATAGCGGCACCCGGGCAGCTTCCTTGCGTAAGCCCCATTCACCAGTGCCGCTCCATAGCGGCACCATGGCAGCTTCCAAGCGTAAGCCCCATTCACCAGTGCCGCTCCATAGCGGCACCCGGGTAGCTTCCTAGCGTAAGCCCCATTCACCAGTGCCACTCCTTAGTGGCACCCGGGAATCTTCCTAGCGTAAGCCCCATTCACCAGTGCCACTCCTTGGAGGCACCCGGGCAGCTTCCTAGCGTAAGCCCCATTCACCAGTGCCACTCCTTGGTGGCACCCGGGAAGCTTCCTAGCGTAAGCCCCATTCACCAGTGCCGCTCCATAGCGGCACCCGGGCAGCTTCCTAGCGTAATCCCCATTCACCAGTGCCGCTCCATAGCGGCACCCGGGCAGCTTCTTGCATAAGCCCCATTCACCAGTTCCGCTCCATAGCGGCACCCGGGCAGCTTCCTAGCGTAAGCCCCATTCACCAGTGCCACTCCTTGGTGGCACCCGGGCAGCTTCCTAGCGTAAGCCCCATTCACCAGTGCCGCTCCATAGCGGCAGCCGGGCAACTTCCTAGCGTAAGCCCCATTCACCAGTGCCGCTCCATAGCGGCACCCGGGCAGCTTCCTAGCGTAAGCCCCATTCACCAGTGCCGCTCCATAGCGGCACCCGGGCAGCTTCTTGCATAAGCCCCATTCACCAGTGCTGCTCCATAGCGGCACCCGGGCAGCTTCCTAGCGTAAGCCCCATTCACCAGTGTCGCTCCCTATGCAGTGGTAAGCCGTTGACATCCCTATCCAGCGGTAAGCCGTTGCGACCCCAGTTAGCGGTAAGCCGTTCACACCCAATCCAGCGGTAAGCCGTTGAAACCAACCAATTGGCGTTAAGCCGTCATCAGAAGAACTACGTGGTCTTTGATCCATGTCAAGGCATGGTACGTAGGAAGCCTCTTCAAGGCTCAAGCCCGAAATCATCATCACTCTTTTCTTTGGGCCTCCATCCTGGAGTAAGTCCCAACACCATGGGCTGCCCAACGCATAAGCCCCTTTTCGCTTCTCACGGACGCACCCTTCGCGACGTGATCGTCAGGTCCTTGCAACCTCTTGTTTCTCACACCGATCATGACTCACGTGGGCTTAGAGTGAGCACCGACCCTGACCAACCCTTCTGAACTACGCGGACTTTGATCCATGTCAAGGCATGGTATGTAGGAAGCCTCCACGAGGTTCAACCCCACCAATAGTGGACCAAGGTCTACTTTCACGTCGGTTTACCGACAAAGCATCTCCTGAACTATGAGGACTTTGATCCATGTCAAGGCATGGTACGTAGGAAGCCTCTACGAGGTTCAAGCCCACCAAAAGTGGACCAAGGTCTACTTTCACGTCGGTTCAACCGACAAAGCCCCACCTGAACTACGAGGTCTTTGATCCATGTCAAGGCATGGTACGTAGGAAGCCTCCACGAGGTTCAAGCCCACCAATAGTGGACCAAGGTCTACTTTCACGTCGGTTCACCGGCGAAACCCACCTGAACTACGAGGTCTTTGATCCATGTCAAGGCATGGTACGTAGGAAGCCTCCATGAGGTTCAAGCCCACCAATAGTGGACCAAGGTCTACTTTCACGTCGGTTCACCGGCGAAACCCACCTGAACTACGAGGTCTTTGATCCATGTCAAGGCATGGTACGTAGGAAGCCTCCACGAGGTTCAAGCCCACCAATAGTGGACCAAGGTCTACTTTCACGTCGGTTCACCGGTGAAACCCACCTGAACTACGAGGTCTTTGATCCATGTCAAGGCATGGTACGTAAGAAGCCTCCACGAGGTTCAAGCCCACCAATAGTGGACCAAGGTCTACTTTCACGTCGGTTCACCGGCGAAACCCACCTGAACTACGAGGTCTTTGATCCATGTCAAGGCTTGGTACGTAGGAAGCCTCCACGAGGTTCAAGCCCACCAATAGTGGACCAAGGTCTACTTTCACGTCGGTTCACCGGCGAAACCCACCTGAACTACGAGGTCTTTGATCCATGTCAAGGCATGGTACGTAGGAAGCCTCCACGAGGTTCAAGCCCACCCGTCGCTCATTCACGTCGGGTCACACTCTGGTCCAGTGGTAAGCCATTGCGACCCGCCATTTGAACTACGAGGTCTTTGATCCATGTCAAGGCATGGTACGTAGGAAGCCTCCACGAGGTTCAAGCCCACCCGTCGCTCTTTCATGTCGGGTCCCATTCTGGTCCAGTGGTAAGCCATTGCGACTCGCCATTTGAACTACGAGGTCTTTGATCCATGTCAAGGCATGGTACGTAGGAAGCCTCCACGAGGTTCAAGCCCACCCGTCGCTCTTCCACGTCGGGTCCCATTCCGGTCCAGTGGTAAGCCATTGCGACTCGCCATTTGAACTACGAGGTCTTTGATCCATGTCAAGGCATGGTACGTAGGAAGCCTCCACGAGGTTCAAGCCCACCCGTCGCTCTTTCACGTTGGGTCCCATTCCGGTACAGTGGTAAGCCATTGCGACTCGCTATTTGAACTACGAGGTCTTTGATCCATGTCAAGGAATGGTACGTAGGAAGCCTCTACGAGGTTCAAGCCCACCAAAAGTGGACCAAGGTCTACTTTCACGTCGGTTCACCGACAAAACCCCACCTGAACTATGAGGTCTTTGATCCATGTCAAGGAATGGTACGTAGGAAGCCTCCACGAGGTTCAAGCCCACAAATAGTGGACCAAGGTCTACTTTCACGTCGGTTCACCGGCGAAACCCACCTGAACTACGAGGTCTTTGATCCATGTCAAGGCATGGTACGTAGGATGCCTCCACGAGGTTCAAGCCCACCAATAGTGGACCAAGGTCTACTTTCACGTTGGTTCACCGGCAAAACCCACCTGAACTACGAGGTCTTTGATCCATGTCAAGGCATGGTACGTAGGAAGCCTCCACGAGGTTCAAGCCCACCCGTCGCTCTTCCATGTCGGGTCCCATTCCGGTCCAGTGGTAAGCCATTGCGACTCGCCATTTGAACTACGGGGTCTTTGATCCATGTCAAGGCATGGTACGTAGGAAGCCTCCACGAGGTTCAAGCCCACCCGTCGCTCTTTCACGTCGGGTCCCATTCCGGTCCAGTGGTAAGCCATTGCCACTCGCCATTTGAACTACGAGGTCTTTGATCCATGTCAAGGCATGGTACGTAGGAAGCCTCCACGAGGTTCAAGCCCACCCGTCGCTCTTTCACGTCGGGTCCCATTCCGGTCCAGTGGTAAGCCATTGCGACTCGCCATTTGAACTACGAGGTCTTTGATCCATGTCAATGCATGGTACGTAGGAAGCCTCCACAAGGTTCAAGCCCACCCGTCGCTCATTCACGTCGGGTCACACTCTGGTCCAGTGGTAAGCCATTGCGACCCACCATTTGAACTACGAGGTCTTTGATCCATGTCAAGGCATGGTACATAGGAAGCCACCCCGAGGTTCAAGCCCACCAACAGTGGACCAAGGTCTACTTTCACGTCGGTTCACCGGCGAAACCCCTTTTGAACTACGAGGTCTTTGATCCATGTCAAGGCATGGTACGTAGGAAGCCTCTATGAGGTTCAAGCCCACCCGTCGCTCATTCACGTCGGGTCCCATTCCAGTCCAGTGGTAAGCCATTGCGACCCACCTCCCGAACTACGCGGACTTTGATTCCCTACCACGGGGATACGTAGGAAGCCTCCTCAAGGCTCAAGCCCAACTTCACTGTCGCCCCTGCGATGGTCCCATTTCATCCTCCTCCACTTCACTCATCCATCCATCACCCATCCTGATTCTCACCCGGGCCGCCACATCCTGGTGGAATCATGCCATCCACCTCCTCGCTGCTCCTAGCAGCGCATGGGCCGCTTTCCATGTGTAAGCCCCATCATAACTCTGGGTCGTTGTACTCTGTCTACACCCCGATTCATCACCCTTTTCCCCTCTAGGGAGTTCACTACTTCAGATCCGTCCTCATTGGGCGTTCTGATCCATCCATCTCCTAGATGTTCTTCCTTTGGGATATACCAATCTGATCCATCTCTATGGGACGTTCTGATCACCCTCATTCCATCTCCGCAAGACGTTAAACTCGCAGCATACCTCGTGATAAACATGAGATGCCTGAGGAAAACCTCGGATGGAACTTCTTTGGTGTAACCGTCTCTGCTAGACGTTAATCTTGCAACATACCCTGTGCTAAACACAGGAAGCTGAGGAAAACCTCAGATGTATGCCTCGGGTTCTGCACCCTTGAGATGCCCTCTTATGAGGAAGAATACAGGTTCCCCAATGTCCACGCACCCAGAGATGCCCCGACATTCATGATGTTGCCGTCTACTCCGACTGAAGGTCGCTACCATGTCAAGACCCTATGGAAAGTCTTGACGGAAGTAGTGTAATTAACCGGCATCCATGACAATATGGCACCAGGAATTAGATTCACGAACAACGTATTAAATCTATGAGGGAGACCCGGACTAGGTGACGAGTTCCGAGGAGGAATCCACGGAAGGAAGAACCGACATCCCATCATCCCGTTTCGATCAAGGAGCAGATGTACCTGAACAAGGAACGAATGTCGCCCGCCTTTGGAAAGCGGGAATGCGGGGCAACAGCCGCGCGTCCTCACAGACGGATGTGCGCGCCCCGGCGAAAGCGTCGGAAACAGTTATATAATATACATAAATCGTCATATGGTGAAGTAATATAATAATCTCTAAAACCTCATGAAAAATTAAACTTAATCAATTTCTTAAATGGTTAACCTTACGACCCTTCCAAAGGATTATGATCCAAAACATTAGAAAAAAGGTCACCAAAATTTGGAAATGAACATACCTCTATTTTCTCAAACAACATGAATTAGCTCTTAATAATCTTATAACAAACATTTGAAGACCTTCATCATGAATTATTTTGAAGTACTGTAAAACTTAAATTTCAATAAAACCTGATTGAAAATATGAATGAATCCTTATTACTTAATTAAAAATTATATTATTGGATATATCCCTTAAATCCAAAAATGTTGTTAACACCATTATACATAAACAACTTTCTCAGAAAATCATTAATCAGTTCCTAGGTAGTCATGACTATAAAATTTAATTTATCCATATCAATAGTCTCTTCAGACTGAAATCATTATGTCAACATCAGGGACATATTAATATTCCTCAATAATGTGTTTTCCACAAACTTCATCTTTCTACTAAATCAATTTTATTTTTACCATTAAATACTTTATTTCAAATAAATTGAAAAATAGTACTATAGTATAATCCTTAGACATTTCAAAATTATTGTAACCATGAAATCATTGATAAAATACTAAATGAAATAATTATTGAATCCAAAAGCAAGAATATTAATCATTCATCTTCATCTTTGGTGATAACTTGATCTTAACCATGATCTATTAGATTATTCTGAGGTATATTCCCTTGATACTTAGAAGGTTTTTTGTGTATAGCCCCTCATATCCTTTCAATTGAAGCATTGAACATTGGAAAATTATTTGTTTACCATAAAATCATAATCATGGTGGATTTATATAGACACTTGTAGCGAACTCTCATTCCTTATAGGAAATTTTTGGGGTGTTTATTTACAGAATTGTCACATGTGGTAAAATCCTTCTTTCTATTTATTAATTTATCTATATTTTTTCTCTTCCATCATCATCTTCTCTTATTTACCATTGAAGCCAAAATACATTGAGAGTTATTTATCTATATCATTTGAACATGATACTATGACCTCATATGATGAGAATTCTTTGGAGAATACTTCCCTTCAAAATATTATCTTAAACCCCTCAAATAAATGATAATTCTGAAACTTTGGATTGCATGCATTGATCGATTTCCCATTCCTTCTATTAGGTTCCATTTCTAAATGATTATATAAATTAAATTAGACCTTATCATTATGAAATATAATTTATAATCCCAAAACTAGTGTGGTACTTAACATAAGATAATATCATAATAATAAAATTTGTTTATTTGGGGATATCTCTATTTAAAATCCTTCATAATGTTTTGTAAATAAAATGTGAATTATCCTAAGAATACCCCCTATGTGTGTTAAACCAAGTGCACAATAAGGACCATTATTGGGTACTAGGTAATGTTTTAGTCAAGATGGACATGCTTTTTTAGAGTTATTACTCCCAGTTACCTCTATTCTAGAACCACATCCACCTGTAGTATCTAGATAGAGTTTTATTTCTAAGAAGACCCATTTAATATCTACCTTAACCAAACATTAGGATGTTTTTCTATACATATCCTCAAATTATATCATAGAGTTATATTCCATAATCTATGTTTTACTAAATCTAGTTCTCATGGTTTCTACTAATCTTCCTTTGATACAAACTGTAGATACCTTGGTCCCAACAACCTAGATCTGACTCCTAATACAATTACCTTGGTATAACGTATAAAAAATCACATCCGAAAGGGTCGAATAGTTTAGTAGACTTGGTAAACCAGATACATACATGTGTCTTACATTAAATTTGAATAAAAAAACTCTAACATATTTTTTTTGAGAACAAATTTATTCAATCCAGTGTATCCTTGCATATCAATCAAAAAAATACTTACTTGTAACCTAGGTAAAATAAAAAATATGAAATGGGTGAGATTATATGCTCAGTAAGGGTAGGCGTATAGTGGAATCTCTGAGTAAATAATTCATAATTAATATAGAAAGGTAAATAAATGAAATAAATTCTATTTGATCCATGAATTGATCATAATATGTAAGAAAAAAATGATGATAAAATAATTACATATAAATAATTAAATGATCATGAAAATTAACCTTGGATATAATAAATAATTGAATAATCACATGGAATATCAATAATTTAATTCATAATAATGACATACATATAAATAGACCTGAAAAACATACTGTATAGTCTTCATTCCAAGGTATCTAATATACTTAGGGATTTATGCCAAGAATCTAATGTATTAAATGATTAATGATAAGAATCTTCTAAATGGGTAAGGTATTTGTATCATCCCAGACCTGGGATCCACTAAACTAGTGCATTGAGCCGTTTTTCCTCACGGCCTCAAGAACACCTCCCTATAAGTTAGTGGTTACTGACTAACAACGAGGGTCTAAAAGTCACATGGGGACACTATACACTATTTTCTAGAGTATTCCACACCAAAAAATAAATAAAATAATAGAAAAAAATAGAATAACTAGTGAACATTCATAAATAACCATCGTTCAAAACTGGGCACAAACCACAACCCTAGTAAATATTTCATGTCATACTATAGTGACAAGTGAAAAAAAAACACAAAATTTAAAAATGAATCCACATAACGATCTTGAATCTAAGTCTGGTACCTCATACATGTACCCATCAAGCATGAATCAACTCCCAAGAAAATTAACCTTTCCATTTTCCTGACCTGAAACCATGAAATCTGATCAGGTACCCAGCAGTGACCCAAGCATGGTGTGAGTACAACTATATAGGACACCACCAACAATGTCTACAAAGTATCTAGTCTAAATTGATAGTGCAAGAAAGTATTAAATAAATTACATGTAAATAAAAGATAGTTTGAGATCCATTATCTAACAATATTTACTTTAACTATTACTACCCTTATAACAATTCATTATTTTCATCTTATTCATTACATATTTCGTCATCAACATGCAATCCATGGGTTTGGAATTTATATAATTCACACAAAGGGTCAAGGAATTTATTTTTCTTCATAAGGGAATAAGTCAAGTCCCTATCTCACTGGGGATAATAAATAACAACATCACAATGTCTTCACTAGAAGCCCCATTTTGGGTGGAATGCAACCATTGGAGGGAATAAAGCTCTATCCCCTTCACTAACCCAAGAATTGTGGGTGGAGTTAGAGCTCCATTCCAACTCGACCCATGGGAGAAAACATAGTATTTTTTCCCAAACCTCAATCCCTGTGAACATTATTATACATCCATTCACCATAAAAAAACATAAAACATCCAGAAAAACCAATACATATAACAATCACAATCTATAACAATCAACATGGGAATAAATATTATGCCATATCCAATTAAAATATTTTCTATTAACATTACTTAGCCCATTTATCCCAATTCTCATTCTCATTCAAATCTAACTAATCATATTCAATAATTACCTTATATATAAAATTTCAGATATTAATAACTTACCTTATGAAATCCTATTTTACATGTTTGTAAATTTCACATACCATTACCAATTTAACATATTTTTCATCTCATATTCACTAACTCTCTTAGTAATTTCTAGCATAATTAATAGGCCACATATCATGATCTCATTTAACCCAATTAACCCATTTCCATGTCATACCAAACAACCCCTTAATCCATTACAAAATCATGACACACTTCTAATTTTCCATTTTTACTTCCATTAAACATATCAACATAATCAACAAGGGATCTACATTATCACACACTAACCTTTCAAAAATTTCTAGGGCCATGAATACTGGCACAGCCCATGGGTGGCACTAAATCGTCAATTAATCTTCAATGCTTCCCATGGGGACCATGAGGGTTTCTATTCATCATTTAGACACCCATTTTACCCAACCTCACCAAATAAATCAAGAGCTAAACAAGATACAACCAAGAACTAAATTGAACATGCACACATCTACAACGAAACTATATGATATAACTTGTATAAAACCTACCTCAAATCCATTGAAGAACACACTCCTAAAAATTGTATTAGATCTTGATTCAAACACCAATTTAAGATTAAACCTAGATCCCACCAGAAAAATAAGGGTTTTAATGATTCCAAAGAAGATTTCCCAAGATACATACCCTAATCCGGGAAAGAGAAGAAAAGAGGAGATTATAATTACCTAAATCTTTGATCCACTATCGAAGGAAATCTAAATAGACTAGATATAAATGATAATAACCATGGGAATCCATTGAGGGTTCTTTTTAAACAATAGGGTTCATGGGAGGAAATGAGCGGAGACAATCAATTGAAGACTTAAAATACCATAATGGTAATTTTGTAAATTTTCAAAATTTTACAGAGGTGAATGGTTTACCAGCCCATTTTTCCAAACATTGTGAAAACCATGAAAAAGATACTATCTGAGGGGTTACATTCCTAGAAATATTTTCTTGGATAACTTTTTGAGACCTTATTGGAAATAATAATAGAATTTTATGTTGATGATTGGTTAATATATTTTTTGACAATGATGCGATCACCTCCCTAATCATCATGCAATATTTGAAAAGATTCAGCAACATAGTTTGATGAGGATTCTACTAAAGTACACATTAGGGGTAACATCTAGGTAATTCCTTATCTTCATGGTTTTCCGTAGTGGCATCATGGTGGAACCAGAAATGACTAGTGAAGTACTAGTGATGTAAACCCATTGGAATATAAAATAAATGAGGGGGGTCTATGGGAACCTCACTTACATTCGGTATTTCATAGCTAACATGGTTAGAAATCTCTCCCATTGACCATGTTAATAAAGAATGGATTCACCAACCGATGGTATGAGGACTTCCGAATCTTCCATGAGATAATCAATAAATACATGTTGTATCCACCAAAAATAATTCTACTCATGGAATTAAATCCAATAATATTATATGTGTCTTCCATGGAATGATCTTTGTGTCATTTGATCATATAGAAAATGATGTAAGAAATGATAACAGTCTCGACTACCTCAGTCGAATGATGATAGGTACTGAGACCCAATATTTTTATGTAAGTTATAACTATATCACATTCATACTTGAAATGAAAAATTTGAGACATTACATCCATCACAATGAAATCCACTAGGTATCTCATATTGACCCACTCAATTACATCATTAGTCTTACCAAACAGACTAGTCATTTCGCTCGATGGGTGATTATTTAGTGGCAATATGAAATCCAATTTATGTCACATAAGGTAGTGAAAAGGAAATACCAAGATTATTTCCTTGTATCACTTTCCACCCAAAAAATTACACTAGTGGACACCACACATCCATACGAAGTGGTTTTCTATTCCCATGACACTCCCCGTTCATGGGAGATGTATTTTGATGTTTCCTCACGATGTCTATAGGAAATAGCCTGGTCTAGACATTGGGAGGAAACATCAAAATACACTCACCCTAATGGATGATTCCCATGGATGAACTTATGGGGATCATCTGTCCTAGACTAGGCTCTACCATAAAATTAAGAGGCTTGTCTACTACTAAAAAAATGATACAAGACTACATGGAATTCACCAGGAAATTTCCTGCCTGTAAAAATCATAAAAACATCATTTATCAACCACTAGAATTACTATATATAGATAAATATTCCTATAAAGTTTTCATATGGGGAATGGGTATTATGGTGTTATACTCAACATCTACAACTAAGCAGTTTAAGTACCCACTGACTCCTACTAAATTATTTTAAAAATGGTCAAAGTAAATAAATCTCATGGAATTCAGGATGAATAATATCATTAATTTCTGTAGTCCAATATAATTCCTCAATTTAGAGGCCCTCAAATTATATTGATAGAAAATGACACCAACTGAGGTTCTACCAAGTTAAAGAAATTGTACCAGAAGTACAATATAGAGACAAACCATTCATCCCACTGTAATGAAGTTGTGAATGGAGAAATAGTGTACTTTAATAATACGTGGTCAAATATACTATAGAATATGGTGAATAAGTACAATGAGTCCTATGTACAAAATATCCTCCATGTTTTCATATCCTACTATACCACCACATAAACTGCTACCCAAGAAACTCTATATTCACTGATATATGGAATCAAGGTAGTGTTTCCCATAGATGTTAAGTTTTAATCCATTCGAATATATATCTATAGAAAAGTATCAGTGGATGAGAACTAGTAAAATTCAATGGATGAGTTGGAATAGATCGATGAGAAAAGATTGTGTACATTTTACAACCATTAAGTCCATTAAAACCATATCACACAATCAATCAATAAAAATGTTTTCCTACATTTTTTCCTTAGAGGAGAATAGTTATTGGATCATAGAAACCCAATGATACTAAGAAAGAAAAATCCAAATATGACCCAAAATTGGAATAGGCATAAATGTTTCCTAATATATATTCTAAAAAAGATTAATCATTGGCTACAATGGCTTGAAAATGAGTCACACCACTCTATAATGTGAGGTTTCTCAATAAATACTATACATAGCTTCCATCATGAATCCATAATACTTGTCGTATGATGTTAAATTGAACAATATTTCATATTCATACAATTTTAAACTATATAATACATCCCAACAAAATGATGTTAAATTGCAAGGAAGTCATCATAGTTTCATGATGTTAAACTGTATAATATGTTAGGAACATAATATGTTAAACTACAAGGAGGAATTCCTAGAGGCGAGATATTAATCTGAATATAACATTAAATTATTAATCGATGATATCAAAATGAATATGAAAAATTATTGCACGAATGACACGTTGCAAATCATATAGATATGTGAAAAAGAAAAATGAAGTACCCATGTCCTTGTGTGTAAGTCAGATCCACAGAGGGAATCCACTGAATAAAGAAATATATGTTTCTTGATTCATACCATTAGATGATATATGTGACTCCCATATCTCTCGTATTTGGTATAGATTCAATATTTCTTGTTTTTCTCTATGCTGAATCACATTTATCCTTACCAAAAGACCTCAAACTGCATGGTTGATGTCCTTACCGCATAACATTAAACTGCATTACTATCATACTTGCTGCAAGTTTTTAATATAAATGATTTTCTAGAACTATATATGGCATGATTCTCAGTCTAATGAGATATATAAGTATTCCTATATCATATATTTTGGCCCAACCCCCACATGATGCAAAATTCCCCTATAATTTCCTTTGAACCAACAAGAGAAACCATTTACAATTTATATTTTTCACACCGAGAATAGAAAACATGGTATTAATAGACAATGATTAATTTATAATCCTCCATTAAGGGGCCTTAAGCTAAACATGGATGGGTTGGGTAGCATGGGGGTGATCTGTGGAGGTGTGGCATTCATGACTCTAATTGTTCGGTTATATTGGTGTTCTCCACCTGACTGGGACATGGTTCCTCCCTATAGGCTGAGTCGAAGGACATGCATCTGGGTTTAATCATGTTCCTTTAAAAGAAAATTCCTCTGGTGGAGGTTGAAACAGACTCAAAGATTCTCCATGATGCAATAAAGGGCCTTTCCTCCCCCTGGTCAGTTACAAACATCATTTGAAAGTGCAGAGGTGCCCTCAATAACACCACCACAGTGCTTCACTCCTAGTAAGAGGGGAATTAACTTGTGGGTTATCTTTTATCTCTTTATGTCCTCATATTTGACCCTATTTGCATCCACAATGTGCACACCTTGAATCCCAAGGGGGTGGATTTGGTTAGAGGGGATTCCCTTGGCCTTCATTTTTCCAGCCTTCTTTGCCGAGTTGTTGTTGGTGGTGTTCTTTTTTCATCTTTAAATTATAATAATAATAAATCTAATGTTGATATTGATTTGTGGAATGATTCTTGTAATCATAAGACACATAGTGATGTCGGATCTCTAATCATGGGTCCACCTACAACAACCAACTGGAACAATTCCCCCTTTGTATATGGGTCTACCCTGTGTAGTGTGGTTCCAGTTAAAAAACTATGTGTGGAATGATTCCTATATTCAATTGATATTTAGTGACACCAATATCTATAATACCAAGTGAAACTACAATAATAAATGGTAAAAATTCCCCCTTTCTATATGAGTCATACCTCTATTGAGAGTTTATCATTCAATAAATATGTGTGGGTTGATTCCTATCATTACAGGATATGCAGTGATGCCCAAATATCAAATATTAGGTCTTCCCACAATAAAAAATTGTAATAATTTCACCCTATACATATGGGTTAAACCTTAATGGAGAGATTCATATTCAAGGACTACATATTGATTTATTCCATCCATCATATGATAAGTAGTAGTTCCTAGCTCTACAATCCTAGATCCGTCTAGGATAAAGAAATATCCACCTACTTCTGTATATGTCATACCATAAAGAAGATATTTCCCGAAATAACGACATATTTATTAATTCATTTCATCACATGATACATAGAGAAGCATGTTATCCAATATAGGTTTCAGATCTAAGATATATAATGATAATAAATACACCCCTAACTGCATGTGGGTGGGACCTGTGGAATGAGATATCTATGACCTACTCTCGTGTGGACTGTATAAATTCCCAGTTATCCCTTGTTTCTCATAAATAGCATGGATAATTTGAGTTCAGGGAACCCACAAGCTGCTCGGGCTGATGTGACCGAGACATACCTCAGATATAGGACCATATCCTAGCCGCATGGTGTTAAACTGTATGAAAAAAGTTGTATCATTGAAGATATAATAAAATCAGTATATACCTATATTTAAATTGGTTCAGGTCATGCAAACTCTTTCTTATTGTATACGATTCATATAATTATGTAGATCACTTACCCACATGATAAATCAGTGCAGGAAAGGTTTTTGTATATGACTTCCTACCAGTAATCCTATGCATGAATAAAATATACTCTTTTAATATAAATTTCCCCACCTAGTGAAAAATTTTCCCAAGGATATCTTGCACAATTTTTACATCGGTTCTTATGTCATTACCAAATGATAATAAACTATACAAAAAATGTCCTTATTAGATGATGTTAAACCGCATGGCAGATACATCCCTACTACAAGAAATTAAAATGTGTAGTCCATCACCCATCCAAATTCCATATCAAGTGGATATAATAACCTATCCCTGGTCAACTATAGAATGGGGTTCTCCCATCACCTTTTAATCCCCTCAACCCATAAATCACACTTCATTTATTGAGTGCCTTGGGTTGTCACAATTATTCTATGGACCTTGAATAGGAAAATTGGTATCTTGATTTGAGAATGATATAATTACATAAGGAATTTTACCTACCAAACCGATATATCATGGCCTTAACAAATGACTTTTATCATCATTGTGATCCGTAAGTAACCATGGAAGCAATCAGTTCCTAAGGGTGTTCAAGTTTGTCCCGACATGATTATACCATATCTTTACTCAAGTATTGAGATCCTTTTGGCGTATTTTACAACATTTCACTTACCTCTTAAAATCATGGTGGAATAATCCTGACCTTGTTTATCTTCATTATTATACTATGTGACATTCCCCTCATAATAGTTTTATTTTCAATATGACCTCAAACTACATGCGCTTTGGTCAGAGACAACAACCTTAATATTTTTCATTTGATAGTCCTAGTCACGTGACCCTAAAATTATTATGAAATATATAGAAAAAATTTCATTCTAGAAACCCTCAAAGGGAATCCTAAAAAACATTCATGTCTCAACTCTCTAAACTATCCATATTCAAAGTTTAGGAAAAAGTTAGAGCATAAATGGAAAAGGAATAAAGCTCATTGGGACCACTTTATGTCCATATTAAATGTCAATCCTTGCTCTTTGGACCCCCTAATATTAAAAAATGTTTTAATGATGGATTCTCACATATCTTCACAATGGTAACATGTTCACTAAGTGATGAAAAAACCATTAGGGATGTCACACCCTTCATAAATTTAACATTTTCCATAACCACCTTCTTTACATTAACTTTTGAGATGAAGCAATAATTTCCTTGAGGTAGTATCCTTCTCTTAGAACCCCATGGACCTTGGGATCCTTTTCTCATGGCTATTCCCCATATAAGATTAGTAATTGGAATGAGTTCCTCTAAACGGACCCTTAGATCCATAAAAGGCCTCCACAAAGCTAGGAGTTATTTTTTAGACCGTGTAGAACATTATATGATACTTCCATAATCAATGGTGGACCTATATCCATATTTTCCCATATATATTTAACTAAGATTTTACCAATTTTTTTATAATCCCTATAAGTAGAATATTCAAGGGGATTCGACATCCTCAATGTTTCAGTACTATGTTTTGTACACTTTCTCAAATTATTAACATGAAATTTCATTATCGATCTGTTGAACGGCCCACAAAACATGAATCAAAACCATATATCATATATCTCAAGATTCCCAACTAAAAATATAAACTTCATTTGGGTTCCATATTTCATCCTATATTACTTTCAATCAATGTATGACTTCATTTTCTTGATGTATGAGTCTTCAAAAATCATTCATTGAACATAGAAAAGATCAAGGATCCACTTTTCTGGGCCATGAATGTGATCCCTATGGGCTCATGCATAAGGGCTTCTAACCTACTAGTAGAAGTAACCTCCTCCTTACAATTGAGGAAATCCAATATTCATTATCCCCTAAATAATTTTGGTAAAACTCAACACTTTAGGGTGTTTTGGGACATCCCAAACATGTCTTTTTCATTCTATATTCATAAATTATAACTTTTGAGTTATGAATTACACCGCCCATATTTGAACTATCTAGGTGGAATCAACTTACCTAATATATTACACTCAACCTCATAAATATGTCATGTCCCTTAGAAAAGAGTGGGGACACCTTTTTTCAGTATACTATCAATGAATAAGTGTATTAACCTACCAACTAGAGATGTCTTCTCCTTACAAGAAATGAACTCCATTCCTCTTGAGCTATAGAAACACTATTGTATAACTTGACATGTTAGGGGGTTTTGGGTTATCCCTAACATTTATTCCCCATTATATATATTTATCATTCATGTCCTAAAATAATGAATTTAAATTGTATAGAATATTTTCATCTTTTCTACATGATATTAATCTACATGGTAGATGTCCTTATTCTATGATGTTAAAGTATGAATTAGACTTCCTTACCACATGACATTAAACAACATAGAAAAAATTAATATATGAATGGTACATTTCCAAAATTGTAAGTCCTAATATATGAAACCCTAAATTCATCACATCGATGGTCTTGTTTTTAAGACCATAAAATATTCAATCAAAATATAAACAGTGATGGCAATGTTTTAAACCAAAAAAAAAAACAATTGAAATAGTCGAGTCTCTACTCGCTAGACAGGAACTGTGTGTGCTTCAAGTGATATTCAACACTCATAAAATGAAAAATCTGAAAAAAAATCTAGGATGAAAAACATAAAGATTTATTTATTATTAAAATATGATTCCATTCCCACTAATACTTCCCTATATAATGCTTATGAAAAAATTAGGGCACTCTCCCTCCAGGATCATCATATTTTACCCAAATAATCCTTTACAAATCAGGTGATCCCAATAATACTTGAGAAGGTATATCAATGCATAATTTCATATTGGTGGGAATTCATGAGAACTTGTGAAAAAATATAGTTATTTATACATTAAAATACAATCATTTAGGATTACATGATATTATAAAAACTATGGGCATCACTGATGGTATATGCGATATCACGTTAATAAAATTTCATGTACATCATAAATGAAAGAATGATGGAAAACCATATGTAATGTTTAGAAGATTCAACCATTGAAAAATTTCATAAGAATGATGAATCTCCACATTCTGGTGTCTCTCCTAAAATTATAATAATAATATAGTGAGAAAATATAAACTTGTTATTGGATCATAATAAAATATGATTTGTTGAATTTTTCAAATCAGCCAATGTTTTTTCAGTGGTATGAATGGAATGGTGAAGTTCCACTCACTCCACCTCTTCTTCTACCACCATATGATGAAGAGTCTCAATAATAGAATACAACTCTTGATCACCTTTTTGTATAGTTATCAATAATGATGATAATGTCATAATATAGGATCTGGTGGTAGCAATCTGCACCTTATATTCTATTATTTTTGTTGTCAATTGATATATATGAACCTATAGCTGAACAACTATGGGATGTCTCTCTGAAATATCCTATGGTGCATTCCTTATTTATTGTACTAGTTAACCTTCATCCTAAAAATTATACAGACCATTATCACTACATAATAGTTGTTGCTGGGTCAGGATTATTTTTAGTATAATATCATTTAATGGATAACTTTCAAAGATAACTTCCCCCAAATTAGGAAAACTCTAGTGATTTAATTTCTATATGTCATGAATTGTATATAAGGGAGTCTCATTTATTATGTTATGAATTTGCTTCCAAATTATCTTATATCATTCTTGGTCATTTTCAGTTGTTGGGGTTGGTTTTTCAGAAAGAAGAAGGATCGATAGAGTTAATGAAGAGGCAAGAGAAGAAGTTTCTTGTGCTCTTATCTCAAATGATGTAGTGTCCATAAATAATGATGATGGACCGGATTCCTTGACAAATTAGATACCACAAACATGATGTTTATCATTGTGATGAGAACGCTTCTTTTTTTGCTCCCCCAAATCTTGAATTAACTCCATTACTGCTATAGATAGGTGGTTTGGTGAAGCATACGTTCTATCCCCTAAAAATACCAATCTATTCACTACCCCACCTAGGTAGGCATCTACCCAAGACCAAGTGTAGTCATAAGATAGGAATAAATGGGTGCCAATAGGTAGAATATTTTTCTTAGTTCTTATGTCCTCATGCACCAACATAATACCAAATTAATGGCTAATCATGTGATGGAACTCTCACCATATCTCTCTGAGTGGAGGGGATAAAAACATTAAATGAAAATTAATTTTAGGTTGAGATGAAAGTGGGTAAATCCTTTTATAATTGCCAAATCATCCACATTGTCCTAAGAAACCTATCTTTAAGAGAGATTTTATATGAACTCTCATTATAAGAGCTACTATCTTTATCCACAATTAGAATGGTTGGTGTGGGATATGGAATGAATCTGAAATGGATGGGTTGAATCAGTATGTCAGTAACCTCATTAGGGCCTAGAGGAATTTCCTAAACCCTAAAAATATTCAAAAAACTATGATGTAATGATGTATTAGGGATCTCACAAGTGTTATGGTATTTGTAATAGTGAAAATTATTTCAATCCCATTAAATAAGAACATAAAATGGGATTTAATCCTATAAGGGAAACTAACTTGTTAGATATGGAACAGAAGTTGATAGAGTCAAAAAAGGGTTGGTAAAAATAGATTAAGAAGCCTCCCTACTACTAGTTGAGATTCCATCACCAGCATGCTCACATAAATTCTTAGTTGATCATCCCTAACCAGAGAAATCCATTATTTTATAAACATGTATAAAAACCCTTCTTATTGTACAATAATTGATTCCTTCTATCTTACCTAATACCCCCATGTGGAATACTCTACATAGTTAATTATTTATCAATATGATCCAACACTATCAAGAACCTACATGGAAGGGAACCAGAGATGGTGTATAGAATTTGGCCATGTCCCACTACAATAGAGAAATATGTTCATATATTCCTTAAAGGGAATAAGTGAACATATATTCATATAAATCAATAACGTACTACATTCTAAAATAATAATTTTAAATTAATCATGGGAATATGATACCCAACAAGATGGAATATTCTAACCAGGTGAGGAAATGAAAACATCATCCATCAGATAGAATCTGTATAGAGGAATCCACTATAGCAAGGAGTATCTCTAAAGTTCAGAAGAGAGGGGCCTCTTAAAATAATCTTTTTTGAATAACATGTGATAAATACGTTAATCGTTTTGATTCAAAGAAATCAGCTTCCTATAGATATATGTGAGGAAAAATTTATCAGTACTAGAATCTATCTGAATAAAAAAAGGAACACTTGTCATATAAGAATAAAAATCATGTTAAAAGAGGTACAAGACTCTAAAAACCATAATAGAATATCATAAACCATGAAGTAATTTCAAATTCCATGACCTTATATGGGTCTTCTGAAGCACATGACCCTCATAGAACCCCATAAATTTCATAACCTAATATGGGTCTCAGAAATCACATAACCCACAAAGCATCTTGTGGCTGCATGATCTATTATGAGAATCGCAATTGTGTGGCCCTTCTATGGTCAAAAAACCATATAATAATCTATAGATAATGTTATTGAACAAAAATATCATGAAAATAATGAAATACATCCATATTTATGAGGATCTGGGTCAAGGATAAAGAATAATACTCATATTGGTTTGTGAATCATTTTAACAGGTGTTAAGACAAACTGATCTTATGTTAAGATGATGTGAAATAGTCTTGTGGTTGGTACATGTAGAGGGGTCATGTGAAAGGGATCTTTAATCAAGGTCTTATGAAAGAGTCACATGATTATAGTAATATAAATATCTTTTCAATTGGAGACAACCAGTGAAATTAATACCCCTCACCTTCTTACTTTTAGTGCACTTAGTAAAATTACAAAGGTCACCTGGGAGATCAAATGTCACTCAAGACACTATTTTATGGAAGCCCCAATGACTCAAGTTGTTATATAATCTCCTATGAACCAAGTTTCTGTTCTTATAGACATCACTCCTAGGGGGGATTTTGACAAAAGTGAAATAAGAATTAGTGAATCTTGAATGGAAAAAATACCCAAAGCACTGGTGTTATTTTCTACACAAAACATAGTAAGGGTAGGTGGATGACGCATGTGGATTACACTACCTTCAAAATAATATATTATCTCAAGTCATTTAGAATGTCATTCAAATAGGTTATGCACCACACAATATCTCCTTATGATCATGGGAGGCCCTATTAATAAGCTCACCTATTCATGAGAAGGCATATTAATAAGTAATGTTCATCATTAAAAGGATAACAAAAGATCACTTATGATCATGTGAATTTTCAATCAAATTGATTCTTATAAATCATCCCAATCCATTGGAAACTAATTATGTAAAAGGTGGTATCCACATGAAATTTAGAGTTGTGTTGATATTCATGTGACATTCTCATATGATTCACAAGACCTCAATAATACCCTTGAGATATGTAAACCTTGTCATGCGAGAGCATGTTGGTGTTCCACCACTATTATTTGAAGGACCTCAGACATGTTAATTCAATTATGGTATTCCACATTGGCTCTACATGACAATGGAAGGGTTTTCTGTGAAAATGATTTCAAAGAATCATGAGTTCAAGCATCGATCATGTGACACCCCACATATAAGAAGAGTTATTTTCCACAAAAATGATCTCATAAATTCTCCAGATCCCTTAACCTTATAAAATAAGTAACGAAATAAAATAGGAAATGTAATAAGCATCTCATGAAGGGATGATACATTGATCTTAATATGAAGGAATTATGAGCCCCATGTGTGCACCATTGATCATGTAAAATCTATTTGACAAGCTAGATTAATATTGAGAAGAACACCTGATGAGTAAGACTAATCCTTAAAAAGGCACTTCTTCAATCCATCTATATCAAATGAATGTTCCTAGAGAAATATTTTTTGATCAAGCAAGATCTTTTCTGTGGGCATCCTAATCTCATTAATTCTATCGTACATGTCAACTCAATGGTGAAAAAACCATTTTACATGTCTATATGGTCATGAAAAATGTCTTTGATCAGCCATGGTCTGATAAAAATGGAGATGATGTAATGTTTTCATGGTTTCCATTATCCTGAGATGCCATGGATTACCCATAGTAGGATCATGTGAAACACATGATACAAAAACACCTCTACGGACTCCAACTCGTGTTTTTGAGTTACAATATTTTCAAGGAAATGTATAAATAGGGAGACCTGTCCTATAATCCTCCTTATCATAAAAGAATTAAATAATAGAGGAAAAATAACACACAGACACGACAATGACTGAAATACGAAGTGAAGGAGAAATCTTCTCATAGTGTAAATTCACATAATAAAAAGGGTCCTCCTCCATATAAAATTTGGGTAATGACCTAAGGTATCTCATGAAATGAATATGTGTTTTCCATGATCACTCTATAGGTCACACACATGACATATGATGTCTAATTCATTTTATGTGAAGGATATCCCACATGTTGACTTGTTCACATGTACCTAAAATAAGATAATTCCTGACAAAACCTTATAGAAAATATTCAATAAAGACTAAAGAATACAAAAAAAATATGAAAGGGTTATGTGAATTTTGATACACTGATCTTTTTTATCTTCACATGACCAACCAAGATCATGAAATATAACTATGTCATGTCTCCCAGGTCATTTGATATCCCCTGGGAACATCAAGAGCTTCATGAGATATCCCTTATACATGTCAAACAAGTCCTGCGACATCCCTTGGACTTTTCTCCTATGTCATATGACAAAATCATGTAATGTCACCCAAGTTTCATGGAGTCCATTCACCATATTGCCTAGGTCACGCAACATCATCCATACATTTCAACCAAGACTTTTTACATACTCCTGAAATGTTATCCATGTATTTCGACTACCTCTAAACATGTCATCCAAGTCATGACACACCCTACACACATGTATACCTTAATTATGTGATGAATTTCAAACAAGTTATCCAAATCATGTGATGTCCTTCATAAAATTCAACTAAACCCCTACGCTTTATTTGGACATGTCCACAAGGAAAATATGATATATTTGGAATAAATAAAACATTAAATATTGACACACAATAAATTTTAGGAAGACAATAGGGAAATGTTAGGTAGACATCCCCTGACATGATAACCTTGTCCAGTGGGAATATTCAAGAATATCCCTAAATGATATAAGATAAATATCATTTCAATACAAATAGTATACATAGGAATCCTTCCTAAGGCTCTAGCTTCAATAGGAATCCACTTCGATATAAGCCTCCATGTCTTGGACACCCAAAAACATAGGACCCAAATTTATTTTAAGTTCATCTCATTTACTCTTCAATCGGTGGATTGATAAGTACCATGAATTATAATAAGTCGGATTCCTTGTATAAAAAGGATATGTAGGATGTCTTCCTATGGCCCGATATCCATATCAAATACCCCTAAGGGCATCCCTATTGAATGATCCCCAAAACCCTGTGCAATGAGACTAGTCACATAATATCTCATGTTTCTCACAAGGAGCATGAACAGGATGTGCTTAGCGGCTTTCAAATATCATACCATTCACATCATAAATCTTCATCGTCCAGGAAAACCATGGTGTATATGATTTTATCAGTTCCATGATATGAAAACCTCTATACATGGGAATCCAGAATGGGGTATGTCCCGAGGGCGTGATGGAACTACAATGACTCAAATTCCTATTATAAACATTATACGTAAGACACCTTTATTTGGATAAATATCCATATACTGTGTCAAAGTTCTGCCATGAATTTAATTTCTACATGATGTTAAACAATATGGCTGAAATATGACACATGATTTTTATTCCTCTTATAAATAGGATATATCATATATCTCATAAAGAATCAATCCCATCCTTAAAATATCAATCCCCTCTTTGGATGCCAATAAAATCTAGAGTTCTAGGTTATGTGGCTTCAAAATATAAGAAGCTACTCATTTTTATTCAATGATGAGGAATGGATCAAGATCAATAGATTCATACAGATGGTCTCATTAATAAAATCATAATTTCACATGGAAGGATTTAACACATGATAATTTTGTTAAGGTAATCAATACCGTATCAACATTCGGAAGATATTCTCTAAAATATATTAAATCTATAAGAGTTTCCTATAGTATGAATCAATTCCCCCAAAATGTGAGATGAGTATAACCTCCCATCCTATAAACCAATGTGAGTTTTAAAGCGCCATTAGGTCTAAAACACCATGTGACCACCTTCATGTGGTAAGTAGGTCTATACCCAATTATGGATGTGGTACCTGTGGCAAGATTTTATTCAACATGGAAATGAAGAACTTGAAATTATAGAATTTAACTACACCACCCACTTCAAAGGTTAAAAAGGGTAGACTATATAGCTTCCATCAAACCATTAAATTCCCACCATTCCTCATCTTTTCACAAAACAATCCCCTTGATATTTAATGAGATTCAATGTTTTAATTAATCTTTTCCTCTATTTGGCACTTAGACAAATTCCACAAAATTTTAAAATATTAGTTGATCTTATTTCTCCGTATACTGGGTAAATTTTTCATCCACGTCCATATTATTCCAAATTTTTATATAAAAGAACTCTATATTTACACAAATGATTTATCAATGAAATTATATGTTATCGTCGAATTATTACAATGTTTTATAGGAAATTTTTATAGTGTTTTATGAAAGGGTCATTTTTTGACTTTTTTAAAAATTACAATCAAATGATTCATTTTAACATATGAAAAATTAATAATTTTTTCCCACAATAACCATTTTACTATACTTGTATTCTTATAAATATTTTCAGTGGATTAAAAAATAAAACACATTTATGAAAAAAATATCCTTATTTTTTTCTATAGTTCTATTTTATTATATAAAGTACTTGAATTTTTTATAAAAATATATATTTTCGATGAATTTGTGATATTCATTTATATATTATTAATTTGGTGTCTATTAACTTTCTTTTGAATTATTCTATTTATTTTAATCATCTTTCATTATAAATTACATATCTTTTAAATAACCATATTCCTTATATCATGGATATGAATCTTTCATAGACTGTATAATATTTATACCTACGGTTCATTACCATGAATTTTATTTGATTGATTAGGGAAATATTAATATTCCATATTCTTTACTCAATATATATTTTTTATGATAATTCAAATTTTTAATAAATTAATTTGACAATTAAATACATGAAGAATGAATTAGAATTGCAGTTATGTGGGGGGAAAGTTATAGATATCACATTAAGGAATAAACATGTATTATGAGGAAAGTTAGTTTTTTAACCTTATTAAATTTGAATTTTTTATATAATACCCTTATATTAAACTTTATTGGCATAAGGACTTGATGGTAAAGATATCATGATTTCTGATATCAAGACATCCCACATTAATCATTTCCTTTATTGAGAATTTATTTATTATTATCCATTATATTATTGCGTGGATATTATCAATATATGGAGTTCATTCTAATGTTATTTATTCAATGGAGTTTTTAGATATATACCCTAATATATTGATTATTCAATATTTAATCATGATATATTCTTTTTTTTGTAACCCTTACCAATCAATTTAGGTAAACCTTTTCTTATAATTATTTTTTCACAAGATCCTAGGACTTTTTAAATGAAGGATATGAAACAATATTCTAGGGATAATAATAACATTATAAAGCAAAAATAATGTGTTTTATTCTATGTATTCAAATGTAGTGTGTTATTTAATTGTGTATCTAGTATACCAAGACATCTAAAATCTCTGATACTTTAGGATGCAATATGTTTTATCATTTTCCAATGTAATAATGAAGGAAATGGATTTGGGATATGGAATTTTTGGAATATATAGTTAGTAATAGATATATTTTAGTATAAAACAAATGAGAAAAATTGGGAAAAAAATATTTTAGAACATAACCTTATGAAAGATATTGAGGATATGACTAGTTATAGAATAATATTGGAAGGATCCGCTATAAACATTACATAATAATGATTTTTAATCAAGAATTTACTTTATTTCACTTTGAGGATATTTTTAGTGTTAGGGTCATAGGAAATTAATTCTTAATTCAAACAAAACAACCCATATTCAGACAATGAGAGTACTACTAAAAGAGTATCCATATCTTCCACAAAATAAAACCTTAAAAGCACATGATTTGTTTTTAATTAAAAATATTAATAACTTTCAACTTGACATCACCCTTTATCTTACCCATTCTTATATCCTATAAAAAACATTTTAGAACTTGGTATTAGCCTAAAAATATCAATAAGAGACATAAAAATGAAATAAAGAAACTATTATTCTATTAATACTAATAAACCCATCAAAATATTTTTAAAAAGTTATACTATTTCCCCATAATACATAATCTTTTTATATTACCATATGAAATCATAATTTTCTAATAAAATTCAGAGAAAACAAATATAGGTTACTTGTGAAATAATTTCTATATCACTATAAAATTTAGTATAGATATCATGGTTTTATAGGGAGTAACATCATGATAACATTTTGTACATTCCACCATAGTATAGTCTATTAAAATCTTTGGAGAAACCCTAATGTTTAACCTTGTCTCATTACCCAAGGATTTGGAGATATATAATAGGTTCACCCACCCATATTTTATCACTGAACCACCCATACTCATAAAACATTCTCATGAACCATAATATAGGAATAACACATGAATCATGTATAATATAAAAATAACTTCTCCACTTTGAAATCACTTTTCATTTTTACAAAGTCTCATGCTAATAAATGAATAAACTTTATTTTAAAATAAAACTATAAACTTATAAAGAAGCATCAAAACATTAAAGAATCATGAAATAAGGAAATTCCATTAATTTCCAATATTTTAAAAAAACATTTTTTTATTTTATAATAATAGTTGAAAAGTTAACTTTAAAAGAAGTTTTAAAATAAAGTCCCTTATAAAGATCATATCATGGAAGTAAAAATTAATAAAATAAATTGATAGTGCGTATCCACTGTAAATCCATATAAGAAAAGTGAAAATAAAACATAATATAATCAAAAGTATTTTCACGCATAATAATAGCATGATAGAATCAATGAATTATAAGTTTAACCAAATGAATGGAAATTGATTTTAGAAATCCCTTACTACTTTGTAATCAGTTAAATTGTATGCCATGTGAAAGAGTAAAATTTATAAAAACATTGAATATCTCTAGATTAAATAAATCCATGATATAAACTTTCAATTTATATTTATATACATGTCAACAAATAATATTGGTTTATAATAATAAAAATATGCCTTAATGAATGAAAATTGAGATGAAGTCCCTTACCTTGTGTCTGACTCGTCACGTACAATATTAATATTTAGGAATAATAAACATAGGTTTGTTATTTACCTTACTAGTTACATTTTAAAGTATATTATTCCTTGAATATAACTTATTATCATGATATGAAAACTACTTAATTATTTAAATTAATGTTATACATTTTAAAAATATTCTACACTTGAGTCCAAAGTGATTTTGGTTTGACATGTAGAGTCAAAATTTTCAATATTATTTCATCTCCATAATAAAATTCATGAAATAATAAGAAATTATAAACCAAAATTATAATAATATATTAAACTATTACGCATGGATATGAAAAATTAACTATTTCGTAATCATAGAGATGGTTGGTCGTATGAATGCATGAGTAACATTTCCATTTTTCAACGATTATTGCAGAAATAAGGTATGTATTATTTTATACTTAAAAATGATAATAATACCATTAATATCATATTTATCATATAAATGTAATAATATTTATCATCCATGATTTTTGGTGATTAAAAATGAATCACATCGCCTCATGGAGGTGATAGGACACACGTACACACAAATGACATTATCTTGTTTATATGCATGGAATAGTAAGAACGTAAATCAAATAATATTCTATAATGATGATAAATATTTCATGAAAATCATATATAAACATTAATTCCCTCATTATAACCCATATTGAGAGAAGGTGATGGAAAATGAATTATATCGGTTCACGTGGTGGTAGTCCATCACACACGTGAGTGATTAATTCATTTCCTGTTTAAAGGAAGTAGAGATTAATTTAGGTGATGAAATTATTATAATAACAAATCATTATATTATGAAAAAGGGGTTTATTATTTTCTCATTGGTTAATAGGATTTTATGGATTTGGAATAATAAATAATATAGAAATAGTTGATTAAAAACAATGCCACTTCCACATACTACCTCTCTTGCTTAACAACTTAAGTCCACTAAGGATGGTGTTCTGCCTAAAATAAGAGCTCCATAAATAGGGTTGGTACTCTATGAAGATATTTTGTTATATCATGGAAGGAAAAAATTGGATTTTAATTTTTATGAAAAGATAATAAGAGGTTCCCTTTTATAAGAGAGGGGTGGTGTACGCTTGGAATAATTCAAAATAGTAAATTAATATAAACTCATTTTCCTTTTAAAAAGGACCCAAAATGATTTATTTAGAATATATGATTCATGTGGGTCAAAATAAATTCATCCAATTAAAGTATGAAAAGTTCATATTATTTTTTAATCATAATATTTTGTTTTAATCCTTATTTAAACCATTTAACTCTTACCATGATATCATGCAATTTAAAATTCATTGGTTAATATAAATACTATAAAATTTTAAATGACCAATAAACGATCCATTGATGAAATTTAATCCTTATCCAAATTATTTGTTCAAATTTTATTTTTTTGAATATAATATCATTTAATAAAACATTATTTATTTTAAAATATCATTAATGTTAATTTTGATCTTATTCACTACATGACTTTTTAAAAATATCGTTACATTATATATTCAAACCAAAATTTTCAAAGCATTACTATCATATAAAATTTATCTAAAACATTAGTGTGTGATAATAATTATCTAAAATTATATTTTTTTAATATCATTTATTGGATATTTCCATTAATTAAACAATTACTGCACCATCATTGTGTATTCCTTTAATGTAATAATTTCACTTATTAAAACTAAAAAACAATTCCATGATAAAAATAAATAGTTTAGGTTCACAAATACTTTTTATAGTTACAAATATCTTCAAAATAGACATATTAAAAATTCTATAGTTATTAAAACATATGTATGACATCTTTGACTTTTATTTAAAATAAAATTTCATAAATAGATTAAAGTCATCTAAGTAGATCAAAGAAGCTATAAAATTGATGGAAATGTGATTTTGGTTAAAAATAAGTCATCTAATAAAATGATTAAAAGTTTTAGGATATTGTAAAAATATTTATAATATTATTTTTACACATAGTTACCCAATTTACCCTTAACTGTGGTAATACAAAATTATTAAAACTACTATTCATATTGTCCAAAAACAAAAGGGACCTATTTTATAAATTTAAAAAATTTGATTACTAATATGGAATCCATTTTTTAAAATTAAACTCATACTAGTTTCAAATATTAATTTAAAATTAATCTCTGATATGAGATGAAAAAATGATTTTTTAAAGTGAAACATTTAAAAAGATTAAAATGTTTATATTTCAAAATTCAATGTGAAATTGATTTAAATTATCTATAATGTATTTATTGATATAAAAGTTTCCTAATTATAATTTTAAACCAATATAATATATTATTTTAAAATATAAATTATTTAGATGAAAAAAATGTTTTCAATTAAAATTCAGTATCTCTCATTATTCAATAAAACATGAAACATATCAAAAAAATAAAAAAATATTACAAAGTAAATCATGATTTTATTATTTTAATGAAAAATTTTATATTTTAAAATATAATTTAAAAAATTTCATAAACTATATTTAAAAGAAGTGCTCCATTAAAAGTAGAAAAATTTGTCTTTTTTAAAAAATATATGTTTCTGAGTAAAAATATTATTTGTTAATATATACTATCTATAAAAAATATTGGATGAATGTTAAACACTATATAAATTATATTATAAATTACTATAATCAAAAAATATTTTTTGGTTTATTTATTGGTATAAAATATACATGTGCATATTTAAATAGTTCTTATGAAAACATTTCCTTTATTTTGAAAGGGGTTTGTTTTTATTTATAATTAATTGTTCAGAGAATTAATTATATATACATGTGTAAACAATATAACCATAATTAAGTAAATAATGTTCATACCCACCATTCTAATATCTAGTTTATAATGATAATATTGAAATAACTATCTTTAGTTGTTCATTTACGATTGATGTGTCATATCATATACGATATCAAAAATAGTGTTTCATTTATAAAATATTGGGATGTTAAATTCTATACCCTATAATAAATTTGATTCATAAAAATTTGAACTCAATATGGGAGACTAGGGTTCTATGATTCAAAATACATTTGTTGAAATCCCACTTTAAAAAATAATTAATAAAACATCCCCTTAAATTAAATGAAACTACATGGGTATCTTGATATAATGCATACTGGGTTTCCATATTGGAAAAAATGTAAATAGAAAAGAAAACCAACCATAAATATTTGATTGGGAGTTATAGGGAACATGATCATGACAAAACTTGCCCTCAAAAAACTAAAAATATGTGAGGGGTCAAAAAACCGATGATAAAAGTAGTCAGAATGTTTTTTTAAGATCCTCTTCATAATGTTGATGAATTATTTTAATACATGGATTAATAACATAAATAAATATACTAATTTGAAAAGTACAGTTTCATCCATTAATCATTTTCCACCAAAATCATATATTTTACTAAAATGATGAATATTTTAGATGAATTATTCAAGACTAAATCACGCGAATCAACTTCTATGGATAAACAAATCCATTAAATTATAACTATATATTCCTCATATCTTGAAAAATTAACCTAAACCAATATGGTTATGATAAAATAAGATATTTCATCAAAAAGATTAAATCATTCAATAAAAAAAACTCATTTAATCTTTAATATTTTATAGTAATAATAAAAAATCAACATAGATCATTCCTCAAACAAATATCCTTTAAATTACACATAATATTTTATACTGTTATTGAAATACAAAAATCTGAAGGATTGTTCTCATTGTATTAAAAATAACATCAATCACTCTTAATGTCTCACACTAAGAATTTAATTTCCAAAATTACACAATAACAAAAATATTCTAGTTGTTTCCATAAATAAATTGAATCACAAAAAATCCATAATAAAATCATGATTTCCTCCCAAATATAATTTAAACATTATTCTTCAAACAAAATATCATTGTATTCTAATACCTTAGACATATAGTATTCCAAAAACAGTTATCAATATTTTAAAAAATAGAAGTCATGTAATAACCAAATCATTTTCCAATCCCAATGTTATCTATTAGACACAACATATATTCAAAAAATAAAAGAAATCTTCATCAGATGGTTTAAATATTATAAAATTGTTTCCTATTAACCAAGACATCATGTAGGATAGTGGTAGTCACTGCACCTTTACTGCCATTTGGTTGTCGGTTCCATTCACCCATCCATTCCAAATGTGATAGGTCATCATGCATCCTGTGTGTTTCCATTTTTCTAAAACTATATTATTATAATCCTTATAAAATTTTCATTAATGTGTGAAACATACTTAAAAAATGACCTCAACATTTTTAAACCAAATGGTTATCTCATCCCTTTAATTTTTCATCAAAAAAATAAAATAACCTATAATTACCTAAAAAATTAAAGTCTCTAAAAATACCTTTAGTGACTTTTAAATTTTTTAACATAAATCCTCAAAAAGATTTTTCCAAGACAGAAAACATTGGATAACCCTAAAAATTATAAACCCATAATGATATTCATAACTCCTAAGAAAATATCCTAATCTATAAAGTTGTATAAGCCATCCTTTGATACCAAATTTAAGTATATGACCTTAAACATTACATAATCTTGAGTTTTAATCAAGAATTTACTATCTTTCACATTGAGGATATTTTCAAGTTACGAGCTTTAGATAATTATGTAATAATTCATATATAAAAATCCACTTTTATACAATGTGGACACTACTAAAATAGTATCCATTTATTCCACAATATAAAACTTTAAAAAATAACTCATTTCTTTTTCATGAAAAATATTCATAACGTTAAAATAGAATTATTCTTTTTTCATACCAATCATTATACCATGTAAAAAATAATTTAAATTTTCTATAAACACAAAAAAAAATTAAGGTTCATAAAGAGAAATAATGAAATCATTAGTCCATGAATACTTATAAACCCATGAAAATGTTTTTTACAAAGTTATAATTTCCACTCATAAAACATAATCTCTTTAGCTTACCTTATGAAGTCATATGTTTCTAGTTAAATATATGAGAAACATAAATCATAATTATAATTTGTGGAATAATTTACATATCACTATTAAATTTAATGTAGCTCATATGAATACATAGGGAGTAACCTCAAGGTTACATTTAGAATAACAACCGCATAATATTCCCTTAATCTCTTAGGAGAAACCCTGCATGTTTACTCTGTCTCATTACCCAATTCGTTGGAGAGATATAATATTCTCACCCTAACACACTTTATTAAATAACGACTTTTAATCATAAGAAATTCCCAAAAACTATAACATAAGTATAAACCATAAATCATGCATAAAATATAAATAACGTTTCCACTTTGAAATCACTTTTCATTTTTAACCGGTTGCGCACTGATGAATGAAAACACATCATTTGAAAGTAAAATTGAAAAATTCTAAAGGAAGGATGATCAAATTAAAACATCATGAAAGTGTGAAATTTGTTTCATGTCATAAAAATTTAAAACATTTCTTTTTGAATTTGTAAAAATGGTTGAAAGAGTAACTTTAAATGAGGGTTTTAAAATAATATACTATATGAAGATAATATCAATGAAGTGAACAATAATCCATATAATTTATTATATGTATCCACTATAAATCAACATAAAATAATTTTAAATACAACATAATACAATCAAAAGTATTTTCCCACAGAATAATATAATGACATAATCAACAATGTAGATGTTTCACCTAATTAATGGAAATTGAGATATGAAATCCCTTACTACTTTGTAATTAGTCGAATCATATTCCACAAGAAAGAGTAAAATCTATAAAAAATTATATATAATGAGAATAGTTAAATTCATGATATAAAATTTCAAAGGATATATATATACGCCTCATAATAGAATATAGGTTCATAAGATAAAAAAATATTCCTTAATGAAAGAAAATTGAGTCGAAGTCCGTTATATTGAGTCCGACTTATTACGTACAATCATTATCTTCCTAAATGATAAAGTTTAGATAATTAAATAATTTCATGGGAATATTTTTAAACTTTATTATTCCTTTTATATTACTTATTAACATGTTGTAAAAATTACTAAATTACTTAAGATCATATCAGATGTTTTGATGATATTTGATACTTTAGTCCCAATTGAATTTCGTATGATGTCTATAATCAATGTGGTCATTAGTCGATCATCTATATAATAATATTACTGAAATATTAATCAATTTTATAGATCAATTATATTTTTAAATCAAATTATCATGTTTGGTTATGAAAAATGATCAACATTATAATCATAGAGACGATAGTTCATACATACGCATGTGTAATGTTTACATTTTTCAATGATCATTATAGAAAAGAGGTAAGTATTATTTTAACCTTAAATAATGTTGATAATATCATTAGAATCACATTAATCAGATATATATACTTATATATGTCATCCATGTTATGTGGTGATGAAAAACAAATCACATCGCTTAATGGAGGTGATAGTTCACACATACACACAAACCACGTTATCATTTTTATGTGCATGGAAGGGAAATAAATTAAATGATTTAATATTATTTAAATATGATAAATATATCATTAATATCATACATAAACATTAATTCAATCATTATTACTAGTATTTAGAGATGGTGATGGAAAGCAAATTATATCAGTTAGCGAGGTGATAGTCCTCCGTACACAAGAACAATTAATGTTTTTCCCATTTGATGGAAGTGGATATGGATTTATGTGATAAAATTAAAATAATAACAACTTAGTGTATTTAGGATTTTTTTTATTTAATAAGGGTTTAATAATATTTTTAGATATTTCAAGAAGAAATAAAACATAAATTCTTGATTAAAAATTTAACATCTTCCTTGGACAACCTCCCTTACTTAACACCTTAATACCACTAAGGATGGATTTATTCAGAACCTAATAGATATATAATGAGGGTAAGGTTTTAATTAATTTATAGATTTTTTCGAACCAAATTGGTTTTTAAGTGTGATGAAAATAGAAAAATAGAAGCATTTTTATAAGAAAGGGGTGGGGTACTCTTGAAATTATTCAAAATATGAAATTAATAAAAATTAGTTTTCCATTAAAAATGGCACCAAAATTATTATTTATAATCTATTATGTTTGTGTATCTAAATATATTAATAAAATTAAAATTATAAAAATTTTAATTTTTTCTTAATCCTTTTCTTTTTTAAACCCTTATTTAACCCCCATTAACTTTTATAATGACTTCTCGTAATTTACACTTTGAGGGTTAATATAATTACTATAAAATGAAAAAACACTAATAAACGAATTACTTATGATATTTAAAGCCTTATGACGATAATTTGACCAAATTTTATATTTATTTGGATTTAATATCATTTCATAAAATGTTCTTAATTTTAAGATATCATTAATGTCAATTTTCATACTTTTCATTATTAGACTTTTCAAAAAAACTTATAAAAACATGATATCTTAAAAACTCTTTAAAAACATAAATAACATATAAAATTCATCTAAAAAATCGTTTATTCCTTTTTTATCTCAAATTATATTTATTTTAATATATTTAACATCATTTTATTATATTTCCTCTAATTAACTAATTACTGCATCTTCATTATGCAATCCTTTAAGTTAATTATTTCATTCCTAAAAAATAAAAATAATTTTCCTTCATTAATATATTAAATTTAATTTCAAAAAGGTGTTTTATAATCGAATATATCTAATAAATAAGCCTATATGAATTTTTTTGGTTATTAAAACATAAGTATAACATATTTCACTTTTCATTAAAATAAAATACTATAAATTGATTGAAGTCATCCAAGTGGTGCTAAGAGGAAATAAAATTGTCCCAAGGATTATATTTTTTTAAAATATGTCATATAATAAAATTAGGATGATTTTTAGGATATTTTTCTAATATTTAAAACATTTTTTACACTTAATTATATGATTTACCCTTAACCATGGTAATAAAAAACGAGTAAAATCATGATTTATTTTTTCCAAAAATGAAGGGTACATATTTAATAAATTAGTATCTTATGATTCGAAATACTTAATCAATTTTTCAATATTATATTCAAAAAATATTCATAAATAAACTTAAAATAAATCTCACAAATAGGATGAAAAAACTTGTTTTTATAGTGAAAACATTTAAAATATTGAAATGTTTTATACCCAAATCCAATGTGAAATTGATTCCAATGATATAAATTGGATAGATTTATATAAAATATATATATTTATTCTTTAAAACCAAAAAAATATATAATTAAACATTATAAATAATTAAGAGGTAAATGTTTTTAATTAAAATTTATTATTTTTCATTATTCATCAAAATAAGAAACTTATCAAAAATATAAAAAAAATTAAACCAATGTTTATTTTTATATTATTATTTGAAATAATAATTTAATTTTGTAAAATAATATTTAAAAAGGTGTCAAAAAATAGAATAAAAAAAGTACTTTATCCAAAGATGAAAATACACTTTTTTTAGAAAATTGCACATTCTTTGAGAAAAATTTAGATTTTTTTCTCTTATGTTTATAAAACATATATGATTAGTGTTAAAAATTAAATTAAATATATAATAAATTAATATAATCTATAAATATATATATTTTTTAATTATTAGTATAAAACACACTTGTGAATATTTAAATAAATTTTTAGAAAAACAATTCCATTTACTTTCATTAATTATTAATTGGTAAAATAATTAATTATGTATAGATTTTTAAACCATGTTTTTATAATTCAATTAATCCTATTCATACCCTCTATTATAAAAACTATTTTATAATGAAAACATTTAAATAATAATATTTAGTTTTTTGTTTATGTTTGATGTGGTATATCATGTACGATATCCAACATAGTGTTTCCTTCTTAAAATATGTGGATAATAAAATATCGTAATGTTTTAGATAAGTTAAAGAGTCTTAGTTTTTCATTGATATATAACTTTGTATTGATTCTACAAGTTAGAATGGTTTTTTGTATAGATGCATTTATGAGAAATAACCTAAAAATATTTAGTCGAGTCATCCTGACTATCATTCTAGTGAATAGTGAGTGTTTCCTTTATACACATATGGCTTTGAAATACAGGAGGATATGCTTGAGTTAGCTCATATTTTCGTTATGAACCATTAAAAATTATTTTAATCAATGTTGACTATGAATAACCTAGGTTAAACCTAAAGTGTTTTAGATTGAAAACAATGTGTCATGATTTAAAAATCCTATGAATGATTTTTCATGATCTCTCACTATGAATATTGTTTCTCAGACAATGTATTTCGGTTTTACACAATGTTTGGAACTATAATGAACCATAAAAATTAGAAATGTGATGGAAAATTGAATGATTTTCCTTATGAATAACCAAATGAAAGGGGAACTAGAAGGGAAATCTATGTGATTATTTCTAATAAACTATCTCATCAAATTATTAACAACATTAACATTGGTGATTTTCTTGACACACATACTAACATAAAAATTGAGTTTCATTAAGTCCATTTAGGGGAGAATATTTAGTTTCCTACATGTCAAGTATGTGGCAGTAAGAACTTAGGGAAATGTCTTTGATGAATGTGAACACGTTTTATGTTTTAGAAAATTTGGGAATAGATAAAGTAATATCCAAGGAAAAATGAATAATTAAATTGAGGGATATGAGGTTCAACCTATATTACCATTTATAGTTTAATGTCTTATATATTTTGATCATGGGAATTATATGAGTTAATTCCATAATCAAAGGATTAAGCCCTATACTAAGGAAAGACATATTGTATATCATTAAAGTTAATAGATATAAGTAATAATGAATTAGGATTCAATAATTAAGTTTTATAAGTGTTATATTAATGAAATTATTTTCATAATAATCTTTAATCATATAAGTATTTTTTTTCAATAGATTTTATTTAATGATTTGTAACCATATGTTGAATGGTATTAATAACTAAGAAGAAGTTATTTAGTGTTAAGTTGACATTTTTAGAGAAAACATGATTAAGAGAAATATAACCACTAATATGTGCCAAATGTTGAGTTAATAATGATTAGTTAGGATAATGAGATGATTTACATTGATAAAATAAATGAAATAGTATAGCTATCCTTGAAAGTTATCATTAATTTAATTTCATATGAGTTTACTACAATTTATGATTTATGGAATATATTTAGTATCAAATGATTTTATTTGAGAAATAAGAATAGAGATATTATTTGGAACTATATTTTTTTACAACACGGTTTTATGGAGATTAAGTTTATTAGTATGTTTTAATATAATATATGATCAGTATATTCCTATGTTTGGTATGTGACATTATGAACTACTTTATATTGTCTGGTGATAAATGTTAAATTTGATCTTCAAAAAAAATGGGTTCAAATAAATTTTTTATGTGTTTTTTTAATTCTGATGATATATTTTGGAGGATTAATAAGGTTTAATATTTATTTAATTTATTAAGTTTCACATTGGGGGTTATTTTTTAGTTTTTAGAGAATAATATATTTTATTATACATATTGGATAAATTTTCTGAACCATTTTAGTTTTGCAAAATATTTATTGAAATAAGGAAAAATGTATCATTATTTAATGGATATTATGATATTTTAGAAGTTAATTTTAATTCATTAAGAATAATAAATTAATATTTAATATTCATTTCATTGAGTAAGAGATGTAGTATAATTTATATAATAATAACCAAAGGATGAAATTGTACTTATGAAATGGAAGGAAATTAGGTAAGTACATTTTATCATGTTACCTATCATGAAATTAAAATAAAACCTAACCATTTTAAAAAGGATATTTTAAAAAAATATTATATAATTACCTTTATTTTTTGATCAATTTATGGACTTTTCACTCCACATTGATTTATGGTTTTCTAGTCATTTACATTCTAATTAACATGTTATCTAACACAATATATTAGTCCTTCGATGTTTGTTTTCATCTAAATGCCTATTTTTTAACTCCCCACCAATATTCTACATATCCAGGAACGAAAAAGAATGATATTTTTGGAAACCTTTTTATTTCCTACATCCAGTTTTGAGAACAATTTTTATTATCCCTCCGTGTGATGTGAGTTACCAATAATGGTATTTTAAAATATTGAACCCTTCATGACTGATAGAAAATTTTGAGGATGAATTTTTTTTATTTGGCATAGAATGTAACACTTTGAATATTTAATTTTAAATATTATTAAGTTAGATATAATTTTTAATATGAAACACTCAGCTTAAAGTGAATTGAGATATATTATAAAAATACTATTACTTAAATGTTACTATTATAACCAAGTTTTTGAATTGGACGGTAAGAATATGAGTAACTATCTTATGAAATATATTTATAATAAACCTCAAAAATAAAAATTTATTGATTATTTATTATAAAATAATAATTACATTATTAGTGATTTAATTCCATGCTTCAAAAATGAATTTTCTACAAAAATAATTTTATTGTAGTGTGTAATAGGAAATTAAAATTAATTTTTGAAAATTTGAAAATTCAATTTTATAAAATGAAATGCATTTTTTAATTTTTAGTAGTAAAATTATCTTATGGTGAATGTTGGTTATTTTTATGAAATGAGTGATTCTTCATTGAATAGTTAAAAAATATTTTTCAAATACTCTCATTTATTTTAATTAACCAATGTAATTTAAAATATCCATTATTTCTTCGGATTTTTATTTATGTTATATAAGATTCATTTTATTTAAAGTAATATAATTAAATTCATTTTAATTAGTTATATTATTTACTTTTATTTTAATGCATAAAATCACATTTTTCAAAAAGATATTTTTCAATGAATTAAGGCATTTATATTATAATTTATTTCTACAATTAATTGGAACTAAAAATATTAAATGGAATTAATTTTTTGGATTCAAAATCTCATATTTATCATAGTATGAATCATTGATCATTTTTTGAAAAATTTAAATTTTTGGTGAATAACAAAAATACATTTTTTCTTAAAAATGGTATGTTTTATGTCACGAACCATCCCTCGGGGCCCATGTCGTGACTACCCCTAGCCCATCTTCTATTGTCCATGGGTTGGTGACTTGCACTGAAATGGTGTATCACCAAATCGGGAAGGCATTGTCTTTAAACCTGTAAAAACATACTATTAGGAATGCAACAAGATGCAACCATGAAGCACAAATATAGTAGAACAAGTGTGTACTTAACGTAAGGGGTCAGAATACAATCCCAACTGAAAGATACAACTACAACTAAAAAACAGAAACAACTCATGTGATCACCCACCAAGAAGGGTTACTACAAGTTATCCCCACTGCTCTCCACGTCATCCAGTCACCTCTTTGTACTTCTTGGTCATAGATCCCTCAAGTATCAGCTAACCTTCTCATCATCTGCACAAGACGCAATGAGGTGTGAAAGAATTCCATGACGGGGTGAGTATAACAACACCCAGTAGGGACCCTGAGACCCCTCTCTGGCCCAGATATGCTTAAAAGGTCGTATCTTGCGAATCAGACGTCCGTTTTTTGAACCATCTATGGCACTAGGATACTTGGAGAAATGTGGTCCTTTAGAGATAATCCACATGACTTTCAGAGAATGTTGTAGTATGTCTAGGTTGGATCTTACTCGAATCTAATCGAGCCCTCGACACTAAAATGCATATAGCTTACAGATCGGGTGTCTGATTGACGTGTATTCTATTACATTGTAACCCTGATGACATGAAGGATCATTGAGTTACTTCTTTGTCAAACATTTTGTTGGTTTAGTTATGTCCAATATCCAGAGGATCAGAACCATGGTGTTTCTTATAGTGGGAGTTAGGATGGCTACTCCCTTGATGACGCAAGGTGCGGGTATTCCTTACTCCTATGCTCCAATAGAGATGGGACTCCTGGTGTCATGAGTGTGGGTTCATTTCCCTCGGATTGGTATTTCTATATTTTGGAGTTAGTACCCCCTATTGTAGTAGCGTGCGGGTCCTACATACATTTCTCACATTGAGTCAGGTACTCCCCTACTTGGTTGGGTGCATGACCTCTATGTTAGGAGTTTGTACTCCCCTATCAACCCAAGGTGTGGGTCCTCTTTATGTAGTGATATAGTAGAGTCGGTAATCTCGTATCATGGCAAGGTATCAGTTCTCTAGAATGGGTTTGGTACTCCCATGACGTACTAGGGCACGGGTCCCCCATAGTGAACAAACTACTAGAGTTTTACTCCCCTGCCAGGTAGGGTGCAGGTCCTCACATATAGAGTCGGTACTCCCCTTCTGTGCTAGGGTGCGGGTCCTCTAGCATAGTGTTAGTAATCACCCGACATACTAGGGCCTGTGTCCCCCACAACAAACGAAGTACCAGAGTTGTACTCCCCTATGGGGTAGGATGCAGATCCTCATATAGGGAGTAGTACTCCCCCATCTCTGAGCAGCGATGGGGAGCGGTTCCTTCAGGGGATTTGGAGTTTCCACGACTATAGGACATAGTGTCGAGGAGTGATCCTCTTCACTTGGTTTCCTTTGGTTTTTCCTCTTGCACAATACTGTGACTGTGATACCTCTATTGTTGGGTACTATAGGTAGTTCAAGCAAAAAGATCTTGATAGATAATGTCCCTTGGGACGTTCCATTAGGAATGGTTGAGTTGTACCTGATGTAGTACATCTCTCAGATGGGTGCCATCAGGGATGACCAATTAATGGAGCATGTACTCATGATCCTTGAGTTATTCTTCGATCCTTCTTTGGAAATCCTAGAAATAGTTTGTTGTGGGGGCCTTATGTTTCTTTGTTGATGAGATGAGTATATCTGGTTTGAGCTGGGACTTTTTCTTTGTGTTTTTTATTAAGATCATGCTTTGTGGTTTTCTTTTATGGAACTTTGAGAGACCTTCCAGGATCTCGGGGTCCCTGCTGGGTATTGTTATACTCACGCCGCCACAGGCTTTTCCCGCACCTCATTTTCTCTTGGGCAGACGACGACCATCTAGGCTAAGACTTAAGGTAGCCATGACCAGGCGGTACACGGAGGATATTGGATGATGTGGATAGTTGTAGAGACAAGTTGTACATACCCATCAAGTAGGATCCTTGGTGGATGATTTTAGGAGATGCTTCAGTTATTCAGTTGTAGTTGTATCTTTTAGTTGGGCTTGTATTCCGGCCCCTTAAATTCAGTACAGTCTTGTTTTACTACAGTTTTGATTCATGGTATCATCTTGTTTCCTTTTTGGCTTGGTGTTTGTACAGGTTTAATGAAAATTACTTCCCATTTTGGTGATATGCCTTTTTAGTGCTCGTTGGAAAACCCTGGCCTATGGAAGGTGGGCTTGGAGTAGTCATAGTATAGGCCCCAGGAGACAGGTCATGACAAAGTGGTATTAGAGGAGTCGGTTCTACCGAAAAAACTAGGACCCCGATCTTTTCAACAGAGCAATAGTGTTAAATATTTTGAGTGATGTTTTTAGTTCAGGGAGTCCGGTGTTGGTGTAGTGGACAACATATCTATACACCAGGACCCTGAATTTTGATTTCCAGCTCAGTGCACGAAAACACTGATTGCGTGTGTCTTGGAAATGTTTTTCATTTATCACTTTTATGTCATCTCAACAATTATAACTTATTGAGCATGGTTCATCTTGATTATCTTTCAAGATACCTTCACGCAAACTGTTGTCCAGGATTCCAATGTGTGACCATGTGGATGGTCCATAGTGTGATGAGGCTTGAGTACAAGGACTGTTGCATGAGATAGGTACCTTTTGGTGGTGTCCCAGTGATACCACAACCTGTTGGTTAGTAGTTACTATCGGAACTACCAGTAGAGGACACTTATTGGATCAGTGCCTTACATGAGTTTTAGTGACAGAGACCCCTCAGGTTCTGAGGCGAGCCCATCTCACTAGTAGATAAGGACTGGCTTGAGGTGGTGATGGAGTTTTCATCTAGTCAGGTCACCATTACATCAGAAGGTGGACCTTGTCATGAGCATTCAATGTGGCTTAGCATGATGATGGCAGGGGTTTAGATTACCCTTATTATTGGATGAGGTGACTTTTTCCATAGACAGAGCTTGAGAACCTTCCTTAGAGAAGGGGGACACTTTCCATAAAAAGTGAAGGGGAATGTGTTCCATAGAGATTCTACAGCTTTGACTGGACCACATGTCAGTAGATTAGTATTCATCAAGGCGTACTGAACATTCTAGTTACTTGATGAATACGATACGACCAGTGCTTCAGGGCTCAGACCTCCGAGAGAGATGTGTTTAGGGACATTCAAGCTAGAAATATTCCTCTTTGCATTTCTACTTATTTTAGGGTTCTAGATAGAACCTTTGTGGTTAAAAATTATTTGGCTGAGCAGATACAACCTGTGAATGTCAGTAGTGGGAAAGGAGGAAACCAACATTAGTCTTGGAGACTCAGATGTGTAAAATTGTTTCTAGAAGAGGATGTGATATGAACAGATGAATCTGCAGGGTAGTAGATGTGGAAGAGGAGCTAGGAGAGAACAGGAGGTAGTATACATTTTGACATGTTACAAACACCACCCTAATGTGGTCCCCACCAGGCTTAGGGAGCTGGAAGATAGGGGAAGAGAGTAGCTACATGCAGTCATGGATTGTTACCCAAGGGCTCCATGAATGATTTTAGGAACAATCTGTTTCCACTACTATCTATTGTATTAATAAACATAGGTATTAATAATTCCTTGTTTTCATGAATCTTGATCACTACCTGGTGTTTCCGATTAAACCATTGACTTGACCCTTATGTCTAGAGATACCTTTGGGAGTGTACTTGATAATCAAACTTATGATGATGGTGTGATTTGACTCTTGAGGCGAAATTTTCCATTGTAACCTCTTAGTGGAAGCATCGTGGCCTTACGATATTAGATTGGGGATGGACTGTTCATCCACAGTCCATGCTCAAAATGACCATTTTAGGGAAAAAGGTTGTTGTATATCGATAGCATTGGAGTTGGATTTTTTTTGGTGGAAAAAAAAGGAAACCCTGACAGCATGGGATAAACTCATGCATAGGAGGGTGAAGCTGAAAACTCTTGAGTCAGCTAGGTTTATCCTTGTGGTAGTAGCAGTTTTGAGTTTTCAGCTCCCAATAGTACTAGTGTAGTGTGGGAACATCATTTCAAAAGATGTTTCCAAAATTACCTCATCGTAGGGAGAGTTACTTCTTCTTTGGCTTGTACCCAGCTACAACACCAATATATACAACTACATAATGAGTGGCTCCCATATAGCTATAAGAGTTAAGAGTTTAGAAGGGGACGTGGTGGGAGATGCACTTAGTAGGAGGTCTGGTTTACAGATACTGAGTGAGGCGAGAAATCAGTTAGCCGCAATATAGAAACCCTTCATGGATAGTGATGGAGAATCTTACCTCAAGTCTATAATTGTCTCTCCCTCACACCTTCAGCGAATTTGGGAGGTAAAACTTGGGGATGTATACAGTGAGGCCTGACATGCTATGATATCATTAGGACATTCTCATAAAGGATTTTTTGAAGGTGGGTATCACTTCATCCTTCTCAAAGGACGCACCATGGTACCAGTGACGCTATCAAAGGAGGTGTAGAGGGAGTTCCACATATCCCCTTGGGTGGTACATCCTAGTGTAGCGAAGATGTACCCGGACCTCTGGTGTCTGTACCGGTGGCCAGGGATGAAGAATGCAGAGTGTAGGAAGATTTATTATGCCGATAAGAGATGTAGACCCTTAGAGTTCATGGAGGGAGACCATGTCTTCCTACGGGTCTCACACATATGAGGACTGTGAAGATTTGTCTAGGGTAGCAAGCTATCTCATAGGTTCATCAAACCATTCCAGATTCTCAGCAGAGTTGGTGGGGTGGAGTACCACCTAGCTTTTCAACCACAAATGCATCAGCTGTATAGTGTTTTCTATGTGTCGTTGCTGAGGGGAAATGTGCATGCTCCATCACACAATATCGACTAGGGCAAGTTAGACTTTGAAAACGGGGTAATATTTACAGAGTTCCCGGTGGAGATAGAGGATCAACAGAAGCGAGCCCTTCGTGGATGGTTGGTTCCTCTGGTGAGAGTATGGTGGTAGCACGAGAACCTCCAAGAGAGCACATAGGAGAAGAAGGCTCTGATTCATGCTAAGTACCCTCATTTTTTTTGATTTTACTTTGTTTTGGATTTTGGGGAGGAAAACCCCATAGGTGGGGATAATTTAAAGACCCAGAATTTCTGTAATTTTTTAATTATTTGGGATTATTATGAGACTGAGAAATCTAACAGAATGTGATTTTGAGGCCCGGAGTTCCTAGAATGATCTATCGAAAAAGTGTTACGTTTAAAATAGTGTGGATGAGTAGTTTTCTTGGAAAAGTGGGACAACTCTTGAATGGATGCTTGGATCAGAAATCCAAGAGAACTATTGCATTCAAGATCGTGGGTTTACCCTAGGAATGACTTATTTTTAGTCAGTGCATGCTTCTATAATGATATCCCGAAAATGACATAACCGTAAATAAAATAACTAAATAAAATTATTTTATTTTTCAAATGCATATAACTCACGAATGGTGACTCAGATTAAAAATATAAGAACACCGCTAAACTCGTGAGGGTATGTTTTCCTTAGGAAGATCCTTACTTTGGTCAGTGTGGGGGAAACAGTGGAACTTAGTTTTTGGCCACAAATAAAATAATTAAGTAACAATTATTTTAGTGTAAAATTCTATAACTCCTAAATGGTAACCCAGATTGGAAATCTAAGAGTAATGTTGAGATCATGAGGGCGTGTTTCCCTTAGGCAGAGCCTAACCTTGATCGTCGCGGGTCGACAGTGACTGTTAATATTTTTTGAATTGTTTTTATGTTACGTTCAGTAAACGTGCATGCGGTAATTTCTATTGTAACACCCGAGACTTTTATGTTATATAAATCATCAAAGGAATCTTTTTCTACACAATACTTGCATGGCTTAATTTACACAAAATCGCGACCTTCCTCGATAGCTTGCGTCGTACGCAATATCGAGTTTCACTAAACAACGATATGCTATTAAAATATTATTAAAACTAGCCGTTATGAATAGTAATAACTACTTTTTGAAATTTTATAAATTTTATTTTTCAAAATAGACTTCATTTTTGGATTCGGAATATTGAAATTAGCCTAGGGTAAAATTTTGGTATTTTTCCGAAAACTTTCAATTTTTGATGAATAGTGAAACCACTAAGTGGTAGTTAAAAAACTGAATTTTTCATAAAACTTAATTTTACCACTTCTGTGAGTGGAATTTCGAAAATCCGAGAGACACGGTTAATATCAAGGACTAAAATGTGGTTCAATGAGATGAAAATAAGTTTTGGTGAATAGTAATTTTTTACTTTTTTTACCACGGTTAAAAGTAAATAGGGTAATTGAGGGTAAAGATGATATTATTATTACCCTAACACATGTCCTAATTCTATTGGATAAGTTTAATTCGACCAAAAACAAACTTAGGAATAAAATATGACCATTTAGGCCCACTTGAATTAGATTAGGACGTTTATTATTATTTAATTGAAAGAAGAGTTAAAAGAGTAAAAATCAAAGTTTATTTAATAAATAATTTTTCATATAGGGTTATACATAAGATAAATTCGACTATAATTATTCATTAGAAAGCTAGAAAGATTTACTACATAATGGTATTTTATTTTTAATTTTTTGACATTAAATAATTTAATTTATTTATGACACAATGATGATGTAGTAATTATCTTATTAATGAAATATTGACATAATTGATGTTATAAATACCCAAATAAATATAATCTGAGACTTTTTATGAATTCCACTAATTTTATAGGATAATATGACATGTTAGTATTGATTTAATTAACTTTTTTAGAACTTATAATTCTTTTATTATTTTCACAAAAATCAATTACTAAATAGTGTTAAAATAGACATAAAATAGTTTTTAAAACAAATATTATATTATTAATTGTTATTTTATTCCTAAAAATATAAGGTTCGGCCAAATGACTTAGATAAGGTTATATATATTAATAATAAACAATTTGGTGTTCGTTTGGCTTCTTATAGTATGTTTATTAACCTTATAGTATAAGAACACAAGAAGACACAGTAAAAGTAAAATTATTTAACTTAATGTTAAATCTAAATGATAAGGTTAAAATAGGAACCTAAAATTATCAAAAATCTATTGGATAAGAGTATTTAGACCCATCCCCACCTTAGACTCTAAATAAATTAATTTGGAGCTATTTAAAACCTAACATGACTTTATAATAAAATAATATTTTTAGTTATTCCAAAGGTGCCCCTCTCCTCCCTTATAAAAGGGCACCTCCTCCCTCTCTTCCTCACACAACTTTGAGCCTTCATGCTCGGCCAACCCCTGAAAAATTCTCTTCTCCACTTCCCTAGAAACATCCTAGAGGTTCTGGTCTTCCTCAGAGACCAATTTTAGTGCCCTAAGAGGAGGTTTCAAAGAGGCGCTTCAAAGAAGAGGTAATTTCCATTACCGATTCTTTCACCTTTATTTCTTCTTCCACTTCTTATTCTTAGGTTGTTTCATTATGAAGTAATAACATAAGTATCACTCATATACTGATATGTTATTATAAGTATGAAACAACCCTATTTCACCATCTATCCATCCTACGGAAAATGAAATCACCGCGCGTGCGTATGCAAGGAATATCGTCTCCACGCCGTGGTGAAATCTATTTTCCACCACCACCTTACTTGGATGGGTATAATGGTGTAAATAATAACTATATATTATTATTTTAAAGTTATATTGATTCTGAAATAGTATAAATACACTCCAATATAGTCCCACGATCATGAGAACGATATCATCTCTCGTGCGTACGTACGGACTACCGTCTCCACGACACGATGAGATTCATTCTCCACTTTAACCATTCATGAATGATTATAAAGTATATATAATAAGTAATAATGAAATATATGACATAATAATGATACTGGATTTATTTGTATATATATGTATGTTATCTACTTAATTCTGTTCAACTCAATAAGGAAACGAAAATAGCGTTCATGTGTACGTACGGCCTACCGTCTCCATGAACGGTGTATTTCTTTCCATTTACTGATTTATTATATATATGTATATTCTGAATATATATATAAATCATGTTTTATATTCTATAATTAAGTAATCATGATCTAAGTAATCATATGAATAATTACAAGTCAAAACACGGACGACAAATGAAACCATTTTACCCAAAACACTCTTTAACATGGAATTTACAAAAGAACGGGTAATATAAAGTCATAAGTGAACCATATATGATATCATAAAAATGAATATGATTCTGTAATAAGTCAATGACATTATTTAAATAATTATACAGGAGGTTCGGACACTTACGAAGCAAATCGGACCTATGGTAAGGGAAATATCACAATCTCATTTTTATCCGAGATTGTTTATACTTTAGTATTTACTGGGGTGTATTTTATCATCCACATACATGTTTCCTCAATATGTAATTTTATTTCCATCCACCTACAATTTTTTTTTAAATCCAAATTTACCCTTTGGTGAGTTTTTAGTAAAGGATATGAAAGGATTCTTTTGTCATTTTTTGTACGAGGTACTTTTTGACTTTTCCGACAAAAGTACGAGAAGAATGTTTTTTTAACTTATACGACATGAATGGATTTTTAAAAAATTATTTCCAAGAAGCATCCTTTACAAGTTTTCACGTTTATTTTTAATCAACTTCTTTTAGTTTAAAGTTGTATGACATGTTAAGAAAGGAAAACATGTTTTTTAAGTAGAAAGGATATTTTCCTCAAGAATGGAGTTCAAGTGTTTTATCAAAACTATTTTCCATCTAAGATAATAAATAGTTCTGTTTTTATCCCTATTATTACATTGATTTGATTATGTTGTGATGGAATTATTTTTATGAATTCCTTTATCTAATATGAATTGTTTTATGATGTCATGATGTTTAAGATTCCCATTTGTATTACATGGGTTATGCAATGATGTATGATTTATGATTTCGTGGCACACATAAGAATGGTATCATTATGAGATGGGTGGGACCTATATCTCCCTCCAATGTATTGGGTAAAGATTTTATATCTCATGAGATAGACATGGCTAGAATGGTAGGTTATACTGGTTTAGTGAAACAGGACTGAAATGAGGGTGACTCGGTTCAGAAAGGGACTTTGTCCACTAAGATAGTTTTGGCAATGAGTCTTGACTAACAAGAAATGATTCTCTATGATTATGTGTGTATGCCACAAAGTTTAATGTTTTAAGTTATGATTATTGTGATTACATTTCACTGCCATGAGTTATCCCAGGTTATGAAATTATGATCTCTTTTACAGGTTAAGATTTTGAAATGTCATGTGCTTATGTATATGATGTGATTGATATTTCTTTTGTTTACCCTTACTGAGCATTTGATCTCACCCTTTTATGTTTACTTTTCCCCAGGATATAAAAAAAGGTTTTAGGTATAAAAAAGGAAGATCTTTATGGGAGATGTTGAAGATCTTTCACCAGGATTAGAAGATTATATTCCGAGTTTCCAAAGACACTAAACTATTACGATCCTTGTGTGTGTGTTTTTGTTATGTACTAAGTATTCCACAAATGTAATGTAATGTCAATGTACGTCAAGCATCGGGTCTCTACAGTTGGTATCAGAGGAAAGGTTTAGTCAACCTTTGGAAACTAGGATGCGAAAGCGTTAGTGAGATCCCTAGAGATATTTCTAAGGTATGTCTATGGATGTCCCTAAGGATAAGTATACGTATAAGATACAGTCCTAGAACTACGGTAACGATCATAGTATTTAACCTAAGAATTTAGATATTGAGGATACTCCCCCTTTATAATGTTGTTTTCCCTAGCATGATTTTTCCCTCTCACACTATTCTTTTTGGGTTTTAGACGATGGATGGAACCCGAAGGAACCGTGTTGATCAATGCAATGGACAATGCAATGATTGTCCTCCTGAACAAACAAATGTTATGGGAGATGGAGTGAAAAATCTTATTTCTATACTTACACAAGCTATGAATCATTCTGGACTTCCAAATGAGCAGATAAGGGAACAATATTCTATTGAGTCCTTCATGAGGCAACGTCCACCTTCTTTCAGTGGGACTTCCAATCCACTTGTTGCTGAACAATGGATCAGTACCACTGAAAAGATATTTTCAGTTCTTCAATGTTCTGAACATGATAAATTCATCTTAGCAGTATATCGTTTGGAAGGAGATGCTGATCAATGGTGGAATCTTATTAAGAATACGAGGCAAAGAGATGAAATTGAGTCCATGGAATGGGACGAGTTCAAGAACTTATTTTTCAATAAGTACTTCCCTCGTATTCTCCGAACAAATATGGAGAAAGAGTTTCTTGAACTGAATAAAAAGGATGATGAATCTGTTGGTACCTATGAAGAAAATTTTACAAGACTTGCAAGGTACGCTTCTGGTATTATTATCCAACCTGAGAGTAAGATCGATCGATTCTTTAGTGGCTTAAAACCAAGTCTTCGAAGGTCATTATCCATAAGGGACTTCAATAGCTACGAGGAAATCATTCGATGTGCTCTCAAAGTTGGGATGGAGATTGGAGTAACCCATCAGTCATATGGGTTTGATAAGAAGAGGAAAATGGAATTCAAAGGAAAATCTAAAGAGCCCACTGAAAATAAGATGAGCTTTCCCTTATGCTAAAAGCGTGGAAAGAAACATGGAGGGAGTTGTCTTAAAGGGACAAGTAAATGTTTCAAATGTGGAAAGGAAGGTCATCGGGCATTTGAATTCCGCGATGATGGGAAGAACATGTCTAATGATGCAAAAAAAGGAAGGGATATACAGAACGAACCTACTACACTTCAATGTTTCAAGTGCAAGGAGATGGGTCATTATGCCAATAAATGCCCTAATCCAAGGGTTGATGATGATGGTCGACGTCAACAAACTCTCAAGGATAAAGACAAAGGAAAGTCACATTCAATTTCTATCAGCGATGTGGCGTTCGATAACGATGTGGTGAAAGGTACACTTACTATCCACTCTAAAGTAGCAAATGTTTTTTTTTGATTCTGGATCCACCCACTCTTTTATATCTGAAGAATTTTCTAAGGTTATCACCGTATTACCTCAACTATTAGATGTTGAGTTAGCTGTGACAACACCTAATGGCACAACAGTCACATCAAAAGTTTATAATTCTTCTCCGATCGAAGTTTTTGGGAAAGTGCTTCCTGAAAATCTTGTGGTCCTTCCTATAGTGGAATTTGATGTGATTCTTGGCATGGATTGGATTTATCTACATGGAGCTCATATCAATTGCCAAAGAAGGGAAGTCACATTTCATATTCCAGATCAATCTATGATCATCTATTGATGCAAGGATGAACATAACCATCAAGTGGAAATTTCATCCATTTTATGGGTATTGATTCCACTAAATGAAGGTTATTTATCTCAAATGGTTGGTGAGAAACTCATAATTAAGAATATTCCCATTGTACGGGAGTTTGATGATGTCTTTCCGGAGGAATTACCGGGTCTTCCACCGAATCGTGAAGTTGAGTTTTCAATAGAACTCGTACTGGGTGCTTTGCCTATTTCAAAGACACCTTATAGAATGACCCCAATTGAGTTGCAGGAATTGAAGAAGCAACTCCAAGAGAATCTTGATAAGGGATTCATACGCCCTAGTGCGTCACCTTGGGGAGCACCTGTTCTATTTGTTAAGAAGAAAGATGGATCAATGAGACTCTACATTGATTATCGAGAACTTAACAAGATCACTATCAAGAACAAATATCCTCTCCCATGCATTGATGACTTATTTGACCAACTATGCGGAGCTCAATACTTTTCCAAGATTGATCTTCATTCAGGGTGTCATCAATTAAGGGTCAAAAGGGAGGATATACCAAAGATGGCTTTCCGTACAAGGTATGGACACTATGAATTTATAGTGATTCCATTTGGTCTTACTAATGCCCCTGCTATCTTCATGGATCTGATGAATAGAGTCTTTAGAGACTATCTTGATCAATTTGTGGTAGTCTTTATAGACGATATTCTTGTCTATTCAAAGATCAAGGAAGAACATGAAGATCACTTGAGAATTATATTGAAGACCCTGATAAAGGAGAAGCTTTATGCCAAATTTACCAAGTGTGAATTTTGGCTTCAAAAAGTTTCATTTTTGGGTCACATAATCTCAAAAGAGGGGATATCCGTGGATCTAGAAAAAACAGAGGTTATCGAAAGATGGTCAAGAACAACAACAGTAACTGAGATCCGGAGTTTTCTTGGTTTGGCTGGATATTATCGACGTTTTGTGAAAGATTTTTCACGATTATCTAATCCACTCACCAAGTTGACTCGGAAAGGAGATAAGTCTGTTTGGACGGAGGAATGTGAAGAGAATTTCAAGGAGTTGAAATGAAGGTTATCCAGTGCACCTGTGCTCACACTGCCCTGTAGTGGAGAAAGGTTTGTGATCTACAGTGATGCATCCAAGAAGGGATTGGGGTGTGTTCTTATGCAAAATGATATGGTGATAGCTTATGCCTCACGACAGTTGAAAATCCATGAGCAAAATTACCCAACACATGATTTGGAATTAGCTGCAGTAATCTTTGCATTAAAGATTTGGAGGCATTACCTTTATGGTGAAAGGTGTGATATTTATACTGATCATAAAAGTTTAAAGTATATTTTCACACAAAAGGAGCTGAATATGCATCAAAGAAGATGGTTGGAGCTGATTAAGGATTATGAATGCTGAATCCATTAACACCCTGGGAAAGCAAACAAGGTGGAAGATGCATTAAGTCGACAAGACCATGCTAGTTTATCCATGATGAGGATCACAAAAGATCCAATATTTATGGATTTACAAAGGATGGATCTTGGAATTATAATGGAAGGCGAAAAATCTTATCTTTATCAAATGAGTGTTCAACCATCTATACATGTGAAGATTAAAGAGGCACAGAAAGAAGATGACGAGTTACAAAAGAAGGTGAGAAACGTTCCTGAATTCAACCTTGATTGTGATGGGATAAAAAAGTTCAGGAATCAGGTTTGTGTTCCTCCCATCCCGGAATTAAAGAAGGAGCTGCTGGATGAGGCTCATAGTTATTCATTCTCTATTCATCCTGGAAGAACGAAGATGTATAGGGACCTGAAAGAGTACTTCTGGTGGGATGGCATGAAAATAGATGTTTCTGAATTTGTCTATCGATGCTTGGTTTGTCAACAAGTTAAAGATGAGAGACATAAGTCTAAGTGGATGTTACAACAATTACCCATACCCGAATGGAAATGGGAAAACATCACTATGGACTTTGTCACAGGACTTTCTAAAACATCCAAAGGCAATAATGCTATCTGGGTCATAGTTGATCGTCTTACAAAGTCTTCACACTTCATTGCTATTAGAGAGGATTTCTCTCTGGATCATCTTTCCAGGATATATGTAAAGGAAGTGGTAAGATTTCATGGAGTACCACTTTCTATTATATCTAATCGGGATCTGAGATTTACCTCGAAGTTCTGGATAATTCTTTAGCATACTCTAGATACAGAGTCGAGTTTCAGCACTGCTTATCATCCTCAGACAGATGGTCAGTCTGAGAGAACAATTCAAACCCTAGAAGATATGTTGAGAGCTTGCTCTATGGATTTCAAAGGTGGTTTGGATCAACACCTACCTTTGTTGGAATTTTCTTATAATAATAGCTTTCACTCCAGTATTCAGATGGCTCCTTATGAATCTCTCTATGGAAAGAAATGCAGGACTCCAACTTGCTGGGATGAAGTTTGGGAAAGAAAGCTATTAGGACCTGATCTCATTGTTGAAATGGCAGAAAATGTCAGATCTATTCAACAACACATAAGAGCAGCACAGAGTCGACGGAAAAGTTATGCCGACAACCGAAGGAAAGACCAAGAGTTTGAAGTGGGTGATAAAGTGTTCTTACGAATATCTCCCTGGAAGAGGGTCATGAGATTTGGAAAGAAGGGGAAGTTGAGCCCTAGATATATCGGTCCTTTCGAAATACTGGATCGTGTTGGGAAGGTAGCTTACTGATTGGCGCTTCCACCGAATCTCTCTCAAGTTCACGATGTGTTCCATGTATCTCTCCTGAGAAAGTACATACCTGATCCTTCACATGTACTCCGCTCAGAAGTTGTACCACTGGAGCAAGATCTTTCTTATAAAGAACAACCAATAGAGATTCTAGATCATAGCGAAAAAGTCCTACGAAACAAGACCACTCGATTGGTGAAAGTTTTATGGAGGAACCACCAATTAGAAGAAGCTACATGGGAGCTTGAGGATATGATGGGGGAGAGGTACCCTCATCTGTTTGTTACAAAGTGACGAATTTCGAGGGCGAAATTCATTTTAAGGGGGGTAGAATGTAACACCCGAGACTTTTATATTATATAAATCATCAAAGGAATCTTTTTCTACATCATACTTGCTTGGATTACTTTACACGAAATCGCGACCTTCCTCGATAGCTTGCGTCGTACGCAATATCGAGTTTCACTAAACAACGATATGCTATTAAAATATTATTAAAACTAGTCGTTATGAATAGTAATAACCACTTTTTGAAATTTTATAAATTTTATTTTTCAAAATAGACTTCATTTTTGGATTCGGAATATTGAAATTAGCCTAGGGTGAAATTTTGGTATTTTTCTGAAAACTTTCAATTTTTGATGAATAGTGAAACCACTAAGTGGTAGTTAAAAAACTGAATTTTTCATAAAACTTAATTTTACCGCTTCTGTGAGTGTAATTTCAAAAATCCGAGAGACACGGTTAATATAAAGGACTAAAATGTGGTTCAATGAGATGAAAATAATTTTTGGTGAATAGTAACTTTTTACCTTTTTTTACCACGGTTAAAAGTAAATAGGGTAATTAAGGGTAAAGATGATATTATTATTACCCTAACACATGTCCTAATTCTATTGGATAAGTGTAATTCGACCAAAAACAAACTTAGGAATAAAATATGACCATTTTGGCCCACTTTAATTAGATTAGGACATTTATTATTATTTAATTCAAAGAAGAGTTAAAAGAGTTAAAATCAAAGTTTATTTAATAAATCATTTTTAATATAGGGTTATACATAAGATAAATTCGACTATAAATATTCATTAGAAATCTAAAACGATTTCCTACATAATGGTATTTTATTTTTAATTTTTAGACATTTAATAATTTAATTTATTTATGACACAACGATGATGCAGTAATTATCTTATTAATGCAATATTGACATAATTGATGTTATAAATACCCAAATAAATATACTTTGAGACTTTTTATGAATTCCACTAATTTTCTAGGATAATATGACATGTTAGTATTGATTTAATTAACTTTTCTTCGAACTTATCATTTTTTTATGATTTTCACAAAAATAAATTACTAAATAGTGTCAAAATTGACATAAAATAGTTTTTAAAACAAATATTATATTATTAATTGTTATTTTATTCCTAAAAATCTAAGGTTCGGCCAAATGACTTAGATAAGGTTAGATATATTAATAATAAACAATTTGGGGTTCGTTTGGCTTCTTATAGTAAGTTTTTTAACCTTATAGTATAATAACACAAGAAGACACGGTAAAAGTAAAATTATTTAACTTAATTTTAAATCTAAATGATAAGGTTAAAATAGGAACCTAAACTTGTATAAATTCTATTGGATGAGAGGATTTCGACCCATCCCCACCTTAGCCTCGAAATAAATCAATTTGGAGCTATTTAAAACCGAACTTGACTTCATAATAAAATAATATTTTTAGTTATTCCAAAGGTGCCCCTCTCCTCCCTTATAAAAGGGAACCTCCTCCCTCTCTTCCTCACACAACTTTGAGCCTTCAAGCTCGGACAACCCCTGAAAAATTCTCTTCTCCACTTACCTAGAAACATCCTAGAGGTTCTGGTCTTCCTCAAAGGCCAATTTTAGTGCCCTAAGAGGAGGTCTCAAAGAGGCGCTTCAAAGAAGATGTAATTTCCGTTACCGATTCTTTCACCTTTATTTCTTCTTCCACTTCTTCTTCTTAGGTTGTTTCATTATGAAGTAATAACATCAGTATCACTCATATACTGATATGTTATTATAAGTATGAAACAACCCTATTTCACCATCTATCCATCCTACGGAAAATGAAATCACCGCGTGTGCGTACGTACGGAATACCGTCTCCATGCCGTGGTGAAATCTATTTTCCACCACCACCTTACTTGGATGGGTATAATGGTGTAAGTAATAACTATATATTATTATTTTAAAGTGATATTGATTCTGAAATAGTATACATACACTCCAATACAGTCCCATGATCATGAGAACGATATCATCGCTCGTGCGTACGTACGGACTACCGTCTCCACGACGCGATGAGATTCATTTTCCACTTTAACCATTCATGAATGATTATAAAGTATATATAATAAGTAATCATGAAATATATGACATAATAATGATAATGGATTTTTGTGTATATATATGTATTTCATCTACTTAATTCCATTCAACTCAATAAGGAAACGAAAACAGCGTTCATGCGTACGTACGACCTACCGTCTCCATGAACGATGTATTTCTTTCCATTTACTGATTTATTATATATATGTATATTCCAAATGTATATATATATAAATCATGTTTTATATTCTGTAATTAAGTAATCATGATCTAAGTAATCATATGAATAATTACAAGTCAAAACACGGACGACAAATGAAACAATTTTACCCAAAACGCTCTTTAACATGGAATTTACAAAAGAACGGGTAATATAAAGTCATAAGTGAACCATATATGATATAATAACAATGAATATGATTCTGTAATAATTAAATGACATTATTTAAATAATTATACAGGAGGTTCGGACACTTACGAAGCAAATCAGACCTAGGGTAAGGGAAATATCATAATCTCATTTTTATCAGAGATTGTTTATACTTTAGTATTTACTGGGGTGTATTTTAACATCCACATACATATTTCCTCAATATGTAATTTTATTTCCATCCACCTATTTTTTTTTAAAATCCAAATTTACCCTTTGGTGAGTTTTTGGTAAAGGATATGAAAGGAATCTTTTGTCGTTTTTCGTACGAGGTACTTTTTGACTTTTCCGACAAAAGTACGAGAAGAATGTTTTTTTTAACTTATACGACATGAATGGATTTTAAAACATTATTTTTAAGAAGCATCCTTTACAAGTTTTCAAGTTTATTTTTAATCAACTACTTTTAGTTTAATGTTTTATGACATGTTAAGAAAGGAAAAAATGTTTTTCAAGTAGAAATGATATTTTCCTCAAGAATGGAGTTCAAGTGTTTTATCAAAATTATTTTCCATCTAAGATAATAAATAGTTCTGTTTTTATCCCTATTATTACATTGATTTGATTATGTTGTGATGGAATTATTTTTATGAATTCCTTTATCTTATATGAATTGTTTTATGATGTCATGATGTTTAAGATTCTCATTTCTATTACATGGGTTATGCAATGATGTATGATTTATGATTTTGTGGCACACATAAGAATGGTATCATTATGAGATGGGTGGGACCTATATCTCCCTCCAATGCATTGGGTAAAGATTTTATATCTCATGAGATAGACATGGCTAGAATGGTAGGTTATACCGGTTCAGTGAAACAGGACTGAAATGAGGGTGACTCGGTTCAGAAAGGGACTCTGTCCGCTAAGATAGTCTTGGAAATGAGTCTTGACTAACAAGAAATGATTCTCTATGATTGTGTGTGTATGCCACAAAGATTAATGTTTTAAGTTATGATTATTGTGATTACATTTCACTGCCATGAGTTATCCCAGGTTATGAAATTATGATCTCTTTTACAGGTTAAGATTTCCAAAAGTCATTTGCTTATGTATATGATGTGATTGATATTTCTTTTGTTTACCCTTACTGAGCATTTGAGCTCACCCTTTTATGTTTACTTTTCCCCAGGATATAAAGAAAGCTTTTAGGTATAAAAAAAGGAAGATCTTTATGAGAGATGTTGAAGATCTTTCACCAAGATTAGAAGATTATATTCCGAGTTTCCAAAGACACTAAACTATTATGATCCTTGTGTGTGTGTTTTTGTTATGTACTAAGTATTCTGCAAATGTAATGTAATGTCAATGTACGTCAAGCTTCAGGTCTCTACATCTATCATTTGAACCAGTTATTGGAATTGAAATCCTAGGGCACCATTTAACTCACAGCACCGGGATTTTCTTAAGGGAGGCTTCACTTCGACCATAGTAGTTCGGTTGAAAAATTTAGATTTTTCAAATTTTAAAAATTAATAAAATATCAAAATTGTTATTTTATTTTTATCCTACCACCTCTTGAGCAATAGTGGTGGAGACCATGAAGGTATTTAGACATTTAATTTGGGATATTAAATGCTTGATTACACATTGGTCACGTAAACACGCCTTGTGCAATTAATTTGGCACATTAATTACGTCAATTAATGAACCTTATTAATTGCTCGGTGCATTACCCACCCTCTCCCCCACTATTTCAATGGGTCTTGGGTTAGAGTTTTTGGCATGGATTCATCAAGCGAGGAACCTCTATCAAAGTGATGCAACACCTTCCACCGACAGGGATGGAATCTTGGGCAACAACGAACCGAGATCAACGGATGTCAGTGGCTTCATCAAACGTGGTATCTTCTTCCACCACAATAACATCTCCAAATAATCTCGAGGAAGGGGTTGTCTTTTAATTCAAGAAATATCCACATTTCTTCTCCACCTTCTTGAATTTTTGGGTGGTCTTTGTGGGGGAATTGAATGAGTTTTATCATTATTTTAATGTGATGTACAAATTACCCTCACTTTTTTTAATGCTAACATGGAGGGCGTGGACCAATCGAACATTGCTTGGACCCTCCACCACTAGTTTTTCATTGAATTTTTTAGAGACGGGTTGTTCCAACTGGACGAAACCTTGAAACTGAGAGGTGTGCAATGACAGTAGCATCCTAAGAGGACCGTAGGCACCTCTGGAAGGAAGAACGAACCACCGAAGCACACTCGGGGGACCATGGAAAAAGTGTTGGTGCAACGCTAGTGCAGCGACACTGTCGACCAGTGCCGGTGGATGAGGTCGGTTTCCGAAAACCACCGGCCACGGTGGAAGAGCGGTGCCACGCTGGTCGAACAAGCGGTGAGCAGCGGTTGGCCGTAGAGGTGGAGGCGGCGTGCCATCGCACACTGCGCTGAAGGGAGGAACGACATGACGCCACGACAATGTAGGGGACCCGCACCCTGCGGGTCCCTTGGGTAACGAGGCAGCGCCGCCTGACGCCGATAATAAAGGAGCCAAATTGATCCTTTGAGTCATTCAAGAGTAGATGAACATGCAACATCGTGTGGGTTGTGCCCGATCGTGGGCCGCACCCGCCGTGGCTGCACCCAACCGGGCTGGGCAGGGCGGCAAGAAAACCAGGTCTGGTCGAGCCAGGCCAGGTCGGACCGGACTCGGACCCCTCTTGGGCCCAGATACACTTAAAAAGTCATATCTTCCGTACTAGATTTCCGTTTGACAAACCATATGTGGCACTGAGATCCTTGGAGAAATATGATCCTTTTGATATTCTCCATGTGACTTTTGGAGAAAGTTGAAGTTTGGCTGGGTTAGATCATACTCATATCCAACTGGGCCCTCGACACAAAAATGGAAATAGCTTACTGACCGGTTGTTCGATTGATGCATCATCTATTGCGTTGGAACCCTGATGAGATGACAGATCATCGAGTTACTTCCTTGTGGAACATAGTAGAGGTTTTGGTATGGATGATAACCAGAGGAGCAGAACTAGGGTGTTTCTTGTAGTGGGAGTTAGGATGGCTACTCTCTTGATGACTCAAGGCTCGGGTATTTCTTACTCCTCTACTATGGTAGAGATGGGAATTCCCACGTCATGAGTACGGGTTCATTTCCCTCTGAGTTTTTCTATCTTTGGAGTCGGTACTCCCCTTTTGGACTATGTCAAAGATCCTCCATAAATAACTCACATAGAGTCAGGTACTCCCCTACTGGGTAGGGTGAGGGTCCTCTATATTACGAGTAGGTACTCCCTTATCATCCTAGGGTATGGGTCCTCCTTATGCAGTGCTATAGCATTGTGAGTACTGTCTTGCCATGCTAGGGTGCAAGTCCTCTAGCCTGGGGTCAGGACACTTCTGATGTACTAGGGCGTAGGTCCCCCACAATGATCAAACTACCATAGCTATACTCCCCTACCAGGTAGGGTGCGAGTCCTCACATATAGAGTCGGTACCCCCCTGCCATGCCAGGGTGCGGGTCCTCTAGCCTGGGGTCGGAAATCCCCTAACATACTAGGGTGCGGGTCTCGTATAGCAAACAAACTTGCAGAGTTGTACTCCCCTGCATTGTCAGGACTTCGAGTTGCGGCTCCCTTCAGCACGGTGCATGATGGTGTGCCACCTCCACCTCCACGGTCGGTCTCTTTCGGCCACCTTTCCGACAACCATGACGCTGAGTATCACCGCTCTTCTACTATGGTCAGTGGTTTCCAACCACTGACCTCATTAGCCGGTGCCAGTCGCCGACAAAGACACTTCTTCCACAGGCCACTGGGTGAGTTTCGGTGGTCCGTTCTTCCCTCCAGAAGCGTCTATGGTCCTTTCTGGATGTCTTCGTTTTTGCGTGTCGCTCAGTTTCATTGTTCTATCAAGTTGGAACAACCCACCTCGGAAAAATAAAATTAAAAAGAAGCGGCGGAGGGTCCATTCCTTGTTCATTGGGCCGCACCCTCTGCGTTAGCATTATACCAAGTGGGGGTAATTTCTAAATAATATTAAAATAATGATAAACTCCATTCAAACCCCCTACAATGACCACTAATAAATTCAAGAACGAGGACATGAAATGTGGGAATTTCATGAACTAAAAGACAACCCCTACCTCAATATTCTTAAGAGATGTAACGATGGTGGAAGAAAATTCCACATTCAATGATGTCGCCGATGTTAGTCGATCCCAGTTCGTTGCCACCCGAGCTTCTATCTCTATCGGTGGATGGTGGCACATCACTTTCCTTGAGATTCCTATCTTGATGAAGTCATTCCAAAAACTCTACCCTGATCCCCATTTAAATATAGGGGGGAAAGTGTGAGTAACACACCGAGAAATTAATAAGGTTCATTAATTGAAGTAATTAATGTGCAACCTTAATTACATGAGGGGTGGTTATACAACCAATGTGTAACCGATCATTTAATATCCCATATAAAAAGTTTGACTACCTTTGTGGTCCCATCCACCGTCGCTCAAGAGGTGGTAGGATGAAAATAAAATAACAATTTTTATTTTTTATTAATTCTTATAAGTTCCAAGAACTAACATTTTCACCCAACCTACTACGGTCGAAGTGAATCCCCCTTAATAGAATCTCGACACTGAGAGTTCAACGGTGCCCTAGGATTTCAATTCCAAGAACCGGTTCAAAAGAGAGAAACAGTCACCCACACGTTTACCTAATGTACCATAAAAATAGTTAAAAAATATTAATATTCACCCTCGACCCACATCGGTCGAGGTTAGGCTCTTCCTAAGGGAAAACTTCCCTCATGAGCTCAATGGTACTCTTGGATTTCAATCCGAGTTACCATTTAGGAGTTATAGAAATTAACAATAAAATAATTGTTACTTAATTATTTATTTGCAGCTAAAAACCAACCTCCACTCTTGGTCTGTGCTGGCCAAAGTTAGGATCTGCCTAAAAAAATCATACCCTCACGAGTTCAATGGTGGTCTCATATTTTTAATCCGAGTCACTGTTCATGAGTTATAATCATTTAAAAAATAAAAATAATTTTATTCAATTATTTTATTTACGGTTATTCCATTTTTAGGTTTTCTCACTAGATGCCTACACCAACTAAACTTAAGTCAAACCTTGGGTAAACCCGCATTTCTAAATGAAATGGTGCCCTCAGATTTCTGATATGGCCACCCATTTAAGAGTTATTCCAAACTTTCAGGAAAATTATTCACATGCGCAACTTCAAGCTTAACAATTTTTTGATGGATCATTTTGGGCACTCCAGGTCTCAGAATCATGTGATGTCAGATTTCTCAATCTCGTAATAATCCCAAATAATTAAACAAAATATGGAAATTATGGGTCTTTACATTTTATTACATCACCAATATACTAATAACACAATAAAATTTAATAAATGTTTTCAATGAAATATGTATGATAATATATTATAAATATAACATAAAATTATTTAATATATATATATATATTATAATTATCTTCATGAAAAATATGAAAATCATACTCAGTGCTGACATAGTGCATGTGCAGCACTAGAAAAGTCAAATTTGGTGTTCTAAAAATAGTATTTGAGGAGGTGGAAGTCTTTTATAAAATTAATTATTAAATATAAATTGTTATTGATTATTTTCTAGGACAAATTTGAATTTTTATGCCATATTAAAATTGACATATCTAAATTCTTCAGAAATTATTGCACATGGATAGAAATGCGAGAATAACATATTATGTAATTTTTCATGACATATAATTGAGTAAATATAAATTTTTTGATAATATGAATTTTTATATTGAAATTAACTATTATTTATTATTATTATTATTTTATTTTTAATTTTTATTGATGGAATAATTTCCATAAATTCTTATGAAATGCTAACACAATTCTTGTGCAAGTAGTAAAGAAAATAAATTAAATGATTTTGAAAACTTGAAAAGTAATATTGTTTGGGTGATTTGAATTGTACAAAAGAATTTAAGCTAAATATAAAAATTGGAGTGGTTATAAAGGGTTTTATTTTAATTCTATTGCAATAATGGATTTTTAATGTCAAATTATGTGAATAGTTCTAAAAATGGTGTTAATATAATTTTAAGTAAAATCTATTTTATTAAAAAATTACTAAATAATTAAAATATTTAAAAATGAAAATTATGTTGAAAAATGATCCAAATATTTACCCCTTGTCCATTTAAAAACTATTCTTAATCATATAATTCGAATTATAAACCTTTAATAATGAATAACTCATTACAATAGGTAAGGTTTAAAATGGAAAACCAAGGGCTTAAGCCAAATGATAAGGCCTGAAATGATATTTGAACTTATTAGAATATTATTTAATGATATAATTAAGACCATATATTCATTATTTTATAATAAATATAATTTTGGAACAATTTTACATGAGTTGGATATATATTATAGTATAATTTTCACTTATTTTAAAAAATGACATCAATTATATTTTATAAGAATTATTATTTTATCAAATTATTTAACCTTAATAAAAATAGTATATTTTTTCAAAGGAATTGGATATGGTTTATAATATCAAATATATTCCATTTCTATATGAAATTTCCTTTCATAGTAACTTTCTTTACCTCTAAAGAGAAATATATTAATGTTTTGGTTATCCTCAAAATGGTTAACAAGGGGTTAAAACAAATAGATATAGGTACAAATATTACCATTACATGATCAAATATGATTTTATGAGAGTTTTTTATTAATACTCATATTATAAATAATTTATAACAAATATTCCCAATTTTCCAAGAATATTAATTAATATTAATTTAACACATTTTTTTATTCAATGAGTTCATCTCCCCACACTTAAAAAAGGGAACCTCTTCTCCTCACTTATTTAAAATTTCTATGTCATTTATCTAAACATAAACAATCCAAAATATCTAAAAATTTACTTATAAAAATTATATAGGTTTTTTGATTACCAAAAGTCTAATCCTATGATCCCTAATAAGAGAACCAAAGGAGGTTTCTCTAAGAGAAGGTAATTGTCTTCACCAATCACTTTAGTTTTTTCTTTTTATTTTACAACCTTCAATTATGCCAAAAAATTTACAAAAACAAAATTAAACTATATATAAAAAATTTTATTTTTTATTTCATAATATTTATCTGTATCCTTTTCCAGAAAATTGGAATCAAAAGCATCACTCGTGTTAATGAAGTAGTACCACATCACGAATCGATGTAATTTTATTTTTATCACTGTCTCTCATGGATAGTCATAATCATGATAACAATGAATATATATGATATTTATAAACAATTATTCTTATTTAACTATAATAACATATCTACATTTTAACCTTCCCATCTATCAGAAAATTATAATTTCACTCATTCGTACGTGTGGACTACCACCTCCAAGAAAAAATGCAATTCATTTTTTGTTTCCTATTTACATGGATAATAATATATTTAATGAATATATATGATATATATGATATAAAAATGGCCAGATAAAGGTTAGTTATCATTTACCATTATTTATATCCAACCATATAAAAGTGAAAACAACATTCATGTAGACTTACAACATATCATCTCCGAAAATGGTGTTATTCATTTTGTTATGTTAATATATTATAGATTACATTAAATATATATATATTTAATATATATTATATTTATATATTTAGTAATATTATATAGATTATGGAACCACTATCAATATCTAAGGACCAAAAATACCAATCAGAAACATACATTAAAAACGAGGTAGTTAACACTTTGAAATTATGATTTTAAGACAAAATTATAAATAAATTGGTATTGAAATGTTTTAAGTGGATCATATATGATATTTAAAATATTTATATGGTTATGTAATAAAATTTGAATAAATATAAATTTATTATACATGTGGTTAAAGTACATTCAACCAAAAGGAAGCGTGAGGTAAGGGATTTCATAACTCTATTTCGCATCATTATGTTATATTAATTATTTATTGATTATGGTATGAAAATATTATGTGAGAAGTAAAATTAAAATTATATTTGTTTTATTTAAGACTTTAATTTTTGTATTCAATTTTTCACATGTAATTAATTAATTGGTTAATTTTCACTTCAATTTTATGATCTTTGATAGGGATTTCATCTTAATTTCCACTCGATTGAGACGTATTTGGTATTATATAACTATTTAATTTTATTTAGAGTATATAATACAAAATCGATATATAAATAAGTAATATCTATTTATTAATTATGATTAATGTTTCAATACAAGTCATCTCATTCAAGGGGTTCTTATCTAGAAGTTTCCAAATAGGTAAGAATTAATTTTACAATATCATTTTTGGGAGTAAAATAATTTTCATTGAATGAATATAATAATATATCCCTCAAACACTCCATATATCTTCTTATCATATTGATATTTTACTAGCTTAATTTTTTTAAAAAAAGTACACTCTTTGGAACTTGAATCAATATATGATTGTTTTAATTAGAAACTGATTTTATTTATCCATTTTATATGGTGTATTTTAATTCCATGTCAAAAAATATAAAAATTGTTTTTTCAAAAGTCCTTTATATTTAATGAAATGTTTTATTAATGAATATTTAGCTCATTCTTTAAATTTTAGTTGGTTTTAAATAAATCATTACTTTTTTTAAAATGTAACATCTTTATATTTCATTAAAAAGTCAAAAGGAATGTTTCATTATAATGTATACCATATTAATGGGATTTTACTCCTCCACAAATGTTTTAAAATATCATCTTTTTCAAAATGGTTTTAGTAGTTTTAAAAATAAAACACTTTTATGAAAAACTTATTTTTTTTCACTTCCATTTTCATCTATTCTCCAAAATACGTGAATTTATTACAAAATATATATTTCTAATGAATAGAATGTCATATTTAAATCTTATTAACTTTCAGGTCATTTACAATTTCTTGAAATAATCCATTTCTTGTGATGTTATTTCATTAGACATTATATTTCTCATAAATATCCATGTTATTTGTATCAGGGATATTTTTATTTCATAAAACATATAGAATTATTAATTTTTACGCTTTATCAAGAAAGTTATTTTTTACTGGGGAAACCATTTTATTCTTTATTCACTGCTCAATACTATTTTTTTTGTTAAGGAATGTAGTTTATAAATAAAATTTATCATTAAAATATATGAGGAATGTATTTTACATGCAGTGATTGGTCATGTCGGGTTACAGATATCTCCTCGATTTGTTAATGGGCATCGTGGGATAAATCAGATGAATTGCCTTGATAAAAAGGTTTTTTGGTGTATACCTTCCCTCTAATTAAAATCTCACGGTACAAGGAATTTATGGAAAATATATCTTTATTTCTAAGATAATGATATACAATATTAATAATTTCTTTCAATGAGAATTATATTATTATTATCCATGATATTATTTCATTAATATTATACTTAGATAAAGTTCTTTTTCAAGTTAGTGATTAAATGGAATATATTTTTAATTACTTAACTTTCCATATTGATATTGACTTATTTACTCATGATAGATTCTACTGTATATAGCCCTAATTGAGACACTTATATCACCTTTTTATTATCTTTTACTTCCCCGATGATTCCAATATGTTTTCTATTAATGATATGCAAGGATATACTATAGGAAAAATGGTTTTATTAAATAAAATATTTTTATTTATTAAATGTTTTCATATGTAACATGGGATTCAAGTATATATCTATTTTACCAAGACTAATAAATTGTTTGGACCATTGGTATGTGCTTGTTTTTATATAGTGATAATGTAATAAATAAGACATTGGATCTGGGATTCTGGAGTTGGGAATTATACATAATGAGCATTGTGCATTCCTGAGGAATCACCTGAAACTGGACCCAATATAAAATGAGCACCCTTGCACTTTATTTTCAACCAAAATTTTTCACTCTCATTACCTCCATTATGAACTGAAGATCCACCTAATACTTATTTCCCATACATGTATGCCACAACCATTACGATATTATTGAACACATAAGATAATTTTGGATGTAATAATAGAATAATCATTGATTGAATAACAACCATCAAACCCATCTCAAACCTATGATATTTAAGGTTGTTATTATAATAAATTTTAGGTGGTAACTGATCCAACTTGGTGAAATGAGTGGAATATTCTATAACCTAATTCCCTCCATGCATGAAGGTTATAAATTCCTTGTTATTTTATTGACGCAATGTTTTTAGATAGAACTATTATTTTAATATACTCCAGAAATAATTATAGGAAACATCCTTATTTTACATAGCTTATATGATAGAGTTCCACCATTTTATTACTAATCCTTCAATAAAGTAAGTGTATGACCCCACCTTAGAATCCTTTGAAATTTTCAATAAGTGGATTATCTTCTCATTAAGTTCGATCCACTCTTCATATTCCTAGGGTTCTTTATCATAAAAAAATATTGGTGGACTATTCTGGGTATATTTCAAGATATGATCCACTATTCAACTCTATTTTTCATTAGTATCCAAGCCTAGAGTCTTAATAGTGAAGATTCCAGCATCCACTAACATGGGATCAGTTGGAGAAGTAACCTGAAAAACATTTCACATAGCTTCCTCTCCTAGATATGTAATATTGATTCTATGAGTAATTTTCTAATATACACAAAATAAAACAACAAAAAATCTTAAGAGAAAATACCAAATTAAAATGAGAACATCAAGAATAAATAATAAAGTACCTGAAAAAAAGAATCTATAGAAAATATTGATTCAACAAACAAAATAAAGAAACATAAAAAGATAAAATACACAATTAAATAATCCTAAATCAATGTTTATCAATATAAAATAAAAAACTATGATTCAGAATGATAAAAATATCCGATTAACCTTGGTAACTCGAGTTCAGACATCGAAGGTAGCTGTCCGTACACCCTTCCACAATTATTAAAAAAATTCAAATGGTAAGTCATGTATACCAAAAACCCCAAAAAACCAAGAAAGTATCATTAAAATTATGGTTGAGTATTGGCTCTAATATACTTTATTTATAAAAAAATCTAGTTCCACACAACACAACAATTGAGATTATCCACCACAATGTAGAGATCAAAAAATACCTAAATTTTTTTCATAAATAACTAAAATTTTCACAAACCATCCTAGAGGGGCACGATTTGTGACTACCCCAATCCCACATCTAATAGGCCAGAGGCTAGTGATCGGAACCTAGTTGTAATATCCAAAAAATGGGAGTAATTAGGCTAAATTACTTGTATTGGCACACACTTCTTAAATCCACAAAAAGATGAAATGTAAAACATTAAGTTAATAGTGAAAGAAAACCACTATATCTCACAACCAGAGTACAACAATGAATGTAATGGAAATTAAACTGGTCCAAAACAAACCCAAAAAAAGAAAATAGTCTCTAACCACAAGTCCAACCTACAAAGTAAGTGGTTCTAGGACTACAATATGGAAAGGAACTGGGAAAAACCTTATTATGTCTAGTCTTATAAGGAAATGTCTGGTCATGGTCTTCCAAAAACTCTATTGAAAGGTTGATCATCTACATGAGACACGACAAGTGCGAGCATATCTTGTGTAGGGGTGAGTAAAACAATACTCAGTAGAATGCCTCAATACCACAAAGGAAATACCATAAAGGAATTTTCATGAAGGAAATACCATGAAGGAAAATACCACAAAGTAAATACTAGTCATCTCAACAAAAGTATATGTCAATAACATATATAATAAGAATATCTAGATATACTAATGAGAAAAACCACACCATCAGGTAGTCATAACCAACTACCAGCTATATGATTCTGTTCGAAGCACAAATGTTTTGGCAAAATTCACTCCTCGATCCATGATTACATCGGAGACACTCATAAAGAGGTCCAACTCATTTGGGACGCACCCAATGAGAACATATTAGTTAAATAATATTTTGAGACCATGAATAGGGTATCCTACCCAAATAGGATGGGGAATACCACTAACCCAATATGGTTCAATTCAAAACATAGGGGATCCTTTCCATCAACCAGGGGAATACCATTAACCCTACTGATGTGGCCCACTAGATGGAGGAACAACACCCTAATCTTGGAGGTTATATCAATTATAAAAAACTCCACTATGGGTGAGATAGGATTATAATCCATTCCCATAGAGGGATGCCTAACTCACTCTGGTACTCGACCTCTATAGGGAATTACAATCTAGAGATGTGGATGTAATGCCATACAGAACCCTCAAGGAAAGGAAAAAGGTAAAAACTATTAAACTGTACTAGTCCATGATAAAAAATCACCAAAATATTTCAAAATGACCAACTGATCTTCAAGTTAAGAACTCCATAGATGACTTGTCAAATAGATGAAACATTTGAAAGTTATTTTTGATTGATGTTTTGAAGAAGGGGGGGCCAATGGGTCAGGGAATGCCGGAGTTGGTACACTCCATGGTTGACCACCCCATGGTCGATACATGCGATCATGTCATGGTCAAACACACTAAGGAAGGTGGTCGCCACCATGGTCGACCGTGTGACTTCTTCTAGTTATCCTGAGGTCTATCCATGGTCCAACCTGTAGCCGGACCGCTCCACCTAGGCCTGACCCATCTACCTTGGCTCGGCCCAATCATGTGCATGCCATTGGATGTAACCAACCTAGCTGCATCATCTGCAATATGTGATTTCCAACGGTGACTGCCACTTGTCTATGTGGCCGCCCTGCCGCATCCCATGGCGCTACATCGGCTAACACGGATCTCCAATGCCTTTTATTTTGTGAGTCATCATTCTTCCTCTGATGCCCGTATTTTGAAACAGGCAAAGATCTGGGTTCGTTCTATCCTTATCTACACTGATATGGACTTTGATGTAAGGATGCCTCCAATTCATGGGGTTCAATCATGTTTAGAGTTTCCAGAAGGTTGAGATGCGACCAAGAGGGTCTGACATTGAAAAACACAAATAACAAAAGGAGAAAATGCCCAAGAATGAATGTTCATCATCAATGGCCAATCATTCCTAGACAACATTATGGGGCTGTGAATATAGGTTAGATAAATATAGATAACCCACAAAAAATATTCCAATACTGTAAGATGATCAAACTATAGATCAATATGTTCATTGATTGATTCACATTCATTATAGAAAATCAAGAACTGGTAAAAGATCACAAAGAAACAACCCCCAACCTTGATTAAGATCATTCATAGATGAAGGATCGTAACGTCATCATCATCAGTGGTGAGATTGTTTTGAATATGCTTCACTTTGATCATTTATCCATGATCTGTCACTGTTTGTCGAGAGATTTCATCTCCACATAATAGAGGAATTCTAAGGTATTAGTGATAACCTGTAATTCCTAACAAATGGGTATTAAAAAAATTCATTGTGTTGATTAAGATATTTTTTATTAAATTATTTTATCTATGTTATGTCCTGTAGAAACTTTTTTATAATTAACCAGAATTGACTATAGTTAAGTAACACCTTGGGTAAAACTTCATATTTTAAGTTTATTTGTTCCCTCATATTTCTGATCCAACCACCTGTTTTAGAGTTATTCCACATTTTTATGAAAACTACCTACACTTTCTATTAAATTTTTAATATTTTTCAAATAGATTTTCGGGCCAAGATATTCCTCAGAATAACACATTATCTCAGTGTCTATTCTTGAAATAATTCCATAAATTATATAATAATAATAAATGGGAATATATCATATGTTAAATTCTACCCACCTTAGGGCTTTGCATCCTTAAAATCCAAAAGAAGGCTACTCAAACAGTTGAGGATACTAAGCATGAATCTGAGCCTCCAGCACCCATGTGCTTTCTTGGAGATTCACCTACACCCACCGGACATGCACCAATATAATATACTATGAAAGATAAATCCTCTCATTCCAATCATCGGTCTTCACCTAGTACTCAACAAAAGTTTCCCCGTCCTCGATATCTAACTTTCCCTAGTTGATGATATGTGATGGATCATGCACGTACCTCCACAGTTGTGACATGTTCACGAATGAGGGTACATAATATAACTATGGAGGTAGATCCAAGTAGTAGACCACCTCACCAAATCTATACAATATCAATAAAGTACTAATGAATCTCTTAGATTTCTTGTTGCTCCGAAAAAATATTTGTAACCCTCATCAACGTGAGATCGGAAGGAACACATGGTCTCATTCCTCGAACTCCAAATGGCTAGGTTTCCAATCATCATAAGAATTTTGATGGATATATTAATTCTTTATATACTCCTCGATGATATGCACCTTCTCTATAGTATCCCTCACCAACTTTGGACCCATGAGTTCTAACACCCCTAGGTCATTCTAGCAAAGTGGTCACCCATAGTGTTGCCTGTAAAGGGTCTTGATTGGTTTCATAACAATGGTGGAAGGAAAAATATTATTTTATACAAACTACACTAGTGGTAGGTGATACTACCAACCATGGATGAAGTCCAACATGCAATCTCGTAGTATATCCTCTAGAACCTAAATGGTCGGCTCAATTTAGTCATCCATCTATTCGTGAAATGATATGATCAAGCATAACTATGTCCAAAATTTCTCCTACAATCCCTTCCAAAACTTGGACATAAAGTGAGCATCATGAATTGAAACTATCTTTGATGGAACTTCATGTAATTGATATATCTCCTACATGTAGAGTCATCTCAAGATATCTACTGAAATCTATTCATAGATATCTAGGAAGTGTCCTTACTTGGTGAGTCAATCAACGATCTTGGAGATGGAATTGTGTCCCCTAGATATATGTTGTAAACCCATCAGTAGGTCCATAAATATGCCATCCCACTTCAATTATGACACCACAAGGGGTTAATCTAAACCTAATGAAATCTGGTTCTCATCCTTCACATGCTAACAATTGATGCATCAAGAAACGAAATCTACAACTCCCTTATTGATCGATATCCACCAAATCTAATATTGAAGGTCCTGGTTCATCTTTTCCACCCCAAAGGGGATGTGTGTAAATCCTTCAAAACCTCCTCCAAAAACACCACCAGTACTACTATTTTCCCTCTAAAAATAATGACATTCATCCCACCATTAGAATATCCATTAGGGGCATGCCCTATAGAAAATATGTCACCTAGGGTCTAGAGTAGGTATTTTCATGTTTTTCATCCTTAAATCACTATAATATTGGAGGGGTGAAACCCATTGACTAGAGGTATGTTTCTCAATTTATATCCATGAAGGATATCTGCAATGAGGCCAATTACTATGATGCCTCACTTAGAAACTGCAAACTAGATCTCTTACTGAGATCATCTTCCACCATGTTCCCCTTCCCATGAGTATAGACAATCTTAAATTCATAGTCTTAGAGGAAATATATACATCACCCATGTCTCATGTTTGGATCCTTTTGAGAGAATATATTCATGATACTCTTGTGATTATAGTAGATGATAAATCTCTCTCCCATCTGGTAGTGTCACCACAAGTTCAATTTAAAGACTACCAATCCTAGTTCAAGATCAAGGGACATGTAGTTATGCCTATTCGGTATCAACTGGAATGAACCATAGAAAATCACTAATTTTCCTTGCATCCGGACACAACTAAGAATGGTCCCTAGTTAATCATAGAACACAAGGTACTCGACGCCTTCCTCCAGTAACTATGGGATGGGAGCGATCATCAATCTCTGCCTAAGCTCCTGAAATCACTACTAACATTTATCACTCCACACAAAAGAATTCCCCTTTCATGCTAATGATTTCAAAGGTGATACAAAATCTAAGAAGTTGGGAAGAACCCTCTGATATTATCCTACCAATTCAAGGAAACATTGTACCTTAGTAACACTCTTGGGTGGAACACAAGTAAGAATTTCCTCAACCTTTGATGGATCCACTATAACTCCATCCTCCAAGATGATGTATCCTAGAAAATGGACCTCTCAAATGAAGAACTGACACTTCAAGATCTTACTATAGGGTTGGTTCTCTTAGAGTGTGTCCAGAACCATCCTCAACTGTATTATTTTCAAATCCTCTGATGACGAGTACACTATGATCTCATCTATAAAGTCCACCATGAACTGGTCTATGTAAGGATGAAATATTCGGTTCACGGGTCCCATGGATACTTTTTGGGTGTTAGTCATTCCAAATGGAATTAGTAAGTATTATTAGATACCATAACGACACATAAATTCCTTATTTGGTATATCCTCATCTCATAATCGTAATTGGTGATACCTTGATCTGTGGTAGATATTTGAGAACCATCATAGCCCTTTAAACTGGTAAAAAAGGTCTTCAATACCCAGCAGTTGATACTTGTTCTTTACGGTCACATATTTCATGCACTGTTAATACACATAGAACCTCTAGCACTGGTATGAATTCATAGGAAACAAAATTAGGGCTACCCATAGTGAAACACTAGGACTCATGAATCCCTTCCTCTGCAAATCCTTTAACTACACCCTTAGAACAGAAAGCTCTTCCAAAGCCATCCAATATGCTATCATAGATGTTAGTGTCATCCCTATGTGTAGATAAATGAATAAGTACATATCCCTATGAGGAGGAAAATTTTGAAAATCTTCAAGAAATGCATCCTCATACTCTTCCAGAACTACAAAAAATTGAGGACTCATATGATCCACTGCACTGAGGGTGAGGCTGGCCAACTGATGTGTAATCAGCTGCAACCTCCAATGTCTGAGTCCATCCATCACTGCATTTCTTTTATTTTCACCAAAAATGGAAAAACTATCCAACCAAAATTCTCACCTTCTATATTCATGTCTCACTATCGGAACCAGCGTTTGATCATTGAATCACCTTCTGTAGGATTATATAAGCATAAGGTCCATGTCAACGGTTCAACTAGAATCTCTGAGTCCTGAAAAAGGTTTGTTGCATGTAAGGAATGACTAGCACATGTCTCTATCAAAACCATTGTTAAGGTAGAAAATACCAAGTTCATACCTCAAATAATCCCTAGAGTGTTAGAGTCATAACACTCTATTGCCTGGAACTGGCCTCGTCCCCATCCATCATCTCCTGGACCCTTTCGTGGGCCAGCTGGGGGTGGTGGTGGTAATATGTAAAATATCTGTCCACCTCCTACTACCCTTAGTACTCTTCTTCCATGTTAACCACTGTGCAGACCACCCATCATCGGTCTCTTCCTTTGGATTGGTGGTTCCTCAGGCGTCTATCAATCAGTTGAATGATGGGTTGGGAAATCTCATGCCAGATGTCCCTGACCGCAGCATGTGTAACACAGTCTATCTATGGGATGATTTAAGCTAGCCTGAGATCCCTACACCACTGACCCTGAGTCCTGGGATCATCCACCAAAAAACCTAACACACATGGATCCCTAAAATTTTAATAGGTTGCCTTCTTCCATGGTATTTGTTACCTAGTTCCCACTGTTATCTCCCACTACCAGTGTCTTCTCCACTAGAAAACTCTCTACTATAAGGTTTATCTAGAGTACCCCAGCATAAGTAAGAATTCTAAGGGACTCCATAAATGACATGATGTCTTGAATTAATCCCTTCTTGATGGTTTTATACCTAAATAATGTGTCTCACATCATTTCCATGGAGTACTAGGAAAGATTAGTAAACCTCGCTGAATACACCTCCATGGTCATGCAACCCTACTATAGATATAACAACTTATATATTCATACTGATCTTAACGTATCTGGATAGAAATCATATCTGAAGAGATGCTCTAAGTCTGTATGTGGGAGAGTTTTCTCATCTTGAGACCGTGTCACCATGCTCCACCATCACCCCACAGGGCACGAAAGAAGACTCATGGTGAGGATTTACATCTTTCCAGCTGGCGTCCAAACAAGGAAAAAACATGGGGACTACCTCTATCTTACCCTCATACAACTGGGGGTCTAGATCACCCCAAAACATGGGAGTTCAATGGCTCTAAAACTTTTGCAACACACTATGAATGGGTTCATCCTTTTCTTATAGTATTGGTAGTAATTGCTTCTCAACATGTGGTTGTATAGCTGCTAAACCACCCGGAGGTACCACCTCTAGTATAAGTCCCAATACGGATGCCCCGTGACTGGGTAGATCATCCCTGTGATCACATTGTGGAAACATGGACGACTTTCTACATGGAGGAATCCTGAAATAATACAAGATTTACAATGGTCAATAGTGTATATTTGGAGATCTGACTCAAGAAGGAATTTGAAAATACAACCATTCCTATATGATTTAGGTACCGTGGTTTTTTCTCTAAAACTAGTGTTTTCATGTACCGAGTAAAAAACATGTAATAATATTCCTATTGTATGGATATGTCAGCTTCCACACCAAAACACGAGGCCCTGGCCTGAAAGACGAACTCGAAACACTTAACATTATTACCCCAAACCACCCTCACATACTCATGGTCCTAAAGTAGAATAAACCACTTTTGATACCACATTATCATGACCAATCCAAGAGAGCCCCATTTGATGACTACCCCAATCCCACCTCCAATATGATTGGGGCTGGTGATTACCACTGAGTAGTCATACCCTATAAATTGGAGGAATTACACTAAACTACATGTACGGACACACAAATCTCTAATACATAGATACTAAAATATAAAAAAAGATGTAAAAAATGTGTGAAAACCATTATATCCCACAACCATAGTGAAATAGTGAAAGTAATGGAAAGTAGAAATTTCCAAAACAAGACCACCAATAGAAAAGATTCTACAAGAACCAGTCAAACCTGTAAAGTAAGAGGCATTGGGACTATCATCTAAAAATCCATTGGGACAAACCTTAGTATGTCATGTAACTCAAGGAACCACCTGATCATGGCCTTTCAGGAACTCCGTCGAAATGTTGATCATCTATATAAGACATGACACATTCGTGAAAAGCCAGTGCAAGAGTGAGAAAAATAATACTCAGTAGGAAACCCCAAAACCACAAAGGAAACACCATAAATGAAATACCATGAAGGAAAATACAACAAATTAAATACCAGTCATCTCCACACAAGTATATTTAAACAGCACATATAACAATAATATCCAGATATACTTATGAGAAGCACCACACCATCAAGAAGTATTAACCAACTATCATCTATAGGATTCTTCTTGAAGAATGATCGTTCTAGGAGAAATCACTCCTCAAGTCATGATAACATCAAATACACTAATGAAGAGGTCTATATCATTTGGCCCCCACCTAAAGAGAATGTATTGTTCAAAGAGTATTATGATTCCAAAGAGAGTGGATCTAACCCAAATGTGCTGCAAAATACCACTAATAAAATCTATATCAATTCATAATGTAGGGGATCCTGCCCAACACCTTTGGGAATACCACTAACCCTACTGATGCATTCCTCTAGATGGAGGACCAACTCCCTAAACTCAAAGGTCAGGTAAAATCCACAAAATCCCATTAGGGTTGATAGAAAATCAAACTATAGTCATGTAGATAGATGCCGGAATCTACCAGGGACTAGACCTCTATAATCGGTTACAATCTTGTGATGGGGATGTAATACCGTACTAAATCCTCCTGGAGAGGTCCATGGAAAAATCTCTCAACATGTACTGGTCTAAGATAAATACTCACCACATTATTCCAAAAAGAGAGTCACATTGCCTGGGTCCCAACGCCACATACATCTTGTTAAACAAAAGCATTGTTTGAATGTTATCACAATTTTAAGTTTCAAAGAGGGGGGGGGGGGGGACACTAGGTTGTGGACCAACCAAGGCGGTCGACATTTGAAATTGTTCTTCTCCACATTTGAACACCTCGTAGTCGATCGGTGTTACCACACCAATATCGACCATCCACTATCGATAGTGTAACTACCCTGGGTTGACCTGAGTTCTGACCCAGATCCGGACCAGCCTGCTTCATCTAGTAGACTAAGCCTGCTCTTCTTGGGCCCAACCCACTCTTCCCCGACATGACCCATCTTCCCTATCTCAGACTGCTCAGACATGATCTTCCTAGGCCATCACAAGTGGCTCGTATATCCAATTCCACCTCTCCAAATGGTCTCCCATGGAGACCATTGTCTCTTCATGCATCTAAACCTACATGTCACATGGTCGCCCTACCACATCCCATAGCCCCATCACATCCCACATGACACTGTCTACATTATCTTCAATACCCCCACCTCATCTTCCACGAGATTTTGATCTTAATCCAATGCCAAAATCTCGAAGTGGTCATAAATATGGGTTCCTCAGGTCCTGATCTACACTGATCTAACCTCCTCTATCAGTTTGCCTCTAATCCGTGGGTCTGATATTGTTCAAAGCCTCCTGAAAGGTCGATCCACAACCATGGGGGTTCGAGGATGAAGAACATAAATAACAGAGGGAGAAAATTCACCATAATGAAGGCTCATTATCATTGTAAATTAATTCTTGGACAACTATCAAGGGTGGGGAATTTGGGTTAGAAAAATCATGGTAAACCAAAAAAAAAAGTCAAATCCAGTAAGACGGTCGAACTGCAGATCAATATTCTCATTGATTGATTCATGCTCGTCTTAAAAAATATATAATGGGGAAAATAACTCAAAGAAACAACTACCATACCTTGATATGTATTAGTCACTGCTAAAGGATCGTCACATCGTTATTAGTGGTGGGGAGATTCCTTCAAATCAGATGCAGATTGATAGTTGATCTATGATTTTCCACCGTTTCACGAGAGAGTTCTTCTCCACGTCTTAGAGTAAATCCACGGTTATGGTGATAACACATAAATCATAATAAGGGTGTATTGATAATAAAATTTTATTGAAAGATTAAAATATTTTTTCATTAAATTCTTTAATCCTAATTATATAAGGACCCATACTTTACATACATTGTTATTACTTCATAATTGAAGCACACTTATTACAATATATAACAAAACCATAAAAGGACCGTATAGGTATAGTGTCTTTAGAAACTGGGAAACATAAACAACTGGTTCATAAATCATCTACACTGTCTCCCTTTTATTTTATCATATCTGGAGTCCCTTTTGGAATATCTTACTTAATACCCTTCTTCCTGACCTGGAGAAAAGAAAACATACAAAAGGGTGAGCTCAAATGCTTAGTAATGGTAATAAAAAGTAACATCATTCATAAGAACATAACATTTTGGAAGTCTTAACCTGCAAAAGAGATCATAAAATCATAACATGAGATAAATCATAATAGTGAAATGTAATCCCAATAATCATAACATAAAACATGAAACGTTTTGGCATAAACTCGTAATCATAGTAAATTATTTCTTATTAGTCAAGACTCATTTCCAAGACTATCTTAGCAGACAAAGTCCATTTCTGAACCGAGTTCACTCCTCGTCCAGTCCTGTATCACTGAATCTGTTTAACTTTCCATTCCAGCCATGTATATCTCATGAGATATAAATCTTTACCCAATGCATTAGAGGGAGATATAGGTCCCAACCATATCATAATGATACCATTCTTATGTGTGCCACAAGATAGATCATACATCATAACATAACCCATGTAATAAAAATGGGATTCTTAAACATCATGTCATCATAACATAATCCATATAAGATAAAAAGGATATCATAAAATTAATTACATCATATCATAATAAAATCATTGTAAAACTAAGGATAGAAATAGAACCCCATATTATCTTAGATGGAAAATAATTTTGATAAAATACATGAACTTCATTCTTGAGGAAAATATCCTTTCTACTTCAGAAACATTTTGGATTTCTTAACATGTCATACGATTTTAAACTAAAATAATTTGATTAAAAATAAACTTGAAAACTTGTAAAGGAAGCTTCATGTAAATAATTTTCTATGAATCCAATCATTCCATATGAGTTAAAAAAACATTCTTCTCGTACTTTTGCTGGAAAAGTCAAAAAGTACCTCATTCTAAAAACGACAAAATATTCATTTCATATATTTTACTAAAAACTAACCAATGGGTAAAATTGGATTTAAATAATTTTAGGAGGATAGAAATAATATTACATATTGACGAAACATGTATGTGGATTATAAATATTCCCCAGTAATTACTAAAGTATAAACAATCTCGGATAAAAATTGAGATTTTGAGATTTTCCCTTACCTTAGGTCTGATTTGCTTCGTATGTGTCTGAACCTCCTGTATAATGATTTAAATAATGTTATTTACTTATTCTAGAATCATAAACATTGTTATGATATCATATATGGTCATATTCTTAGCTTCTTATTAGTAATATTTCATTTCTACTTGTTATTCGGGTGTTTATTGCTTTTTGTTCTTATGCGTGTTTTGTCGAATAAATTCTTATTCTTATTTTTATGTTATAGATACCTTATTTTGAGAAGGGTATTAGTTTAATATATATCACATTTATTAATTCAATTCATTTATATAGTGAATATGAATTGAAGATCATGTAGAATGAGTCACATCACATCGTGGAACGGTAGGCCGTACGTACGCACGAGCGATGATATAGTTCCCATGACCGTGGAATTGTATTGAAGTGTATGTATACTATTTCAGAATCTATATCACTTTACAATAATCATATATAGTTATTATTTACACCATTATACCCATCAAAGTAAGGTGGTGGTGGAAAACAGATTACACTATGGCGTGGAGACGGTATTCCGTACGTACGTACGCGCAGTGATTTTGTTTTCCATAGGATGGATAGAAGGAAAAATAGGGTTGTTTCATATTTATAATAACATATCATTATATTAGTGATACTGATGTTATTACTAAATAATGAAACAACTAAATAAGAGGAAGTAGAAGAATAAATAAAGTTGAAAGAATCGGTAACGAACATTACCTCTTCTTTGAAGCGCCTCTTCTTAACCTCCTCTTAGGGCACTAAAGATGGTCTTTGAAGAAGACCAGTAACTCTAGTATGTTTATAGGGAAGTGGAGAAGAGAATTTTCCAGGTTTTGGCCAATCTTGGAGGCTCAAAGTGGTGTGAGGAGGAGAGGGAGGACGTGCCCTTTTATAAGGGAGGAGAGGGGCACCTTTGGAAAAACATAAACTATTATTTTATTATAAAGTCATATTCAGTTTTTAATAGCTCAAAATTGATTTATTTCGAAGATAATGGGGGTATGGGTTGAACTACTCTCATCCAAAAGATTTTAGACAAGTTTAGGTTTCTATTTTAACCTTATCATTTAGATTTAACTTTAAGTTAAATAATTTTACTTTTACCATGTCTTCTTATTTTCTACACTATATGGTTAATAAACGTAATATAATAAGCCAAACGAACCCCAAGTGGTCCATTATTAATATATATATCATTATCTAAGTCATTTGGATGAACCTTAGATTTTTAGGAATAAAATAACAATTAATAATATAATATTTGCTTTAAAAACTATTTTATGTCAATTTTGACACTATTTGGTAATTGATTTTTTTGAAAATCGTAACATCATTTTTAGTTCAGACAACGTTAATTAAATAAATAATAACATGTCATATTAACCTAAGAAATTAATGGAATTCATAAAAAGTCTCAAATTACATTTATTTGGGTATTTATAATATCAATTATGTTAATATTTCTTTAAAAAGGTAATTACTGCATCATCATTGTGTCATAAATAAATTACATTATTGAAGGTCTAAAAACTATAAATAAAATACCATTATGTAGGAAATATTTTTATCTTTCTAATGAATATTTATAGTTGAATTTATCCTATGTATAACCCTATATTAAAAATGTTTTAGTTATTAAACTTTGATTTTAAATATTTAAATTCTTCGTTAAATAAAATAATAATAAATGTACTAATATAATCCAAGTGGACCTAAAGGGTAATATGTTATCCCTAAGGTTGTTTTTGGTCTAACTACACTTATCCAATAGAATTAGGTCATGTGTTAGGGTAATAACAATATCATTTTTACCCTTAATTACCCATTTTACTTTTAACCGTGGTAAAAAAAGTAAAAAGTTACTATTCACCAAAAATTATTTTTATCTTATTGAACCACATTTTACTCCTTGATATTAACCGTGTCTCTCGGAGTTTCGAAATTCCACTCACATAAGCGTTAAAATTAAGTTTTATGTAAATTTTCAAATTCTCTTAGGAGGTGGATAAAAGACGGTGAAAAGTTCAATAAAATTTTTATATGTCTAAAATTATTATAAAATAACTCTAATGAATTACATTGAAATTATATAGGTATTATGTATCAATTTTTAAATGAAATAAATTTAAATAAAGTAAATAATTATTTAAATAAAAAGTCGGTTTTTAAATAGTAACCTAGTGTTTTCACTATTCATCAAAAATTGAAAGTTTTCAGAAAAATACCAAAATTTCACCCTAGGTTAATTTTGATATTCCGAATCCAAAAATGAATTCCATTTTGAAAAATAAATTTTCAAAAAGTGGTTATTACTATTCATAACAGCTAGATTATATAACATATCGATGTTTAGTGAAACTTGATATTGCGTACAACATACGCTATCTTGGAAGGTCACGATTACGTGTAATGCAAGACAAGTTAGGGACGCGTGTAGTGCAAGCTCCTTTTGGTGTAGCGTACAAAACAGGACATCGATAAAATTGAAAAGAAAATTTTTCATAAAATCTCAGGGTGTTACATTCTACCCCCCTTAAAATGAATTTCTCCCTCGAAATTTTCCACTTTGTAACAAACAGAAGAGGATACCTCTCCCTCATCACATCCTAAAGCTCCCATGTAGCTTCTTCTAATTGGTGGTTCCTCCATAAAACTTTCACCAAGGAATTGGTATTGTTCTATAGAACTTTTTCGCTACGATCCAGAATCTCTATTGGCTGTTCTTCATAAGAATGATCTTGCTCCAGTTGTACAACTTCTGAGCTGAGTACATGTGAAGGATCGAGTATGTACTTTCTTAGGAGAGATACATGGAACACATCGTGAACTTGAGAGAGATTTGGTGGAAGCACCAATCGGTAAGCTACCTTCCCAACACGATCCAGTATTTCGAAAGGACCGATATACCTAGGGCTCAGCTTTCCCTTCTATATAAATATCATTACTCTCTTCCAAGGAGATATTCATAAGAACAATTTATCACCCACTTTAAACTGTAGGTCTTTTCTTCGGTTATCGGCATAACTGTTTTGTCGACTCTGATCTGCTCTTATATCTGGTTAAATAGATCGGACCTTTTCTGCCATCTCATCAACAAGATCAGGTCCTAATAGCTTTCTTTCCCCAACTTCATCCCAGCAAGTTGGAGTTCTACATTTCATTCCATAGAGAGATTCATAAGGAGCCATCTGAATACTGGAGTGAAAGCTGTTACTATAAGAAAAATCAACCAACGGTAGGTGTTGATCCCAACCACCTTTGAAATCCATAGAGCAGGCTCTTAACATATCTTCTACAGTTTGAATTGTTCTCTTAGACTGACCATCTTTCTGAGGATGATATACAGTGCTGAAACTCAACTCGGTATCAAGACTATGCTGAAGACTTCGCCAGAACATCGAGGTAAACCTCAGATCCCGATCAGATATAATTGAAAGTGGTACTCCATGAAATCTTACCACTTCCTTCACATATATCCTGGCAAGTTGATCAAGAGATAAATCCTCCCTAATAGCAATGAAGTGTGCCGACTTTGTAAGACGATCAACTATGACCCTGATAGCATTATTGACTTTGGATGTTTTAGGATGTCTGGTGACAAAGTCGATAGTGATGTTTTCCCATTTCCATTAGGGTATGGGTAATGGTTGTAACATCCCATTAGACTTCTGTCTCTCAGCTTTAACTTGCTAACAAACCAAGCATCGAGAGACATATTCAGCAATATCTCTTTTCATGCCATCCGACCAGAAGTACTATTTCAGGTCCCTATACATCTTCATGCTTCCATGATGAATAGAGAATGAAGAAATATGAGCCTCATCCAGCAGCTCCTTCTTTAATTCTGGGATGGTAGGAACACAAACCCGATTCCTGAACCTTTTTATTTCATCACAATCAAAGTGAAATTCAGGAACATTTCTCACCTTCTTTTGTAACTCTACATCTTCTTTCCGCGCCTCTTTAATCTTCACATGTATATATGGTTGAACATTCATTTGAGAAAGATAAGAATTTTCCCCTTCCATTATAGTTCCATGATCCATCCTTTCTAAATCCATAAATATTGGATCTTTTTTTATCCTCATCATGGATAAGCTAGCATGGTCTTGTCAACTTAATTCATTTTCCACCTTGTTTGCTTTCCCTGGGTGATAATGAATTGATCAGTAATAATCCTTAATTATCTCCAACCATCTTCTTTGGTACATATTCAGCTCCTTTTGTGTGAAAATATACTTTAAACTTTTATGATCAGTATAAATATCACACCTTTCACCATAAAGATAATGCCTCCAAATCTTTAATGCAAAGATGGCCATAGCTAACTCCAAATCATGAGTTGTGTAAATTTTCTCTTGGATTTTCAACTTTCATGAGGCATAAGCTATCACCATATCATTTTTCATGAGAACACACCCCAACCCCTTCTTGGATGTATCACTGTAAATTACAAACCTTTCTCCACTACAAGGTAGTGTGAGCATAGGTGCACTGGATTACCTTTTTTTTAACTCCTTGAAATTCTCTTCACACTCCTCTGTCCAAGCGAACTTAACTCCTTTTCGAGTCAACCTGGTGAGTGGATTAGATAATCGTGAAAAATCTTTCACAAAACGTCAATAATATCCAACCAAACCAAGAAAACTTCGGATCTTAGTTACAGTTGTTGGTCTCGACCATCTTTCGATAACCTATGTTTTTGCTGGATCCATAGATATCCCCTCTTTTGAGATTATGTGACCCAGAAATGAAACTTTTTAAGCCAAAATTCACACTTGGTAAATTTGGCATAAAGCTTCTCCTTTCTCAGGGTCTTCAATTCAATTATCAAGTGATCTTCATGTTCTTCCTTGATCTTTGAATAGACAAGAATATCATCTATAAAGACTACCACAAACTGATCAAGATAGTCTCTAAAGACTCTATTCATTTTATCCATGAAGATAGCAGGGGCATTAGTAAAATAAAATGGCATCACTATAAATTCATAGTGTCCATACCTTGTACGGAAAGCCGTATTTGGTATATCCTCCCTTTTGACCCTTAATTGATGATACCCTAAACAAAGATCAATCTTGGAAAAGTTTTTAGCTCCACGTAGTTGGTCAAATAAGTCATCAATGCATGGGAGATGATATTTTTTCTTGATAGTGATCTTGTTAAGTTCTCGATAATCAATGCAGAGTCTCATTGATCCATCATTCTTCTTAAAAAATAGAATAGGTGCTCCCCAAGGTGATGCACTAGGGTGTATGAATCCCTTATCAAGATTCCCTTGGATTTTCTTCTTCAATTCCTGCAACTTAACTAGGTCCATTCGATAAGGTGTCTTTCAAATAGGAAAAGCACCCGGTATGATTTCTATTAAAAACTCAACTTCACGATTTGGTGGAAGACCAGGCAATTCCTCCGGAAAGACATAATCAAACTACCTTAAAATGGGCATATTATTAATCATGAGTTTCTCTCCAACCATTTGAGATAAATAACCTTCATTTAGTGGAATCAAGACCCATAGGATGGATGAAATTTCCACCGGAAGGTTATGTTCATCCTTGCATCGATAGACGATCATATATTGATCTAGAATATGAAATGTGACTTCCCTTATTTGGAAATAGATATGAGCTCCATATAAGGAAAGCCAATCCATACCAAGAATAACATCAAATTAAACTATAGGAAGGATCACATGATTTGCAGGAAGCACTTTCCGACAAACTTCAATCAGAGAAGAATTGTAAACTTTTGATGCGACTGTTGTGCCATTAGGGGCTGTCACAGCTAACTCAATATCTAATCGCTAAGGTAATATGACGAAACCCTTAGAAAATTCATCCGAAATAAAGGATTGGGTGGATCTAGAATCAAATAAAACATTTTCTATTTTAGAGTGGGTGGTAAGTGTACCTTTCACCACTTCGTTATCGTACTCGACATCACTGATAGAAATTGCATGTGACTTTCCTATGTCTTTATCCTTAAGAGTTTGTTGATGTAGATCATCATCAACAACCCTTGGATTAGGGAATTGATTGGCATAATTCCCCATTTCCTTGCACTTTTAACATTGAAGTATAGGAGGTGCATTCTGTGTAGACTTTTCTTTGTTCGCATCACTAGAAATATTATTCCCATCATTGCGGCATTCAAATGCCCGATGACCTTCCTTTCCACATTTGAAACATTTACTTGTCCCTTTAATACAACTCCCTTCATGTTTCTTTCCACACATTGAGCATAAGGGAAAAGTCATCTTCTTTTTAGTGTGGTCTTTATATTTCCCTTTGAATTCCATTTTCCTATTCTTATCAAATGCATATGACTGATGGGTTACTCCAATCTCCATCTCAACCATGAGAGCACATCAAACTATTTCCTCATAGCTATTGAAGTCCTTTATGGCTAACACCCTTAGAAGACTTGGTTTTAAGCCACTAAAGAATAGATCGATCTTACTCTCAAGTTGGATTATAATACCAGATGTGTACCTTGAAAGTATTGTAAAATTTTCTTCATAGGTACCAACAGATTCATCATCCTTTTGCTTCAGTTCAAGAAACTCCTTCTCCATCATTGTTCGAAGAATACGAGGGAAGTACTTATTGAAAAATAAGTTCTTGAAATCGTCACATTCCATGGACTTAATTTCGTCTCTTGGCATCGTATTCTTGATAAGATTCCACCACTGATCAGCTTCACCTTACAAAATATATACTGCTAAGATTACTTTATCATGTTTATAACATTAAAGAACTAAAAATATCTTTTCAGTGGTACTGATCCATTGTTCATCCACTAATAGATCAGTAGACCCACTGAATGAGGGTGGACACTACCTCATGAAGGATTCAACAGAATGTTGCTCCTTACTTTTCTCTTTTTGAAGTCCTACATGATTCATATCTTGAGAAAGTTGTGTGATCATGGCTACAAGATTTTTCATTCCAGGTCCCATAACGTTTGGTTGCTCAGGGGGACAATCATTGCATTGCCCATCACATTCCACATTAACACGGTTCCTTCGGGTTCCATCCATTGACTAAAACCAAGAAGAATAGTGTGAGAAACACTAATTATAATAGGAAAACCACATAATCAAGAATAAAATATCACACTTAAGGTATTATCATAGGTTGTTCATGGCCATTTCTAAAACACTAAGATTTTGTTCTATTCTTAGAATTATCCATAGGGTTCTTACTATGGCTTTCACATCCTAGTTTCCAAAGGTTGAATATACCTTTCCTCTGATACCAACTATAACGACCCATACTTTACATATATTGTTATTACTTCAAAATTGAAGCACACTTATTACAACATATAAAAAAACAATAAAAGGACCGTATAGGTATAATGTCTTTAGAAACTGAGAAACATAAACAATTGGTTCATAAATCATCTACACTTCCTCCCTTTTATTTTATCATATATAGAGTTTCTTTTGGAATATTTTACTTAATACCATTCTTCCTGACCTAGGGAAAAGAAAACATACAAAAGGGTGATCTAAAATGCTTAGTAAGGGTAAACAAAAGAAATATCAATAATAAGAACATAACATTTTGGAAATCGTAACCTTCAAAAGAGATCATAATATCATAACATGGGATAAATCATAGTAGTGAAATGTAATCCCAATAATCATAAATTAAAACATGAAACTTTTTGGCATACAAACATAATCATAGAAAATCATTTCTTATTAGTCAAGACTCATTTCCAATACTATCTTAGTAGACAAAGTACATTTCTGAACTGAGTTCACTCCTCATTCTAGTCTTGTATCACTGAACCGGTTTAACTTTTCATTCCAGCCATGTCTATCTCATGAGATATAATTCTTCACCCAATGCATTGGATGGAGATATAGGTCCCACCCATCTCATAATGATACCATTCTTATGTGTGCCACAAGATAAATCATACATCATAGCATAACCGATGTAATAAAAATGAGATTATTAAACATCATGCCATCATATCATAATCCATATAAGATAAAAAGGATTTCATAAAAATAATTCCATCATTTCATAATCAAATTAATGTAAAAATAAGGATAGAAACATAACCCCATATTATCTTAGATGGAAAATAATTTTGATAAAATACTTGAACTTTATTCTTGAGGAAAATATCCTTTCTACTTTAAATTTTTTTTTCATTTCTTAACATTTCATATACATTTAAACTAAAAGAAGTTGATTAAAATAAACTTGAAAACTTATAAAAGAAGCCTCATGGAAATAATGTTCTATGAATCCATTCATTCCGTATTAGTTAAAAAAACATTCTTCTTGTACTTTGGCTGAAAAATTCAAAAAGTACATTGTTCAAAAAATGACAAAAGATTCCTTTCATATCTTTTAATAAAAACTCAAAAATGGGTAAAATTGGGTTTAAACAATTGTAAGAGGATATAAATAGTATTTCATATAGACGAAACATGGATGTGGATGATAAATATTCCCCAGTAATTACCAAAGTATAAACAATCTCGGATAAAAATTGAGATTTCGATATTTTCCCTTATCTTAGGTCCGATTTTCTTCGTACATGTCCTAACCTCCTGTATAATGATTTAAATAATGTTATTGACTTATTACAGAATCATAATCATTGTTATGATATCATATATGGTCATATTCTTATCTTTGTATTTGTAATATTTCGTTGCTACTTGTTATTCAGGTGTTTATTGCTCATTGTTCTTATGCGTGTTTTGTCGAATAAATTCTTATTCTTATTTTTAGGTTATAGATACCTCATTTCCAGAATGGTATTAATTTATTATATATCATATTTATTAATTAAATTCATTTATATAATCATTTTTCATTACAGATCATGTAGAACGAGTCGCATCACATCGTGGAGACAGTAGGCCGTACGTACGCACGAGCGTTGATATAGTTCCCATGATCGTGGAATTGTATTGTAGTGTATGTATACTATTTCAGAACCAATATCACTATAAAATAATAATATATATTTATTATTTACACCATTATACCCATCCATGTAAGGTGGTGGTGGAAAACAGATTACACCACGGCGTGGAGACGATATTCCGTACGTACGCACGCGCAGTGATTTCATTTTCCGTAGGATGGATAAAAGGTGAAATAGGGTTGTTTCATATTTATAATAAAATATAAGTATATTATTGATACTGATGTTATTACTTCATAATGATACAACTAAAGAAGAGGAAGTACAAGAAGAAATAAAGTTGAAATAATCAGTAACATACATTACCTTTTCTTTGAAGCGCCTCTTCTTAACCTCCTCTTAGGGCACTAAAGATGGTCTTTGAAGAAGAAAAGTACATCTAGGATGTTTCTAGGGAAGTGTAGAAGATAAATTGGTAGGGTATGGCCGAGATTTAATTCTCAAAGTGGTGTGAGGAGAAGAGGGAGGAGGTTCCCTTTTATAAGGTAGGAGAGGGGCACCTTAGGAAAAACTTAAAATATTATTTTATTATAAAGTCATATTCTGTTTTTAATATCTCCAAATTGATTTATTTAGAAGCTAAGGTGGGTATGGGTATAAAGCCTCTCAAACAATAGATTTTAGACAAGTTTAGGATACTATTTTAACCTTATCATTTAGATTTAACTTTAAGTTAAATAATTTTACTTTTACCGTGTCTTCTTGTTTTCTTACACTATATGGTTAATAAACTTACTATAACAATCCAAAAGAACCCCAAGTGGTTCATTATTAATATATATCCTTATATAAGTCATTTGGCTGAACCATATATTTTTAGTAATAAAATAATAATTAATAATATCAAATTTTCTTAAAAACTATTTTTCGTCAATTTTGACACTATTTGTTAATTGATTTTTTTTAAATCATAACATCGTGATTAGTTAGACAAAAGTTAATTAAATCAATTCCAACATTTCATAGTAACCTATAAAATTAGTGGAATTCATAAAAATTCTCAAATTACATTTATTTGGTTATTTATATTAACAATTATGTTAATATTTCCTTAATAAGGTAATTACTACATCATCATTGTGTCATAAATAAATTAACTTATCTAGAGTCTAAAAATTATAAATAAAATCCCATTATGTAGGAAGTATTTTTATCTTTATAATTAGTATTTATAGTCGAATTTATCTTATGTATAACCCTATATTAAAAAATTTTAGTTATTAAACATTGATTTTAACTATTTTAATTCTTCTTTAAATAAAATAAAAATAAATGTCCTAATCTAATCCAAGTGTACCTAAAGGGTAATAATTTATCACTAAGGTTGTTTTTGGTCGAAATACACTTATAAAATAGAATTAGGACATGTGTTATGGTAATAATAATATCACTTTTACCCTTAATTTCCCTATTTTCTTTTAACCGTGGTAAAAAAGTAAAAAGGTACTGTTCAAAAAAAATATTTTTATCTTATTGAACCACATTTTACTCATTTATATTAACAATGTCTCTCGGATTTTCAAAATTCCACTCACAGAAGCAGTATAATTAAGTTTTATATAAATTTTCAAATTATCCTAGGAGGTGGATAAAAGACACTGGAAAGTTCAATAAAAGTTTTATATGTCTAAAATTATTATTAAATGACTCCAATGAATTAAATTTTACTTATATAGGTATTATGTTTCAATTTTAACATAAAATAAATTTAAATAAAATAAATAATTATTTAAATAAATAGTCGGTTTTTAAATAGAAACCCAGTGTTTTCAATATTCATCAAAAATTGAAAGTTTTCAGAAAAATACCAAAATTTCACCCTAGGATAACATCGATATTCCAAATCCAAAAATTTAGTACATTTAGACAAATAAAATTTCAAAAATTTGGTATTACTATTCATAACCGCTAGTTTATATAACATATTGTTGTTTAGTGAAACTCGGTATTGCGTACAACATACACTATTGTGGAAGGTCAGGATTGCGTGTAATGCAAGCCAAGTCAGGGACGCATGTAGTGAAAGCTCCTTTTGGTGTAGCGTACAACACAAGACATCGATGAAATTAAAAAGAACATTTTTCATAAAATATCGGGGTGTTACACATTACATCCCATGACAACATTTTCATAGTTGACCTACACCGACAAAAGATAATCCATGCCTAGAATAAAACCACTATTCGGAGATCATCGGTTCCGTCAGACTTTTTATTTGGAGACACATTGATGATTTAGTCATCATTTTGAGGAAAATTGTGCAAGAGTGCTTTTACAAGTTTAATTTTTTTGAAACAATTGTTTTGGGAAAACGGAACCTCATAATCAGACGTCATCTCAACATTTTTTCTTGAAATCATTCCATATAATTTAATAAAATAGTACATAGGAAAATATGAGATGTTACAGAAAGGAAATAATCAAATACAATACAAAATATAATAAAATTACATAGTTATAGGACATAAATATACAAGACCAAAAAGTATAATCTTGAAAGCATAAAAAATAAGAAAAAAATAAGCCTCCATATAACCAACTTTCACCACTAATCCATATCAGTGAGAAGGAAATAATAAAAAAAGATCTACGTGATTCCATGAACTTACCTAATTCCTAAAAAAATAAAAAAAATTTAAATGAAAAATAAGGGGGTGAGAAAAAATCATAGAAGGATACTACCAAAGAATCTAAACAATTTCTATCAATATTCCATTATTATTTTTAACATTAAAACATAACAATTTTATAATGAAATTTTAAATGGAAAAAATTCATCAAAACATCCTTTTGTTTCCTATTAATAATTTAATATTCACATGAATGAATATTATTACAAGTCAATTAAATATAGTATTAAAAAGAATAAACATAATTATCCCTCGAAATACTATACAATAAACAAGTGATAAATCAAATATGAAAGAATACCATTGTGTATAAAACATGTAGACATTGGGCTATAGTCTATAAGAAAACATACCCGGACACATGATGGAGCCCTAATATTATCAAATCATTAATTGAAAAACTGATTCATTCCATATTCTATCAATATAACAAGAATAGCCCCGATTGATGTAAACCCCCTAAGGGTTTCATATGTACATAACATGACACACCAAAGGTTCCCTGTTTTCCATTTCTTCTAAAAAAATTAACAACCATTCTAAAATTTATAAATCATTTTCACAGAATATATTCAATTTTTCAATGCTTGAAAATCCATTTTAGATTAAAAATCATCTTTGAGAAATTTTATCAAACACATAAGGTATATAAAGTATTTTTAAATTAAAAAAAATATTTATAAACGAATAATTCAAATCACCTAAGATGAATTTCATTAAATAATTCTTCCTAAATATCAAATAAATAAACATCAAAAGAATATCAAAGTAATTTACATGAACATTAATAAATTCATGGGTTATAATGATTGTACAAAGAAACCAACCTTTCCAATACAGAAAAACAAGTGGCCTCAAAAAAAAGAGATTGGCATTGAGGATATATGTTCCTCACAAGCCTAAACCAATAAGATACATGTTAAATTATTCAAAAAAACCTCTTTATACATTGATTAAATCCCAGTTGTATTCCATCATAAAAAGGAGATATGAAATAATTTTGAGATATATAAAAAGAATATGAGATCAGGTCAAAAATAAATCTTAACTTAAAGAGATCCATCACAATTTAAAGGAATTTTTCAAATAACTAATGATGGAACCATCAATAGGGGTGGGAAGATGTTATTTTCATCCAAATATTGATTTTAAGTAAATAATATATAAAAAACCAAGGTAAATGGATTAAAATATAAATTTTATATGGTATGGATTACGACACCTGGCCAGGTCAAACGGTTTGTTAATCTATGCGGCAGATGTGTGTCATTACTACCATTAGACAACCTCGTTGCATTATTTACACCATAATTCCATAATTGTATTTAAGAATTTTGTTGAATTTAAATCAATACTATTAATGGACAACTATTTCACATGGTTTCCTAGAGAAGCATGCTTATTTTGAAAAATAAGGATCAAGCCTTGATACCTCCATTGGAACAAATACCCGACAAACACATAGTTTTCCTTAAGACATTAATGGTTTAATAAACCATTCACAATCCCTGAATAATTATTTTGTAACTCACCTATCCACTCCATGTTGGGACCACAATGTTTGACTAACCATGCACCCCAACTGTGCACCAATCATATTTTTCCAAAACATAAGAACATCAACCTATGAATCCTGAAAGTCTTTTGAACATTAAAAGATATTGTGTAATATCAAAATATAAAATTACAACGATCCATAGGGAATAAAAATTTAAGTGAATCAATTTTGTTTATTTATTTTTCAATTATGGATGATTAAATTTGGGATTCTTTGGTTCACATCAAAGACAGCATGTAATATTTTTTATTTTGATGCATGATCCTTGAGATAAGGTCTTGGGGTGTCACATCAGTGAAGTTTAAATAATGGTAGTATTGTAATTAAATTAAATTTAATTATAAAATACTTTAAAAGTTCAATTTTTTAGAGATAATGATATACATAAATCAATATAATGTATATGGATATAGAGTAGAAATATTTCAGACCAAATGGTATAGATAAGGTCACTCCAACTTATATACATCATTTTTGTTGAAGTATGAACCAAAGTGAGATGAAATGGAAAATATAAATTTATTCCTAATTAATAAAAAATAAAAAAGAACATTTATGGATTTTGAGAGGGAAATAATATACATTTTTACCTATATATAAATTAAATCATAAACTATCTCTATTTTAAAATGTCATTGAGAAATAAAAACATAACATTAGTCATAAATTCCATGAAAGACAATTATCCTATTGTATAATAAACATAACCAAATGAACCAAATAATTTAGATACCTTTTATTATATGTACACATTTATACTCTTCAAAATTATACATTCATTATAAATATATCTTTGTTATTGTTTATTTTCAACATTAGATGTTTGAAATATTGATTATTTCATACATGTTAAATAATGACGATGTAAATCCTAATTAATTGATACTATGATGAACATTAGTTGATTATTAATGGAAGTGAAGTAAATTTATTTAGTGTTATATAAAATATCATGTTTATTTTATGGAATGTATGAGTAAGGTTTGCAAGAATAGAAACCCTGATGATCATATTTCGAACAATTTTCTAGTTAATATGAGTTATGTTATGATGAGTAATTTTATATCCCCTATCCATTAACACATTATTATAATATATTACTCCATAATATCATAAATTATTATTATTAAGGTATTAATACTTATTGTAGGTTAAATTGGTGGTGTTGGTATAAGATCACTCATGTAGGTGGTTAAATCCACAAAACAAATATGTTATACTTATGAATGAGTAAGAGTATAAAGTTATATAATAGTAATATAATTTTAATAGAATCATAAAGATATTAACATTGAATCATTATAGATTAAAATGATATATATAAGTTGTTTTCATGATATTATAATTAAACAATATAGATAATAAATCTGATTCTTAGTTGATGAATTCACTCCTCGTCATGGGTTCCCTTGGAAAAAGGGATTCTGGATTCCTTATTAGAAATATAATATACCCAAAATCTAATAAAGATTCTTTTAATTCAAAATTTCTTATATTCATGTGATATTTAAATCATTTATGTGGTTTTTCATGGGAAATATATGGGTACTTTTATAATAAGTTATCAATGGGATTCACATATATATTCATTTAAAAATGTGTAATGTTGTTATTTTAAAAGGTAATTAGATAAAAATATGAAAAATAATTTATATGGGTCATGTATCTCCTCATACAAACAATTCATAGAAATGTTTCAAAATGTTTAAATACATTATCAATTAGTTTCATCCTTTTTATCTTATTTTAACCCTGTTATATTAAGCCAATTATTACCTTGATAATATTGATGCAATGATTAAATATATAGAATGCATTTAATCCAATTAAACTTCAAAATATGATAAATAAAATTATGATTTAATATATATAAATATACACATCTATCATCTCTTTTAAAATATTAACATTAAATTACTTTTCCAAATAATTAAAACATTATGCAAACAAATGACCAAAGATTACTTTTCTAGTGCCTTTGGAATCATGGAAACATAAAAAATGATACATAAGTGAGATACATTATCTCCCACTTGGTTATTATTTATTATCACCCGTCATAGATACAAAAAAGAAAATTCATATCTTCATAACATGGGGAAGGAAACATAAAAATGAGTTAGCTCAAATGATCAGTAAGGGTAAACAATGGAGATATGTAAGTATAATCATTAGTATAAGGGTATAATAACATGATCATGAAAATAGAAGATCATACCATGCATATAAAAGATCATATATATGAATCTTGTATTAAATATTGGTAGTTCATAAGATACGAATCATATTGAAATAAAAAACATAAGTCATGAAATCATAACATATGAATGAAACATGGGATTGTGGAAGACCCATAAGAATATATAATTATTTTCATAGTAGTCAAGGAGTTGCTAATGAGACCATCTTAGAGGATAATGTCCTTTCCCAAACTGGTTTCAAACCAGATTCCAGCCCTGTGTTACTGAACCACGTTCACTCCCCATTCCATCCATATAATATTAATTTTAGTTTTCTTCCTATTCAAGGCATGTAATATTGAACAAAGTTAATTTTTCATTCCATCCATCCCAATATCCTGAGATATAAGTCTTTACCCAATGCATTAGAGGGATATATAGGTCCCGCCCATATCATAATGAAATAATACAAACATGTTCCACAAAATTAAAAAGCAATCACATCATAACCAATTATATTAAAAGGGTATAATTAAACAAATAAACATGTCATATATTATGAAAAAATATACACATTTCATAATTATTTCTTAAAGTGCATAACCATGGAAAGTGAAACATATTTCAGAAACATATAACCCATGAAAGGGAAATGGTTTTCATAAATATATTACCCCGGAAATAGAAATGGGTTTCATAAAGACCGTGGCATTAAGAATAACACATTCATTGAAATAATGTGAATGAAACCATTATATCATTTCCTATAATGGAATGAGTAACATCAACTTATGTCATATTATATGGAAAATAAATTTGAAATATCTTTAAAACATATTTATTAAGGAAATTTTTTTTTCTTCATTGAAAAATATTTTTAACACCTAAAACCATCTGAAAATCATTTTCTTAGAAAATACCTTGAAATCTTATAAATATGACTTGAGATAATTTTGATAAAATTTTGTCAAGAAAATTAATAAAGTAAGCTCCAAAATATATTTTTTAAAACTTTTAGAACACTTTGAAATATTATAATGAAACATTAAAAATGTTTTGAAAACCTTTTTACTTGAAAACATATGAAGGAAGCATGATTTATATTTTGAAAAACCTTTCTCTGAAATTGCTTTGAAAACTTATAAATAAGGCTAGAAAACAATTCAAAACAAATATTTCTTTAAAATTTTATAAAATAGTCATGAATTTTTTTTGAAAATTTTATTTATTCAAACATAATTTTAAAAAATGTTTTCTTAAAAATTATCCTTTTAAAAATTTAAAGTAAGCTTCAAAGAAATGATGATGGGTAAATATGTACATGTTGTATAAGGTAAAAAGAATATTCATTTTGTAATGTAAAAACTTTAGAAAAATTCCTTGATAAAAATGTGAAAAGAATATTCCTTTGAATATAATGTTAAAATTAAAAAGGATAACAATTTGTTTTAAATATTACAGGAGAATGATTCAATATTCTTGGAAGACTTTTTTAGAAAACATAGATTTCTATCTAAAGAGAGGGTAATGTTGGGCTTTCATAAAAACACTTTCTTAACATTCTTATGTACTAAAAAGTATAAAAACAGTAAAACAACATGAATATACATATGAGAATAAATTTAAGGAATTTTCATGAGATATGGATCATAATATTTCATCAAAGGAGCATAATCATTAACAATATCAAAAAGTGCTAAGATTTGTTCAGTAAACACTTACCACTTGTTTACATGGGATCATACACTCCATGAAAGAAATGAATATTAAATGAAGTTTAAAATATCGTGAAAAAAATTATATTCATGATATAACATATAAAATGTAATTATATACACATCAAAAAAATAATTTAGGTGCATAACAAAACCTGAATCTCAAAGAAAGCCAATTCAGACAAAACTATTATACCGATATAGTAATTTTTTTATATTTAAACACCATGAAAATAAATTTCATAGAATGGATAAATAAATACCTATAAATTAATCAATAATAATAATTTATTACATCCATATAAACTATAAACACCACATAAAAAGAATGGTTGGTGAAAAAAGCATATATCTCCTCGAAATAAAAAGTGAGATGAAATCCCCTTACCTTGTGTCTTGAATCTCATCATACTCATTCATAACTCTTATATAATAATAATACGTTTACTATAAATCTATCAAAGAGAAATATAATTACATCTAATACCATATATGGTTTTATTATGGCCTTCTATTACCTGATTCTTAACAAATCTATGTTAAGGTTTCACTTCGGGTAATATATTCTTTGTTGTTCGCTTGTGTCTTAATTTGTTATATATTTGGTCCTGATATGTATATCATGAATCCATAATGTAAAAAAATTTATAAATATAATTTATATTCAGTATATTTTTATTATAATATTCTATATAATATAATGGAAAAAATTGGAATACACCGTTCTTGGAGATGACAAATCATGTGTACTTATGAACATTGTTTCCATTTTTATTATCATATTGAAAGAAAGAAGGTAAATGAAATATGTGTGTATATATATATCATTATAAAATTACCTTTATTATATCATACATATTAAATAAACCCATACTTAACACATTCCATGAAGTGTATGAATGAATCACATTGCTTTGAGGGAGCAGTAGTCTACACTTCCTCAAAAGCAATTATAATATTAACAAAAAATGGAAAGTATAAAGGCATGAGATATAAAATAATTAAATAATATTAAATAAATAATAAATATAAGTTTCCATCAGAATTTTTACAATGAGATAAGGTAAATGAAAAAAGAACCCTCGTAGCTTTGTGAGGCGGTAGTTCATCGTATAAGTAAATTGTTTGTTTATCACATATTAGATGGAGGTGTGTGTATGTGTAGGTCAAAAAATCATAGAAAAAATCTAGAATAATGAGGATACTAGTTATTATATGAAATCTTGTAAAAAAGTGATTGTAGGCGTGGATAAAGAAAATAGAATAATTTGACATGATAGAATATGTTACCTCTTAATCGGGTATCTTCTTTTAGTTTGTGCCAAAAGCAATCCTTGTATTGATGTATGCACAAATGGAGGCCTCAAGGAGAAAGAGAAGGATTTTTGGATGTTTATTTGGAATTTCATGTCAAAACCAGATTGTTTTTAGAGGTGTGAAGAAGTGGTAGATGTGGTGTCCATTTATAGGTAAGGTAAAGGACACACTTGGCATTTTTTAAAATAAGTTCGGTGTACCCACATTTTTACAAAAAAAGTCATACCAAACAATAAAACCAAAAAAATGGGAGATTAAATTCCGAATATGTTTCTTCCAAAAGGTTTTGGAAAATTTTATATGTTGTTTTGGGTCTTAAATATATGGTTTAGTCCTTAGTTAAGCTTAATTTTACCTTAATCAATGTAATTAATTTTAATTATTTTCACTGATATTTTTTAAAAAAATATAAGATAAAATTATTATATATTATAATTTATTATAATTATAAGTATGGATCCCATTTTTAAAAATTATAATCACATAAGTGGTTGGAATTAATTTCAAAATAATCCCACTGAGGGGACGACACTATAGGGTTTTAAAGTAGAAATGTCCAAACTGTTTCTATGTTTTTATATCCAATTTCAAAGTGAAATTGATTCCAATGACCTAAATTGGACTAATTAATAAAAATATTATCCAATTAATATTTTAATCTAATTTTAAATATAATTTATCTTTACAAATAAATTATATGAAAATGTAGTTTTGAATTAAAATCTGATATTTTTCACTATTCCTTAAAAAGTAATGTTTCTCAGAAAAATGCAAAACATTCTCCCGAAGATAATTTTAACATCTAAATAAAAAAAGGATGTTTATTTTATCCAATTAAATTTAAAAATATCTATAACATTATTTTTATAATTCATCACATAAGGACATTATAAACATTACATTTGAGAAAATATTATTTTTAAACATATAAGGAGTCTACCAAGAATTATATATTTCATAATCAATATGTTTTATTTTTATAAAATAATTATAATTTTTATAAAGGTTTTTTTCATTATTCATATAACTCTTTCTAAAAACTGTATTATAATTATATCATTTAGATAATTATAACAATAAAAAGATATTTCTTAGAAACTCAATGTTGCTTGTAATGTAAGTCAAGTCGGTGTAGCATGTCACATATGCCAACTCATTTTTTCATGTAACATAAACAATGTTGCATTCTAACCATGGTGTTCTATATAGAGAATGCTACAATATATGTTTTTTTTAGTTCATGATTAAGTTGTTGGTGTGTATAAAAAATCCAAACATGGTAAATTAATGTACAATAAACAATTTTCAGTGTTAAGTGAAATGAACAATATCACAAAGGTTAAATTATTTCAAGAAAATTAATTAAAAATAACAGGGTGTTACATTATACCCCCTTAATATGAATTTTACCATAGAAATTATTCTAGATTATTAATGGTTTAATATTCATAGAAACCCACATCATAAAAATGGATACTAAAAGTTACCATAAGAATGAAAAGTTGGAATTATAATTGTTTCCCAAATTAATATATATCTAGGATTCCACATAAGAGATAATAGGTTGAGAGTGAGTATTATAAATGGAGGAAAATCATAAATATTTATAGGGAGTTATTGAGGTAATTAATCCCAAACAAGTGAATTTTCAAAGAAAAGTTGAGGGCCTCAAATTTATAAACCTATGATTATTTATAAAGTCACCAGTTCAATAAAAAGTAATGTATTAGGAGATTTTTTTATCATTATACTATATTTGAGTAATTATTTTATTGAAAATGAATATAAGGAAATATACTTACTTTATATATTTCTTTCAACAAAATTTCAACCTTTGGTTGAAATTTTAACTATTTATAATTCATCCATCACTTCATGAAATATATGACTAGAAATTAACATTGATGCCTGAAGCAATAAAATAAAATTTTAATATATATCAAGGACTATAAAATAATGAAAAGTATAACTATTAATATATAACTATACTTTAAAATCAATGTGGTAAATACTTTAATCTCTCAACATAAAAAGTAACATTATTGATTCATCGTAAATAATTATTCATCATGAATAATTATACATTAATTTGGATATCACATAGGCCATTGGTAGCCTGAAAACCTTATCATCCTTAGATTATTGGTTCATGACCCACAACCTAGAAAGAATTTATTGATTTTCACCTGACATACATGATTTCCTTTTATGAAACTATAGTAATATAATTCTTAAAATATATTTACTTCCATGAAAAAAGGTTAATAACTAAATAGCCATTTAACTATGTTTTTCAATACAATATAAATAAATAATTCCCTCCTTCCCTGATTAACATAGGATATTCATGAATGGTTAACCTTATACCCCCTAAAAAATATTAAAATCCAATTATTTATAAATAATTTCATAAAATACTCTTAACATTGATCCCCCATATATCACAAAGTATGTTTTGGTTTACACATTACAAACATGTGAATACCCTGGTGGTGAAATATCTTGGAACATGTTAACAACGTAAATTTCCATAAATAATTTTTGAAAACATGAAAGATTTCGTATTCCATATATTACTAGACATTTTCCATTAATATAAGAAGTTGTAAACCTCATCCATAATAGCGTGAACTACTTATCCATAGGTCCTTAATTAGTTCCAAGGTAATCAAAACCATCAAATTTACTTATTCATATACCACATATCATTATCCAAAGAAAATTATCATAACATAAGGAATATATTGAGGGATTTATTTCATTTAATTAGGTATTTTCTATGGACATCACTTTACCATTATATCACTTTTCTATTCCATCAGATCAATTTGGTGCGTTCCTCTAAATCTAAAGCGAAAAACATTAACTGAATAGTCCCTATATAATTCACCTTTTAAATAAAATAATTATTGAATCCAAATACATAAAATCATTTATTATTCCACTTAAACTTTATTCCATTAATAATGATACCTAGTCTTATAATATAATACCTCTTTCTTTCACATTTCATCTATTGTCTTGTCATCATCAACAATATAACCATTACTCATATCACCTTATTGGCCATATTTTAGATATTTACTCTTGGTACATTGATTTACATAATGAAAATTTATTTCATACTTAAAACACATAACCTTAAATGATATCTTAGGAAGTACAATATTCTAATCTATTTCATTAACTGAACACATCATTTTTCCCTTACAGTTGCTTGCTTTGTGTCTCTTATTTCCATAGTCAAAACATCTTCTTATTACTATAAAACAATCACTTAGGGGATTATTTCCACATTATTGAGATAATAAAACAAAATATTATTTCCTCCAAGGTCTCTACTACATCAAATCTCATTGATATCCATCTTTCTTTTCCTTGGTGAGTCCAATAATTAATTAAGATACACGTTGTTAATCATGTTCTGTGAAATGTGATTACGTGTGATCACTACATCCTTCACTCTAGAGATCATCCCACTTAAAATATTATCATTAAATCATCCATAACATTCAATTTTAATCGAGTTTCTTCCATTTCAAACCATTGACTAAAACCAGAAGCATAATGTAAGAATTTCTTATCACTATAGAAAACCACATTTTCATTAAAAGAATTATGATATAGGATTTATAAATCATTACACATTATTTAGTATATGACACCATAGGTTGATCCTAGGTTATTCATTGATAAAGTATATTAATGTCATTCATCATGGTTTGTGAAATTTTTTTGAATTCCCAAAGCATATCCCATGGGAGTGTCAAAATATGTATGCATCAAGCCCATTTTAGTGTATAAGATTACCCCAAATTAGGAACGAAACATATTGTTGGATTTATTACCCCTAGGTACATATTTCCTAGTTCATCAAACTATTTTAGTATCTAGAAATGGATTAGTTGATAGGAAACCACAAAACCTATCCATTACCAAAATTAACAGACATATTCCTATAATTTTAATTATCCTCAGACTTATACCAATACATGTCCTTAGGTTTCTCACTATGGTTTTATAATCCTGTCTTCAAATGTTTAAGTAAACCTTTTATCTGATTACAACTATAGAGATCTAAACTTTTCATTCATTAACATTACAAAAATATTGTAGAATAAAAATAATATTATACAATAAAATTCCCAACGACCGTACTAGACTGGTGCCTTTAGAAACATGGAAACATAAACATTGATACATAAGTGAGAAACATTATCTCCCACTAGGTTATTCCTGACTACAAAACTTCTTAGACACATAAAACATAATATATAACTTCATAACCTATGGAAAGAAGCATAAAATGGGTGACCTTAAATGACTAGTAAGGGAAAAAAAGGAGATATGTAAGCATAATCCGGAGCAAAAAGTTATGATAACATGACCATGAAAATAAAAGATCATACTCTTCATATAAATGGTCGTATACATGAATAATTTCATAAGGATTATTAGTTCATAAGAAATGAATCATAATAAAATAAATAAAATAATCCATGAAATAATGACAGAGGAATGAAACATAGAATCGTGGCAGACGCATAAGAATATATAATGATTTTCATAGTATTCAAGCCATTGATGTCTGGACCATCTTAGTAGATAAATTACTTTACTAAACTAGGTTCACACCCCATTCTTGCCCTATTTTAATGAACTGAGTTAACTCCCTATTCTACCCTAGTAATAATGAACCATGTTTATTTCCAGTTCCAGCCCTGTGATACAGAATCAAGTTCATTTCAAACTCCATACATTTCTATCTTATGAGATATAAATATTTACCCAATTAATTGGAGGTATATATAGTTCTCACCCATATAATAATGAAATCATACATACATGTTCCATAGAATCATAAGAAATCATATCAAAACCCATGAAATGGAATGGGTTTCATAAACATATGAACATATCATGACCAATTGAAAAACATGTATATTTTTTAATAATTTATTTAAAAGCATAAATTGTGGAAGAGAAATTGATTTCATAAATCTATAACCCATGAATGGTAAAATCATTTCATAAACATATAACCCTTGAAAGAGATATGGGTTTCAAAAATACCTTGACATTAAGCATAACCAATTCTTAAAAAGAATAAGAATAGAACCTTTAGATCATTTCTTAGAAGGGAATGTGTAACATCAACAGATTCCATCTTATATGGAAAATTATTTTGAAATATATTTCACAACATTTCATGAGTAAAATATTATTTCTTCCCTTAAAATGTATTTTTAATACGTAGAACCATTTAAGATCATTTTGTTATAAAATGCACTGGAAATATATAATTAATACTTGAAATCATTTTGAAAAACTTATTCCATGAAAATTTATAAAATAAGATTCAAAATATTTAATTTTCATTATAAACACATTGAAGTCTTATAAATAAAGATTGAAAATGTTTTCAAAACAATTTTATTGAAAGTACTTTGAAAAATCGTAAACAATTCTAGAAAACATTTTGAAAACAATTTCCCTTTAAAACTAATAAAAGAAGATTGAAAACATTTTGAAATCAATTTTCCTTGATAATTACTTTTATAATCCAATTAATTAAATATTAACATTTTAAACAATGAAAATTATTATTCAATGAAATGATGGTGGGTAAATCCATACATGTCATAAGAGGTAAAAGAGAACATTCATTTTTTATGATAAAAGGGTTAAAAAGTTCTTGTTCTAAAATCAACTAAAAGATTACTTTGAAGTGATTGGTAAAATAAAAAATGTTTAAAAATTTATTTTTATGATTATAGGTGAATGATAAAATATTCTTGGAAACACTTCATATAAAACTTATATTTCTGACGGAAGAGAGAGTAATATCGGGATTTCTTAAAAAACATTCTTAAAAATATTATGTACCAAAGTGTATAAAAATAATACCAATATGTGAATATATTATGAATATATATTGGAAAATAAAATTCATTAATGTTGTTGATATATGTATTGTAATACTTCATCAAAAAGGCATAATCATTAACAATCTAAAAAAGCGACAAGATTGTTTCAAAGAACACTTACCACTTGGTTACATGAAATAAAATCCTCCATGTAAGAACATAAAATTAAAAGAAGTTAAAAATAAAAAAAAATATATTCATGATATAATATTTAAAATAGATATATATAAACCTTGAAAAAGAATTTAGGTTCATAACAAAACATAATTCTCAAAGAATAAAAGTTGAGACAAAATAATTTTACCAATTTCGAAACTTTTTTAATTTAAACCCTTTGAAAGAAAGGTAATAGAAAGGATATGTAAATAAACATAAATTTAACTATAATAAATATTTATAACATATATAGTCATTATACACCCCCATAAAAGGAATGGGTGGTGAATAAATCATGCATCCCATGGAAATAAAATATGAGATGAAATTATTTTACATTGTGTCTTGACTCTCTTCAAATTCAGGCACACCTGATGTATAATAAATATAAATTGATTAAAAATGTATCAAATAACCATATTCTAAATTATAATACCATTAATTTATTTATTATGTATTTATATTACCCTATTGCTAACAATTCTACGTTATGGTTTAACTTCAGGTAATATTCACTTTGTTTTTCGCATTTGTCTTAATTTATTATATCTTTGGAACTTAAACTTATATCCTGATTCAAAAATTTGAAATATCATATATATATATAATTTAACATAATTATATTTATATTATAATAATATAAATAATATTAACGTATGAAAAGGAATACACCATTTATGGATATGTTAAGTTGTACGTATGCATGAATGTTGTTTCCATTTTTATTTTCATTTTGAAAGAAAGAAGCTAATTGAAATATGTGTATATATATAAGGATTAAATTATATTTATTATGTCATATATATATAATATATATTCACTAAATACATTCTTAATACATTCCATGTAGTGTATGAACAAATCACATCGCTTTTAGGGGGTGGTGGTCCACACTTCCTTAAACGAAATTATCGTATTAATGAAAAATAGAAAGTATAAAGAAATGTGTTGAAAAATAAGTAAATAATATTAAACAAATAATAAATATAATATATAGAATATATAAAAATATTTTCCATCATAAATCCCACCATGAGAGGCGGTAGGGGAAAAATGAACAATCATCATGTCGTGAGGCGGTAGTTCGCCATACATGTAAATAGTATGTACATTTCCCTTTAGATGGAGGAGTGTGAAATTGTAGGTAAAAACCATAGCACAAAAAATTATAGAATATTGAGGATACTGGTTTTGTTATGAAATAATTTAATAAATATATTTTAGGGTTAGAGAAAGAAAATAGACAAAATTATCTTGAAAGAAGATGTTACCTCTTAATCAGGTAACTCCTTTGGGTTTGTGACGAAAGGATTCCTTGGATTGATTTATGCCAAAATATAGGCTTTAAGGATTAAGGGAGGGATTTTGGAAAGTTTAGGAGGAATATATTTTAGTAAAATAAGTGTTTTGGGACGTGTGATGAAGAGGTATACGTGGTGGCCTTTTGTCGAGAAGGGAAAGGACACACTTGACATTTTTTAAAATAAGTTAGGTGTACCCACATTATTATATAACAAAATCATATAAAATCATCCAAACTCTATAATTTAAGGTTAATGGACGAATACTTCACATAAAAGTTGTTTTTAAAAAGTTTATAAGTTGTTTTAGTCTTAAATTTAAGATTTAGTCCTTAGTAAAGCTTAATTTTAGCTTAATTAATGTAATTAATTTTAACTACTTTCACTAATATTTTTGGTCAAAATAAAAGTTTAAATTTTAAACATTATAAATTAAGTTTATTTAAAATATAAAATCTATTTTTGTAGATTAAAATCACAAAAATGGAATAAATTAATTTAAAATTAATCTCACTGATGGGACGACACTAAGGGTTTTGAAAGTAAAAACGTCCAAACTCTTGTTATGTGCTTTTACGCAATTTAAAAGTGAAATATATTCCATTGACATAAATTGATTTAATTGATAAAAAAATTATATAATTAATCTAGTAAAGTAATTTAAAATCTAATTTAACCTTATAAATCAATTTTATGAAAAATAAGTTTTGACTTAAAAACAAGTATGTTTCACTATTCATCCAAAAAATGAGGTTTCTAATAAAAAGACCTAAAATTTACCCAAAGATAATTTAGACATTATAAATTCAAAAATGAATTTTATTTTATCAAATTAAATGTCCAAATTCATCTGAAATTAATTTTATTATTTTTCACAGAAGGATATTAAAAGTAGTTAATTTGAGAAAATATTATTTTTAAACATAGAAGGACTTTTCCAAAAATTATATATTTCATCATAAATATGTTTTATTTTTATAAAAACATTATCAAAAATATTTTACAAGTAGTTATTTATATTACTATTACTACATTTAAGAACTAGATTATAAATATATTGTTTAATTAATTATAACAATAAAAAGACATTTCAAGGAAACTCAGTGCAGTGTGTAACATATGCCAAGATAGTGTGGTCTGATATATATTCAATGTCAGCTATTCATATGACATACACCAAGTCACAAGAAAACCTTATTTTTTGTATAGTGAAAGCTGGAATTTATTTATTGTTTAGTGAAAAATTAAATTTGTGTGGCATAAAACGCAAGCCAAATATAGTGATTTAATTTAAAATAAACTATTTTCAGTGTTATATGAAATGCAAAATATCTCAAAGCCTAAATCAAATAAAAATTAGTAATTCAAAAAATCTCAGGGGTATATATATATATAATGTTTTTAGTAAAAAAATAATTTTAAAACATTATGCTTTGTTTTTCTTATTCCACATCAATTACTAATTAAGGATTGATTAATTTGTTATAGTTGTATAATACAAATGAAAACAAGTACAAAATTTATTATCCATCACAAAATGATATAATATATAATACATATAAGAAAACTATTATAATCTAAAAAAAAAATTTAATGTTATAAATTACATGATATACATTATTCAAAAGTGATCAATTTAATTTATTAAGATAAAAATACCAAATACCTAAAAAAAATATTAATTGAACAATATAATTTTTACATTAAAGATGATTATAACAAAACACCATTAATTAATTATTGAATGCATATTTTATTTTATTTATTGATTGGTATAGAAATCATTCTTTGAATTTCATAAATACATCAAATTACTCCTTAATAAGAATAAAATTTTTATGAAACACATAAAACACACAAACACAGATATATATATATATATAAGCCTCATTAACTATTATATTTTTCATTACATATAATTTTTGAATTATATTATTTCGAATTACAAAACATACCAATTGAATATATCTGACCACCAAATATTCCAAAACTATATTTTTAACAACCATATAACCAAAAATAATATTTCGAATGATAGTAAATATAATGATCATATTTTATTCCTATAAATAGTCGTACATATATTGATAAATTAGTACATTATATTAATTTACATCTCTATAAACATGCTTAATATATTTAAAATTCATTTATTTTTCCCATAGTTTCAATTGGTGTTATGATCATCAGGTCAAACCATAATAGTAATTATTAAAAATTCATATTCTTTTTTTACATGAGTATTTATTCCATATATAAATTTCTTAATTTTATTAGAAATTTTGTTCTCATAATATATTGATTTTTATATTTTATTTTTATATTTCATCCCTATAAAAAACTTAGTTGTTTATTTATTTCTATATTTTTTGTGAAATAAGAAATTCAACACCATATTTATTTGAAGAAACAAATACATAGAAAAATCATGTGATCGCACAGAACTCATGAATAATTAATTATTATTGTAAACTCATGTAAGAATAAACAATGAATGACAATAATATTACAACCATAGTTTTTATTATATTGGGTTTATTTTCAACTAAATAGTTATTTAATTCATATGAAGAATCATGTAGCATGTGTGAGGTAGTGATGAGTTAGTGATATTGTTATTCACTATTCCATACACTAAATTGTTATAATTTCTGTGATGATCCTTTTTTACATAATTTAATATCAAATTGGTCAGGGTATAAGAGAATTGGTATTTCTTATAGGTATTCACCTAGGAGATTAATTATTGAAAATATAAGTAGGAACACTTTATTGTGTTCTTTATTTCATGAAACTTTAAACTTAAATTGTATTTGTAGGCCTTAATATTAGAAAAATAAATTCAATAATTATTAATACAATATTGATAGAGTATAAGTTGAAATATTAAGGATATAGTCACTGTGAAAATGTATATTGTGTTTTAACATTGGATTTTAATTGTGAAGTATGGGGAGGCCAACTATGCTTTTTCTGAAAGTTATAATGAATCTCATGTAGAAATAATTTTTTAAAACGTTATGAAAATAATCATCTAAAATAAACAATTTTTTATTTGTGAGAGAGATAAGATTAGAAAATCCATATATAAATTGAAATTCCTATCCATGGGTAATTTAGAGTTCATGGTATTAAAGGATAAAACATTAGGATTTCTAGAGATAATTTATCATGTATGGTGATAATTTCACATGATTCTTTGATGAAATATTTTCACTGGGAGATTCTATATTTTGTGTTTCTTTGTGTCACATGCTATGATTGGTAATTTTAAATGTTTATAAATTTTTTTTAAGTAATCACCCTACAAAATTGTTTTAATTTTAAGAAGTTTTATTTATATTTTCATACTTAGTTCTTCTATAACTACTTGGAAGTTATTTTTCATGATTTACTAAAACAAATCTAATTCAATAGGGGTTATTTGATTGGTCATAAAACAAGGGATAAATTATAATTATAGAGATGTTATTTAATATAAATTTTTAATTTTAAAATTATAATATTAGAAATAAGAGTGTATTTGTGCTCTGAAAATTTTAAAAGACATCACACACAAAACTATAGATCAAGAAGAATATTCAAGATTAAAGATTACGAAATATCCAGTGAAGAATGTTGAATATTTGGTATTTATTAGTTAACTGTGATTATAAAAAATATAATTGAAGTTTATGATTGGATAGAGATATTGTTTTGCATATATATGATGATTTGAAAGTGAATAATGAAGTATCGTGAATAACACCATTTCTATTTAGTGATATTTTTTTGAAACCTTGTGAAATTTAACCATGTGTAAAATTTATCCATGTATTTTACTTTAATGACCTTCATGGAAGAGGGGAGGAGGATACTGAATGTGGATGTTCATTTATCTCCTCCTGAATCTTGTAACCACCCATTAGTAAAGTAGTGGTTAATTGGAATATTAGCATATTGTGTATGTGTAATCCTTGTATTTGTCCTTTTATGGGATAATGAATTATTTTTTTGTTAAATATTTCTATTTTTTTCTATTTATTATGCTTAAAATTATGTTTTAATTATCTTTATGGCTTCAATGGAAAATTTTAAATCATTAATTAATTACAATTATAAATCATAGGGAGTTATAGTACTCAAGGTAGTATTGTAAGGGTATCTTGAAGAGCTTGATTTATAGATAAATTAGAATAAACAATTATAGGCTTAATGAAGGATTATTTGGGCTATGATGATAAAATTGAATATGAACATGGATTTCCTAAGAATGTAATGTAAAATTTATAAATTAATATTGAGAAATTTAAAGTTACAATGAATTAAAAGTTGAAAATTAAAGAACAGAACATGATCATTGATGATCAGGATACAAATGTGAAGTACAATGTAAAGAATATATAAATTATTAATGAATAAGTTGGTTCATTAAGAAAGAGACTTTTAAAAGAATTTTAAATATTTTTTTTGATAAATAAGCTTCATTTTGGGAAATTTTCATATCATGTTTTGAATAAAAGGGAAGAATGAGGTATATATCAATTTATATAAATTATTAGTCCCCATAGATCTAATTAAATAGGTGAAATTGTTATTATTTATGATGATAATACATCAAAAAATGTATAAACAAATGATGATTATATGGAAATTAGAAAAATAAATGAATATGTCAACTATCAAGAACTTATCCAAAACCATGGAGCTATAAAAAATCTATAAATATGTTGGGAGAAAATGATAAACATATTTTTTTTCAAAACACAAAATTTCAATTTTATGGATTTGTAGGATAGTCTATGACTTATTATATGGAAACTAAATGTTTTATCATTTGTGAAGCTATTTTAAGTTGAAAAGGGATATTTAGATAATATTATTCATATCATAACATAAATTATTTCTATAGTTAAAATTGTTATCACAAATTTTTTTTGGCACAAATCATTAGATTATAGGGGAATATAGAAATATCATATTATTGAAGATACAGAAATTCGTATCAAAGGAAACCTGAATAAATTTCCATTAATAAAAGGTTGTATACTTTTTAATAAGATAGTTTGATCTTATTTCTTATATTTTGAATGATGAGAAGATATAACTTAACACTCAACTCATTACAAAACATATTTTAAGTAGAAGAAGAAAATTTTGAAAGAAAATTTTGATTAAATAAAAATAAAACCAACAAATAATATCAACACAAAGATTCTAAATGGAGGGTGTTCATCTCTTATGATATATAATATGATTTTATTTGAAAATATTCTGTTTATTTTAGATATAATACTTTATATAATTGATTATGGAACATTAATGATTAAAGTAATTGTAATGATTTGGATAATTCATAAAAAATTAAATAATTCTACTATTCTTTATATTGATTGACATTATAATATTTTTTTAGTGTAATTCATCATTTCTATTTATTTTTATAAATTGAATTCATTTGGAAGGGATGCATAATCAATGTAAAATATAAAAATTATATATTTCAAGGTTGTGAGAAAAAAATATTTATCGGCTGGCTAATAATGAGAATTAATTTCAATAAGAATGTAATATAGAAAGTATTTTTGATCTAGATTCTATTCTGTTATAGTCAATAATGTATGGATATTTCTTGGAAATTAAATGTGGTTATAGATATTCTTAATTTTATGTGATATCAAGAAAAAATATTTGATTCATTTTGTTGATGAATGATGTGTAGAAATATTTACTCTCTAAATAATAAGAGTATCATGTTTAGTTAATTTGGCTCAAAATGATGTGAATAATTAAATTAGTGAGTCAAGAACCTATGGTGAGTGGTATTTCATTATATTATTTTGATTATTACACTAATATTGGTAGTTACATGTTGATACGCTTAAAAAATAAAAGTGAAGGATTTCCTAAAAATGATTTAGAGTTGGGAAGAAAATAATAATGAAATAACTATTAAAATTTTAATATCAAACAATTGAATATAATACACTCCATATGAGGTATTATATTCTCTATAAAATAATGGTAATAAAAAAATCATTAATAAGCATCCCTTAAAAATGGGCCTTGCGAAATATGACATCATATGGAACCCTATACCCACACACTCGAGTTTAAGGAAAAAAACATATACTTTTAAAAATCAACATTAATGCCAACTGAGATGACTGAAGTTAAAAATAAAAAAATTTAACAAATCACTACATCTTGCAATAATCTCATACAACACAGAGAACATTTTGGTATAGTGTCTTTTAGGACGAGTTATATAGGCATCTTATTTTATATAAAATGTAAACATTTATCCATAATGTAATCATAGTAGTCCCCCTTCTTAAATTCTCATTGGTTACACTCATCTTCATAATTTGGTGAAGTAAACTAAATTAAATAGATGAGATGAAATTCATAATAAGTGTTAACATAAGTGATAATAATCAAAGCCCTTATATGAGGATAAATTGGGCATATTAGTGCTGGAAATCATTTTTTTTTAATTTTAAAAAAGCCGGTTTAGGGTAACCGGTAACTGAACAACCAAACACAAAAACACATCAACCGCGGGTCTAGCGAAACCCCAAACTTTCCGGATACAATTCCAATTTCCAAATTCCAAATTCAAACTTCAAGTGAACCACATGTCCTCCTCGATCCGCACCACCACCTCGAGTTGTGTGTCATCACGTAACCCCAAAATCGCCTTCCATCAGGTCGCCGGCGAGACAAGCCAGCCCTGCCACCGTCTTCTCTGACCTTCTGAATCGTCCACACCTCATGCAGCATCACCTCATGAATCCACACCATCAGCACCTCCGTTGATGTTCCCAGAGACACGCCAGGGATCAACAAGGAAGAAAATCCAGAATCCACCTCCATCACAAACATAACATCACAGAGGACAGTGAAAACATACCTTTGAGAACCCAAAATTACCAAAGCAACAACACTGACATTCCTTCGAGAACCTAAATCAACCAAAACTATGACAACAACATGTCTACGTAAATCAAAAATAACTAAAACAACTGCAATACCAGGCCTCCACAGACCCAAAACAATGCTAGCAGATTTCACCTTATCAAAAGAGGAGACGAGAGGCTAAGACAATACCATCTTTCTCCAGGTTAACCGCGAGTAGATCCAAGATCATCTTCCAAATCCCACCTTCAAAGAAGTTTTCAGAACCTCCGATGAAGCAGCTCTTGAAATCAGGGTTAAATCGGACGTGGACCACCATCTTTCTCCTCATTATCAAACCACCATCCTTCAATCGCGGCGTTGTAGAATCCGCCATTATAAAAAAGACCAAGCAACGAAACCACCATCTAAGATGTCCCGGACTTCTCGGTAGCCAAGAAGAAGAAGCTGAAATCCCGAGAGAACATGGGAAGAAGGAGGTGTTCATCTCTGCAAAGGAGGTGGCGGAAACCCTAGAGAGGAAATCATATATTCTAAATCTATAAAGAACAAACCGATTTAAAAAATAACTTATGAGGAAATTTTCTCATATTAAAAAATAGGTCGTACATGATAATTTTGGAACAACCATCATTATAGCGATACCAAACCTTAACGAGTCTCACAGTCACATACAATCTTGTGAGATGACATAATTAAACCCACTTACGCATCATCTTTTTGAAAGATAAAATTTAACCCATGATTGAAAACATTCATATTTTTCCTTAAAATACATATCTCCTGAGATTTAAACTTTTATCAAATGCATTTAAGGATGATGTAGGACCTCACCCATCATTATCCACACATATGAGTAATATTAGAAATTAGTCGTCTTTAAATAATAAAGAGCTCAAGGAAGGATTATGGTTTTTCTATCACTTTTAAATAGAATAATATAATGATTATATTCATATTTCAATAAATAAACATGATAAAATAATGAAATCTAAATGGGTATTTGATGATATTTATAAACATTATATGTAAGTACCCTTCAATCAAGATAATAACAAATATTGTATTTCCGTCCTATAAAAAATGGGAATATAGTTAATTCAATATGTTTTCAGAATAAATAACTATTTGGAATCTAGGTTAAAACCCTTTAATTAAGGAAATATAATAAAAGGTACTAACAAAGAAATGACATTGGAAGAAAAGTCATGTCTCTTCATAATGGATGATAAGGTAAGACAAAGGGAGTAATATATTATATCATTCTTACTAAAATATTACGTATTACATCTAGAGAAATAATTTGGATGTTTTTATTTAAATTTTTTCCTTTGTTAAGTAAAATATAAGTTAAAAGACATAAACATAGATGAAATATTTTTTTTATGATTTTTTAAAAAAATCACTGTAGAAAAAAAAAATATCCTTCAACTTTCAGAATAAATTTAAATAAAATATTCTATAAAACAAGGATATAAGTAATTTCTTTTGGAAACTATAAAAAAAATATTGATAAATTTTCATATAAAATTACAATGGAGATGAAACACTATGATCAAACGAAAATTATAAAAGATAATCTCTTATTGAAAATTACCCTTATCAAAAATGTTTATGTGGTATCCTTTTGAAGAAATCAAATAATTTCTTGGAAGTAGAAATAAATATTTTCTAAATTTTTGATAAAAATAAAGTGATATGCACAAAATATTCAATTGAGAGAAAAGATTTCAAAGAAATTTAAATTTTATTGGATTTGAATTACCATTGTTGAAAATAATTTTTCTTAAAAATATTAAAGAACATCTAATTTAAAAAAAACTAAGGAGGAAACAAATATCACATAGTATGACCATAGGAGATGAAAACTATTTTGATACTATAAATAAAGACTTTAAATATTTCCTTATATGATTTATCACAATTTAAATATCTAGATCTTTAAATGAGATTGGAAAAATAATCCTCATATCTCGAATAACATTGAAATCAATACCATTGATGGAATAAGTGCAGATCCCCAGACCCATGCTTTGGGATTTGGTATAAAAGAATGTTGTATATTTTTTAGAAAAAATAAATGAAACATATAAAGGAATTTAGCACTAAGGATCATTTTCAGTTTATTTTTTGAAGGAAAGGGACCACTATTACCTATTATCAAAGTTAAAACTATAAATAAGAGGCATTGATGAAACTTTCTTTACTTTATCTCCTTATCGAGCTAAAATCCATGAAAGATCTATATGAACCAGAAAACATTTCATAAAAACATAGAGTAATAAAACATTCTTAGTAATGGCCTTTTTAAAAATCCAGTGAAAAAACTTTTCAAAAATAATTTTACGTTTTGAAAAAAGTTTTTTGAATAACTTTTGAAAATACATTTGAAAATAGATTTGATAATACTTTTGAAAAAAGATTTGATAAATACTTTTAAAAATAATTTCTGAATAATGATTTTAAAATCCTTTTGAAAATACTTATAATTTTGAAAACATAATTATGGAAACAATTTTCAAAATATATTAGTTTTTTATATCACTTTTGATTATCCTTTGAAAACATGGATTTGAAAATGCCTTTGAAAATACTTACGCCTTTGAAACATATACATATATTCTTCAAAAATACATATGCTTTTTAAAATTATTTAAAGAACTTGAAAATATTTAGGCTTTTGATAACATTATAATACATTTTTAAAATACATATCCTTGAAAATTAATTAAAATAATCCATTAATTTTTCTGAAGATACTATGCTAGATTTAAAAAAAACCATTTGGGCTACTTAAGCATTGAAGGATGTCTTGGTCCTACACACTTGTGCTAAGAATGTGTACTACCTCTCCCCTTCTCGTTTACAATTTCCAAGTACCATTTTTTAATAAATAAACTTTTTTATATTTCTTTATATGTATACATTTTCCACTTGTGTTTTTGAATTAAAAATTAAACAATTATTTGAATATACATGCACTTTTATAAATATATAAATATTTTTATTCTTAGAAAAATCAATGGTTGGATTTGAAACTACCAAATATTTTTCATGGTCTGTTAACAACATAATTAACATCCATATAATTAAACATTCCGATAAATATCATTGGCTTAAAACATTAAACTCCATCTTTAAAAACCCATCCCTAAATAAAAGTATAAAATACTCATTTACTTAAAACAAAATACCATGCTTTGACGCTATATATAAACCATCCACACTAAATGACAGCTATTTTATATTTAAGGTCACATGATACAATAGACATTTAATTTCTCTTTCTTATATTTATCAAGTGCATAAAAATAGGAATTTAAAATAATGGCGTGTATAATAGTAATTTTAACATTACTATTTTCATAAATCAATCCCATTAACATTATATGCATATATATAATTCTATTCTCATGAACAATTATAATTAAAATGAAATATACCCGTAACATATAACTTTAAAATAAAAACTATAAAACAGATATAAAAATGATAAAAGTAATATTTTCGAAATAAAAAATCCAACATTGGTTAATTTACGAATTTTAACTTGACAGTGTTAATGCTTTGAAATGAATAATATATTCATTTGAAAACATTCAATGAGGGCAGGGAATATATATACTTTTTTATATATATACACATATATATACACACATATATATATATATATATATAATTAATGAATACCTTTACATTAATATAAATAACTTTCATTTGTAATTAAAATATTAGATGAATATGTATTACTTATAAAAACATAAATTATAGAATTAAAAATATATTGAAATGAATGTATATATATATATATATAAAGATCATAATCTTAAACTCTAGAACATGAACATAATGAAACTGAAAATCATTTACATGAATATAATATATAAATTTGTTTGAAAACATGAAATTATAAATAATACACATATATGTATATATGTACTTATATACATAAAAAATAAAAATTTGGAATGATAGTATAATCATACTTGAATTACATGAATAAAATGAAATTATCACATAAATATGTATATTCATGAACTTTGAAAGTATAATATATATCGGTACATATCACAAAAATGTAATCCTCTAACTTAAGTTGCTGGAATTCCAAGCAATGTACTGGAATGTTTGGGATGCTTGAACTGAAAAGAGTAGTGGGTTTCTACCTAGAATGTGTTCCCTCATAATTGAATTATGAAAATTATTGGCAGGGGATGCTTGGAGAAATTGGAAGGCATTTCCATATTTTTTTAGGGTGTTCAAAATCGTAGGGAACTGAGGGAAGGCTAAAGTTTGGGTAGCTTATCCAACAAGGGACCCTCCATATACAAGAATCAGTTTATATATAGAGTCGAATTAAACATTCTTAGCTTAAGAGAGAATCTATAATTAGGTTTAGATAATTAAAAATATGAACTATAGTGAACCTACAAAGGATACCTCAATTGGGTTAACATATATAGCCATATATGGATGAATGACATTTTTAAAAAATGAAATGTAGGATCAGAACTCAATTTCAATTTTAATCAAAGGTAAATATACATGCATCTATAAATAAAAAATTGGTGTTTCTTTGTAGTGTAGGGAAAATTGAAGGGGCACCTTTGACATTAATCGATGAAGATAGTGAAGCTCAGCTTAGCTTGTGGGGAATATGATGTCCAATCGCAGGTTCGGGAAAAACTTGTTTTGCTTTAGTATGGATTGCAGGATAGGTTGATGTAAAATCGCTGAATCATGTGGTCGTGAGGGTATGGAGGAAGATGACGAGGTTATGTCATCTTAGAGTGTGGTAGAATCATCCAAGTACATTGACAGAGGCTGAGACTTCTGATAAGGTGGTGGTGAGATATTGGGTTGATAGTCGATTGAGAGGCGGGCTCCGGTGGTGGTGAGATATATGGTCAATAGTGAGTTTGGGAGATTGGTTTTGGCCAGGTCATAGTTTCTATGGGTTTAGTAAGCAGATTGGGGAAGATGACACCCATTATTTTTCTGTTTTTTTGTTACACTGAATAGATTTATATATATATATTGACATATATATGTATATATATTATACTTTAGATATATATAAATATATATATTTGTGTCTTTCTAATATATATATATGAAACATTAATAAATAATTTTTATCATTTTTTAAGTTTATTTATATATATTCATATATTCTTGATTTAGTTTACGTAAATATGTAGCACATGTATTTGTTTATCACATATTGTTTTATAATCAATTCACCATTAATATTTTATATTCCAAAAATTGCATTATATGTTTTATAATTCATTTTAAATATTACTTTACTATTTTAATTTGTATTATAAATTGAATATACATATTTATTAAAATATAACTAAGGTAGTTTAATTTAAATTATTCTATAAATTGTAAATAAAACATTAATTTTATGATATATATATATATATATATTTGGATGTTACATTCTACCCCCTTGAACAGAATTTCATCGTCAAAATTCTTGTGTCCTATTTAAATAAAAATTAAAAAATTACCCATTTATAATTTAAAGAACTACAATTACTGGAATTTCATATTCTGAAAGAATGATCAACATCATGGGAGTTCAAAAGTTTATTTCCAACTCGTAGACTTTTCCTCAATATGAAATGTTAGAAAACAAAAGTTTTACTAAAATATTATACTAAGACACTAAACTTATTTTAAGCAAATTTCCTCATCTTCAAAGTTATATAAACCATTCCAATGATTCAAACTACTGATCCACAGACCCATGCTATAGGATCTGGTACAAAAAATTATGTTTATTTTTTAAAAAATCAACTAAAAAATATATATTCATTTTCAATTGAGTATTTATCTGGTTTATGTTTTAGAGGAAAAGGACCATTGTTACATATTATCAAAGTTAAAACGTTAAATAAGAGTCATCAAAGAAAATTTTCTCTCCTTATCTTTATATTGAGCTATGCTCCATGAAAGCTCAATAAAAAACTGAAAACATTTCATAAAAATATTTTTAACATTAACAGTTGTCTTAGGCCTAGAAACTTGTGTTAAAAATGGGTACCCCTCACTCTCCTTATTATTTACAATGTCCAAGTTCCATTTTCTTATAAAAACATTTTTTATATTTCTTTATGTATATACATTTTACACTGAGGTTTTTTATTTAAAAACAAAAAAAATCTTTGAATACAAGTTCACTTTTATAAATAAATATTTATTTATATTCTTAAAATATCAATGGTTAGATTTGGCACTACAAAATCTTTTGCATGGTCTTTTAATAAAATAATTAACATCCATGTAATTAAGATTTCTGATAAATCAATTTCAATGAAAACATTTTACTTCATCTTTTAAAACTAATCCCTAAATAAAAGTATTAAATACTCATTTTCTTAAAAACCAATTTGATTCTTTGACACAATTAATAAACCATCCATATAAAATGATAATTATTGTAAATATAATGTCACATGAAATAATAGACATTTAGTTTTTTTTCTTAGAATTATCAAGATCACATAAACGAATAAAAATTTAGAATAATGTTGTGTGTAATAGTAATTATAAAATTTATATTTTCATAAATAAATCCCATTAACATTATATGCATATATATAATTCTACTCTCCCAAAGAATTATTAGAAAAAGGAAATATACCCTTAACATATAACTTTAACACAAAAACTTTATAATACATATAATAAGGATAAAAGTAATAATTTCAAAATAAACAATTCATCATTTCTTAATTTAAAAATATTAATTTGGGTGATTTCGTGATTTGATATGAATTATATATTCATTTAGAAACATGAAATGAGGGAAAGGAATATATATAAATATGTATATATATTTATATTTATATAATGAAAGAAACCCTTACATTAATTTTGATAACATTCATTCCTGAATAAAATATTTGAAAAAGATGTTATATATATAAAAACATTAATTTTAGAATTAAAAATACAATGAAATTGATGTATATATATATATATGTATAGATATATAAATATAACAAATTTAAACACTAAAACATGAACATGATGAAATTAAAAATTTTATTCATGCATATAATATATACATGAGTCTAAAAACATAGAATTATAAACAATACATATATATGTATATATGTACTTATATAATTAAAAAATTAAAATTTGGAATGATAGTATAATCGTAATTTAATAGCTTGAATAACATGAAATTATCACATAAATATTTATATGCATGAATCTAAAAATATAATATATATATATATATATATATTGGTATCTATCAAATAAAATTATTCCCCTTAATTAAGTAGCTGGAATTCCAAACAATGCCGAAGAATATTTGTGATGCTCAAACCGAGAAAAGTAGTGGGTTTCTACATGGAAAGTGTTACCTCCTACTATAATTTTAAAAACCACTTGGAAGGGGTGATTGGACTAGTTTTAAGGCATGTCTATATGCATGTAAGGTGTTTAAAACCATAGGACACATATGGGAAGGCAGAGGGAAGGCTTAGGTTTGGGTAGCCTATCCAACGAGGGGCAGTCCCGGTGCTAAAATCTATTTCTATATAGAGTTATATTACACATTCTTAGCTTATATGTGAAGATATAATTTCATTCAGACAATAAAACATTGGAACTATATTAAACATAATGTGGATACCTCAATCAAGTTAAAATATACAGTCGTTTACGAATGGATGGGGGTTTTAAAATATTAAATGAAGGATTATAACTCGATTTAAATTTTAATAAAATGTAAATATAAGTGTGGATGAAAATCAAACACTGCTGTTGTTATGGGTGTACATAAAATTGAAGGGGTACCATTGACACCATTTGATTAAGACATCACAATTTGGCTTATCTTGTGGGGAAAGTGATGAAGAGTCACATGGTCCAGTAGAATTTTGTTCACTTATGCATGAATTGTAGGAGTGGTCGATGAACTATCATTAAATCGTGTGGTCATGAGTGGACAAAGAAATATGAAGAGGTTCTACCATCTTGGCGTGTGGGTGATGCATCAAATTACATTGAGGGAGGCATCAACTTTGGATAAGGTAGTGGTGAGATCCGGGGTCGGTGGTCGATAGAGAGGCTGACTGTTGTGGTGGAGAGATCTGTGGTTGATGGTGAGTTTGGGAGGTTGGGTGTGGCCTAATCTCAGTGTTTTTGGGTTAAGAAAGCATTCAAGAGAATATGGAATTCCCATTTTTTCTTTTTTCTTTTTTTTTCTTTTTTTACATTGAATAGACATATATATATATACATATATATCGATATATATATACACACACATATATATTGATATATATATATATTCTACTTCAGATATATATACATATATATAAATGAGTATTTGTCAATATATATATATACATGAGACATTAATATATAATTACTATCATTTTTAAGGTTTATTTGTAGGTATTCATATATACTTGATGTAGTTTACATAAATATCTAGCACATGTATTTTTTTGTCACATATTGTTTTATAATCAATTGACCATTAATATTTTATATTCTTAAATTGAATTATATTTTTTATAATTCATTTTAAATATTATTTTACTATTTACTTTTTTTTAATTAGATAAAGTTATTTATTATAATATAACTAAGGTAATTTAATTTTAGTTTTTCTTTACTTTATAATGAAAACATTAATTTTATAATGAATAAATATATACAAAAATATTGGGATGTTAAAATAAGGGTATGAAATTGAATTTATAATTCCATGAAGGAGATATATTTAATGAAATAATATAATAATTTGTTAGTTTATACACCATATAAAATATAATTGTTTCATTTCACGGAATATATCTCAAGAAATAATAATTTATACAAGGAAACCCCTCCAAGTAATATAATATTTATGGTAAGATCCATTTCATAATGAGTCCATAATGGAACTTCTTTATCCCCATAAGATATGTAGGGAATAAATTACAATATTTTCATTAGGTGGATTAAATAAAACCTGTAACAATAGTGTTCATTAAGAATGATTATCATGTAATAGAATAAGATCGAGTTAGTAAAACACCTTATTGAATTTGTAATTTTTGATTCAAGACCCAATTAGAAAAATGAATTTCAATAGAATATTGAATATTATGAAATATAAGATAACAAATATAATATTAAATGGGGAGTAGATACACCATTCCAATTAATACTTGTAGTATAATAAGAAAATTTCCCGAAGGAATTAAGATTTGGGACAAGAAACCCATACGGTGGTCTTGATTTACTCTGTGCATGTGCCTTTCTTCTTGAATAATAAAATTAATTTTCATAGATACCTTATTAGGAAATATAAACATCTATATTTCATTTAACAAAGTTCATTTATAATTATAAACTATTTATTTATTATACATATTTTTTATTATGTATACTTGGAAATTGAATCGGTGTCATCTTATTTCAGCCATTATATTGATTGAGGACGATGTTTTTATAATAAGTTAAATAATTAATAAAAAAATTTAAAAACCATAAAACCATCATTATTTTTTTAATAAATTATAATTATATTATTATTTATATTCCCAAAGGCATATATGACAGAGTTTTACATCATTGTTCATGTAGGTGGTAAAACCGACCAAAACACAAGTACTCTATAATAAAATGGGTGAGTATTGTTAATGAAGGGTATAATAACTATAAAATTTCAATACTAATATTATTTAAATTTTATATGTTGGTTATATTGTCGGTTAATTATTTGGAAAATAAAAAAATCACGGTGAAAAATGAAAAAAATTACTTCATGGAGGTGGTAGTTTACAAAACACATGGTTACCATTTTTTTTATACAATAATGGAAAGTAATAAATAAAGGTTCGCACATTAATATAATAACACTTTATTATTATAATTATACAATATTAATTATATTACTCTGGTTAGGGTAGATTATGAAGAGAATAGTTTAGAAGAAAATGTAATGAATGTGTAATACTATCTTTGGTACCTAGAACATGCTTGTGAAAGTATCCTTGTAAAGGAAGGAATTAGGATAACACATGGTAACTAGAGGATAATGAAAATGACAGAGGATTTTTTGTATAAATGTTTTATATTTTTTGGAATAAAATTAATGTATTGGGTTTGAAAGGAATATATATAATTTTCCCTTTTCTATGTGATGAAAAAGAAAACTTTTGCAAATTCCCTACAATTTTTCGAGGATGTCATACAATATTCAATGATCAAATATTAAAAAAGTTATAAATAATGTATTTTGAGGTGATATTGGTTCTATACATCCTATAAAAATTAATTACAAAAAAAGTTAAAAAAAATTAAGTCATCTACCAATATATTCTTACTTTTATGTTTTTTATTTTCACTCAATTAACTAGTTTTTACTCATGTGACTAATAATTTAATAAAAAAAACACCTTTTAACAAAATTGTGGTTATAAATCACAATTTATTATTCACTTATCCAAATTCAATTTCTAAATAATATAAATTTATATTAATATTAAAATATTTTATATATATAACAAATTGTTTGTAGAAAAATGTTGTTTTCATTGTTAAGTGTTCCTAATTTATTTCATATTGATTACCAGTTGAATGAATGATAATTTGTTTACATATTACTTAAAACATTTCATTAAAGTACTTATTTTAAAATACAACATTCTATTTTCTTAGATAAAAATCACACAATATCAATAAACAATTATCAGAAAATAAACATGTAAGCATTATCAAGCTAGTTAGCATTAATATAAGTAATCTAAATTCTATAATGAAAATGAAAAATTAATCTATCAAATAATATGAAACTTTTTTAAAAATATTAAACCCATTGTTTTGTTTATAATTTCCTAGTGTTAAGATATCTAACCTTTTTACCATGTGAAAGTAATGTTCTTTTTACCCAGTATGACATATACATATTTACACGTCGTTATTTCTTTGAAGATTTCTTTGCATGTTTAAAAGGATGATTTTTAATAAAATATTTTTAAAATATATTTTCAAATAAATTATTTTCAAATAGATTTCAAGATCCTCTAAAATATTTCCATCAAAAAATGTCTTCATAATGGTTTCCATTCTTTCTTTATAAGTTTTTATGTTTATTTTCATGAAAATGGTTTTTAATTGGTTTTACATTTTAAGAAAAATTTCTTTAAAGGGGACAAATAATTTCCCCTTCAAGTGTTATTAAAATATCATTAAAAATTATTTCTCATATAACATAACATTTATTTTTGTTACTCGTGCCTTTAAAGGGAATTGATTAAATGTTTTGATTCATATTATTTTTATGGATGGTTTACATTTTATGGAATGATATTTACCAAATCATTTTCTCTTTCATAGTTTATATATCTATGAAACCCCCTTATTTTTAGGGGTTATGATTTGATAAAACGATTATGAAACCTATTTCATTTTCTATAGGTTAAGGTATGATTTTAGGTTTATGACACTCATTTCATTTCATGGGTTATGATATGATTGTTTGAGATTCTTTGGAACATATTTATTATTTAATTATGATATAGGTGGGACCTATTTCCCCTCAAATGTATTGGGTAATGATAAATGTTTTATGAGATCAAGGGGAACACATGAGTCTATCCAAGACCCTAAATAAGAGGGTACATGAGAGGATATCCCAATCCCAAAACAAGATGTTACATGGAAGGAAATCCCAAGACCAAAACAAGATGGTACACTGGAGGACATCCCAAACCTGAAAAGAGAGGGTACACTGGAGGGAATCTCATTCCCATAGCAGGTACATGAGTGATTATCCCAATCCTAACATGTTACGAATTTCTTGGTAAGAAGCCTTGACATAGGGTTATTATATGGTTATGTGTTTGACATAATTACATGTTTTATTCCTACGTTATGCTTTAATTATATACATTCCTTATTTCCTTATGATTCATGTCTTATAAACTTTTATTCTTTATTCCATGATTAATGTTTATAATATTATGATATATGGGGTATGATCATCTACTATTATGATCATGTTGTCAACCCCCTATACTCATGTTTATACTTACATTTCTCCCTTGTTTACCCTTTCTGAGAATATATGCTCACCCCTTTTCATGTTTCCTTTCCCATGTTATGAATTTTTTTATTATGTATGATGTGATTAAGAAGGGTTCTAGTCATGAAGAACCTAGTTGGAGATAATGTAGTTCACTAATGTACTAGTGTTTATGTTTCCCCATTTCCAGAGGCACTAAACTAATATGGTCTTTGGGCATCTGTTTGTATTATGTTTTAAGTATTTTGCAAAGGTTATGTAATTTCAATGAACATTAATATTAGGTAATTATATATAAGTCTCACCTACTATAAAGGATGAATTCCCCAGAATACATTGGATGAAATTTTTAGATAGGTCCCGCATTTCGAATATGGTCAGTAGTCAAACCTCAACTTTTTTCCCCTCTCACCAACTAAGAAATATAGATGTTGTGTCTTGAAAATGATCAAAAGTTATCCTATATCGTGATTCCATGACCCATGTGTTCTAGATATTGGAATTTTTGATTCACACTACTCATTCCCCTTTATTCAGAGAAGAATCCAATACCCCATGTGTTGTCTCTTTAGTTCCCTAAAGCACGCTACAAAAAAAGAAAATAGACTTTTTTGAAAGTCCCATTCTCTAGCCACAGCCTCTCCCAACCAGAACACTCTCAATGGTCAGTCAACAGTAGCATACCTCAAGTGTTTTATGGTTATATGGGACTCTAATACAAATGATAAATCATTTAGGAATTTTTTCACACTAAGCATGACTCATGTGATCTTATGGATTGATCGATGGATGCTTTAGGAATATGATTAAATTGTGGTAATCAAGAGTAGAAAATGAAATATTTCCATGTATGCATAAAGGTTTCGAAAACAAAAAACTGAGAAAACTATGTAATTTGAAATGGTCATCCACATCCTGGAACCAATCTTGAGACCTAGAAATGTTTCTCCTCTAGCTCTGCTCTAGTAATTGAGCATGAAGCTCTACAAACGTTTGGCATGTTTTATCAAGAACCTACAACTACCTCATGAACTCTACTTACAAATAATATATAATAGGGAAAGGATCATTAGATATGATCTACTTTTGTCCCACTCAAGCTAGAAGTCTACTATGTTAAGTATCTCCCACCTCATCTACCAATAGGCTTCCTCAAATTCATCCCCTTGTTGGCTAACACCCTATGATTGGGTATTGAGAAAAGATGCTCATTTTTTCATATTCTAATCAAGATACTAGATTTCTTGTTTGACTTATTATATATTATGAATTTAGATAAACTTATCCTAGTTCTAGGTAACATACATATTTTTTCTTCCTTCATTCACCCACTTAGAACGAAATTAATAGACTGGTGCATCAAGACCAATAGTGTCCGCTCCTCTGGTACACAGATTACATAGCCAGTCGAGAAGAGACCCCATCTTTCCCAAACATTGATATTCTCAAGTCATAGTAATAAATAATTGTATACACTTACATGTTCTATGTTTTATTATTTCATTCACTTTGACTACATCAATGTCAGAGTCTCGCAACTCTTTAGCAGGTGCCAGTGCATACTCAGGAAAATTCTCAAGAAGGTCTATGGAAGGGTACTCCTCTAGAATCCCTTCATATGGTTTGGGGCCCATATCATGATTTAGGTCACCGTCACTTGAATATACCTCTACAATACCATCAATTCTAGCCTCGATATTTGACCCAATAGTGGCATCACCCGTAGCCACAACAGAGTGTTTGTTTGGGACCAAGACCAAATTGGTTCGGATGATCTGTTCCTCAAGTACAGGTGTATAAATCAAAGAAGTTCCCCAAGATACTCAAGACTCGTATAATTTTTGGGCATCAAACCATTCAAGAAATGTTTTTTAATTGTAAAACATTAGTCAATTTGATCAACAGAGAGTTGGTTGAACATTCATGGGAGCTAGATACTTACATAGGCTAAGTATTGGCGGATTGAGTCCCTCAATCTCGGTAGGTAGATCCACCTCAGGGGACCCCTCAAAACTAGTTGGCACTTTAAAATCTAGTTTACAGTACTAAAACATTGGTTTATTAGGATCTATATGAGGAAAAAACAAGCACATTGATGGAAAAACATCAAAGAAGCTCCAAAAATGAGGAATTAATTTGGATACGCAATTACCTTAGGGGAGTGGAATTTCAATAATAAGACAACCCAAGCATGCCTCTTCCCCATTAGTGAGAAATGACATTCTAATTATAGGTCATAGACCACCATGAATGATGGGGAGATCCTAAGACTCTGAGGTCGGCACCTTAACCAACTTGACCAACCCACCAGCCACTTCAGCCTTAAGAATAGTCCCCAGAGCATGACCTTCAACACCTGTTTGTGCACCTTCACCATCTTCTATAGGGTCCCCTATCCTATATTCAATACACTCTTGTAAAAATAAATATTTAGGTAGATATTCTTGATAATTAAAGGGGGAGGCTCATTGAAGGCATTTAATTTAAGGCTTTCCATAAGAAATTCGACCAATTCTTCTTTAGAGTCCATCATTTTTACACATTCCTATGGACTCCCTTTCTGAGAGGTTGATCCCCAAGATTTTTCATATGCTGGAGTCATATACTTCCTCATCGGTTGATTCCTCCTCATATAATGAGATGCCAATAGTTTGTGTCTCGTCCCATTCTAGCTCGTCACCAAGCATCACCCACCCGAGGGTAGGAGGAGGATAATTCTTCCCCCTATGACATGAATAGGCACCAATGGACATAAAATATACATGCTTATGATGAAATATCCCCCTGGAGGTTATCCATATGTGTCTAACCTATAGAGGCTTAATTCCATCTCAGACCATCTTTCGTTATAGTTCCTCCATCAACATTTAAGTCCATAACATCCTCCAAACCAACCAAAGAGAGGGGAAGATGACATTGGTAGCTGACTATAGTAGGTACTTCAAATTCTTCCCAAGATCCTCCCTAGCTCTATTCATCTCATCATGGAAGAAACATGCTTTCCCCCAAGATCACTTCTAATACCCTTCTTCTATAGGATGTGTGGGTGTGACCACACCATGTTTCGTCCCTATCATTGCACCAACTTAAGATGACCTTGATGCATGGATTGCCTATCACGGAGCATCCCACCTACTTCCTCATTTCTCTGGCTCCTCGCACACTATCTCGACCGCCTGAATGCACCTCCACAATATTTCCACAAGATATTCTACCACTCTGTTGCTATAATAGTCTATTTATAGGACAACATCGACATGGGTTAGAGGGAGTACAATTGTTTCCCTCCAGCCAAAATTCACCAGAAAACACCATAGCTGATGAATGATATAGGGGTGTCGCTCCTATAAAAACCCCCATGTATACTCTTCTATTCACACACAGGATGAACCTGAACTGCCTATAAATGTAGAACAGTATATATGGTTCACTATAGACACGGTTTACAATCTTCTCTACCATCACTCTGCCCCATAATCCTTGAAAGTACTCCTTATATCCCCATGTGTCTTGTAGGTTGTCCACCATTAGATCAATCAAAGTTAGGAATTTGTGGAAGTTTAAATCCATGTTGTTTCTGATCTAAATTGTAATGATGAACTCATCAAGTAACACTAGTCGGACCAGAAAAATATTCAATTGGGATGGATGTAGACCACCATATAGAGGGATGATGGAATTTGGTAATTCATAACCCCTAAGGTGCAGTGTTATCTATCCATGTAAGAACTGTAGAAATATATATATCCTCCTTGTAATGATTCCCTCAAAACATGGCCTAGTAAGTTTTAGAGTCGATCCATTAGGGGTACAACTGAGTTGACTCTGTTTATAGCTGGTAGAATCACCGTCATCAATGACATCCTTGGGAGCAGTCCCATTTTCATGTCCCCAACCAGCAGTAGCCAACTACTTAGTAATGTGAAGAGAAACACGGTGTATGGGGCCATTATATCTAATATCTCCATGGTGTCATATCTCTATTGATCAAACTACAATTCTTCTCCGATCAACCAATATGATCCTAGACTTCTCTTATGCGGTATTGTTGGGCACTTCTTTCCCCAACCCAACTTCCTCACAGTGGGATTGTTCTTCAAAAACATGTAAATCGGTTCTTTGAATTGTATATGTCTATGGAATACGGGAGCATATTTCAGATTTTTCTTTAGCACCTCTAGATGGTGTTGCATCGAGAGATGATTTGGGTTCTAGTCAGATCAAGTGTTCTCTGATGGAAGGAACTCGTCATATTGGAACCCTTCAAGTGGAACACCACTAATATAGTGTATTTTCCATAAACTAATGTTGAATTCCCCATGATGATGATATTACATGTTCATATCTAGGGACCATCGGTTAAGGAACTCCAGAACCAGCTCCTATTGATGGTAAAATTGGAACTGCGGCATCCACACCACTGAATACTGTCTATTATGGTGCATCTAAGACCCATAATTCAGGAAGGTGTAGAAAATCTTGTAAATCCACACCCCTTTATTGTTGAAGATTCCATCGAACCACAGGTCACAGTCCTTATTCCAGTCTAAGCTATTCTCCCTCATGGTACTCAAAAAATTGGTGACGTAGTGAGTGGGGAATTCTTCTACCTCTTTCTCCTCCCCCATGACCATCTTGGTCTATCCCTTCAACAAATAAAAAACTATGGTTCCATGGCCTATGGAAGGATGGTTGTGAATAGTTTTGTTCTATAGATTGAGATCATCCTTGAGTATGATCCACCATCACGGTGTGTTAACCTCAAAATCATGTATGTTAACCTCATATAATAACCTGAAATTACATAGATGGAGATAGTTCTTAGTGGTAGCTCTTATATTCCACTTTCAGCCTGAAAAAATAAAGAACTTGATTATCTAACATGAACCTTCTAACTCAAAGTATCTAAGGATTTTTGTCCATTTCAACTCTCTGAGTAACAGAAGTGACATCAATCTCAACAAGGTTATGTTGGTTGGACATTTTGGATGAGTATGAAAATTCCAAGAAAGGATTCCATAAAAAGAGAGGTTCAACATGCAAAAAAAAAATTGCATGGATATCTATAAGTATGCATGTAATATGATGGTATGGTCACAGAATCAGATGTGCAAAAGAGAGGTTTATTCTGAAATAAGCGGTCAAAGCTTGGATTTTTCATGCATAAGAAAGGCTTACACACACGAGATCAATAATCATATCACTCGTAAAATACGAGTACCAAATAGAGGGCCCCCTTAAACTTTTCTCGGAATAGAAAATAATCTTATGTGTGAAAACAAGTCTTTATCTCCCAGTTGTAACTCTCACACACATCTATGAGCATTAACATCTTTCATCAATGTTTCCCACGGAACACAACCTTTTGGTCCCCTTTCAGCTCAAATTCTTAGGGGTGGGGGTTGGTTTAGAAATGTCATCTGAAGCCCCCAATGGTCAGTTTTGAGAAAACCAAACTTTTAACCCACCATAATGAACAATCTCAGGACCAACTTGGTTGATGCGCAAAATATTCCAAAGCTGCGTGAAAAATTACAATATGCGCACAAAGATCTTGCACACTAAAGGTGACAACATTTCCAACCTCTTACAATAAGTTTGAATTGATATCCAATGTAGTCGCATGAAAGAAATAATTAATGATAACAAGAAATAAATGATACAAGAACACCCCTCCCATCCTGCGCACCAAAGACAACATAAAATCCATCATATTATGCGCAAGAGATTCCATATTAAAGGGTAAAATAATGCAAAAAAATCCTTCTCCAACTAAATGATTGTGTGCCCATATCTAAATATTTTGAGTGTAAATAGAATCTCACCCCCACCCCCTATTCAGGGTGACCCTCCAGAAGATGATTCTTCACTCTATTGTCCCTAAGATATATATTTCGTGACATCTCGAAAGCATGGAACACTCAATTTAGAGACTTTGTATGATATGTTACCTATTGGTCAAAGATTTATTGGTCCCACAGTCGAGTAATGCTTTCCCAACCTATTTCAACATCAGTCAGGTGCATGAAAAGACTCCTCCTACACACAACCCTGACTTCCCTGAAACCCCCAATATTGAATTCACCCCCTATTTGAGAATTTATGGAATTACCTTGTGTTAAATCATCATGATTGAGGAAACTTTGCATGAAACACATAGACCATGCATGCAACTCCTTCGTGCAACCCTCCAAACATGTGTGAAAAAATATCATGGTCCCTCACATGATGTCCCTTATGCCTTTTGTGCATTCATTTCCAAACCACTTGCTTCTCAACATATTTATCACAATCCCTATTTCTTTTAAGCATAAGGATTGTAACATGGAACTATTAAGTGATAAATCCTCCTATAACTATACCTAGTCAATGCCAAATACATTCCCCATGTAGAGGCAAATGATCTATGGTAATGTAAGCCCTGGTGGTATAGAGTGAGTCCCACTCTGTCTGACCTACATGAAGTAAAACTATCATGTTCCACATCCTAGTTATACAACACAAAACACCACGACAACTTCCTTATAAAATGATGTAAAAATATAGCCTCACCCTATGTGATGAACACAACATGACCCATGAAAATTCATTATGGGATGTCACCTCCTCCACCTACGGGACACATACCATCCATAGTAGGTAGCCACCATGCATAATCCCCAATTACACTATTGAACAAGCACTGGATGATACATGTTTGACTGACATGGAATGATACCCTCCTTGGTAATCTTATACGCATAGCCCCCCCTCATGATGTTGTTTCTCCTAGAAGAACCCTATAATCCATCCACTAGTAGGTGATTGGGATCATGGGATTTCCATATCTACTTCTTCATCTTGTTTCTCACAATGACAAAGACTCAAGAAAGCTTAGGGGTTAGTGGAGATCATGAAATTTTCATGATCTCAAACCTTCTATGGGCATCATCCTGAGTGAAATCCCAAAAAACCATACTCGATTAGGCCTCTTTCACATGTAGTCCCTAACAAAATTCTTCTTTGGTCCTCCTCCATAAGTGTGAGCCCCATCCATTTCTGAACTATATGGGATTTAATTCTCAACTAAATGGGATACGTAGTAAGCCTCTCTGAGGTGGAAACCCAACATACACATCCTACCTAATGTTTTCTTGGCGTTGTACCTAGTAATATCATTACTTTCACCAGGGAGACCACATCTCTTCATGGTCCCTTAGGAAACCTCAACAAATATTCCTTGCACCAACTCTAAACAGGCACGTACTAAGACTCTTTGAGGTTTATTCCAAACCAACAGTAAACCTAGTTTCTTCATCCTAGGGAGGTTCTTCTATAATCAACCAAAAATGGGAATTCTTATCAAATATCAAGATTCTCTATATGTGGTGTTTTCCACATTCATAGTGTGAGATCTTCCCTTTATGGGATACACCTCACAGATCCGCCTTCACGGTTCATTTTCAACCTTCATGGTGTGAAATTTTACTTTTATGGAACCCACCCCCCAGATAAACCTTCATGAGGTAACTGGCATCAACAAAGAGATAGTGTTGATATTGAGTTCCACAAACATTACTTAACTCAATTAGGGTAACCCGGACTGGGTGATAATCTCGAAGGAGGAATCCATGGAAGGAGGAACTGGCACCCCATAATCTTGTTTTGATCAAGAAATAGACATCACTATTGGAAGTGATGAAATATGCCCACCTATAGAACACAAGAATGTAGGGAATCAAAAGAATCTTGCATGATCATACCACATATGGATGTGTGGGTGTTCCCTGGTGAAAGCATTGGAAACTCCATGGGCTAGAATGAATAGTGAACACCTTGTTTTAAGGTTTTAAGAACTTTATTACTATGCCATTGTAATTTTAAATCCTATAGGACCAATATTTAATGGAATGAAGGAACTTCATACAAGACCAAGGGCATTGGACTACATCCTATGATGCATTGTTTTATACCTAGTTCTTCACCAATGCATGCCTCATTGCTTGAATCATTATCTATAAATGGATTGAAATTCACCATAAGGGATGCTGTCATAAGTTGATAATATAATTAATATTATAATTAAAAATAATTAACATTATTAATATTATAATTTTGAATATTATTAAGGATGTTGGGAGAGTTCCTATATGGAAAATTCACCTTGTAAATTTTCATATGAAAAAGGTTCATATAGTGACCTAAGATAAACATATATTTCTTTTACATAATTTACATAATCTAAACATTAAAGATCATAAATAATCATTCATATCCTAAGATTTGAAGGTTTAGTATCTTTGAGTAATATATACCTAAAAACATAGTTTTAAGTGCTTTTGATGATTTCTTCACATTAGAACCATATTATATCCACATAAAGACATCTCCTTGGTTATAATAAATTTTATAACCTATGGATAGAAAACATAAGAAATGGGATTTATGCATAAGTCATGATAGAAGGGAATATAATCTAAAATGAAAATACATATTCCATGAAAACGTTTATGGAATCAAGATATATTAAACATGTGTCAAGGTTTATAATCATAGTCATATTGAAATATGTAATTACATTGAATCGTAGTATAAAAAAGAATTCAATTGAAAATATAAGAATATATAAATATATGAACAATGATTCTCACTTCATGTTCACATGAAAACTAGTTAACAAATCTTCTCACATTTCATTCGAATAAAAAAACTATGAACAAATCTTATTATATCTTATTAACACAAAAACATTAGATCAATGATTCTAAAATCTCATTCACAAAAACACATTGTGAGCAAAGCTTCCCACATCTCATTCATGCATTATTTCATCATCTTATGTGATATGAAACCATAAAAAAATTCCTTTTAGAGGGACATAAGAGTCCACCCTTTATCATTCATACAAATGATTACCACTTAAAATTCATTCATAGTCATATCCTGAAGAACCCATGGAAAACGAAAGGTATTCTTTAACATCTAAATGAAAAACATTTACCTCTTATAAATAAACCTTTGAAATAAAATGGGTTTCATAAAACATCCAAATGTTATAAAATAAAATCTTAAATTAAATAATTTGATATCAAAAACATGATCACCAAAAATAATCACATTATTAAAGAAAATATATGGTGAAAAATGAAAAAAAAAACTCAATTTTAGATAGGAAATTTAATGATAATGAAAACTAAATCATGAAAATATATTTATGAAAACATTTTGTATTCATCATTAGAAAAATAATATTTTCTAGGAACTCATCAAAAATTCACCGCTGTATTTCAAAAAAAAAGACGATAGAAAACCCTTCATGGAAATGGATTTTCATCAAAAAAATATTATTCATCTAAAATAAAAAGATAACATCATTTATAATTGGAAATTTTGTCAAGAAAATGTAGAAGTCAAAAAAAATATAACTCAAATGGGGAAGTTTACTAACCAAGTCACACATATATTTAGAATTTTTTAATAAAAAATCAATTAAATCATGAAAGTAAAATGATACTACAAATAATATAAATTAAATGATTTAATATGAAAACATACATTATTGGGTATTATATACACCATAGAAACATGAAATATGTGCATAACATTAAAACATATCCCAATGAATAGAAATTGAGGCGTGTAACCCTTAAAAATTATTTATATATCAAATAAATGACCCATGAAAGGTGGAACATGAGATTTATTTATAAGTCTATTTTATTAGATTAAAATTATGATAAAAATAAATTCAAGGCTAATATATGAACCATAAATATAAAATAAGTGTATAATAAAACTCATATATCAATAAAGGAAAATTTTGATTCAAAAACCATGATGAATTTTGAAATGTTATAATAAAAACCCCTTAAAATAGAGTGGGCATGAAGTAGGAGTTAAAATAAAATTATTAAAGGTAATTAATTATTTTAAATATGCAATAGAGATTATATACACCATTTAAAAGATATATTTTGTATGAAAAGAAATGTGACTAAAAGAAGAAAATTTCAAAATGAAACCCCTACCTTTTCAAAATTTATTCAGTTCATGTGGCTAACATCCATAGTAATCAAATTAAGTTTATTAAATACCTTATTAGGAACCTAATTCATATTAATTAGATTTAATATGAACCATTTATTGTCATATTTAATCTATTTAATGTATAGTTCTGTTACCTACATTGGATATATAAGGTTATTTAATCATGTTTTTTGTAACTTCTTACATTTGTTAACCATGGAAAAAATAATCTTAAAATAGTTTCATAAAATCAAAAATATAAAAAACTTTATTCTTATAAATTTTATTTATTAAATATATATTTAATTCCATCTATGGTTGGTGGTGATGACATATGAAACCCATTTCTCGAGGTGGTGGTAGTCCACACTTATGATTGATTAATATTCCGATTTTTCACTGAATTAGAGGGAAATAAATTATATTATTATTTAACATTTCAGAATAATAATTAAATTTTTCATTTCACATTTATTAATAAATATCATAATTAAAACTGAGCATGAGAAGCAATTATGAAAAATGATTGTCACTTTGTGGAGGCAGTTTTCCACTTAACGTACTAATGACACTTTTGTTTTTTATCGGATGGAGAATAATAAATAATGATTGTTACACTAATATACCAATATATAAGTATATTAATGATACTTATTTCATTATATGGTTATAGATATATGATATTTGGAAGATAAATATTAAGGTGAAAATATTACAATGAAGGGGATATTTTTGTTAGAGAATTTATATTTTCTTAGAGATCTCCTTGGATCTGGAGCAATTAAGATAACATCTAAAGACCAAGAGATTAATTATGAGAAAGTAATTATTAGTAAAGAAAATGGAACTTTTGGGAATACTCTTTACAATTCCATGGTATTGTTACACTATTCCTTAGTCAATGACTCAAAAAAGTATATAGTAATGGAGTGTGGGTTGGTGTTGAATTGACTATGCCTCTAAATATTCTTTTGATGTAACACACCACGATTTTGTGAAATATTTTTTCAAAAAAATAAATTTTATATTTCGGATATTTTTCATTACATGAAACCCTAAATTTATAATGTGTTACATTAATATATAATTTTATATTGTCTTACATGAAACACTAAGTGTAGCTGGTGTTACACGCAATACTAATGTTAAATAAAATGTGACATACTATTAAAATATTATTATTATGATAGTTATCACCTAACCATTGGAATAGTGGGTATGAATAGTATTAACTAAATTATGAAAATATTTGGTTTACAAGTTTATAAAAAAATATTTATTTGGGGATCAATTAATTAGAAATGAAATAAAAAACTCTTTGAAAATAAAGGATTAGTTTTTTTGAAAAATAATTTTTTTGTGCACAAAGGGATTTTACTATAATAAAATAAACTAATAGATTTTAGTGAATTATTTTATTTATATTTATATAAATATATTCAATAAAATTTTTAATATTCATATTATTTTTTTCTATATAATATATAAATAATTCCAATTTTATACTTAAAATTTAAATTTTATTAAAATATGTTTTTTCCTCATTTGTGCACATATTGTAAAATTAATTTTTCCCATATTTAGAAAATTTGTTTTAAAAAGTAAACTTCATTTTTGAAAACATAATTTCAATATTATATTATTATTAATTTTTTAAGGTTTTTAGAGATGATAGGTCTTTTGATGATTAGTGAAAAAATCTTGTTTTTATTAAGAATTATATTTTCTTTTAATGAATTTAAAAACATCAAAAAAATTAAGATGGTTTTAATGAAGAAATATATATATATATATATTAATCAAATTTATTTCATATAAATTTTTTCATATTTAATTTTTATATAAAAACTTTTAAAACTTTTCAACATTTTCTCTTTGGAAAACTATTTTCTCATCATGTCGACTGGTTTAATTTTTTGTTAAATTTTTTCATTTATGTGAATGAAACTTGGAAAAAAGGATTCTATAGTTATAATACAAATAATTTATATTATATAACTATTTCGACATAATCTTTCTCCTTAAATAATAATAAAATCAATAAAAACTATTTACCATGGTTTATGGAGAAAATAGAACAACTAGAAACCTTGGATATCCCTATGCCCATATACCAACAATTTTCTATAATAGTTGGGATAGGGTAATATATTAAAGGATATCCCAGTAGCTGGATAAAAACCATTGACATAGAACTCACTAAATAATTTAAACACCCACTCTCCATCGGTCTCCCCTACCCCTATCCCGACTTCCCCTCGCACCTCCTTTATACAATCCCTACAACATTGCCCCCTACTCCCCTACTCATTATCAATCCTATCCCAACACCTCCTCACTTCTGCTCTCATCCCACTTTCACTTCCCTCCTCCCGTCTTTACTCCCCCTCACAACTGCTCTCTCCTCCCTCATGCTTTCCTCCTCAAATTTCGACTCCCCCTCATTGCTCTCCACCGCTCATCGTCGCTCCCCTCCACCCATCCCAACCCATAGCACCCACCGCTTACCGCTCCCCCAAAAATCTACTATTTGTGTGTCATTTTCAATATTTTCACAGTGAGATCAACTAACACCCCTCACCTCCAGATCTTCTCCATTTATAGAGATATTGGGTGCAATTTGTTAGCATCATCCAGTAAGATATTCCAAATCCCCCTACATTATTTCCCTTATGATATGTTATATTTAAAATGTTCCTATTTTTGGGTTATTCATTGATTTCACAAAATTAAATTAAAATAAATTATTTATGATAGATATTTTTCTATGATTAGGAATATAGGAACCCAAGATTTTGTCTTCCTATTTTTCCATGTTGATACATTGAGGTATGTCAATGTTTCATATATTTCCAAGGGTTTTTTTACCAAAATAAATTTTATTATCTATCTAATATGTATTTTGAATTATGTATTTGAGCAGTCTAGATTCAAGGATGCATTGGGAGTGGAATGTGCATTGTATCTGATGGTTTTGACAGAGAAGAATGACCTAGTGAGTTAACCGATAATATCAAAGGGTTCAATTTTTTTAATTAATTAGTAATAATTAATTAATAATTGTTTGTTGATGTAACTTTGAATCTCTTTTTGATGTGATGAGCTTGGTTGATCAAGGGAGGGGATAGATGAGCTTGTCGGGAATCATAATCTAATGTTGGCCCTTGGTATCAAAGTGGAAAACCCTTAGTAAAAGGTTGGTGACCTTTAATACTTACCTTATCGAATTTAATTTTGTTTAATGGTGCATGTGGATGATCGGGCATATCATTGAGGTTGTTTTCCATTATTAATATATTTTAAAAAAATGTTTTTATTTTATTTAAAATGCTTAGTTGTAATAGCTAAATTCCAGGGTTCATGAACAAACCTTGTGTTCTTTTTGACACTTCACTAATTTTCAATGTTTGGTCCATGTGTCCAACCCCATTTAAATGGGATTACGACTTGTTTGTTATTGTTTTTTTGTGTTTCTTCTGAGTTTATTTGGTGAGTGAATTTTGGTTTTCCCTTGTTGGTGTGGGTAAGAGATGCCTTTTTCCATTTATGTTATGGCTTCTTTACTACAAATTTTGTCACTAAAATTAGGTATGCCCTCTTAATTTTATTTATCTCGTTAATGCATTGGTTTCTTTTTACACCTAACAAGAAAATACTTACTAATCCAACATATATTTTCAGGTAAGAACCATTGACCTAGATAGAAAATGGATCAAACTCAAATTTTGGGATACTATTGGTCAAGAGAGATTTAAGAAAATCAGAACTTGTATTCAATTTTATCTTTCAATATATATAATATAAAGCCAATATATTTCAACTTAAAAAATAATTATTTTTGGGTTGATTTTAAAAACCTGATTTCTCAACAAATAAGAAGTTATTTTTTCCCAATAAACACTATTACACATCTCTAGTGACTCAATTCTCAACTGGGATCTGATGCTGCTATTTTTTCTCATAACAATACAAGATAAAATCATGCTATAATGTTTTTGATCAAGATATACTATATTTTATTTTTTGATTCAGATTTTTTCCTTAAATGGTTTAAGTTTTATGGAATGATATTTACAAAATCAATTTCTCTTCCACAGGTTATATATCTATGGAACACACTTTTTTATGGGGTTATTATTTGATGAAAAAGATTATGAAACCAATTTCTTTTCCTATTGGTTAAGGTGTAATTTCATGTTTATGACACTCATTTCATTTCATGAGTTATGATATGATTGTTTATGATTTTTTGGTACATGTTTATGATTTCTTTAAGATATAGGTGGGACCTATATCTCCCTCAAAAGTATTGGGCAATGATAAATGTTTTATGAGATCAAGGGGTACATAGGAGTACATCCTAGACCCTAAATAAGAGGTTACTTGGGAGGACATCCCAAGCCCAAAGCAAGATGTTGCATGGGAGGACATGCCAAGCCCGAAACAAGATAGTACAAAGGGGGAAATCCCAAACCATAAGCAAGAGGGTACACATGAGGGCATCTAATTCCCATAATAGGTACAAGAGTGATTATCCCAAGCCTAACATGTTATGAAATTCTTGGTAAGCAGCCTTAACATTGGGTTATTATATGATTATGTGTTTTCCCTAATTACATGTTTTATTTCTTTGTTATGCTTTCATGTCTTACATTCTTTATTTCCTTATGATTCATGTCTTATGAACTTTTAATTTTTATTCCATGATTACTGTTTATAATAATATGATATATGAGGTATGATCATATAATGTTGTGATCATGTTGTAAAACCCCTATACTCATGTTTATACTTATATTAATCCCTTGTTTACCCTTACTGAGCATTCTTTGTCAACCCTTTTCAAGTTTCCTTTCCCAGGTTATAAATATTTTTATTACGTATGATGTATTTAAGAAGGGTTCTAGTCATGAAAAAACCTAGTTTGAGATAATGTAGTTCACTAATGTACTAGTGTTTATATTTCCACATTTATAAAGCCACTAAACTAATATGGTCTTTGGGCATCAGTTTGTATTATGTTTTATGTGTTCTGAAAAACTTATATAATTTCTATGTACATTAATATTGGGTACTTATAGAAAATTCTCTCCTACTACCATGGGTGAATTACTCAGAAGACATTGGATGACATTTTGAGATAGGTCCCACATTTCGAATATGGTCAGCAGTCAAACCTCAACCTTTTCCCCACTCACCAGCTAAGCAATATGGTTGTTGTGTTTTGAAAATAGTCAAAAGTTATCATATATCATGATTTCGTGATCCAGGTGTTCTAGATATTGGACTTTGGGATTCACACTACTCATTCCCCTTTATTCAGGGAAGAATACAATGCCCCATGTGTTGTCTCATTAGTTCACTAAAGCACCCTAGAAAAAGAAAATATACTTTTTTAAAGTCCCATTCTTTATCCACAACCTCTCCCAACCCGAACAGTCTCATTGGTCAATCAAAAATAGCACACCTAATGTGTTTTATAGTTATATGACACTCTGATACAAATGATAAATCATTTGGGCATTATTTATTTCTCACTAAGCATGAATTATGTGAGCTTATGGATTGGTCGATGGTTGCTTCATGAATATGATTAAATTTCAGTAATCAAGAGTACAAAACAAAATATTTCCATGTATGTATAAAGGTTTAAAAAAACCAAGAAAACTATGTAGTTTGAAATGGTCATCCACATCCTGAAGCCTATCTTAAGACCCAGAAATGTTTCTCCTCTAGCTCTGCTCTAGTAATTGAGAAATGAATCTCTAAAAACCTTGGGCTTGTTTCATCAAGAAACTACTACTAACTCATGAACTCTACTTACACATCATCTATAATAGGGATGGGCTCATTAAATCCAATCTATGATTTGTCCTGTATAGGATGGAAATTGGTTATGTAAAGTATATCTTACCACATCTACCTCTCAGCTTCCTCAAATTCAGCCCTTAGTTGGATAACACCCTCTGATTGGGTATTGAGAAAATATGCTCAATTTTTTCATTTTCTAATCCAAGTACTAGATTTACTGGTTGTATTATTAGATATTACGAATTTAGTAAGACTTCTCCTAGTTCTAGGTAACATCCATATTTTTTCTCCCTTCTTTCACCCACTTAGAGAGAAATTAATAGACCAATGCATCAAGACCATGAGTGTCCAATCCACTGGTACATAGATTACATAGGCAGTGGAGAAGAGACCACATCACCCAACTTAATATTTTTAAATTAAGAAATTATGAATTTTTTTTTTTTGAAAATATTACTTTTATACTTATTATATGAATTATATTAGTTTAGTGCCTTTGGAAATGTGGAAACATAAAAACTAGTACATTAGTGTACTACATTATATCCAACTAGGTTCTTCATGACTAGAACCCTTCTTAAACACACCATAATTAATTAAAATCTTCATAACCTGGGAAAGGAAACATTAAAAGGGGTGAGAACATATGCTCACTAAGGGTAAACAAGGGAGAAATGTAATTATAAACATGAGTATAGGTGTTTGACAACTTGATGATAACATTAGATGATCACACCCCATATCATGAGGTTGGTCACCCTCACTTGACTCTACCTCTACAACACCATCAACGATAGCTTCGATCATTGTCCCAACATTGGAATCACTCATAGCCACAATAGATTATTTGTTTGGGACCAAGGCCAAATTAGCTCGGATGACCTATTCCTTAAGTACTAGTGTATAAATCAAAGAAGTTCCCCAAGATACTAAAGACTCGTCTAGTTTTTGGGCATCAAACCATTCGAGAACTAATTTATTTCATATTGATTACCAATTTAAATAATGATAATTTGTTTAAATATTAGTTAAAAAAATTCATTAAAGTATATATTTTAGAATACATCATTCAATTTTCTTAGATAAAAATTAAATAATATCAGTAAAAAAATTATCTAAAAATAAACATATAAGAATTATGAAGGTTCTTAGCCTTAATATTAGTAATCTAACATCTATAATAAAAATGGAATATTAATCTATCAAATAATATGAAACTTTTAAAAAAATATGAAACCCATTTTTTGAATATAATTTCTTAGTGTTGAGATCACTAACCTTTTTACCATGTAAAAGTAATGTTCTTTTTACCCCATACGACATATACAGATTTACCCGTCATCATTTCTTTAAAGATTTGTTTTCTTGTTTAAAAGGATAATTTTTAAGAAAATATTTTTGAAATATATTTTCAAATAAATTATTTTTAAAAGGTTTTCAAGATCCTCTAAAAAGTTTCGCTAAAAAAGGTTTTCAAAATGGTTTCCATGCATCCTCTATAAGTTTTTAAGTTTATTTTCATGAAAATAGTTTTCAATAGGTTTTACATTTTAAGAAGACTTTTTTAAAGGGGAAAAATAATTTCCCATGAAGTGGGTTTAAAATATCATTAAAAATTATGCCTCATTTAAAATAACATTTTTTGGTGTTACTCATGCCTTTATGGGGAATTGATTAAATTTTTGGATTTATATTCTTTCTCTAGATGGTTTACATTTTATGGAATTATATTTAAGAAATTTTTTTCTCTTTCACATGTTATATATGTATGAAACCCACTTATTTTTAGGGGTTATGATTTTATGAAAGGATTATGAAACCTGTTTCTTTTTCTATAGGTTATGGTATGATTTCATTTTTATGACACTCATTTCATTTCATGGGTTATGATATGATTGCTTATGATTTTTGGGCACATATTTATGATTTAATTTTGAATAGTTGGGACCTATATCTCCCTCGAATGTATTGGGTAATGATAAATATTTTATGATATGAAGGGATACATAAGAGTACATCCTAGACCATAAATAAGAGGGTACATGGGAGGACATCCCAAGCCCAAAACAAGATGTTACATGGGATGAAATCCCAAGCCTGAAACAAGATGGTACACAGGTGGACACTGCAAACCTGAAACAAGAGGGTACACTGGACGTATTTTATTCTCGGAGCTAGTACATGAGTGATTATCCCCAGCCAAACATGTTACGAAGTTCTTGGTAAGCATCCTTGACATAGGGTTATTAAATGATTATGTGTTTTCCATAATTACATGTTTTATTCCTATGTTATGCTTTCATGGATTAAATTCATTATTTCCTTATGATTCATGTCTTGTGAACATTTAATCCTTATTCCATGATTAATGTTTATAATATAATGATATATGGGGTATGATCATATAATGTTACGATCATGTTGTCAAACACCTATACTCATGTTTATACTTACATTTATCCATTTTTTACACTTACTGAGCATATGTTCTCACCCCTTTTCATGTTTCTTTTCCTAGGTTATGAATATTTTTATTAATTATGATGTGTTTAAGAAGGTTTCTAGTAATGAAGAACCTAGTTGGAGATAATTTAGTTCACTAATGTACTAGTGCATATGTTTCCACATTTCTAAAGGCACTAATCTAGTATGGTCTTTGGGGTCAATATGTATTATGTTTTAAGTATTATGCAAAAGGTATGTAATTTCTATGTACATTAATGTCGGGTAATTATAGATAAGTCTCACCTACTACCATGGGTGAATTCCCAAGAAGACATTGGATTATATTTTGAGATAGGTCCCGCATTTTGAATATGGTCTGCAGTCGAACCTCGTATTTTTTCCCCACTCACTAGCTAAACAAAATGGATGTTGTGTTTTTTATAATGGTCAATGGTTATACTATATCGTGATTCCATGATCCTTGTGTTCTGGATATTGGACTTTGTGATTCGCACTACTCATTCCCCTTTATTCAGGGTAGAATCCAATGCCCCATGTATTGTCTCATTAGTTCACTAAAGCATGCTAGAAAAAGAAAATATACTTTTTTTAAAGTCCCATTCTCTAGACACAACCTCTCCCAACCCGAACACTCTAATTGGTTGGTCAACACTAGCATACCTCAAGTGTTTTATAGTTATGTTACACTCTAATACAAATGATAAATCATTTGGGCATTCTTTTTTTCACATAGAGCATGACTCAAGTGAGCTTATGGATTGGTCGATGGTTGCATCATGAATATGATTAAATTGCAGTAATCAAGAGTAGAAAAAAATTATTTCCATGTATGCATAAAGATTTAAAAAACAAAAAACCAAGAAAACTATGTAATTTGAAACGGTCATCTACATACTGGAGCGTATCTTGATACCCTGAAATGTTTCTCCTATAGCTCTCCTCTAGTAATTTAGTAATGAATTTCTACAAACATTTGGCATGTTTCATCAAGAACCTACTACCACATCATGAACTCTACTTACAGATCATCTATAATATGGATAGTCTCATTATTTCCGATATATTATTTTTCTTTCTCAGGCTAGAAATCGGCTATGTTAAGTATCTCCTACCTCATCTGCCTCTCGGCTTCCACAAATTCTACCCTCAGTTGGATAAGACCCACAGATTGGGTATTTAGAAAAGATTCTCATTTTTTTCATTTTCTAATCCAGATATTAGATTTCCTAGTTGACTTATTAGATATTAAAAATTCAGTTAGACTTCTCCTGGTTCTAGGTAACGTCCATATTTTTTCTTCCTTCTCACACCCACTTCTAAAGAAATTAATAGACCAGTGCATCAAGACCACGAGTGTCTACTCATCTGGTAGACAGATTACATAGCTAGTGGAGAAGAAACCACATCACCAAACTTAATATTTTTAAATTAAGAAATGACGAATATTTTATTTCGAAAATATTACATTTATCCTTCTTATATGAATTTTATTAGATTAGAGCCTTTGGAAACATGGAAACATAAACCCTAGTAAATTAGTGAACTACATTATCTCCAACTAGGTTCTTCTTGACTAAAATCTTTCTTAAACACATCATAATTAATAAAAATCTTCATAACTTGGGAAAGCAAACATGAAAAGGGGTGAAAAAATATGCTCAATAAGGTAAAACACGGGGGAAATGTAAGTATAAACATGAGTATAGGAGTTTGACAACATGATCCCAACATTGGATGATTATACCCCATATCATGAGGTTTGTTACCCTCACTTGACTCGACCTCTACAACACCATCATCTCTATCCTATATCTTTGTCCCAATAGTGGAATCACTCACAACCACAACAGAGTGTTTGTTTGGGACCAAGGCCAAATTAGATCGGACGACCAGTTCCTCGTGGATTGGTGTATAAATCAAAGAGGTTCCCCAGGATACTCAAGAATCGTCTAATTTTTGGTCATCAAACCATTCAAGAAATAATTTATTTCATATTTATTACCAAGGGAATGAATGATAATTTGTCTACATATTGGTTAAAAATGTCATTAAAGTCATTATTTTTTAATACGTCATTCTATTTTCTTAGATAAAAATCACACAATATAAATAAAAAAATTATCTGAAAATAAATGTGTAAGCATTATCAAGATTGTTAGCATTAATATTAGTAATCTAATTTCTATAATAAAAATTAAAAATTAATGTATCAAATAATATTAAACTTTTGAAAAAAAATATGAAACCCATTTTTTGTATATAATTTCCCAGTGTTAAGATCTCTAACCTTATTACCATGTCAAAGTAATGTTCTTTTTACCTCGTACGATATATAAATATTTACCCGTGGTCATTTCTTTGAAGATTTCATTGCATGTTTAAAATGAAAATTTTTAAGAAAATATTTTTAGAAGATATTTTCAAAAGGTTTTCGAGATCCTATAAAATTTTTCCAACAAAAAATATTTTCAAATTGGTTTCCAGGCTTCCTTTGTAAGTTTTTATGTTTATTTTCATGAAAATGGTTTTCAATGGGTTTTACTTTTTAATAAGAATTTTTTAAAGGGCAAAAAATAATTTCCCCATGATGTGTTTTTAAAATATTGTTAAAAATTATTTCTCATCTATGAAAAAATTTGTTGGTGTTACTCAAGACTTTATGGGGAATGGATTAAATTTTTTGATTCTTATTCTTTCTCTAAATGGTTTAAGTTTTAATTAATGATACTTATGAAATTTGTTTCTCTTTCACAGGTTATATATCAATGAAACCCACATATTTTTAGGGGTTATTATTTGATGAAATGATTAAGAAATCTGTTTTGTTTTCTACAGGTTAAGGAATGATTTCATGTTTATGACACTCATTTCATTTCATGGGTTGTGATATGATTTTTTATGTTCTTTTGGCACATATTTATAATTTCATTATGATACAGGTGGTACCTATATCTCCCTTGAATGTATGGGGTAATGATAAATGTTTTATGAGATCAAGGGGTACACAAAAGTACATCCTAGACCCTATTTAAGGGCATGAATGCCCTTCATACAAGACCAAGGCCCCCTGCCTAAATCCTATGACGCATTGTTTTTTACCTTGTTCTTCACCAACGCATGCCTCATTGCTTGCATAATTATCTATAAAATAGACATAAATTATCCACAAGGGAGTCTTTCAGGATTTTATAATATAATTAATATTATAATTGAAAATAATTAACATTATTAATATTATAATTTTGAATATTATTAACAATGTTGGGGGAGAGCCTATTTGGTAAATTCACCCAGTAAATTTTCATTTGAAAAAGGTTCATATAGTGAACTTATATAACCATATATTTTTTTACATCATTTACATAATATAAACATTACAAATCATAAATAATCACTCATATCCTAAGAATTGAAGCTTTAGTACCTTTGAGTAGTAGATACCTAAAAACATAGTTTTAAGTACTTTTGAATATTTCTCTATATTATAACCATATTATATCCACATAAAGATATCTCCTATGTTTTACTCAACTTTATAACCTATAGAATGAAAACACAATAAATGGTATTTATGCATAAGTCATGATAGAGGGGAATGTAATCTCTAATGAACAAACATATACTATGAAAAAGTTTTTCGAATCATGATATATTAAGCATGAGTCAAGGATTATAATCATAGGAATATTGAAATGTGTAATTTCAATGAATCATAGTATAAAAAATAATTAAATTGTAAATATAAGAATATTTGTAAGGGTTCCAGCTCACCTCTTGAAAGGTGGATTATCAATAAATAAATAAATAATGAAGTCTTTTGGGTAAATATAAGAATATATAAATCTATGAACAAAGATTCTAAAATCATGTTCACATAAAAACTAGTTAACAAATCTTCTCACATTTTATTCCAATAAAAAAACTATGAACAAATCTTATTGTATATTATTCACACAAAAACATTAGATAAATGTTTCTCAAATATCATTCAAAAAAAACTTGTGAACAAAGATTCCCACATCTAATTCATGTAATATTTCATCATCTTATGTGATATAAAACCATAAACAATGAATTTTAGGTTGAAAAAAGAGTCCACCCATCATCATTAATACAACTGATTACCACTTAAAATTCATTCATCGTCATATCTTGAAGAACCCATGGAAAATTAAAGGTATTCTTTATGATCTAAATGAAAAACAATAACCTTAAATAAATAGACCTTAGAAATAAAATGGGTTTTATAAAACATCCAAAAGTTATAAAATAAAATCATTAATTGAATCATTTGATATCAAAAACATGATCACCAAAAATAGTCACACAATTAAAGAAAATATATGGTGAAACATGAAAAAAACACCATTTTAGATAGGTAATTTAATGATAATTAAAACTAAATCATGAAAAGATCTTTATGAAAACCTTTTTTATTCATCATTATAAAATTCATAGTTACTAGGAACTCATCAAAAATTCATCATCATATTTCCAAAAAAGTCAATGGAAAACCATTCATGGAAATGGATTTTGATCAAAAACTATTATTCATATAAAAAATAGATAACATCATTAAAAATGGTAAACTTAGTGAAAAAATGGAGAAATTAAAAAAAATTATAACTCAAATGGGGAAGTTTTAGTTACCAAGGCCCACACAGATTTAGCATTCTTTTAATAAAAATCCATTTAAATCATAAAAATAAAATGATTCTACAAATACTATAAATTAAATGATTGAATATGAAAACATACATTCATGGGTATTATATACACCATAGAAATAAGAAATATGTGCATAACATTAAAACATATCTCAATGAAGAGAAATTCAGACGTGGACCCCTTACAAATTGTTTATATATCAAATAAATGACCCATGAAAGGTAGAACCTGAGATGTATTTATAAGCCCATTTTATTACATTAAAATTATGATAAAAATAAATTCATGGCCAATATATACACCATAAATATAAAATAATTGGATAATAAAACTCATTTCTCAATGAAGGAAAATTTTGATTTGGAAACCATTATGAATTAGGAAACATTATAATAAAAACCCATTAAAATAGAGTGGGCATGAAGTATGAGTAAAATAAAATTATTATATATAATTCATGATTTAAATATTCAATAGATATTATATACACCATTCAAAATAAAATTTTTTTCTGAAAGAAAATGTGTCAAAAATGAAGTAAATTTCTAAATGAAACCCCTACCATGTTCAAAATTTATTTTGTTCATGTATCTAACTTCCTTAATAATCAAATTAAGTTTATTAGTTACCTTATTAGGAACCTTTTTATTAATAATTAGATTTAATATGAACCATTTATTATCATATTTAATCTATTTACTATATAGTTTTTTTACCTACATTGGTTACTTAAGGTTATTCAGTCAATTTTTTGGAAACTCCTTACTTTTGTTAACCATGATAAAAAAAAATCATAAAATAGTTTCATAGTATCAAAAATATAAAAACATTAATTTATATAAATTTTATTTTTTAAATATTTTTTAAAATTTTTCTATGGTTGGTGGTGATGACATATGAAACCCATATCTCGAGTTGGTGGTAGTCCACACGTATGAATGATTAATATTACGATGTTTCACTGGATTAGAGGGAAATAAATTATATTAAAATTTAACATTTCATAATAATAATTAAAATTTTCATTTCACATGTATTAATAAATCCCATCATTAAAACTAAGAATGAGAAGCAATTATAAAAAATGATTGTCACTTCGTGGTGGTGGTTGTCCACTCAACGCACTAACGACCCTTTTGTTTTTCTTATCGGATGGAGAGGAATAAATATTGATTGTTACACTAATATATTATCATATAAGTATATTAATGATACTTATTGCATTATATGGTTATGGATATATGATATTTGGAAGAGGAATATTAAGGCGAAAATATTACAATAAAGGTGATACTTTTGTTTGAGACTTTATATTTTCTAAGAGATCTCCTTAGATGTGAAGGAATTAAGATAACATTTAAAGACCAAGAGATTAGTTATGAGAAAGTAATTATAGGTAAAGAAAACGTAACTTTTGGGAATAATCTTTACGATTCCATGGTTTCATTATACTATTCCTTAATCAATGACTCAAAAAAATTATAATAATGGATTGTGGGTTTGTGTTGAGTTGATTAAGCCACTAAATATTCTTTCAATGTAACACACCAAGATTTTGTGAAATATTTTTATAAAAAAAATGAATTTAATCTTTTTGATATTTTTCAACACATGAAACACTAAATTTATAATGTGTTACATTAATATCTAATTTTAGATTCTGTTACATGAATCACTGAGTGTAGCTGGGGTTACACAAAATACTGAGATTAAACAAAATGTGACAAACTATTAAAATATTATTATTATAATAGTTATCACCTAACAATTCGAATAAGGGGAATGAATATTATTAACTAAATTATGAAATTAAATGGTTTAAAAATTGATATAAAATTATTTCTTTGGTGACTAATTAATTAGAAAGGAAATAAAAAACTCCTTGAAAATAAAGGATTGGTTTTTCTGAAAAAGCCTTTTTATGCGCATAAAGGGGTTTTACTATAAAAAATAAACTAAATATTTTAATGAATTATTTTAATTAAATTAATATATTATATATTCAATAAAAATTTTAATATTAATATTACTTTTTTCTATATGATATATGATTAAATTTAATTTCATGCTCAAAATTCAAATTTTCTAAAAATTAGTTTTTTCCACATTTGTGCACTAATAATAAAATTAATTTTTCCTATATTTAGGAAATTTATTTTTAAAAAATAAACTTCATTTTTCAAATAATAATTTCAAAATTATATTAGGATTAATTTTTTATAGGTTTTATAGATGATAGGTGTAACACCCCACCCCTCTAGACCGGAGCCGGTGCATTACTTGTGATATTGGCATGGTTAGAAGGAATGAAAATCTCGAAGGAACGTTTAGTTTAGTAGTCTTGAAGAAACTAGATACATAGATATAACACAAATTATATTGAAAAGGTTTCAAGATACAATACATAATAAAAACTAAAAACTACATTCACAAAAGCTAAATAAATGATCTCCTATTTGTCACCTGTCGAAAGTAAACAATGAAAGGGGTGAGCTCGAATGCACAGTAAGGGTTACAAATAGCAGAAGAATGAGTACAATAATAATTTAATCACAGTAAATATGACAAAATAAAAATGGAATAGTGAATAAATGAATAACTAATTCCATTAATAAACTGAAAATAAAACTGCATCCATATATTTGTTCATAGTGAAAACCTCATGGATGATAATAATAACTGATAATGAATAAATAGAATGATTATTAATTGGACTTCATGTATCTCGCACATGAAACCATAATACTTTTGAAACGATTTAGTTCTATGGGTAGAAACCTGTCTGATTTTTTGGAAACAAACTCGAAGGGTCTGTCGCCAAGCTGTTTTGTCTCATAAGACCTACAGATGCATCGAGGGGCTATAGCGGGCCCCACCCACCACTGCATGTCCAAATAATTCTTTATAAATTGATTCAATACAATATTAATATTCCCTTTCAATATCCATAGAGGGTAGAGTATATGGACTCATCTATATTTCCATAATAAAAATAACTTTCCAAATAAACATTGTATGTAAAATGGTATACGGTTTAGAAAACAAACCTATCCAAGACATGAGATTATGGATATTTAATATAAATATAATTTCAAATGATAATTTATCTCAAATGGGAATTAGGTACACCACATAAATATTATTAGGTGCACAATACAATGATAGTCACGACAAAAATGGCAGTTGGGACAAAGTCCCTTACAACAATGTCATCGGTCGAACCGTATGACCAGAACTTAGTAACTATCAAGTGAATCATTGAATAATATGAATATAAATAGAATCATATTATTATATATCACATGGAAGTACACATATACCAAATATAAGGAATAATTTGTGAAAATGGAAATCTCACAGAAATGAAAGTGAGATGAGAAACCCCTTACCTTTTGCTCTAGTGTGTTCTTGATTGTTCTTAATGACCTGAATAATCAAATTTAGATTCATTAATTAATAATTCCAGAACATAATAAACATTTAATTGATATTATATAACCTTATTAAGTTCATTAATGTCCTCTTTGATGGCTTTAAGAGATTAAATCTTATTGTTTTGGAAGCATTTTCTTACTTGGGTTTCATGGTTCGTTTATTTGTTACCATGAATGGAAGTTCATTTGAAACGTGGGTAAACATCCAGAATTGTTAGTACATATTATTAATAAAATTATAGAGATATAAATTATCTTATAATGATTTTGGTTTATATACCATGATGATGATTCATTAGTTAAAACATTAATGATGTTTGTTTAGATCGTTTCAATGGTTCTTTGATAATAACAACCTCATTTTGTCTTATAAATTAGAACCATGAGTATAAAAGAATTACAGAACCATGGGTGATTCATAAAACATATATTATCACCTGGTTCAATCATATAAATGGTTTCATGACCAGACTTGAATTAATTAATGTGAATTGAAATCACATCATCTACAATGTCGGTAATTCGACACGTCACAGACAATGTTTTTAATTCCTTGATGAAGTGGTGGAAAGAAGAAGATTGATGATTAATTTCTCATTAACATTATAAAATCTAGAATATACAATATTTTGGGGATTTCAATCCTCTTGGGTAAGAATATATGAAGAAATAATAAATAATGAACTCAAAATAAAAGAATAATTTTGAAATCGCTTACAAACATTCGACAGCCTAACGACTACGCAACATGGTTTTAGAAAATATTAAAAAGAGAGGGTAAAAGGGTAACCTATCCAGAAATTAATCATAATATATTGTAGATCAATAATAATAAGAATAATAAGAACATTTCATGGAAACATGAAAGATATACCACATAAAATAGATCTTGACAGGAAAAAAGAAAGAAATTGAGAATTTTCTTACCTTGTAGAATAACCCTTAGAACTTGAAGGTTGGGAACGTGGGGGATTGATAAAACCTTTGGAGGACTAATATGGAGGTAAAAGGCCATAACTGAATTGAGGGAGAATTAGGAATGAATTAAATGGAGGGAATAGTTAGTATTTATAGTAAAAGTGAGGGATTATTTTAATAATTTCAAAGGGACACCTCATTAGTGGATTTTGCAAAACCATGGGCTTGCCCATGGTATTTTCCCATGGTATAAGCCACATGGGACACCTCAAATATTATTTAACTATACACAATTCTACCAGATTTATGACATCATTATTATATAATTAATGATGTCATTAACACAATGAAACTAAAAACTGTATTTTTTACTATTCACTGAAAAATCAATTATTTTAGAAAAATTCCAAAAATTCACCCTAACCATTTTTCAATGTGTAGATTTCAAAAGTGAAATCCATTTTTCAAAAATAATTTTCTATATATTAATAATTTAATTTTTAAAAAAGTTCATAGTTAATTCGAAAAATAACAATCTTAAAGTGCAACTATTTTTATTTCTCATTGAAAAAATAATTAAGATCTCATTATCTTATTTCATTAAGAAAATAAAATAATATTATTATTTACTATTCATAAGGGTATGTTACTATTCATATGGGTATGTTACTATTCACCAAAAATCAAGTTCGTTTTATCAGACACAAAATGACTTACTGAACACAACTCTAGATGACCATTTTTTGAAATTCAAAATATAGAAGTGAGAAATTTATGTTTAATGGATAGGTTTTAACTATATCCTAAATAAAATAGTGTTGTTTCAAAGGAACACAGTGATGAATAGAGAAACATAACGTAATATGTTTGGGGTACTACATTATTCCCTCCTTCGGAAAATTCCGTCCACAAAATTTACAAAATATTACCTAAAAATATTCGAGTATGTCTTTAACATAAGATCCTCAAGCTCCCATGTTGATTCCTCCATCTTATGGTTCCTCCACAGAACCTTTACCAGACGAGTCATCCGATTTCTAAATACTTGTTCTCTAGTATCAAGAATCTTGATAGGCTCTTTACAATAAGATAGATCGGGCTCAAGTTCCACTTCTTCATAAGTGAGTACATGTGTTGGGTCTAGTATGTACTTTCTTAACATTGACATGTGGAACACATTGTGAACCTTGGAGATACATGGCGGCATTTCCAAACGGTAAGCTACGGCTCCAATTTGGTCCATAATTTCAAAATGTCCGATGTACCTGGGACTTAACTTTCCCTTCTTACTGAATCATATAATACCCTTCCATGGAGATACTTTTAAGAAAACGTGATCTCCTTATTGAAACTCCAAATCCTTCCTTTGGTTATCTTCATATATCTTTTTCCTATTTTGAGCTATATTGATATGGTTCTAGATAATCTTCACCTTTTCTATTGTTTCTTCAACAAGTTCTGGACCCATGATGTTTCTTTCACCAACTTCATCCTAGAAAGTTGGTGTTCAGCATATCCTCCCATATAATGCTTTATAGGGTGCCATCTGAATACTTGAATGGAAGCTATTATTGTAGGAAAATTCCATGAGAGGTAAATAATGACCCCACATGCCTTTAAAATCAAGTGAACAAGACCTCAACATGTCTTCCAATGTTTGAATAGTCCATTATGATTTTCCATCAGTTTGTGGCTGGTAATCAGTGCTCAGACGAAGACCAGTATCTAGAGCCTTCTGAAGAATTTTCCATAATCTTGATGTAAAATGTGGATCACGATAAAAAACAATCGATAGGGGTACTCCATGAAGTCTCACAACATCATTAATATATATTCATGCTAGACGTTCAAGTGGTATATCTTCTCTTATAGCAAGAAAATGTGTTGACTTGTTAAGACGATCAACAATGACCCGTATTGCATCATTCCTTCTATGAGTCTTTGGTAGTCCCATGAAAAAGTACATCATGATATTATCCCACTTACACTTAGGTATGGGAAAAGGTTTCAATACACATCCAGGATGTTTCCTTTCAGCTTCCACTGGTTGAAAAACCATCCATCTTGACACAAAATCAGCAATCTCCCTCTTCATGTTGTCCCACCAAAAATGTTCCTTAAAATATTTATACATCTTAGTGCTACCAGGGTGTATAGAGAAATTTGAAATATGAGAATCATCCAAAAATTCCCTTTTTATAACAGATATATTAGGAACACAAAGTCCCTTCCCAAATTTCAAAATTCCATCTTCATATACGATGTCACTCAATCTCCCATCATTCACAGCTTTAATCTTCTTTTGAAACTCCTTATCATCATCTTGAGAACTTTTCATCCTTTCTATTAAATATGGTTTGGCAACCATTTGAAAAATAATTTATGTTTCACCTTCCATGGTTATTCCCATATCCATCTTTACTAGATCCATGAAAATATGATCCCTTTTAACTCTCATCTTTTTCAAAACACCATGATCCTTTCTACTCAAAGCATCTGTCACCATATTTTCCTTTCTCGGGTGGTAGTGTATCATTAAATCATAATCCTTGAGTAGTTCAAGACATCTCCTTTTCCTCGTGTTGAGTTCATAAAGTGAGAAAATATACTTCAAACTCTTGTGATCAGTATAAATCTCACATTTTCACCATAGAGATAATGTCTCCATATCTTCAAAGTAAAGATTACAACAGTTAACTCAATATCATGAGTAGGATAGTTTTTCTCATGAACTTTTATCAGTTGTGATGCATAAGAAATAGCATTATCATTTTGCACAAGGACACAACCAAGTCCTTTCTTTAAATCATCACTATAAAAAAAACTCATCATTCCCCGATGGTAGAGTCAATATAGAAGCATAGACTAATATTCTCTTCAGTTATTCAAAAAAAATTACACAATATTTTTTCCAAACAAATTTAACCCCTTTACGTGTGAGCTTCGTTAGTGGGTTTTCCAGTCGGGAAAAATTATGAACGAAACGTCGATAATAACCTGCTAAGCCAAACAAACTGTGTACCTTAGTTATGTTTGTTGGCATGGGCCATTTTTGGATTGCATTTGTCTTTTCAGGATCAACTAGGATTCCATCCTTAGAGACAATACGGCCTAGAAATGAAACTAACTGAATCTAGAATTCTCACTTGGAAAACATCCCATATAATTGATTTCTTCTGAGAGTTTCCAGAATACTTCACAAATGATCCTCAGGGTCTTCATATCTTTTTGAGTATACCAGGATATCATCGATGAATACCATAACAAAGTTATCAAGATATTCCTTGAAAACTCTATTCATTAAATCCATGAAAATAGAGGATGCATTTGTTAGTCCAAAAGGCATCACTGTAAACTCGTAATTCACATACCTTGTTTGAAATGTTGTCTTCAGAGTATATTCATTCCTCACAGGTAGTTGATGATATTCGGATTGAAGGTAAATCTTAGAAAAGTATTAAGCTCCATGAATTTGGTCAAATAAATCATCAATCCGGGACATATGATACTTATTCTTTATTGTAATAGCATTGATTTCCCTCCAATCAATGCAAAGCCTCATGGATCCATCTTTCTTCTTGACAAAGAGGATAGGGCCTCCCCATAGAGAAACACTAGGTCGAATAAATCTTTTTTCACTCAAATAAAATAGTTGTTTCTTTAGCTCTACTAATTACATAGTGTCTATTCTATAGGGAGTATTTGATATAGTTCTTGTATTAGGAATTAAATCAATAGAGAACTCAAATTTCCACTCTGGAGGATGTCCAGGTAAATCCTCTGAAAAAACATCAATGTACTCTTTCACTATGTGCACATCTTCAATTTGAAGATTTATTTACTCTCCCATAGATATTGGTTTATATTCCTCTCCAAGTATTGCATTCAATAGAGCTACTAGGGGTGGTTCTAGATAAGAATCAGGTGGTGAAGTTTCTTCCCTAAAGACAAAGATTTCTACACCATTTTCAAAAATTGTAACTTCCTTTTTCTTGCAATAAATCCTCACATCATAATTTTATAGCCAATCCATACCAATAATTATATCAAATTCAATCATGGGTATGATGACAAGGATAGAAACTAAAGCACATTTTGGTGATTGGATGGGGACTAGTCGACATGCCTTTGTTGCAATGATACATCCCATGGGAGTTTTTACTGACAACTCCTCTCTTAAATAAAATTGGACATATCTAATTTTCTTGGCAAAGTTAAAGGATATAAATGAATGCGATGATCCAGAATCAAATAAAGTGTTGGCTAAATTTGAGAAAAAAAATTAAAGTACCTGCCACCACGTCACTAAGAACTTCAACCTATGCGGTTGTAATCGCATTGGATCTCCCTTTCTCTCTTGTCTTTTTCTGGGGCATGTTTCCTTGGCACATAGGACACTCATTTTCATAGTGTCTTATCTCTCTACAATTGTAGCATTTAACATCATTGAATTGTTTCTTCCCCTTGCATTCATCATATCGATGACCCTTTTCTCCACAGTTATAGCAGACTCCCTTTCCATTCAAGAATTTCCAGAGATGATTCTTTCCACAGTTCTCACATAATGGGAAACTGTTCATTCCCTTACTCTTCTATGGCGCTTCTCATTTTCCTTTGTTATCAGATTGCCTATTCTTATCTTGGTTTCCTTTGAAAAAAAATTGATCTAGCAAATTCCTTCTCGGTTTTGATGGCACTTGATATAATTTCATCATATGATGAAAATGATTGAGAAGACAGTGCCCTTTGAAGACTTAGCCTCAGGCCATCAAAGAAATGATCAATCTTGTCCACTAAGTCATGAACTTAATCCATGACATACCTGGCTAGCCTTGTGAAGGTAGCCTCATACTCTGCAATGATGTCTTCTTCCCTTTGTTTCAAGCCAAGGAATTTCCTCTTCATTTCAGTTCCTTGCTCATGAGGGAAATATTTTTCATAGAATATTTCCTTAAAATTCCTCCATTCCATATCCTCTATCTCTTCTTCCTCCGTTGTATTTTTTATCAAGGACCACCATTGATCAGCGTCACCCTTGAGACAATATACTGCCAGTACTACCTTTTCATTTTCATTGCATCTTAAAGCCATGAATATATTTTCAAGGGACTTGATCCATTGCTCAGCAACCACTAGATTAGTAGTCCCACTGAAATATGGGGGCGTATGTCGCATGAAACAATCCAACACAGGTGTTGAATGGTTATTTGTTACAAATTGAGTAAGTTGTCCCAATATGGTCATGATCTGATCTGCTCCAACATTGACTGAGTTGACTTGCTCAGTAGGGAGATCTCTACCTTTCCCACGAGTATTGATTCCCCTTCTTCCATTAGATGTCATTTATAAATAATGGGATACACTAGATTACTTTATGAATCTCAAATAGAAAATCACTCAACATAGATTGAAATTCTATGCATATCTAATATTATAAACATGGTTCCTCTAAGGAAAAATTTACATTAACTCCTTCATAATGTCTTGTAAAGAAAACTTGAATTATCCTAAGAATATCCCCTGGGATTGTCGTAACCAAGAGTACAGAAAGTCTCATTGCCATGCACCAGTTCCCGTTCGAGTCTAGCTCAAAGCGGTGTTTTCGGGTTTTACCCCTAGATACATCTGTGCCAGAGCCACCACTACCTGCTCGTATCCAGACATGGACGTATTGCTTAAAATATCTACATGATCTATTCCTTACCAAAATACCAGAACTTTCTTGTATGTTAATCCTTAGATACTACCTTAGGGATTTGTTCCCTACTATACATTTCCTACTTTAATTTCCATGTTTTCTACAAAACTTCCTCTGATACCAACTGTAACACCCCAACCCCTCTAGACCGGATCCAATGCATTACTTGTGATATTGGAATGGTTAGAAGGAATGAAAATCCCTAAGGAAATTTAATTTTATCATTCTTGAAGAAACTAGATACATAGATGTAACTCAAATTACATTGAAAACGGTTTCAAGATACAATACATAATGAAAACTAAAAACTACATTCACAAAAGCTCAATAAATGATCTCCACTTTGTCACTTGTCAAAAGTAAACAATGAATGGTGTGAGATCCAATTCTCTGTAAGGGTTACAAATAGCGGAATCATGAGTAAAATAATAAGTGAATCACAGTCAATATGACATAATCAAAATGGCATAGTGAATAAATGAATAACTAATGCCGTTAATAAACTAAAAATAAAATTTCATCCATATATTTTGTCATAGTGAAAACCTCATGGATAATAATAATAACTGATAATGAATAAATAGAATGCTTATTAATTTTACGTCATGTATCTGGCACATGAAACCATAATACCGTTCAAACGGTTTAGTTTTGTGGGTAGAAACTCGTCTGATTTGTGGAAATAAACTCGAAGGGTTTGTCGCCAAGCTGTTTTGTCTCCTGAGACCTACCGATGCATCAAGGGGATATAGAAGTTCCCACACACCACTGCATGTCCAAATAATTCTTTATACATTGATTCGACACAAGATAAATATTCCCTTTCAATATCTGTATAGAGTAGAGTATACAGTTTCATCAATATTTCCATAATAAAAATAACTTTCCAAATAAACACCGTATGGACAATGGTATACGGTTTAGACAACAAACATATCCATGACATGAGATTATGGATATTTAATATAAATATGATTTCAAATGAAACGTGATCTCAAATGGGAAGTAGGTAAACCACATAAGGATTATTAGGTGCACAATACGAAGATAGTCACAACGAAAACGGTAGTTGAGACAAAGTCCATTACCACAATGCAATCAGTCGAACCGTATGACCAGAACTTAATAACTATCAAGTTAATCATTGAATAACATGAATATAAATAGAATCATGTTATTATATATCAACTTTATGTACACATATACCAAATATAAGGAATAATTGGTGAAAAATGTAAATCTCACAGAAATGAAAGTGAGATGAGAAACCCCTTACCTTCTGCTCTAGTGTGTTCTTGATTGCTCTTAATGACCTGAATAATCAAATTTAGATTCATTACTTAAAAATTATAGAACCTAATAAAAATATAATTGATATGATATAACCTTATTAATTTCTTTAATGTCCTCATTGATGGGTTTAAGAGAATAAATCTTATTGTTTTGGAAGCATTTTCTTACTTGGTTTTCATGGTTCGTTTACTTGTTTCCATGAATGAAAGTTCATTTGAAACGTGGGTAAACATCCATAATTTTTAATACATTTTATTAATGAAATTATGGAGATATAAATGATCTTATAATGATTTTGGTTTATATACCATGATGATGAATCATTAGTTAAAATATTAATGATGTTCGTTTGGATCGTTTTAATGGTTCTTTGATAATAACAACCTCATTTTGTCTTATAAATTAGAACCATGAGTAAAAAATAATTCCAGAAACATGATTGAGTCAAAACACATATATTATAAACTGGTTCGACCATATAAATGGTTTCATGATCAGAATTGAAAGAATTAATGCGATTTGAAATCACAACATCTATGATGTCAGTGATTCTACACGTCACATACGATGTTTTTAATTCCTTGAAAAAGTGGGGGAAAGAAGAAGATTGATTATTAATTTCTCATTAACATTAGAAAATATAGAATATACAAGATTCTATAGATTTAATTCCTCTTGGGTAAGAAGATATGAAGAAAGAATAAATAAATAACTCAAAATAAAAGAATAATTTTGAAATCGCTTACAAAAATTTGGCATCCTAACGGCTACGCAACATGGTTTTAGAAAATATTAAAAAGAGAGGGGACAAGGTTAACATATCCAGAAATGAATCATAATATATAGTAGATCAAGAATAATAATAATAATAAGAACATGTTATGGAAACATGAATAATATACCACATAAAAGAGATCTTGAAAGGAAAAAAGGAAAGAAATTGAAAATTTTCTTACCTTGTAGAATAACCCTTAGAACATGAAGGTTAAGACCTTGGGGGGCTTGAGGAAACCTTGGGCGGACTAATATGGAGGTAAGGATGCCATAACTTCGTTGATGGAGAATTGGGAATGAATTTAATGAAGGAAAGAGTTGGTATTTAGAGGAAAAGTGAGGGATTATTTTAATAATTTCGAAGGGACACCTCATGAGTCGTTTTTGCAAAACCATGGGCTTTCCCATGGTATTTTCCCATGGTATAAGCCACTTGGGAAACCTCTAATCTTATTTAAATATACAAAAATCTACCATATTTATGACATCATTATTATATCATTAATGATGTCATTAACACACCAAAACTAAAAACTGTATTTTTTTTACTATTCACTGAAAAATCAATTGTTTCAGAAAAATTCCAAAAATTCACCCTAACCATTTATCGACGTGTATATTTCAAAAGTGAATTCCATTTTTCATAAATAATTTTCTAAATATTATTAATTTAATTTTTAAATAAGGTCATAGTTAATTTGAAAAATAACAATCTTAAAGTGCAACTAGTTTTATTTCTCATTGAAAAACTAATTAAGATCTCATTATCTTATTGCCTAAAGAAAATAAAATAATATTATTATTTTATATTCATAAGGGAATGTTACTATTCATATTAATATTTATATTACTATTCATATGGGTATGTTACTATTCACCAAAAATCAAGTTTGTTCTATCACTCCAAATGACTTAATAAACACAACTCTATATGACCATTTTTCGAAATTCAAAACATAGAAGTGAGAAATTTATGTTTAATGGTTAGGTTTTAACTATTTCCTGAATAACCTAGTGTTATTTCAACGGAACACAGTGATGAATAAGGAAACATAACATAAAATGTTTGAGTTACTACATTATTCCCTCCTTTGGAAAATTTCTTCCTCAAAATTTACAAAATATTACCTAAAAATATTTAGGTATGCCTTTAACAGAAGCTCCTTAGGCTCCCATCATTCTTCCTCTATCTTATGGTTCCTCCATAAAACCTTTACCATATGGTTCGTCTGATTTCTCAATAATTGTTCTTTAGTATCAATAATCTTGATAGGCTCTTCATAGTAAGATAGAGAGGGCTCAAGTTCCCCTTCTTCATAAGTGAGTACATGTGTTGGGTTTGGAAGGTAATTTCTTAACATTGACATGGGGAACACATTGTGAACCATGGAGAGACTTGGCGGCATTTCCAAACAGTAAGCTACAGCTCCAATTCAGTCTATAATTTCAAAAGGTCCTATGTACCTGGGTTTGGAAGGTACTTTCTTGTTAGATGTTCAAGTACTAGATCTTCTCTTATAGCAAGAAAATGTGCTGACTTGGTAAGACGATCAACAATGACCCATATTGCATCATTCCTTCTAGGATTCTTTGGTAGTCCCATGACAGAGTTCATCATTATATTATCTAATTTCCACTCAGGTATGGTAAAAGGTTGCAATACTCCTCCAGGATGTTTCCTTCCATCTTTCACTTGTTGAAAAACCATACATCATGACACAAAATCAGCAATCTCCCTCTTCATGTTGTCCCACCAAAAATGTTCCTTCAAATCATTATACATATTAGTGCTACCAGGGTGTATAGAGAAATTGGAACTATGAGCATCATCCAACAATTCCCTTTTTAGATCAGATATATTGGGAACACAAAGTCTCTTCCTAATTTTCAAAATTCCATCTTCATATACGAAGTCACTCAATCTCCCATCATTCACAGCTTTAATCTCCTTTTGAAACTCCTCATCATCATCTTGAGAACTTTTTATCCTTTTTAGTAAACATGCTTTGGAAACCATTTGAAAAATAATTGATATTTCACCTTCCATGGTTATTCCCATATCCATCTTTACTGGATCCATGAAAATAGGATCCATTTTAACTCTCATCTTGTTCAAAACTCCATGAACCTTTCTGTTCATATCATCTGCCACCTTATTTTCCTTCCTCGGGTGGTAGTGTATCGTGAAATCATAATCATTGAGTAGTTCAAGCCATCTCCTTTGCCTCATGTTTCATTCATTCTGTGAGAAAATATACTTCAGACCCTTGTGACCAGTATAAATCTCACATTTTTCACCATAGAGATAATGTCTCCATATCATCAAAGAAAAGATTACAGCAGCTAACTCAATATCCTTAGTAGGATAGTTTTTCTCATGAACTTTTATCTGTCATGATGCATAAGCAATAACCTTATCATTTTGCATAAGGTCACAACCAAGTCCATTATTTTAAGCGTCGCTATAAATAACAAACCCATCATTCCCCGATGGTAGAGTCAATATAGGATCATTGACTAATCTTATCTTCAGTTATTTGAAGCATTCTTCAAAATATTTTGTCCAAACAAATTTAACCCCTTTACGTGTGAGCTTCGTTATCAGGTTTTCCAGTCGGGAAAAATTCTGAACGAAACATCGATAATAACCTACTAAGACAAAAAAAACTACGTACCTCAGTTTTTTTGTTGGAGCGGGCCATTCTTGTATTGCATTTGTCTTTGTAGGATCAACTAGGATTCCATCCTTAGATACAATACGGCCTAGAAAAGAAACTGATTGAAGCCAGAATTCGCACTTGCAAAACTACCCATATAATTGATTTCTTCTCAAGGTTTTCAGAATAGTTCACAAATGATCACCATGGTCTTCATAGATTTTTGAGTATACCAGGATATCATCGATGAATACCACAACAAAGTTATCAAGATATTCCTTGGAAACTCTATTCATTAAATCCATGAAAATAGAGGATGCATTTGTCAGTCCAAAAGGCATCACTGTAAACTCGTAATGCCCAATCCTTGTTCGAAATATTGTCTTCAAAATATCTTCATTCCTCACACGTAGTTGATGATATCCGGATCAAAGGTCAATCTTCGAAAAAGTATTGAGCTACATGAAGTTGGTCAAATAAATCATCAATCTGGGGCAGAGGATACTTATTCTTTATTGTAATAGCATTGATTTCCCTCTAATCAATGCAAAGCCTCATGGATCCATCTTTCTTCTTGACAAAGAGGACAGGGGTTCCCCATTGAGAAACACTAGGCCGAATAAATCACTTTTCACTCAAATCCTATAGTTGTTTCTTTAGCTCTACTAATTCCATAGTGGCTATTCTATAGGGATTCTTTGATATTTTTCTTGTATCAAGAATTAAATCAATAGAGAATTTAACTTCTTCCTCTGGAGGATGTCCAAGTAAATCCTCTGGAAATACATAAATGTACTCTTTCACTATGTGCACATCTTCAATTTGAATATTTATTTCCTCTCCCATAGATATTGGTTTATCTTCCTCTCCAAGTATTTCATTCAATAGATCTACTGGGGGTGGTTCTAGATAAGAATCAGGTGGCGAAGTTTCTTCCCTAAAGACAAGGAATTCTACACCATTTTAAAAAATTGTAACTTCATTTTTCATGCAATAAATCCTCACATCATAATTTTATAGCCAATCCATACTAAGAATTATATCAAATTTAGTCATGGGAATGATGACAAGGCTTGCAACTAAATCACGATTTGGTGGTTGGATGGGGACTAGTCGACATGCCTTTGTTTCAATGATACATCACATGGGAGTTTTGGCTGACAACTCCATTCTTAAATAAAATTGGACATATCTAATTTTCTTGGAAAAGTGAGAGGATATAAATGAATGTGATGGTCTAGAATCAAATAAAGTGTTGGCTATGTTTGAGAAAACAATTAAAGTACCTACCACCATGTCACTAAGAACATCAACCTCTACGGTTGTAATCACATAGGCTCTCCCTTGCTCTCTTGTCTTTTTCTGAGGCATGTTTACATGTTTCTTAGGACACTCATTTGCATAGTGTCCCATCTCTCTACAATTGTAGAATTGAACATCATTGAATTTTTTCTTCCCCTTGCATTCATTAGATCAATGACCCTTTTCTCTACAGTTATAGAAAACTCCCTTGCCTTTCAAGAATTTCCAGAGATGATTCTTTCCATAGATCTTGCATAATGGGAAACTCTTTATTCCCATGCTCTTCTTTGGTGCTTCTCCTTTTCCTGTGTTATAATATTGCCTCTTCTTATCTTGGTTTCCTTTGAAAAAAAATTTATATAGAAAATTCCTTCTCTGTTTTGATGGCACTTGATACAATTTCATCATATGATGAAAATGCTTGAGAATCCAGTGCCCTTTGAAGACTTGGCTTAAGACATTCAAAGAAATGATCAATCTTGTCCACTGATTCATGAACATAATCCATGGAATACCCTGTCACGACCCGTCCTCGGGGCCCGTGCCGTGACTACCACAATCCCGCCTTCCATAGGCCAGGGGTTGGCGACTAGCACCAAGGCGTATATCTCGGTAAAAAGGGAAGACATTGCCTTTGTAAAGTAAACAAACACCATAGAGCAAGAAAGCAGTAGAAGTAAACACTAAGTAAAAACAGAGTACAACTGTAAGTGCGGAATGTAAGTGGGCCAGTATACAAACCCAAGCTGAAAGTAAAGTACAACTCTAAAGGGAAAAACAGCAACTGAAAGGTAAAGCCGCAACGACGAGCTGTCCTCTGGGAATCCCACCTGAAGGGTGGGTACAGAAAAGCCTCCCCTGCTCCTTGGGTCCAAACTACCACTCCGAGTACGTCCCGCCCAGTGGTCCACCTCCAGGTACCGTTCTGCTCGGCAAGCCTCCTCCACGAACAGCGTTGTCCGTCGTCTGCAACCAACACAACGTAGTGCGGGCATAGCCCGTGCAGGGGTGAGTATAAGCTACTTAGTAGGGATCTCAAGACCCCCGAAGGTCTCCCAAATCCACAATCGATAAACCACAAAGGAAAGTTACAATCACAAAGTAACAACCGACACTGCTTAGGAATATTCCCATACATATACCTAAGTCATCAATTCCATTATGCTCCAACCTCCGACCCCAAGTACAACCCAGTCCACACAGGAAAGCATACGTATTCCACATAGGAAAGCAAAACGTAATCCACACAGGATAGCACAACACAATCCACATAGGAAAGTAAAAATTATTCAGCTCACACAGGTATACTTCTTCGAAAGACGATAGAGATGATCACTGATCCATCTAAGTCGGCGGACCCAAAAAGGATCGATAGGTACTAACCCCCGCAAAGACCCACACAGGATCGGGCCCACACAGGACCTGTAGGCGCTGGCTCACACAGAACTGCTGAGCGCTGACCCACACAGGATCGGATCCACACAGGATCAATAGCACTGATCCACACAGGATCACTGAGTGCTGTAGTCATTGTCGTCGAATCCACTTAGGATCTCTGCACAGTCGGCGTCACAGTCATAGTAACAGTCGCAGCCAGCACTAGGGTTCCCGCACACAGAAAGCTCGTTCGAGAGGGTCCGCTCCACTTGCCGAGAGGCTGATACATCAACTGACACATAGTCAAGATTTGATGTATCCAAAAGTTCTGTATCGTCAACAGGAACTCAACGTCGCAGACGGCGCGTCAAACGGACGCCCGGTCTGAGAGTTATTGGCTTTTTCGTCCCAGGGGCCCGGTTGGTTTTTAAGGAAAAACCAACCCGACCGTACTCCACCTACATCCAAACCTCGGGCGGAGTAAGTCAGAAGATCCATCTCACTAAGAGGAAACCAACAAAGTCGACGGCATGTCATTCGGACGTCCGGAGCTTAAGATATGAGCGTTTCCGCTCCGAAGGCCCGGTTGGTTTCGTGTACAAACCAAATCGGCCGAACTCAACGTATTCCTAAACCTTGAGTGAGATATACCGAAACGACCATCTCATTCCAAGGATCGTCTCACCGCTAAAGGCACGTCGATCGGAGGTCCGTAGCCCGAGTTATGGGAAATTGAACCCAAACGGTCCGAAAACGGGGGTTTCGGGCCCGGACCGACCCAGCCCGAGACCCCTCGGTCGGCCCGAACCGGGTCGACCCGCCCCGGGTCCGGGTCGGCCCGGATGGGTGCGGCCTGGACCGGCCACCCGCACGCTGGGCGCGCCGGTCGGTGCTCGTCCAAAATGGCCGAGCCGTTTTTGGCTCGCGCGGGGGGGGGGGGGGGGGGGGGGCGCTGCCCCTCCCTTTTCTTGTAATCGCGGCCCCTTAATTGGGGGCCGCAATGATGGTCGGCTGGGGGAATTAATTCCCTCAGCTTCTCCTCGTCCGGTCGGCCTGACCTGGCCGGCCGGTTCCTGCCTAACGGGACCGACGATGGCCGGTCCCCTTCCAACTCCGACACCGGCGGCCCGACACCGGTCGCCGGTCCCCTGCTCTGCTGAGGCCCGAAACCGGCCACGACCCTTGTCGTCCGGTGCGGTGCGACGGCACCGCACCCCTTCGCCGCGGCCCCGCTCCGGCCGTGGCGTCTTCGGTTTTCTTCGATGCGGCGCGATGGCGTCACGTCCTTGTTCAACTTCATGGCGCAGCGCGATAGCGCCGCGAAGAACTTGTCGTGCGATTTGTGCGTGGTGCGGCGGCACCACGCCATTCCGTCCAAACCACAAAGTATCAACAAGGATAAAGACGAGGGTCGGCCGTGTTTGTGCGGTCCGGCCCCCTCTCATTAAACGATAACATTTAGTCGAATATCTACGAAGATCGACAAACTAGAATCATGAACGGAAAAATATTTAAATAAAATAAATCCCTTACCTCGGTTTCAAGAACGGTGCACGTCAACAAGCCGCGAAAGACGAGCGTCGCGGAGGTCGGGCATCACGGAAAACGAACGTCGATTCAGTTGTCGTCGAGGTACGTCCGAAGAGGAAACGTCTCGGAAGAAGAATGTCGTGGAAGAAGTTCTCCGCGTTCTTCGGCGGAGATGTTCTTCGTTGAAGAACAGTGTTCTTCGTCGGAGTCCGAGGTGTTCTTCACGTTCTTCGTCGAAGGAGAAGATGTTCTTCCCAAAACCTCTCAACGACAAAACTCTGACAACAAAATAAAATAAGCTCGTTTATTATTTTATTAACACAACAAGCCTTTTGAAATTCAAAGGTTTGAATTTCAAAAAATTACATTAAACACTCAACATAAAAACCATATGTTTGATAAATTTAAGTTATCAACATTTAAATGGGAGTTGAGGGGGTTTATAGGATATGAAGGGGTGGGGTTTTTGTGGGCCCCACCACCCTCATAACCTCCCACGGGAGGTTGGGTAGTTACCGAACTTCCATCCAAAGGATAAATCACTTAGGGTAAGATAAAAAAATTGTAGAATAATTATGAATTAAACTTCCACAATTTTTATCATTAACTCTCGTGAAAACGCAACTTCGGAACAGGAGTTCCTAAGCAATTACCGGTGTTGCGGTTCCAGCGGTGCCCTCGGAATTCGATTTCGGGCACCGGTTCAAAAATTAGAAATTCCTGCTCGTTCGTTCACTGAACGTACCCGAGCTAACCTTCAGATAGAAATTCCGGGCACTCCGAGCCTCGGAATCAAGTGTCGTCTGAAACCGCGTTCTTGTAACATTTCAAAGAAAATTAAAAAAAATTCCCTTGAATTTTACAAGTCTTTACAATACTCCCACCTCAGGGCTTTACGTCCCCGTAAAGATACATCATAACTAGGGAAACAAATGAGGGTACTGAGCACGCATCTGAGCCTCCCGCTCTGAAGTGCTCTCCTAGAGGTTTCTGTGCTACCATCTGATGCGCACTAGAGGAATCGACCGTCCACGTAGGACCCACTCCTTTCGATCCTCGATCTCCAGTGGGACCTCCGCAAAAGTTTCCCCATCATCAACGTCTAGCTCCCCATGGTCAATGATGTGCGTTGGGTCGTGCACGTATCTCCTCAGCTGAGATATGTGGAAGACGTCGTGAACCCGGTGCAATTGAGGTGGTAGAGCCAGGGGATAAACCACCTCGCCAATCCTAATAAGGACCTGGAAGGGTCCGATGAAGCGTGGAGACAACTTTCCGCCTCGGCAAAATCTCCGTAATCCACGTCGAGGTGAGACACGCAAGAAGACATGGTCTCCATCCTCGAACTCTAGTGGCCTCCGCCTCCTATCAGCATAAGACTTCTGTCGGCTCTGAGCTGTCCTCATCCACTCCTAGATGACTTGGACCTTCTCTTTTGTGGCCTAGACCATCTTCGGTCCCACAAGTGCTGACTCCCCAGGGTCTGTCCATCACAAAGGAGATCTGCAAGGTCTATCGTAAAACGCCTCATATGGTTCCATCCCGATGATGGAGTGGTAGTTATTGTTGTACGCGAACTCCACCAAGGGTAGGTGGTCCTCCCAACTGCGACCAAAGTCGAGGACACATGCGCAGAGCATGTCCTCGAGATTCTGAATGGTCCTCTCCGTCTGACCATCCGTCTGAGGGTGAAATGCCGTGCTCAGACGTAGCTGCGTCCTGAACGCCTCCTGCAACCCCTTCCAAAGTCGGGAAGTAAAGCGAGCATCTCGATCGGAGACGATAGATGATGGAACACCGTGAAGCCGTACAATCTCTTGAATGTAAAGACGTCCCAAGCTCTCCACTGAGCCCTGCTCACTGATGGGTAAGAAGTGATACGACTTGGTGAGTCGGTCGACAATCATCCAAATGGATTCATGACCTCTAGAAGTGTGTGGAAGTCCAGTCATGAAGTCCATAGATATGTCGTCCCACTTCCACTTCGGAACCTCCAAGGGCTGTACCAAGCCTGCTGGTACCTGGTGCTCTGCCTTCACCTACTGGCAGGTGAGGCATTGAGAAACGAACTCTGCCACATCCTTCTTCATGCCCGACCACCAGTGCTATCGTCTGAGGTCCTGGTACATCTTCGCCACTCCAGGATGTACCTCCAAGGGAGAAGTGTGAAACTCTCTCAGCACCTCCTCTCGTAAAGCGACTGGTACCAAGGTACATCCTCTGAAAAGGATGTCGTGCCCTGCTCCAAAGAAGAAACCATCAGGTGCCTTTCCTGAGGATATCTGTGCATGCCGCGTCTCACAGTCAGTGTCCCCATGCTATGCCTCTCTGACCCGCTGCAGTAGTGGAGGAATGACTATGAGAGACTGAAGGAAGGATGCTCCATCTCTATCCACTAAGGATATCTACAAATAGGCTAGCTGCTCTATTGCCTCCTCAAGTAGCCGAATGCCCGTCCTCCTACTGAGAGCATCGGCTACCAAATTCCCCTTCCCAGGAGTATAGACTATCTAAAAGTCATAGTCTTGGAGGAACTCGAGCCATCGCCGCTGTCTCAGATTCAGATCCTTCTGAGAGAAGATGTATATGAGACTCTGATGGTCAGAAAAGACTGTAAAGCGCTCGCCCATCAGATAGTGTCGCCATGTCTTCAGAGCGAAGACCACTACTGCTAACTCCAGTTCATGGGTAGCATAGTTCTTCTCATGCGGACTCAACTGACGTGATCCATAGGCGATCACTGCCCGCTCCTGCATCAGGTCACATCTGAGTCCGGTCCCTAATGAATCGCAGTAGACTACGTACCCTACTCCCTCCCCAGGAAACCTCAAGATAGGTGTGCTGGTCAATCTCTGTCTCAGCTCCTGGAAGCTCTGCTGACATCTGTCTGACAACATGAAGGGTTTCCCCTTCTTCGTCAAAGCTGAGAGTGGCGCCGCAACTCTGGAGAAATCTGGCACAAATATCTGATAATATCCATCTAGACCCAAGAAACTTCGCACCTCCGTCACGCTCCTGGGTGGCTCCCTTGAGCTGATCAAAGAGGTCTTCAATCCTCGGTAGCGGATACTTGTTCCTCACTGTCACCTGGTTCAGGCGACGATAGTCGACACAAAGTCGCAAGCTCCCGTCTTCCTTCTTGGCGAACAATATTGGGGATGCCCAGGTTGAAACACTGGGTCGGATGAACCCCTTGCCCTGCAAGTCCTCCAACTGCACCCGTAGCTCTCGAAGCTCAGCGGGGGGCCATCCGATATGATGGAGTCGATATCGGGGATGTCCCGGGGTACAGGTCAATATAAAAGTCTACCTCTCTGCGAGGAGGTAGCCCTGGAACGTCTTCGAGAAAAACGTCCGTATACTAATCCACCAATGTAGGAAAACCAGGACTCCGCATGTCAACTGCTCCTAGGATGAGACTAGCCAACTGATGAGTTATGGGTTGTCCTCTCCTTTGCGGAAGTCCATCCTATGATGCAAAGGCTCCCTTCTCGCCGGTGATGGTGAACCTGCTCCCGTTGGTGCGTACACATCGCAACTTGCGCCTAATACAGTCAATATGTGCATGGACTGTAGATAACCAATCCATGCCCAAGATGGCGTCGTAAGGCCTCGATGCTGCTACAAGAAGATACCATCCAAAGCTATCGCCTCCTAGAGTAAGCTCACACTGCCGGCAGCAGTGCGTAATCGTCGAGTATGCTCTCGTAGGAGTCTCTAGCCGTAAGGATCGAGCCAACGGCTCTGTCGGAATCTCCGAGCTCCAAACAAGGGCAGCGGCTATGAAAGAGTAACTTGATCCTGTGTCTATAAGTACTGCAGCAAGGGTGGAATACACACAGATAGTACCTCGAATCATCTCATGAGCGCCGTGGTCGTAGGCCTCTGCTGCCTGGAGCTGTGATTGTCTCTACCCGCCAGCTCCCTATGGTTGGGGTGGACCTCCTGGTGGTGTTGGTGGTAGAGCCTCAAAGCGTCACCCACCACCAGCTGCTCGGCCAGCTCCTCTGCCTCGTCGGCCTCCTCCCTGCGGACCACCACGGTCGACCCTCTGCCTCTGCCTTGGTCGGCCCGAACCGGGTCGACCCGCCCCTGGTCCGGGTCGGCCCGGCTCGGACCGGCAACACGCGCGCTGGGCGCGCTGGTCGGTGGTCGGCCAAAACGGCCGATCCGTTTTTGGCTCGCGCGCGGGGGGGGGGGGGGGGGGGGGGGGGGCGCTACCCCTCCTTTTTCTTGTAACCGCGACCCCTTAATTGGGGGCCGCAATGATGGCTGGCAGGGGTAATTAATTCCCCCGGCTTCTCCTCGTCTGGCCGGCCCGACCTGGCCGGCCGGTTCGTGCCTAACGGGACCGGTAATGGCCGGTCCCCTTCCAGCTCCGACACCGGTGGCCCGGCACCGGCCGCCGGTCACCCTGCTCCGCCGCGGGCCGGAACTGGCTGCGGCCCTTGTCATCCGGTGCGGTGCGACGACACCTCACCCCTCTGCCACGGCCCCGCTTCGGCCACGGCGTCTTCGGTTTTCTTCGACGCTGCGCGACGGCGTCGCGTCCTTCTTGAACTTCACGGCGCGGTGCGACCGCGCCACGAAGTACTTGTCGTGCGATTTGAGCATGGTGCGACGGTACCACGCCATTCCGTCCAAACCACAAAGTATCAACAAGGATAAAGAGGAGGGTCGACTGTGTTTGTGCAGTCCAGCCCCCTCTCGTTAAAAGATAACATTTAGTCGAATATCTACGAAGATCGACAAACTAGAATCATGAACGGAAAAATAAATAAATAAAATAAATCCCTTACCTCGGTTTCAAGAACTGTGCACGTCAACGAGCCGTGGAAGACGAGCGTCACGGAGGTCCGACGTCGCGGAAAACGAACATCGATTCCGTTGTCGTTGAGGTGCGTCTGAAGAGGAAACGTTGCGGAAGAAGAACATCGTGGAAGAAGTTCTCCGCGTTCTTCGACAGATATGTTCTTCGTTCAAGAACTGTGTTCTTCGTCGGAGTCCGAGGTGTTTTTCACGTTCTTCGTCGAAGGAGAAGATGTTCTTCCCAAAACCTCTCAACAACAAAACTCTAACAACAAAATAAAATAAGCTCCTTCTTATTTTATTAACACAACAAGCCTTTTGAAAATAAAAGGTTTGAATTTCAAAAACTTACATTAAACACTCAACATAAAAACCATAAGTTTGATAAACTTAAGTTATCAAAATTTAAATGGGAGTTGAGGGGGTTTAGAGGATATGAAGGGGTGGGGTTCGTGGGGGCCCCACCACCCACATAACCTCCCAAGGGAGGTTGGGTAGTTACCCAACTTCCATCCAAAGGATAAATCACTTAGGGTATGATAAAAAAATTGTAGAATAATTATGAATTAAACTTCCACAATTTTTATCATTAACTCTCGTGAAAACACAACTCCGGAACAGGAGTTACTAAGCAATTACCGGCACTGCAGTTCCATCGGTGCCATCAGAATTCGATTCCAGGCACCGATTCAAAAGTTAGAAATTCCCGCTCGTTCGTTCACTGAATGTACCCGAGTTAAACTTCGGATAGAAGTTCCGGGCACTCCGGGCCTTGGAATCAAGTGCCGTCTGAAACCGCGTTCTTATAAAATTTCAAAGAAAATTATAAAAAAAATCCCTTGAATTTTAAGGGTCTTTACATACCTGGATAGCCTTGTGAAGGTAGCCTCATACTCTGCAATGCAGTCTTGTTCCCTTTGTTTCAATCCAAGGGATTTCCTCTTCATTTCAGTTCATTGCTCATGAGGGAAATATTTTTCATAGAATATTTCCTTAAAAGTCCTTCATTCCATATCCTCTATATCTTATTCCTCCATGGTATTTTGAATCAAGGACCATCGTTGATCAGCGTCTCCCTTGAGACAATATACTACTAGTACAACATTTTCATTTTCATTGCATCTTAACGCCATAAATATCTTTTCAAGGGACTTGATCCATTTCCTAGCAACCACTGTATTAGTAGTCCCACTAAAATATGGGGGCTTCTGTCGCATGAAACAATCCAACATAGGTGTTGAATGGTTATTCATTACAACTTTAGTAAGTTTTCCCAATATGGTCATGATCTGATCAGCTCCAACATTGATTGTGTTGACTTACTCAGTAGGGAGATCCCTACATTTCCCATGAGTGTTGATTCCCCTTCTTCCATTAGATGACATTTCTAAATAATGGGATACACTAGATTAGTTTATGAATCTCAAATAGAAAAGCACTCAACATAGATTGAAATTCTATACATAGCTAATCTTATAAACATGGTTCCTCTAAGGAAAAATTTACATTAACTCCTTCATAATGGCTTGTAAAGAAAACATGAATTATCTTAAGCATATCCCCTGGGAGTGTCATAACCAAGAGTGCAGCAAGACCCGTTGTCATGCACCAGTTCCCATTCAAGTCTACCTCAAAGCGGTGTTTTCGGGTTTTACCCCTAGATACATCTATGCCAGAGCCACCTCTACCGGCTCATATCCAGACATGGACGTATTGCTTAAAAAATCTACATAATCTATTCTTTACCAAAATACCAGGATGTTCCTGTATGTTAATCCTCAGATACTACCTTAGGGATTTGTTCCCTACTATATATTTTCTACTCTAGTTTCCAAGTTTTCTATAAAACTTCCTCTGATACCAACTGTAACACCCGACCCCTCTAGACCGGATTTGGTGCATTACTTGTGATATTGACATGGTTAGAAGGAATTATAATCCCAAAGAAATGTTCAGTTCAGTATTCTTGAAGAAACTAGATACATAGATGTAACACAAATTACATTGAAAAAGGTTTCAAGATACAATACATAATGAAAATGAAAAACTGTATTCCCAAAAGCTCAATAAATGATCTCCTCTTTGTCACTTGTCAAAAGTAAACAATGAAAGGGGTGAGTTCAAATGCTCAGTAAGGGTTACAAATAGCGGAATAATGAGTAAAATAATAAGTGAATCATAGTCAATAGGAAATAATCAAAATGGCATAGTGAATAAATGAATAACTAATGCCATTAAAAAACTGAAAATAAAACTGCATCCATAGATTTTGTCATAGTGAAAACCCCATGGATAATACTAATAACTGATAATGAATAAAGATAATGCTTATTAATTGGACGTCATGTATCTGGAACATGAAACCATAATACCGTTGAAACGGTTTAGTTTTGTGGGTAGAAACCCATCTGATTTGTGGAAACAAACTCGAAGGGTTTGTTGCCAAGCAGTTTTGTCTCCTGAGACCTACTGATGCATCGAGGGGCTATAGCAGGCCCCATCCGCCACTGTATGTCCAAATAATTCATTATAAATTGATTAAATACAATATCAATATTCCCTTTCAATATCTGTATAGATTATAGTATACAGATTCATCATTATTTCCATAAAAAAATATCTTTCCAAATAATCATCGTACGTAAAATGGTATACGGTTTAGAAAACAAACATTTCTATGACATGAGATTATGGATATTTAATATAAATATAATTTCAAATGAAACGTGATCTATAATGTGAATTAGGTAAACCACATAAGGATTATTAGGTGCACAATACAAAGATATTCACAATGAAAATGGCAGCTGAGTCAAAGTCCCTTACCACAATGTAATCGGTCGAACCGTATGACCAGAACTTAATAACTATCAAGTGAATCATTGAATAAAATGAATATAAATAGAATCATGTTATTATATATCAGATGTAAGTACACATATACCAAATATAAGGAATAATTGGTGAAAAATGGAAATCTCACAGAAATGAATGTCAGATGAGAAAACCCTTACCTTTTGCTCTAGTGTGGTCTTGATTGTTCTTAATGACCTGAAAAATCAAATTTAGATTCATTAATTAATAATTCCTGAACCTAATAAAAATTTAATTGATATTATATAACCTTATTAACTTCATTAATGGCCTCTTTGATGGGTTTAAGAGATTAAATCTTATTGTTTTGGAAGCATTTTCTTACTTGGTTTTCATGGTTCGTTTACATGTATCCATGAATGGATGTTCATTTGAAACGTGGGTAAACATCTCGAATTTTTAATACATATTATTAATGAAATTATGGAGATTTAAATGATCTTATAATGATTTTGGTTTATATACCATGATTATGATTCATTAGTTAAAACATTATTGATGTTCGTTTGGATCGTTTTAATGGTTCTTTGATAATAACAACCTCATTTTGTCTTATAAATTAGAACCATGAGTAAAAAATAATTCCAGAACCATGGGTGAGTCATAACACATATATTATAAACTGTTTCAACCATATAAATGGTTTCATGATCATAATTGGAATAATTAATGCGAATTGAAATCACATCATCTATGATGTCGTTGATTCGACACGTCACATACAATGTTTTTAATCCCTTGAACAAGTGGTGGAAAGAAGAATATTGATTATTAATTTCTCATTAACATTAGAACATCTAGAATATACAAGATTCTGGAGATTTTATTCCTCTTGGGTAAGAAGATATAAAGAAAGAATAAATAATGAACTCAAAATAAAAGAATAATTTTGAAATCGCTTACAAAAATTCGGCAGCCTAACGGCTACACAACATGGTTTTAGAAAATATTAAAAAGAGAGGGGACAGGGGTAACCTGTAACACCCCGAGATTTTATGAAAAATATTCTTTTTATTTAATGTATTGTGTTGTACGCTACACCAAAAGGAGCTTGCACAACACACATCCTTGACATTCCTTGCATTACACACAATCGTGACCTTCCTCGATAGCGTGTGTAGTACGCAATACCGAGTTTCACTAAACAATGATATACTATTAAAATATTATTAAAACTAGCCGTTATAAATAGTAATAACCAATTTTTGAAATGTTTTAAATTTTATTTTTCAAAATGAACTTCATTTTTGGATTCGGAATATCGAAATTAGCTTAGGGTGAAATTTTGGTACTTTTCGGATAACTTTCATATTCTGATGAATAGTGAAAATTACTAAATTTTAATTAAAAACAACTTTTTTAATAATAATAATTAATAGTTATAAATTATTAATTATAGTTGTTTTAAAGTATATTTAAAATATATTTTTACAATTTAATACAATGTTGGTCATTGGATGTAATTTCACATTTAAACCAGATATAAACAAGTGTCAATCTTTTGATAGTTATTATCTCTTAAAATCACGCTATTTGTTTTGACGATGGGAATTAATTTATAAATTAGTTAATGTAACTAATATGTTTTGAATTTGATAAAATAGACATAATTTTTGAATTCATAATATCAAATATAGCTTAGGCCTAATTTTTGGTATTTTTCTGGAAACTTTCATTTTTTGATGAATAGTGAAACCACTAAGTGGTAGTTAAAAAACTGAATTTTTCATAAAACTTAATTTTACCGCTTTTGTGAGTGGAATTTCAAAATTCCGAGAGACACGGTTAATATCAAGGACTAAAATGTGGTTCAATGAGATGAAAATAATTTTTGGTGAATAGTATCTTTTTACTTTTTTTTACCACGGTTAAAAGTAAATAGGGTAATTAAGGGTAAAAATGATATTATTATTACCCTAACACATGTCCTAATTCTATTGGATAAGTGTAATTCAACCAAAAAAAAACCTTTGGATTATAATATGACCCTTTAAGCCCACTTGGATTAGATTAGGACATTTATTATTAATTTATTTAAAGAAGGGTTAAAATAGTTAAAATCAAAGTTTAATAAGTAAATCATTTTTAATATAGGGTTATACATAAGATAAATTAGACTATAAATATTAATTAGAAATATAAAAAGATTTCCTACATAATGATATTTTATTTTTAATTTTTAGACTTTAAATAATTTAATTTATTTATGACACAATGATGATGCAGTAAATATCTTATTAATGAAATATTGACATAATTGATGTTATAAATACCCAAATAAATGTAATTTGAGACTTATAATGAATTCAAAATATTTGATATGTTAATATGACATGTTATTGTTGATTTAATTAACTTTTTTAGAACTAATCATTCTGTTATGATTTTTAGAAAAATCAATTACCAAATAGTGTCAAAATTAACATAAAATATTTTTTAAAACAAATATTATATTATTAATTGATATTATATTCCTAAAAATCTAAGGTTCGGAAAAATGACTTAGATAAGGTTATATATATTAATAATAAACAACTTGGTGTTATTTTGTCTTGTTATAGTAAGTTTATTAACCTTATAGTGTAAGAACACAAAAAGACACGGTAAAAGTAAAATTATCTAACTTAAAGTTAAAACTAAATGATAAGGTTAAAATAGTAAACTAAACTTGTCCAAATTATATTGGATTATATTATTTAGACCCATCCCCAGATTAGCTTCGAAATAACTCAATTTGGAGCTATTAAAAACCGAATTTGACTTTATAATAAAATAATATGTTTAGTTATTCCAGAGGTGCCCCTCTCCTCCCTTATAAAAGGGCACTCCCTCCCTCTCTTCCTCACACCACTTTGAGCCTTCAAGCTCGGCCAACCCAGGCCAAATTATCTTCTCCATTTCCCTAGAAACATCCTAGAGGTTCTGGTCTTCCTCAAAGACCAATTTTAGTGCCATAAAAAGAGATCTCAAAGAGGCGCTTCAAAGAAGAGGTAATGTCCGTTACCGATTATTTCAACATCACTTCTTCTTCCACTTATTCTTATTAGGTTTTTTCATTATGAAGTAATAAAATCAGTATCACTAATATACTGATATGTTATTATAAGTCTGAAACAGCCCTATTTCACCATCTATCCATCCTACGGAAAATGAAATCACTGCACGTGCGTACGTACGAAATACCATCTCCACGCCGTGGTGAAATCTATTTTCCACCACCACCTTACTTGGATGGGTATAATGGTGTAAATAATAACTATATATGATTATTTTAAAGTGATATTGATTCTGAAATAGTATACATACACTCCAATACAATCCCACGATCATGAGAACGATATCATCGCTCGTGCGTACGTACGGACTACCATCTCCACAACGCGATGAGATTCATTCTCCACGTTAACCATTCATGAATGATTATAAAGTATATATAATAAGTAATAATGAAATATATGACATAATAATACTAGATTTATGTGTATATATATGTATGTCATCTACTTAATTCCATTCAACTCAATAAGGAAACGAAAACAGCGTTCATGCGTACGTACGGCCTACCGTCTCCATAAACGGTGTATTTCTTTCCATTTACTGATCTATTATATATATGTATATTCTGAATATATATTATATATAAATCATGTTTTACATTCTGTATTTAATTAATCATGATCTAAGTAATCATATGAATAATTACAAGTTAAAACATGAACGACAAATGAGACGATTTTACCCAAAACTCTCTTTAACATGGAATTTACAAAAGAACGGGTAATATAAATTCCTAAGTGAACCATATATAATATCATAACAATGAGTATGATTCTGGAATAAGTCAATGACATTATTTAAATCATTATACAGGAGATTCAAACACTTACGAAGAAAATCAGACCTAAGGTAAGGGAAAATCTCACAATCTCAATTTTTTATCCGAGATTGTTTATACTTTAAAATTTATTGGGGTGTATTTTATCATCCACATCCATGTTTCATCAATATGTAATATTATTTCCATCCACCTACAATTGTTTAAATCCATTTTTACCCTTCGGTGAGTTTTTAGTAAAGGATATGAAAGGAATCTTTTGTCGTTTTTCGTACGAGGTACTTTTTGACTTTTCCGAAAAAAGTACAAGAAGAATGTTTTTTTAACTTATACGGCATGAATGGATTTTTAAAACATTATTTCCAAGAAGCTTACTCTACAAGTTTTCAAGTTTATTTTTAATCAACTTCTTTTAGTCTAAAATTGTATGACATGTTAAGAAAGGAAAATGTTTTTGAAGTAGAAAGGATATTTTCCTCAAGAATGGAGTTCAAGTGTTTTATCAAAATTATTTTCCATCTAAGAAAATATAGGGTTCTGTTTCTATCCCTATTATTAAATTGATTTGAATATGTTGTGATGGAATTATTTTTATGAATTCCTTTATCTTATATGAATTGTTTTATGATGTCATGTTGTTTAAGAATCCCATTTTTATTACATGGCTTATGCAATGATGTATGATTTATGGTTTTATGGAACACATATGAATGGTATCATAATGACATGGGTGGGACCTATATCTCCCACCAATTCCTTGGGTAAATATTTTATATATCATGAGATATACATGGCTGGAATGGTAGGTTATACCAGTTCAGTGAAACAGGACTGAAACGAGGAGTGAACTCAGTTCAGAAAGGGACTTTGTCCACTAAGATAGTCTTGGCAATGAGTCTTGACTAATAAGAAATGATTCACTATGATTATGTGTGTATGCCATAAAGTTTCATGTTTTAAGTTATGATTATTGGGATTACATTTAACTACTATGATTTATCCCATGTTATGAAATTATGATCTCTTTTGCTGGTTAAGATTTCCAAAAGATATGTTCTTATGAATATGATGTGATTGATATTTTTTTTGTTTACCCTTACTGAGCATTTGAGCTCCCCCTTTTATGTTTTCTTTTCCCCAGGATATAAAGAAAGGTTTTAGGTAAGAAAAAAAAGGGGAAGATCTTTATGGGAGATGTTGAAGATCTTTAACCACGATTAGAAGATTTTATTCCGAGTTTCCAAAGACACTAAACTATTACGGTCCTTGTGTGTCTATTTTTGTTATGTATTAAGTATTCTGCAAAAGTAATGTAATGTCCATGTACGTCAAGCTTCAGGTCTCTACATAACCTATCCAGAAATGAATCATAATATATTGTAGATCAAGAATAAGAAGAAGAATAAGAACATGGTATGGAAACATGAATGATATACCACATAAAAGAGATCTTGAAAAGCAAAAGGAAAGAAATTGAGAATTTTCTTACCTTGTAGAATAACCCTTAGAACTTGAAGGTTGGGACCTTGGGGGCTTGAGAAAACCTTGGGAAGACTAATATGGAGGTAAGGAGGCCATAACATCATTGAGAGAGAATTGGGAATGAATTAAATGAAGGAAAGAGTTGGTATTTATTGGAAAATTGAGGGATTATTTTAATAATTTTGAAGGGACACCTTATGAGTGGTTTTTGCAAAACCATGGGTTTGACCATAGTATTTTCCCATGGTATAAGCCACTTGGGAAACCTCACATATTATTTAACTATACAAAAATCTACCTGATTTATGAAATCATTATTATTTCATTACTGATGTCATTAACACACCAAAACAAAAAACTGTATTTTTTTACTATTCACTGAAAAATCAGTTGTTTCAAAAAAATTCCAAAAATTCACCCTAACCATTTATCGACGTGTAGATTTAAAAAGTGAAGTGCATTTTTCAAAAATAATTTTCTAAATATTATTAATTTAATTTTTAAATAATTTCATAGTTAATTTGAAAAATAACAATCTTAAAGTGCAACTAGTTTTATTTCTCATTGAAAAACTAATTAAGATCTCATTATCTTATTGCCTTAAGAATTTAAAATAATACTATTATTTTCTACTCATCGGGGTATGTTACTATTCATATTACTATTCATATTACTATTCATATTACTATTCATATGTTTATGTTACTATTCACCAAAAATCAAGTTTGTTCTATCAGACTCCAAATGACATAATGAACACAACTCTAGAAGACCATTTTTGAAAATTCAAAACATAGAAGTGAGAAATTTATGTTTAATGGCTAGGTTTTATCAATATCCTAAATAACCTAGTGTTGTTTCAAAGGAACACAGTGATGAATACAGAAAAATAACATAAAATTTTTGGGGTACTACAATAGGTTTTTTTTATGATTTGTGAAGAAATCAATTTATTATTAAGAATTATCAATTATTTTATAAAAATTAAAAACTACAAATAAAATTTAAGATGGTTTTAAAGAAAACATTTATATAAATATTAATAAAATTTATTTCATAGAAATTTTTTTATATTTAATTTTTATATAAACACATTTTAAACTTCTCAACAATTTTTCTTTGGAAAACTATTTTCTCATCATGTCTGCAGGTTTACTTTTTTGTTAAATGTTTTCACTTATGTGAATGGAATTTGAAAAAATGGATTCCATAATTTTAATACAAATAATTTATATTATATAATTATTTCAACATAATTTTTCACCATAAATAATAATGAAAATAATAAAAACATATTCACTATGGTTGAAGGAGAAAATAGAACTACTAGAAATAGGGGCTATCCCTATGCCCTTATTCCACTGGTTTTCCATAACAGTTGGGATAGGGTAATATATTATAGGCTATCCCAGTGGAAGGATAAAAACTATTGGCATATAACTCATTAAATAACATAAACATCCACTCTCCATCGGGCTCCCCTACTCCCATCTCGACCTCCCCTCATGCCTTCTTTATACAATCCCTACAGCACTGCTCTCCTCCTCCCCTCATCATTATCAATCCTATCCCAACACCTCCTTACTTAAGCTCTCATCCCCCTCACACTCCCTTCCTCCCATATTGACTCCCCCTCATCACCGCTCTGACCTCCCTAGTGCTCCCCTCCTCTCATCCTGACTCCCCCTCATCGCTCTCCACCTCTCATCGTTGCTCACCTCATCCCATCCCAACCCATAACACCCACTTCTCGCCCCTCCCCTGTAAAATATACTATTTGCGTGTCATTTTCAAGATGTATTTAGAGGGATCAACTGACTCCCCTCACCTCTAGATCTTCTCCATTCATAGAGATCTTGGGTACAATTTGAGAGCTTCAGTCAGTATGATATTCCACTTCCCTCTTATATTGTTTCCCATATGATATTTTATATTTCAAAAGTTTTTATTTTTGTTTTATTCATTGATTTCAATAAATTATAGTAAAATCCATCATTTATTATCTATATTTTTCTATGATTAGGAATAGGAGAACACAAGATTTTGTCTTCCTGTTTTTTATGTCGATCCATCGAGGTATATCAATTTTTCATATTCTTCCAAGAGTTTTTTCACAAAATCAATTTTAATAGTTATTTAATATGTATTTTTAATTAGGTATTTGTGCATCCTAGATTCAGGGTTGCATCGAGAGAAAAATGCACACTGTTTCTGATGGTTTTGACATAGCATAATGACCTGTGAGTTAACCAATAATATCAAAGGGTTAAATTTAGTTAAATAATTAGTTAAAATTAATTAATAATTGTTTCATGATATAACTTTGAATATCAGGTTCATGCGATGATCTTGGTTGATCAATGGAGTGGTTGGATGATCTTCTCGGGCCTCAGAAGATAATGTTGGACCTTGGTATCAAAGTCGAAAAACCTTAGTAAAAGGTATGTGACCTTTCATACTTGCCTTATGGAATTTATATTTGTTTAATGATGCATGTGAATGATCAGGCATTATATTGATGTTGTTTCCCATTATTAATTTTTTTTTAAAAATGTTTTTATTGAATTTAAAATGCTTGGTTTTAATAGAAAAATTATGGGGCTCATGAACAAAAATTATGTGCTTTCTTGTCACTTCACTAATTTTCAATGTTTGTTCTATGTTTCTAAACCCCTTTAAATGGGTTTAAGACATGTTTTTTTGTTGTATTGATGTTTTATATGATTTATTTGGTGAGTGAGTTTTTGTTTTCCCTTGTTGGTGTGGGTAAGATATGCCTTTTTCATTTCTCTTATGGATCCTTTAATACTAATTTTATCACTAAAATTAGGTATGCCCACTTAATATTATTTATCTCATTATTGAATTGGTTTATTTTTATACCTAATAAGATAATACGTTCTGATCCAACATAGATTTCACGATAAGAACAATTGACCTATATGGAAAATGGATCAAACTCCAAATATGGGATACTATTGGTCAAGAGATGTTTAGAAAAATCACAACTTATATTCTGTTTTATCATTAAAGCCCATTTGTTTCAACTTAAACAATAGTTAATTTTGGGATGATTTTTAAAACATGATTTCTCAATAAATGAGAACTTATTTTTTCTCAAGAAACACTATTACACATCTCTAGTGACTCAATTCTCAATCGGGATCTGATGCAACTATTTTTTCTTAGTTCAATACAAGATAAAACCATGCTATAATTTTTTTATTGAGATATACTATATTTTATTTTAAATATATCTCTATATAATCTAAAATATACACTAATCACTTCCTAGATATTTCATTCAACTCCAAATATTCATATATTTAGTAAATTACATTTGAAAACATTTGTTAACGCACCACTATACCTTATTCTCATGAAACCTTGGTAGTATTACGCACTATATAATTATAATTGTCTTTTCTACTCAATACATGATGTGTTAAATGAGTGAACATCCATAGAAGTACATGATCTATGACATAAATTTTTTGTATGGTCTGTTAATAAAATATTTGACATCCATGTAATTAAACTTTCTGATAAATCATGTTCTATTAAAACAATTAACTTCATCTTTTAAAACTCATCCCCAAATAAAAGTATTAAATAATCATTTTCTTAAAAAATGATTCTTCGACACAATATATAAACCTTCCATATAAAATGATAATTATTGTAAATCTTATGTCACATGAAATAATAGATATTTAATTTTTTTCTTAGAATTATCAAGATCACACAAAAATAAAATATTAGAATAATGGTGTGTGTAATAGTAATTATAAAATTGTTGTTTTCATAAATTAATCCCATTAACAATATATTCATTTATATATATTTATTCTTAGGAATAATTATTAGAAAAAGGGAATATACCATTAACTTATAACTTTAAAACAAAAACTATATAATATATATAAGAAGGATAAAATTAATATTTTCCAAATAAACAATTCATCATTTCATAATTTAAAAATATTAAGTTGGGTGATTCCATGATTTGAAATGAATTATATATTCATCTAGAAACATGAAATGAGGGAAAGGAATATATATAAATATTTATATATATATATTTATATAATGAAAGAAACCCTTTACAATAATTTAAAAACATTTCATTCCTGATTAATATATTTGAAAAATATGTAACATATATAAAAAATTAATTTTGTAATTAAAAATGAAATGAAATGGATGTATATATATATGTATATATATATAAAGATAATAAATTTAAACTCTAAAACATGAATATATTGAAATCAAAAATCATATTCATTCTTATAATATATTCATGTGTCTAAAAACATGAAATTAAAGACAATACATATATTTGTATATATATACTTATATAATTAAAAAATAAAATTTAGGAATGATAGTATAATAATAATTGAATAAATTTAATAACATGAAATTATCACATAAATATATATATGAATGACTCTGAAAATATAATATTTATATCAGTATATATCAAATAAAATTATTCCCCTTAATTAAGTTGTTGGAATTACAAACAAAGATGAGGAATATTTGGGATGCTCAAACCGAGAAAAGTAGTGGGTTTCTACATGGAAAGTGTTCCCTCCTACAATAATTTGAAAAAAAATGAAAGGGGTGATTGGACTAGTTGTAAGGGATCTCCATATGCATGCAGGGTGTTTAAAACTGTAGGACATAGAGGGGAAGGAAGAGGGAAGTCTTAGGTTTAGGTAGCATATCCAATGAGGGGAACTCCCTGTACTAGAATCGGTTTATATATAGAGTCAGATTACACATTATTAGATTTTAAGTGAAGCTAGAATTGTGTTTATAAAATTAAACATAGGAACTACAGTGAACATAAAGGGGAAACCTCAATTGAGTTAAAATATACAATCATTTATGGATGAATGAAGGTTTTGAAATTTTAAATGAAGGATTATAACTTTATTTCAATTTTAATAAAATGTAAATTTAAGGGTGGCTGAAAATAAAACACTAGTGTTGTTATGGGTGTACATAAAATTGAAAGGGTACCTTCTACACTATTCGATGAAGACAACACAATTTGATTTTTCTTGTGGGGAAAGTTATGAACAATCACAGGGTCCAATAGAATTTTTTTTGCTTCAGCGTGAATTGTGGGAGTAGTCGATGTACAATCATTAAATCGTGTGGTCATGAGTGGACTGAGGAAGATAATGAGGTTCTTACATCTTGGCGTGTGGGAGATGCATCAAATTACATTGAGGGAGATGAAGACATTGGATTAGGTGGTGGTGAGATCTGGGGTCGACGATCGATAGAGAGGCCGGCTCTCGTGGTGGAGAGATATTTGGTCGATGGTGAGATTGGGAGGTTGGGTGTGGCCTGATCTCAGTGTCTGTGGGTTGAGAAAGCAGTCTGGGGAAGATAAAACCCCCTTTTTTCATTTTTTTTCATTTTTTTACATTTAATATATATATATACACATATATCGATATATATATATATATATTCTGCTTAAGATATATATACATATATATAAATGAGTCTTTGTCAATATATATATAAACACACGAGACATTAATATATAATTCTTATCATTTTTTAATGGTTTATTTATATGTGTTAATATATACTTGATGTAGTTTACATAAATATCTAGCACATGTATTTGTTTACAACAATTTGTTTTATAATCAATTCACCATTAATATTTTATATTCCTCAAATTTAATTATATGTTTTATAATTCATTTTAAATATTATTTTACAATTAAAATTATTTTAATTAAATATAATTATTTATTAAAATATAACTAAGGTAGTTTAATTTTACTTTTTCTTTACTTCATAAAGAAAACATTTATTTTATAATGAATAAATATATAAAAACGTATTGGGATGTTACAATAAGTATATGAAATTGAATTTAAAATTCCATGAAAGAGATTTATTTAATGAAATAATATAATAATTAGTCAGTTTATACACAATATAAAATTTAATTGCTTCATTTCATGGAATATATCTCAAGAAATATGAATTTATACAAGGAAACCCCTTCATGTAATATAATATTTGGGGTAATATTCATTTCATAATGAGGTTATAATGGAATTTTTTATCTCCATAATATATTGAGGGAATAAAATACAATATTTTCATTAGGTGGATTAAATAAAACCTGTAACAATAGAGTTGAATAATAATGATTGTAATGTAATAGAATAAAATTGAGTTACTAAAACACCATATAGAATTTGAAAATTTTGAGTCAAGACCCAATGTGAAAAATGAATTTCAGTAGAATATTTAATATCATGAAATATAAGATAATAAATATAATATTAAATGGGGAGTAGATACTATAATAACTGGGTCCTGGTAATAGCACAACCACCCCACCTTTACATGGCTCTCGTGTCCTCGCTCGTCAAGTACCACCTGTTGCCCCACAAACACAAGGTCCCCACCCAAGGGTCCACCCACTTTCCTGAACGGGTCATCTGACTAATGATGGTCCCCATAGGCTACCACTTGTCCTTCCCTGTGTACTTTGTCCTCACTCACACACAGATCAGGAAGGCTCCAGAAAAAGAAGGTCCACCTTGTTGACATGAGTCATGTCATTTAGTCATTTAACCCTTTATCAATCATAGGTTTTACAATCACCACCCCTTTCCCCACCCAGGTGTCCACCCACATGCTTGAATTGGTCATCTGACTAATGACAGACCTTACAGGCCAACACTTGTCCTTTCCAGTTTGCTTTTTCCTCGCTCACCAACAGCCTGGGAAACTTCCAAGAAGTCCACCCATCCTGATCACTACTCCAGGCCAAGCACGCTTAACAGTGGAGTTCTAATCAGGTAGGTTCCTGAAAAGGAAGTTGCACCTTGCTGATACGAGTCATTTAATTTACCCATTTATCTCTTTATCATTCGGGGGTGTTATAGACACACCATTCCAATGAATACATGTAGAAAAATAAGACATTTTCCTGAAGGGGTAAAAATTTGAGACAATAAACCCTTACAGTGGTACTGATTTACTTAGTTCATGTGCCTAACTTCATGAATAATCAAATCAATTTTCATAGATAACTTATTAGAAAATACACACATCTATATTTCATTTAACAAAGTCCATTTATAATTATATGCTATTTATTTAATATATATATATTTTATTATGTCTTCTTCTAAATTGAATCAGTGTCATCTTATTTCAGCCATTATATTGATTGGGGATGATGTTTTTATAATAAGTTAAATAATTAATAGAAAATTTTGAAAACCATAAATCCATAATTATTTTTTTAATAAATTATAATTATATTAGTATTTTTGTACCCAAAGGCTTATATGACAGAGTTTTATAGCATTGTTCATGTAGGTGGTAAAACTGACCAAAACACAAGTAATCTATAAACAAATTGGTGAGTATTTTTAATGAATTGAATAAAATAATTATAAAAATTGAATACTAATATTATTTAAATTTTTTATTTTAGTGAAATTATTGGTGAATTATTTGGATAATAAAAAAACCAAGGTGAAAAATGAAAAATATTACTTCATTGAGGAGGTAGTTCACAAAACACATGGTTAACATTTTTTCTACAATGATGGAAAGTAATAAATAATGTTTCCCACATTAATATAATAACAATGTATTATTATAATGATATAACATTAATTATATTACTTTGGTTAGGGTAGATTTTTAAGAGAATTGTTTAGAAGAAAATGTAAAGAATATGTAATACAATCTTTGGTACATAGAACATGCTTGTGAAAGTCACCCTGTAAATGAAGTGATTAGCATAACATATGGTAATTTGCAGTTAATTGAAATGACAGAGGATATTTTTGGAGAAATGTTTTAAATTTTTTGGAATAAATTTAATCTATTGGTTTTGAAATGAATATGTAGAATTTTCCTTTTTATATGTGATGAAAAAGAAAACTTTTGAAAATTCCCGAAAAAATTTCAATGATTTCGTACACTATTCAGTAATAAAATTTTAAAAAAGTTATAAATAATTTATTTTGAGCTGATATTGGTTCTATACATCCTATGAAAATTAATTTCACAGAACAAATTAAAAAAATTATGTCATTTACCAATATATTCTTACTTTTATGTTTTTTATTTTCACTCACTTAAATAGTTTTTTCACTTGTAACTACTGATTTAATAAAACAAATACCTATTAAAAAAATTGTTGTTATAAATCACAATTTATTCTCCACTTATTCAAATTCAATTTATAAATAATCTAAATTTATATTAATATTAAAATATTTTATATATAGAATAAATATTTTGTAGGAAAATTTGGTTTTCACTATTAAGTGTTCCTAATTTCTTTCATATTGATTACCAATTGAATGGATAATAATTTTTTTACATATTGGTTAAAAAATTTCATTAAAGTATATATTTTAGAATACATCATTCTATTTTCATTGATAAAAATCACACAATATCAATAAAAGAATTATATGAAAATAAACTTGTAATCATTATCAAGCTTGTTAGCATTAATATTAGTAATCTAATTTCTATAATAAAAATGAAAAATTAATCAATCAAAAAATATGAATCTTTTAAAAAAACATGAAACCCATTTTTTGTAAATAATTTCCTACTATTAAGATCTCTAACCATTTTACCAAGTAAAAGTAATGTTCTTTTCAAACTGTATGACATATACAGATTTACCAGTCTTCATTTCTTTGAAGATTTCATTTCATGTTTAAAAGGATGATTTTTAGGAAAATATATTTAAAATATATTTTCAAATAAATTATTTTCAAAACATTTTCAAGATCCTCTAAAATGTTTCCAAGAAAAAATGTTTTCAAAATGGTTTTCATGGTTCCTTTATATGTTTTCATGATTATTTTCATGAAAATAGTTTTCAATAGGTTTTTCATTTTAAGAAGATTTTTTTATAGGGGAAAAATAGTTTCTCCATGAAGTGTTTTTAAAATATCGTTATCTAAAATAACATTTATTAGTCTTACTCATGCCTTTATAGGGAATTTATTAAATGTTTTGATTCATATTCTATCTCTGAATGGGTTACGTTTTTTGGAATGATATTTACGAAATATTTCTCTCTTCCACAGGTTACATATATATGAAACCCACATATTTTTAGGGGTTAGGATTTGATGAAAAGATTATGAAACCTATTTCTTTTACTATATGTTAAGGTATGATTTCATGTTTGTGAAACTCATTTCATTTCATGGGTTATGATATGATTTTTTATGATTTTTGGAACATATTTATGATTTCATTATGATATAGGTGGGACCTATATCTCCCTTAAATTTATTGGGTAATGATAAATATTTTATGAGATGAAGGGGTACACAGGAGTAAATCCTCTACCCTACATAAGAGGGTACATGGGAGGATATCCCAATCCCAAAACAAGATGTTACATGGGATGAAATTCCAAGCCTGAAAAAAGATGGTACACAGTTGGACATCCCAAACCTTAAACAAGAGGGTACACAGGAGGGCATCTCATTCCTAGAGCAGGTACATGAGTGATTAGCCCAAGCCTAACATGTTATGAAGTTCTTAGTAAGCATCTTTGACATAGTTTTATTAAATGATTATGTGTTTTTCATAATTACATGTTTTATTCCTTTGTTATGATTTCATGGATTACATTCTTTATTTCCTTATGATTCATTTCTTATGAACTTTTAATCATTATTCCATGATTAATATTTATAATATTGAGATATATGGGGGTATGATCATCTAATTTTATGATCATGTTGTAAAACCCCTATAATCATGTTTATACATACATTTCTCCACTCACTAGCTAATAAATATGGATTTTGTGTTTTGAAAATGGTCAAAAGTTATCCTATATCCTGATTCCATGATCCTTGTGTTCTAGATATTGGACATTTTGATTCACACTACTCATTCCCCTTTATTCAAGGAAGAATCCAATGCCCCATGTGTTGTCTCGTTAGTTCACTAAAGAACGTTAGAAAAATGAAATTGTCTTTTTTGAAGTACCATTCTTTATCCATAACCTCTTTTAACCCGAACACTCTCATTGTTCAGTCAACAATAGCATACCTCAAGTTTTTTAGGGTTATATAAAACTCTAATACAAATAATAAATCATTTGGGAATTCTTTTTTTCACACTGAGCATGACTCATGTGATCTTATGGAATGGTAGATGGTTTCTTCATGAATATGATTAAATTGCTGCAATCAAGAGTAGAAAACGAAATATTTCTATATATGCAAAAAAGGTTTCGAAAACAAAAAAACCCCAAAAACTATGTATTTTGAAATGGTTATCCACATCCTAGAGCCTGTCTTGAGACCCAGAAATGTTTCTCCTCTAGCTCTGCTCTAGTAATTGAGCAATGAAGCTCTAAAAACCTTTGGCATGTTTCATCAAGAACCGAATACCACCTCATGAACTCTACTTACACAAAATCTATAATAGGAAAAGTCTCATTAGATCTAACATATGATTTGTCCTGCTTAGGCTGGAAATCGGCTATGTTAAGTATCTCCTACATCATTTGACTCTCAGCTTCGTCAAATTCAGCCCTTAGTTGGCTAACACCCTCTGATTGAGTATTGAGAAAAGATTCTTATCTTTTAATTTTCTAATACAGATACTAGATTACCTGGTTGACTTATTAGATATTATGAATTTAGTTAGACTTCTCTTGGTTCTTGGTGACATCCATATTTTTTCTTCCTTCATGAACCCACTTAGATAGAAATTAATAAACCAGTGCATCAAGACCACGAGTGTCCAATCCTCTGGTAGATAGATTACATAGCCAGTGGAGAAAAGACCCCATCTAGTCCACCATTGGAAGTTCTAAAGTCATAGTAATAAATAATTGAATACACTTACATGTAATATATGGTATTATATGATTAACTTAGACTACATCAGTGTTAGAGTCTCCTAACTCTTTAGTAGGAGCTACTGCATACTAAGGAAAAGCCTCAAGAAGCTCTATGGAGGGGTACTCTTCTAGAATTCTCTCATATGGATTGGGTCCCATGTCATGAGGTTTGTCACAGTCACTTGACTCTACCTCTACAATACCATCATCACTAGCCTCGATCTTTGTCCCAATAGTGGCATCACTCGCAGCCGCAATAGAGTGTTTTTTTTGGGACCAAGGCCAAATTAACTAAGACGACCTGTTCTTCAAGGGCTGGTGTATAAATCAAAGAATTCCCCAAATATACTCAATACCCATCTAATTTTTGGGCATAAAAATATTCAAGCACTATTTTTTAATGGTAAAACATCAGTCAATTTGATCAAAATATGGTTATTTGAACTTGTATGGGAGCTAGAGACTTACAGAGGCTAAGCATTCGCAGATTTAGTCCCTTAATATCGATAGGGAGATCCACCCTAGGGGACCCCTCAAAACTAGTTTTCACTTTAAAATCTATATTTGACTCCTATAATGTAGGATTATTAGGATCAACATGACGAAAAAACAAGCCCATTGATTGAAAAACATCAAGGAATCTCTAAACATAAGGAATTAATTTAGATACGCTCTTACCTTAGGGGAGTGGAATTTCAATGATGAGCCAATCCAAGCATGCCACTTCCCCATTAGTGAGAACTTCCATTGTTATTATAGGGCACAAACCACCATGAATTATAGGGATATTTTGAGACTCCGAGGTCGGTACCCTGATCTACTTGACTCACCCACCACCACTTCAGCCTCAGGCATAGTCCGCAGAGCATGCCCTTCAACAATTGTTGGTGCACCTTCACCCCCTTAAATAGGGTCCATATTCCCATATTCAATACACTCTTGTAAAAATAAATATTTAGATATATCTTCTTGATAATTAAAGGGGGAGGTTCAAGGATGGCATGTAAGTTTAGTCTTACCTTGAGAAATTCGACCAATTCTTCTTTAGATTTCATTATTTTTACACATTCTTAGGGACTCCCTTGTTGAGAGGCTGGTCCCCTAGATTTTTCATTGCTGGATTCATATACTTCCTCATTGGTCGGTTCCTACTCATATTATGAGACACCAACAGTTGGCGTCTCCTCCCATTATAGCTCATCACCAAGTATCACCCACCCTAGGGTAGAAGGAGGTTTATTCTTCCCTAAATGACATGCATAGACACCCATGGACATCAAATATGCATGTCTATGATGAAATACCCCCCTTGAGGTGATCCATATAGTTCAAACCTATGGAGGATTGATTCCATCTAAAACCGTCATTCGTTATAGTTCCTCCATCAACATTGAAGTCCATAGAATCCTCCAACCCAACCAAAGAGAGGGGAAGATAACATTGGTAGACGACTATAGTAGGTATTTCCACTTCTTCCCAAGATCCTCCCAAGCTCTACTCGTCTCATCATGGAAGAAACATGATTTCCACCAAGATCACTTCTAATATCATTCTTCTATAAGATGTAAGGGGTGTGACCAAATTGTGTGTCACCCCTATCATAGTCCCAACTTAAGATGAGCCTGATGCATGGATTGCCTATCAAAGAGAATCCCACCTACTTCCTCATTGCTTTGGCTCCTCACACACTTTCTCGACCACCTAAATGAACCTCTACAAGATTTCCTCCAGATATTCTACCACTCAGTTGCTATCATAGTCTTTTGTTAGGCCATCATCAACATTGGTTGGAGGGAGCAAAATTGTTTCCAATCATCTAACATTCAACAGCAAACACCATAGCTGATAAATGATATAGGGGTGTTTCTCATCACAAACCCCCATGTATACTCTTCTATTCACTCATAGGATAAACCTGAACTACCTAGAAATGTGAAACAGTATATATGGTTCATTGTAGAAATGGATTTCAATCTTCTCTACCATCACTCTACCCCTGAATCTTTGAAAGTACTCATTATATTACCATGTGTATTGTAGGTTTTCAACCATTGGATCAATCATAGAAGAGAAGGGGTGGAATTTCAAATCCATGTGGTTTCTGATTTGAATTGTAATGATGAACTCATCAAGTGACACTAGTCGGACCAGAAAAATATTCAATTGGGATGGGTGCAGACCAGCATATAGAGGGATGATGGAATTTGGTAATTCATTACCCATAAGGTGCATTATTATCTATCCATGTAAGAACTGGAACAATCTATAGATCCTAGTTTTAATGATTCCCTAACAACATGACCTGTTAAGTTTTAGAGTCGGGCCATCCTGGGTACACTTATGTTGACTTTGTTTCCAGCTGCTAGAATCACCATCACCAACAGAATCCCCAGGCACTATCCCATTTTCATGTCCCTGACCAGAAGTAGCCAACTATATATTAATGTGGAGAGAAACATGGTGTAGAGGACCATTATATCTAATATCTCCACGGTTTCATATCCCCACTGATCAAACTACAATTCTTCTATGATCAACCAATAAGATCTTAGCCTTATCTTATGTGGAATTTTTGGGCATTGCATTCCCCACCCCAACATCCTCAAAGTGGGATTGTTCTTCAAAAACATGTTAATCGATGCTTTGAATCATATGTCTCTATGGAATATGGGAGCATATTTCAGATTTTTCTTCAGAACCTCTAGAAGATATTGGACTAAGAGAAGATTTTGGTTCCTATCACCCGAGGTGTTCTCTGATGGAAGGAACTCCTAATACTAGAACCCTTCAAGTGTAACTCCACCAATATAGTGTATTTCCCATAAATTGTTGTTGACTTCCCCATGATGATGATAGAACATGTTTATATCTGGGGACCATCAGTTAAGGAACTCCAGAACCAGCTTCTATTGATGGTAAAATTGGAACTACGACATCTACACCACCACATAAAGTCAAATATGGTGTAGCTATGACCCATAATTCAGAAAGGTGTAGAACACCTAGTAAACCCACACACATTAACTGTGGAAGATTCCATAATATCGCAGGTCCCAGTCCTTGTTCCAGTCCAAGCTATTCTCCCACATGCTATTCAGAAAATTGGTGACGTAATGAGTGGGGAATTCTTCTACCTCTTTATCCTCCCCCATGACCATCCGGGTCTATCCAATGAAGACATAAAAAACTATGGTTCCATGGTATGTGGTAGGATGGCCATGAAAAGTGGTGTTCTAGAGATTGGGATCATCCTCGAGTGTGATCCACCATCACGGCATGTTAACCTCAAAATCTGGGATGTTAACCTCTTCCAATAACATGAAATTAAAAATATGGAGATAGTTTCTCAGTTGAAACTCTTATATTAAAATTTCATCTTGAAAAAATAAAGAACTTTATAATCTAACATGAACCTCCTAACTCAAGGTAGCTAAATGTTTTTGTCCATTTCAACTCTCTGAGTAGCAGTAGTGACTTCAATCACAACTAGGTTATATTGGTTGGACATTTTGGATGAGTATGAAAATTCCAAGAAAGGTTTACATAAAAAGAGAGGTTCATCAGGAAAAAAATAAATGTTTCATGGATGTCTAGAATTATGTATGTAATATGATGGTTAGGTCACTGAATCAGATGCATGAAAGAGAGGTTTACTCTGAAAATAGTAGAAGAAACTTGGTTTTTTCATCCACATGAAAGACGTACACACACGAGAGAAATAATCCTATCACTCGAAAAATACGAGTACCATATAGAGGGACCCCTTAACCTTGTCTAGGGAAGGAAAATAAAATGTGTGAAAAAAAGTCTTTATCTCCCAATTTCATATCTCTCATGCATCTATGGGCATTAACATATCTCTTTAGTGTTTCCCACATAACCTGACCTTTTGGTCCCTTTTCAACTCAAATCCTAAGGGGGGTTTCGGTTTAGAAATGTCATCTGAGGCCACTAATGGTCAGTTTTGATAAAACAAAAAATTTATCCCACTCTAATGGACCATCTCAGGACCAACTATAATGATGTGAAAAATATTCTACACCTGAATGAAATATTCCAATATGCACCCAAATATCTTACGCATTAATGGTGACAACATTTCCCACCTCTTACAATAAGGTTGAATTGATGGCCAAGGTAGTCACATGAATGAAAGAAGTAATGAGAACAAGAAATAAAGAATGCAAGACCCCCCATCTTGTGCACCAAATACAACATCAAATCCATAATATTATGGGCAAGAGATTCCAACTTAAAGTGTAAAATCATGAACAAAATCCTTCTCCAACTAAAATATTGTGTGACTATCTCTAATGATCTTGAATATAAATAGAAGCTCACCCCCACTCCCTATTCGGGGTTACCCTCCAGAAGATGATGGTTTGATCTGTTGTGCCTAAGACCCATATTTTGTGACATCTCGATAGCATAGAATGCTCAACGAATAGACTCTTGTACGATAAGTTCCCTATTGGTCAATGATTTATTGGTCCCACAGTTGAGTAATCCTTTCCCAACCTATTTCAACATCAGTCAGGTGCATGAAAATACTCATTCTACACACAACCCTAACCTTCCATGAAACCCCCAATATTGAATTCACCCCCTATTTGAGACTTTATGGCCTTAACCTGTGTTATATCGCCATGATCGAGGAAACTTTGCACGAAAGACCTAGAACATACATTAACCTCCTTTGTGCACCCCTCCAAACTAGTGCGCAATAATTTCATGGTCCCTCACATGATGTCCCTTTAGCCTTTTGTGCATTCATTTCCATACCACTTCCTTCTCAGCATATTTATCGTAATACCTATTTCTTATCAGTATAGGGATCGTAACATAGACCTATTGAGAGATAAATCCTCCTATAATTACACTTTGTCAATATCAAAGACATTCCCCACCTAGAGGCACATGATCTATGGTTAAGTATGCCCTCGTGTTATGGAGTGATTCCCCCTATGTCTGACATACATCAAGTAAAACTATCTTGCTCCACATACTAGTTATACAACACTAAACTCCACAACAAATTCATTATAAAATGATGTTAAAATATAGCCTCACCCTATGTGATAAACACAATATTCCCCATGTATGTTCATTATGGAATTTTACCTACTCCACCTATTAGACATAGACTATCCATTTCAGGTAGCCTCCTTGAATAATCCCCACTTACATTATTCGACAATCACGGGATGATCCATGTATGACTCACATGGAATGAGACCCTCTCTGGTAATCTTATATGCATAATCCCCCCCCCCCACAATTTTGTTTCTCTAAGAAGAACCCTAGAATTCATCCACTAGCAGGTGATGGGGATCATGTGATTTTCAGATCTACTTCTTCATCTTATTTTTCACAATGAGAAAGACTCAAGAAAGCTTAGGGGTTAGTGGAGATCAAGAAATATTCATGATCTCAAACCTTCTATGGGAATCATTTAGAGTCAAATCCCAAAAACCATACCCGATTACCCCTCTTTCACATGTAATCCCTAACCAAATTCTCCTTTGCTCCTCCTCTATAAGTGGCAGCCCCCTCCATTTCTGAACTATGTGGGCTTTAATTCTGAACTAAATGGGATACGTAGTAAGCCTCCCTGAGGTGGAAACCCAACTTCCACATCCTACCTAATGTTATCTTGGCCTCGTACCTAGTAATATCATTACCTTTACCTGGAAAACCACACTCTTCAAGGTCCCTTAGGCAGCCTCAACACATAATCCCTACACCAACTCTAAATAAGGTATGTACTAAGCCTCTTTGAGATTCATTACAAACCAAAAGTCAACCTAGTTTCTCCATATGAGGGAGGTTGTTCTCTAATCCTATTCAAATGGGAATTCTTATCAACTCTGAAGATTCTCTCTAAGTGGTGTTTTCCACCTTCATTGTGTGACATCTTCCCTTTATGGGATACACCTCATAGATCTACCTCCATGGGGCATTTTCAACCTTCATGGTGTGATATTTTACTTTTATGGGATACTCCCCAGATCCACCATCATGATGTATCTAGAATACACAAAGAGATGGTATTGATATCGAGTTCCACAAACATTACTTAACTCAATGCGGGTGACCCGGACTGGGTGATAAGCTCGAAGGAGGAATCCATGGAAGGAGGAACTAAAATCCCATCATCTTGTTTCGACCACAGAGTAGAAATCACTATTGAAAGTGGGGAAATATGACCACCTATAGAACACAATAATGTTGGGAAACAAAATAATCTAGCATGATCATGTCGCGTATAGATGTTTGGGTGTTCCCTGGTGAAAGCATTGGAAACTCCATGGGCTAGAACGAATAGGGAACACCCTGTTTTATGGTTTGAATCAATTTATAACTACACCATTATAATATTATTTCCTATAGGACCAATATTTAAGGGCGTCAAGTCCCTTCATACAAGACCAAGGGCCCTTTACTACATCCTATGATGCGTTGTTTTGTACCTAGTTCTTCACCCATGCATGCCTCATTACTTGCATAATTATCTATAAATGGATAGAAATTATCCACAAGGGAGGCTGTCAGAAGTTGATAATATAATTAATATTATAATGAAAAATAATTAACAATATTAATATTATAATTTTGAATATTATTAATGATGTTGGGGGAGTAATTAGGAGGTAAATTCAACCAGGAAATTTTCATATTAAAAAGGTTCATATAGTTACTTAAGATATCCACACATATATTTTACATCATTTACATGATATAAAATTTAAAAATCATAAATAATCACTAATATCATAAGAATGGAAGGTTTAATATCTTTGAGTATTAGATACTTAAAAACAAAGTTTTAAGTACTTTTGAAGATTTCTCCACATTAGAACCGTATTATATCCACATAAAGACATCTTGTATGGTAAACTCTAATTTATAACCTATGGAAAGAAAACATAAGAAATGGGATTTATGCATAAGTCATGATAAAAGGGCATGTAATCTCAAATGAAAAAAACATATACCATGAAAACATTTGTGGAATCATGATACATTAAACATGAGTCAAGGATTATAATCATAGGCATATTGAAATATGTAATTTCATTGAATCATAGTATTAAAAATAATTAAATAGTAAATATAAGAATATATAAATATGTGAACAATGATTCTCACATAATGTTCACATGAGAACTAGTTAGCAAATTTTCTCACATTTCATTCCAATAAAAGAAACTATGAAAAAATCGTACTGTATCTTATTCAAACAAAAACATTAGATTAAGGATTCTCAAATATCATTCACAAAAGAACCTTGTGAACAAAGCTTCCCACATCTCATTCATGAAAAATTTCATAGTCTAATGTGATATGTAACCATAAACAATGCATTATATGGCGACCAAAGAATCCACTCTTATTCATTCATACAAATGATTACCACTTAAAATTCATTCATCGTCATATCTTGAAGAACCCATGGAAAAAAAGGAATTATTTAACTTCTAAATGAAAAAAAATTACCTTCTATAAATAAACCTTAGAAATAAAATTGGTTTCATAAATCATCCAAATGTTATAGAATAAAATCTTTAATTTATCATTTGATATCAAAAACATTATCACCAAAAATATTCACATAATTAAAGAAAATATATGGTGGAAAAAGATAAAAAACTCCATTTTAGATAGGTAATTTAAATATAATGAAAACTAAATCATGAAAATATCTTTATGAAATCATTTTGTATTCGTCATTATAAAATCCATAGTTACTAAAAACACATAAAAAATTCACCATCATATTTCAAAAAACGTTGATGGAAAAACCTTCATGGAAATGGATTTTCATCAAATACTATTATTCATATAAAATAAATAGATAAAACTATTTAAAAAGGCAAATTTAGTGAACAAATGGGGAAATAAGAAAATGTATAATTCAAATGGGGATGTTTTAGTTACCATGTCCCACACAGATTTAGATTTTTTTTAATAAAAAGACATTTAAAACTTGAAAATAAAATGATTCTACCAATACTATAAATTAATTTATTGAATATGGAAACATACATTCCTGGGTATTATATACACTTTAGAAATAAGAAATATGTGCATAACATTAAAACATATCTCAATGAATAGAAATTGAGAAGTAAAATCCTTACAAATTTTTTATATATCAAATAAATGACCCATGGAAGGTAGAACATGAGATGTATTTATAAGTACATTTTATTACATTAAAATTATGATACAAATAAATTCATGGTCAATATATACACCATAAATATAAAATAATTGGATAATACAACTCATTTCTTAATGAAGGTTATTTTGATTTAAAAACCATTATGAATTAAGAAACGTTATAATAAAAACTCTTAAAAATAGTGTTGGCATGAAGTTGGAGTTAAAATAAATTTATTAAATAGTATTCATGATTTTAACTATAAAATAGAGATTATATACACCATTAAAAAGAAATTTTTTGTATAAAATAAAATGTGTCTCAAAGAAGTAAATTTTCAAATGAAACCCCTACCTTGTTCAAGATTTAGTGAAAAATTCTAGTTTTTATTATGAATAATAATTTCTTTTAATGAATTTGAAAACTTCTAAAAAATTAAAATGGTTTTAAAGATAAAATTTATATATATATTAATCCAATTTATTTCATATTAATTTTTTCATATTTAATTTTTATATAAATACTCTTTAAACTTTTCAGCATTTTCTCTTTGGAAAACTATTTTCTCATCATGTCTGCTGGTTTAATTTTTTCTTAAATGTTTTCACTTCTGTGAATGGAATTTGGAAAAATAGAATCCATAATTATAATACAAATAATTTATATTATATAATTATTTCGACATAATTTTTCCCAATAAAGAATAATAAAAACAATAAAAATTATTTACCATGGTTTAATGATAAAATGGAACTACTAGAAACAGGGGTTATCCCTATACCCATATACCAATGGTTTTCCATAATAGATGGGATAGGGTAATATATTACAAGCTATACCAGTGGATGAATAAAAATCATTGGCATAGAACTCCCTAAATACCTTAAACACCCACTCTCCATCGGGCTCCCCTACTCCCATCTTGACTTCCCCTCGTGCCTCCTTTATACAATCCTTATAGAATTTATCCCCTCCTCGCCACCTCATTATCAATACAATCCCAAAACCTCCTCACTTCCACTCTCAACCCCCTTTCACTCCCCTCATCCCATCTCAACTCCCCCTCACCACTGCTCTCACCTCTATCATGCTCCCATCCTCCCATCCGGAATCCCCCTCATCACTCTCAACCACTCATCACCGCTCCCCTCGTCCCATCCCAACCCATAGCACACACCACTCACCCCTCCCCTACAAACTCTAATATATGTGTGTCATCTGCAATATGTGAACATAGAGATCAACTGATTCCCCATCTCCTCCAGATCTTCTCTACTCATAGAGATATTGGGTGCAATTTGATAGCATGGGCCAATAAGATATTCCACATCCCTCCTACATAGTTTTCGTTATGATATTTTATCTTTCAACAGTTTCCATTTTAGGTTTATTTATTTATTTCACTAAATTATAGTAAAATCAATCATTTATAATAGATAGTTTTCTATGATTAGGAATTCGGGAACCCAAGATTTTGTCTTCTTATTTTTTCATTTTGATCCAATGACGTATGTCAATGTTTCATATTATTCCAAGGGTTTCCCCCAAAATCAATTTTATTAGCTATTTAATATTTATTTTTAATTAGGAATTTCTCGATCCTAGATTCAGGGATTCATGGGGAGTGGAATGCACATTGTTTCTAATGGTTTTGACATAGCATAATGACCAAGTGAATTAACTGATAATATCAAAGGTTTAAAATTAGATAATTAATTAGTTATAATTAATTAATCATTGTTTTAGGTTGTAAATTTGAATCTCAGGTTGATGCCATGAGCTTGGTTGATCTAGGGAGTGGATGGATAAACTTTCCAGGCCTCAGAATCTAATTTTGGCCCTTGGTATCAATGTGGAAAATCCTTAGTAAAATGTAGGTGACCTTTCATACTTGCCTTACGGAATTTAATTTTGTTTAATGATGCATTTGGATGATTAGGCATGACATTGAGATTGTTTCCCATTATTATTATTATTTTAAAATGTTTTTATTTAATTTATAATGATTAATTGTAATTGCTAAATTACAGGGTTCATGAACAACCCTTGTGCTCTTTCTTGAAACTTCACAAATTTTCAATGTTTGGTCCATGTTTCCAACCCCATTTAAATGGGTTTAAGAGTCATTTGTTAATTTTTTTTCTATTTCATCTCAGTTCATTTGGTGAGTGAATTTTTATTTTCCCTTATTGGTTTGGGTAAGTGATACATTTTTCATTTCTCTTATGGATCCTTTACTAATAATTTTATCAATAAAATTTGGTATTCCCTCTTAATATTATTTATCTCATTAATGTATTGGTTTATTTTTATACGTAATAAGATAATACTTACTAATCTAACATATATTTCAAGCTAAGAACCATTGACCTAGATGGAAAATAGATCAAACACTAAATTTGGGATATTGTTGGTCAAGAGAGATTTAGGACAATCAGAACTTGTATAATCTTTTATCATTCAATATATTTAATATAAATCCCATCTATTTCAACTTAAAAAATAATTAATTTTGGGATGATTTTTAAAAAATTATTTCTCAACAAATAAGAAGTTATTTTTTCTCAGGAAACACTATTACACATCTCTAGTGACTCAATTCTCAAGTGGGATCTTATGCTTCTATTTTCTCTTAGTACAATACAAGGTAAAACCATGCTATAATTTTTCTTGATCTAGATATAATATATTTTATTTCAAATATATCTCCATATAATCTATAATATACACTAATCACTTCGCAAACATTTTATTCAACTCGGAATATACATATATGAAGTAAATTACACTTGAAAATCATTTGTAAACACACCACTATACCTTATTCCCATGAAACATTAGTTGTATTATGAACTATAGAATTATAATTTTCTTTTCTACTCAATACATGATGTGTTAAATGAGTGAACATCCATAGAAGTACATGATCTATGACATCAATCATTAAGAGTTGACATCTGCAGTTTCTAAAAAACATCCATCTACTCAAAAATACAACCAAGAATATCTTGATTATCAAAACCTCATCCATAGTCTCTTGATCATGACCCATTCTGTTGTACACAATATCATTCAGTATGAATTTAATCTCACAACATTCATGACATTCCAAATTCTTAAAATTTTGGAGTGTATATGGATTGTTCACTAAAACTGTATTTCATCAATTACCTATGTAAATGACTGTGTATAAAGTCTATTGACCAAATTAAAAATATAATTTCTACTTAAGGACAATATATAACTCACATTCCTCTACTCTTATATTCAAAAAACACCACAACTGCCAACTTCTCAAGGTTGTTACACATGCCACCCCTACATTCATTAAAACTTATCAACCACAATAATTATACTATAAAGGTACTAAAGGAGTTTTCTTCACCATAATACTTCCCAAATAATTGTTTCTCAATACTAATTCACCAAATTTCCAACATGTAATTCAAACATTACATGAAAACTACAACACATTAGGCAAGATCATCATAACATAAAAACCCATCCCACAAAACTCAGTCAAGAATTTATGGGGATAGGAATACTCTACACAAATAATATATTTCATTATAAAATTGGATTCCATAGTCAAAATATATACCTATCACATATAAAAAACTAATAATACCTCAAACTTATTATCCCTTAGACTATACAACATGATTCCCATGTTTATGCTCACTCTTGAATCTATATTTTCATGTGAAAATTTCTATAGTACCTCTATAGATACCCTATCTCACCAAAGGTGATATGTTTCTTCTATTCATCTATATAATGAAAGGTCACATTATACCTCCTTATATATGGGAAACAATCTGAATATAGTTTCTTCTTTGGACAAAATAGTGTAAAATACCCCCTAAACTACTTTAATTAAACATCTTATGACCTACCGTAATTAGGATTGTATCAAACATAACAAACCAAGATGAACCATAAAAAACCAAACCGAATAATATTATGAAGAGTAAATCCAAAATATGTTGAACTAAATAATGTGACACCAGACAAATGTAGGTTCCGGGCGCATCAGAAGCACGTTGGTGGGTTTTCCCAACTTTAATTTTAACATTAAACAACGTTCAATACAAGATCCGTCACGATATAAAATGCCGAATATTCGGAATAGAACGAAGAACGACAAGAGAAGAAGAGTCTCGTAACCCTTGAGGAGGATCATCATATGTTGACTATAATTAATTTAATTAATACATAAGAATTACCTCGTTGGAATTCTTTCTTCTTTGATGTGTCCGGTCACGATTCGGTGATCCGTCGTTGCATCGTAGAATCCAAGTGTAGGATTCCTCTAGCGGTGATCCACACGCGTGTCACGTATCTCCCGACATCGCCAAAGGGATCTCCGGGTGCTAGCGCGGAAGAACCTTTGCTTGTGATGTACGCCTTTGAACACCTTGATCTGGTAGAGGATCTTTCTCTTGTAACATGAGGGTGTTCTTGGTGGAAAGGGAATTCTCTCTTGGCTTGAGAGTATTTCTAAATCTGTTGTGCACAACAATGTCCCTTCAAAATGTTGGGGTTCCAAGGATATTTATAATCGGGTTTGAGGTTAATAGAGTTATGACAATAAATAAATGTGTTACCCATTTTATTTATTTCATTAACTCTTATTGAAAACCCCCATGTCGAATTATTAATTCCTTGACATTCGCCCACACTGATTATAATAAATATCATTTATTAAAACAATATTAAATCCTCAAAATCCCAACTGGAAAAACTATACGGCGTGTAATAATTAATACATGGCGTGTACTTGTTTTCCATAAAACTACAAGGCGTGTATATTTAATATACACAGCGTGTACTTTTATTTTCCATTTTTCTCCACCACATTTATTAGACCTTGAGTAATGACTTTTTATTTCTTAAATAAATGTAACTGCATTACTCATAAATAAATATATTATTTCGTCCACAATATATTCTCTCGAATAACTAGTGTCAAAATAAATGCAATCAGACATCCTTAAATAATTATTAAACCACAGTCGGGAATAATATTTCTTTAACTTGTTAAATTAATATTTAACTGAGATACATTGACACACTTAGTGTGTGACCCTCTAGGCCTCTTTCTCAGTGGCATTAGGATAATCCTTCCTAAATTCCAACGTTAATGTCTAGCAACACACCAAGGCACCCATAGAGAAAGAAGTTAACGCCGCAATGACGTGTCACTTCCTACGAACTCTTACCGTGTAATTTAATACTTTTGTCTCGATATCTCCAATAAAGCGGGTTGCATGCTAGTTCCATCAACCTATGTGCTTGATTATTATTTATTTGAATTCCCGAAATTGAACTTGGCCATAACTTACCATGGCCATGGATTTATTTAGGCTATATCAATTCCATCAAAGGGACTGAGATATCTACATCCGTTATGGAACGGAAGGGACAGATCCTTTCTCGCATTATCTATTAATGTGGTATTACTTGTGATGCACCCAATGTATCCTTCCTCGTTGCGAACAGTGTGTCGTCATAGTTTTCATCAATACATCTAAGCACGCGAGTTGTAATACCCAATAATAATAATCTTAATGTCTACGGACCAATACACACGTCCGCAGATAGGAACATCCAATGACACTATGAAATGTGGATTTCCTATTGGTGGGTCTCGTTCTCATAATATCCTCCTAGATATTACCAAGGGCGCACACCATGAGAAGGTGCCTCAAAGTTTTATGATCCCTCACCCCTAATGACCTGTATTATTTGTGTCCCTCAAATAATATCATCCGGCCATATGAACATACATTAAAGAACAGTGTTTTGGCACTTCTGGGTTCTCATATTAGCAGGGATCCACTACGACCTTTCAATGTAACAGCTGTCCTTAGGACATTATCACATGACGTTTCACGCAGAAGAACAATCAAGATGTGAGGATTTTATTTAATGAATAAAGTACAAAGTAGTTTGTTCTAGACCACCAACTCCAATAGACTCCAACTTGGACTAGAGCCAACTGCTAACAACCTTTAACCCGCTAGCTCTCACATGATATTCATGCTTCTGCTGAGATAAGCCTTTTGTCATGGGGTCCGCCACGTTCTCTTTCGTGGACACTCTCCTCACTGCTACTTCACCCCTTTGATAGAAATCCCTCAAGAGGTGATACTTCCGGAGTATGTGCTTTGTTCGTTGATGTGACCTTGGTTCTTTTTCAAGATCAACCGCTGCAGTATTCTCAAAATAAAATGTAATGGGATCTTTACTACTAGGCACCACATCAAGCTCCTGGACAATGTTCCGAATCCAGACGGCTTCCTTACCTGCATCAAAAGCCGCTATATACTTGGAATCCACTGTAGAATCGGCGACAACTGGTTGCATTGAAATCTTCTAGCTCACAGCTCCTCCATTGAGACAGAAAACATATCCAGATTGCGACTTCAGATCATTCTGATCTGTTTGAAAACCAGCATCAGCATACCCTCTAATGACAAACTCCTCGTCTCCTCCATACACCAGGAACATATCCATAGTTCTTCTCAGATACTTAAGGATAGTCTTAACAGAAGTCCAATGTTGTTCTCCTGGATCTTCTTGATATCAGCCTACCATGCTCAGTTCATAGGCAACATCAAGCCTGGTACATAACATGGAATACATGATGGATCCTATAGCCGAAGCGTATGGGATCTTTCTCATCCTATCTTTCTCCTATTGTGTCTGGGGACACATTTTCTTAGAAAGATGTAAGCCATGTGACACTGGAACCAATCCCCTCTTGGATTTTTCCATACTAAATATCTTTAGTATCTGGTCAATGTATGTACCCTGACATAGTCCAAGAAGACTCTTGAATCTGTCACGAATGATCTTGATCCCTAGAATGTAGGCTGCTTTTCCTAAGTCCTTCATGGATAAACACTTGTTCAACCAGTCCTTAACTGACTGTAAGGCTAGTATATCATTTACAACAAGCCATATTTCATCAACATATACCACTAGGATGATGAACACATTCCCATTAAACTGCTTATAAACACATGGCTCACATTCATTCTTAATGAAACCAAATTCCTTTATGGCTTCATCAAATCGAATGTTCCAAGACCTGAATGCTTGCTTCAATCCATAAATGGATTTCTGAAACTTGCAAACCCATTTGGCTTCACCTAGTGTCACAAACCCTTCTGGTTGTGCCATATAGACATCTTCCTGAAGGTTCCCGTTAAGGAATGTTGTTTTGAAATCCATCTACCAAATCTCGTAGTCATGGTAAGCTGTTATGGCAAGTATGATTCTTATGGATTTAAACATGGCAGCTGGTGAGAATGTTTCATCATAGTCAATTCCTTGACGCTGTCTGAATCCTTTATCCACTAGCCTTACTTTATAGGTGCTAACTTGACCTTCCATGTCCAACTTTCTTTTGAATACCCATTTTCATCCAACAGGCTTTACATCAACTGGCTCATCGACCAGAACCCAAACTTGGTTTTGATACATGGAATCCATCTCAGAATTTATAGCTTCAATCCATATTGCAGCTTCTGAGATTTCTACTGCTTCCATGTAGGAGAGAGGTTCATCATTTTCCATCAATAATGATTCACCATCCTTGGTGACTAGGAAACCAAATCTCTCTGGTTCCCTTACCTCTCTTGAGCTCCTACGCAGTACTTGTGTTTCTGGAACCTCATCCACGGGGACCTGTGGAAGTTGTTCCTGTACCAACTCCTGTGTATCTTGAGCATCAACTTCATCGAAGTCAATCTTGCTCCCACTATCCTTCTTGAGGATGTGTTCCCTCTCAAGAAAGATGGCTTGTCTGGCGACAGTCACTTTCTTGTCTTGATGGTTATATAGGTAATATCCTTTCATTTCCTTGGGATATGTTGTAAAGATACACTTCGTGCCCCGGGGTGCCAGTTTGTTGCCTGATAAGGCCTTAACAAATGCCTCGCATCCCCATACATGTGTGTGTGACAAAGTGGGTTTCCTTCCATTCCATAACTCGAATGGAATTCCATTTTCCGCCTTAGTTGGTACTCAGTTTAATGTGTATGATGCAGTTTGTAATGCATATCCCCAAAAGGATAATGGAAGATCCGCCTGACTCATCATCGACCTCACCATGTCCAACAAGGTGCAGTTATTCCTTTCACTAACACCATTCCACTGTGGTGTATAAGGAGGAGTGAGCTGAGATAGAATCCCAGACTCCTGTAGACGATCGATGAACTCTTGGTTCAGATATTCTCCACCTCGATCCGATCGAAGCTTCTTTATCTTCTTACCAAGCTGATTCTCTACTTCATTCTTGAATTCCTTAAATTTCTCTAAGGCTTTTGACTTATACCTCATCAAGTAGACATAGCCATATCTACTCAAATCATCAGTAAAAGTAATGAAGTAAGAATATCCACCTCTAGCTTCTACTGGAAATGGTCCACACACATCCGTGTGTACCAATCCTAGAAGCTCTATGGCCCTTTCACCTTGTCCACCAAAAGGCGGCTTGGTCATTTTTCCTTGTAAACAAGCGTGACATCTATCAAGTGGTTTTAGCTCAGTAGAGTCTAAATAGCCATCTTGACAGAGCTTTGTCAAACGCTTCTCGTTCACATGACCAAGGCGGTGATGCCATATTTGGGTGATGTATGAGTCATGTGAGTTTGTTTCATTATTGATTGTCAACACTTGGTTTTTGTAATTCAATACATACAACCCGTTGTTTAAATGTTCCATACCATAATATATGTTGATCTTATAAAAGAGACAAACCTTATTTCCAAATTTGAAAAAAAATCCATCCATATCCAAACAAGATACAGAAATTATGTTCTTGGTAACACAAGGCACATAATAATAGTTATGTAAAACCAAAATAATCCCAGTCAGCAATGAGAGGTGGTAGTCGCCAATAGCCAATGCAGCCAGCCTTGCGCCATTGGCAGATCGAAGATCCACCTCTCCTATGGCGATCTTTCTAAATCTACTTGGTTCCTGCATTTGAATACAGATGTGAGCCCCACAAGCTGTATCTAATACCCAATGTGTAGAAATAGAAAGATTGCACTCGATAACAAACACACATTTAGCATCCCCACGCTTCTGGGTGCAGTTCCTCTTCCAGTGGCCCTACTTGCCACATGAAAAACACACTGCCTCCCGTTCCTTTCCCTGCCTCCAGATCTTCCCCTTTTTGGAGGGACGGTGCTCGGGGGCTTCAGACCATTTATAAGTCTTTTTCCCCTTTTCCTTTTCCTTCCTTTTCTTGTTCACCATAAGGACCGTGGGTTTTTCACACCCCATGTCCTTATCTACTTGGAGAATCAAGGTTAGAAGCTCCAATAGACTCTTCTTATTGCTGCTTATGTTATAGTTGACAATGAAGCTAGAGAAGGTCTTGGGCAGTGATGATAGGATGAGATCTGTACGCAACTCATCTAGGAATTTAACCCCTATGATGTCCAGGCGTTCAATGTAGCCAATAAGCTTGACTACATGAGGCCCCGCTGGCTCAGACTCTCCATGCTTTGTGGTAAAAAAAGCATTGGAGATCTCATACCTCTCTTTTCTTGCCTTCTCATGGTAGAGATCTTTAAGGTGAGACATCATGCTATATGCGTCCATGTTTTCATGTTGCTTTATGTGCTCATTAGACATGGCCAATAGCATGAAACATTGGACATCTGTGGAATCATCCATGTGTTTTATGTAGAGAGATAATTTCTCATCACTAGCCTCTTTCCCAGGCGCAACTGGAATAGGCTTTCGAGCACATATAATTTCCTTTCGTGGCGAAGGACGACACATAAACGCATCTTCCACTCTTGGAAATTGGTGCTGGTGAGAAGTTTTTCCTTTTTGAGTATGGTGCTCAATGATATGTTTGAAGTAATTTTATTGTCGTTTCTACAAATTAAGTTGAGAAAAGGTTTAGTACTTTATTACAAAAATTGAGACAAATAAATAAATTAATAATTATTAGTCTCCCAATTTTTTATTGAAATCCAATAGCCCTCACCATTGACTTAAGAATAGTCTGTTGCGTGAATATTCTAGTGGAAAGGATCCATATTGCCCTTTGAATTACCACAACTAGGGTTGTTCAAGAAACTTGAAGGGTTTTAGGAAGGCATTCCAAATACCAACTGCATTAACTCGCAGCTCCTTGATCCGCTGAGTGGACTCCCCAATCCTGAAATCCTTTTTTTGGATTTCCTCAACCTTTGCCTCTTGGTCACACCAAGTCCTACTGTGGCAGTCAACCCTTGATGCGAACCAAGTCATGTCAACCCAAAACCTTGAATTAGAATTCCCAAATAATTGAAAGCACCCCAAATAGGGTTCGTTAAGTACTTTGAACTATGGTTCGATTCTAACCAAGATTATGGAAGGCTATGTTGACTTAATATTTATTTTGAGGGATTTTATCCTTATACGTAAATTGCCATTTTATTATCTTTGATTACATGCTTGTTAATATTAAGTGGGATATACTTAAGTGATTAACCATGTCTAAGATAATATTTACGTATAAGCCGGTTTTATTTTAATTCCATATTGCATGCTCGTTTAATTCATTAATTGTGTGATCGTGACAACACACCCACAATAAATAAACCATGCAACTGACAGAAACAAAATAAATGGTATGATCTTGATCTTTTCTATTGGTTAGTTTATCTAGCGGTTGATAAACTAACCCAAGACCTTGGGGAGAAACACCTTGAACCTTTCGGGTTCTTGTTTACATGTTTCCACATGTCCACCTTTGTATCTCCTTGGATTGGTTTCACCTTGGCTCCTGACTTGAGCCGCCTCCAATAGCTTGGGAGCTCCATCCATTACATATGCATTTATCTCACACGCAGGTGAGAGGTAAAAAGGGATTTTACATAAAATAATCCTTGGGCGTGTAGACCCTACATAGTAATGAGGAGATGGCTCACAGGACAACAAATTTAATTTAAATAAATTAATTAAAAGAAATCATTCACATACAAAGGTCTCGGTCTAGCTCATGATCATCCATACATGCAACGATATTTACGCATAAATAAAACTAGCATTTAATTCTTTAATCGTTCTTGTTTAAGATAAATCATGCAAGAATCAATTAATTTTCTTTAATTAATCAATCCTTTTATCTTAAATCCCTTTTCTGAATTTCCTTGAGATTCTCATCCGTCATAATTTTAAACAAATAAATTCATTTAAAATTATCTTTGTACGTAACTTGTACCTTGGAGGCAACCCGGTGAATTATCATTTATTATGCAGATGTTAAATTAAAAACATATATATAAAACACCTATCACGTGTTGTGCCTCAGCTTTACGCATGCACCATGGTACACGTCTCAATGGTTTGTATAATATAATAATAAATTTTAATAAATCTGCATAATTTGGGTGAGTACATGGTGTGTAGTTCCGACTACACGGTGCGTACTTTTATTCACCGTCCATCCGAAGTACACACCCGGGGACAGGGCGTGTTAATGTACTTCAGAAAGTTTTGGAGTACATGGCATGTACAGTGGGACACACGCCGTGTAGTTTCCACGTTACAAGGTTTCTAGCTGGGCAGGCTGTGTACGGAGTACACGACCCAACCCTAACCCGAAGGGACTACACGCCGTGTTCATTGGACCACAAGGTGTGTATTCCAGAAACCGTGTGCCACCTGTTTCTGGTCAACAAACGGTGTCTTAAATTCTTAGAAAGAATCCAATACACGGCCTGATTTGGTGGATTAGTTAATGAATTGAACCTAGACTACACGGTGTGTACTTCCAAATACACGTCGTGTATTCTGGTGTTATACGGCCAGAAACTTTTGGCTCATCTGGATGAGTTCCTCTATTTTATTTTCATCAAAAATAAAATAAAAAATTGTTTCTGTGAGGTGAACGATAAACGAGGGAGGAGGAATAGATCTCGATATTCATATTTCTAGAACGATTAAACTTGAATTGAAATAACTAAATTATTAAATGCATAAATTACCAACGAAAAACTAAATGATTATAATCAACGATATGACCTCCCTCTGATACCACTTGTAGGTTCCGGGCGCAGCGGAAGAGCATTGGTGGGTTTGCCCAACTTTAATTTTAACGATAAACAATGTTCAATCCGAGATCAGTCACGATATAAAACGCTAAATCTTCGGAATAGAACGAAGAACGAAAAGAAAAGAAGAGTCCCAGAACCCTTGAGGAGGATCATCATATGTTGATTATAATTAATTTAATTAATACATAAGAATTACCTCATTGGAACTCTTTTTTCATTGATGTGTCCAGTCACAATTCGGTGATCTGTCATTGCATCATAGAATCCAAGTGTAGGATTCCTCTAGCGGTGTTCCACACGCGTGTCATGTATCTCCGGACGTCGCCGAAGGGATCTCCAGGTGCTAGCACAGAAGAACATTCTCTTGCGATGTCCGCCTTTGACCACCTTGATCTGGCGGAGGATCTTTCTCTCGTAACTTGAGGGCATTCTTGGTGGAAAGGGAATTATCTCTTGGCTTGAGAGTATTTCCAAATCCATTGTGCACAATAATGGACCTTCAAAATGTTGGGGTTGCAAGGATATTTATAATTGGGTTTGAGGTTAATAGAGTAATGACAATAAATAAACGCGTTACACATTTTATTTATTTCATTAACTCTTATTGAAAACCCCGATGTAGAATTATTAATTCCTTGACATGCGCCCATGCTGATTATAATAAATATCATTTATTAAAACAATATTAAATCCTCAAAATCCCAATTGGAAAAACTACACGTCGTGTAATAATTAATACACAGCGTATATATTTAATATACACGGCGTGTACTTTTATTTTCCATTTTTCTCCACCACATTTATTAGACCTTGAGTAATGACTATTTATTTCTTAAATAAATGTAACTGCATTACTCGCTAATAAATATATTAATTCATCCACAATATAATCTCTCGAATAACATGTGTCAAAATAAATGTGATCAGACATCCTTAAATAATTATTAAACCACAGTCAAGAATAATATTTATTTAACTTGTTAAATTAATATTTAACTGAGATACATGGACACACTTAGTGTGTGACCCTCTAGGCCTCTTTCTCAGTGGAATTAGGCTGAGCCTGCCTAAAGTCCAAGGTTAGCATCTAGCAACGTGCCAAGGCACCCATAGAGAAAGAAGTTAACGCTGCAATGACGTGTCACTTCCTACGAATGCTTACCATGTAATATAATCCCTTTGTCTCGATATCTCCAATCAAACGGGTTGCATGCTAGTGCCATCAACCCATGTGCTTGATTATTCTTTCATTGACTTCCCAAAATTGAACTTTCCCATAACTTACCATGGCCATGGATTTATTTAGGCTATATCAATTCCATCAAAGGGCCTGAGATATCTACTTCCGTTATGGGACGAAAGGGACAAATCCTTTCTCGCGTTATCTATTAATGCGGTATTACTCGTGATGCACCCAACGTATCCTACCTCGATGCAAAAAGTGTGTCATCACAGTTTTCGTCAATACATCTAATTGTGCGAGTTGTAATACCCAGAAATAATAATCTTAAAGTCTAAGGACCAATACAAACGTCTGCAGATAGGAACATCCAATGACACTATAAAACGTGGATTTCCTACTGGCGGGTCTCGTTCTCATAATATCCTCCTGGATATTACCAAGGGAGCACACCATGAGAAGGTGCCTCAAAGTTTTATGAGTCCTCACCCCTAATGACCTGTATTATTTGTGTCCCTAAAATAATATCATCCAGTCATAGAATATACATTCAAGAACAGTGTTATGGCACTTTCGGGTTCTCATCATAGCAGGGATCCGCTACGACCCTTTAATGAAACAGTTGTCCTTAGGACATTATCACATGACATGTCACGCAGAAGAACAATCAAGATGTGATAAGGCTTTTATTTAATGAATAAAGTAAAAAGTAGTTGGTTCTAGACCACCAACTCCAACAGACCCCCACTTGGACTAGAGCCGACTGCTAACAACCTTTAACCCGCTAGCTCTCACATGATATTCATGCTTCTGCTAAGATAAGCCTTTAGTGATGGGGTCCGCCACATTCTCTTCCTTGGACACTCTGCTCACTGTAACTTCACCCCATTTATAGAAATCCCTCAAGAGGTGATACTTCTGAAGTATGTGCTTTTTCCGTTGATGTGACCTTGGTTCTTTTGTAAGAGCCACTGCTACAGTATTTAATGAATAAAGTACAAAGTAGTTGGTTCTAGACCACCAACTCCAACAGACTCCCACTTAGACTAGAGCCAACTGCTAACAACCTTTAACCCACTAGCTCTCACATGATATTCATGCTTCTGCTAAGATAGGCCTTAAGTGATGGGTTCCTCCACATTCTCTTCCGTGGACACTCTGCTCACTCCAACTTCACCCCTTTGATAGAAATCCCTCAAGAGGTGATAATTCTGGAGTATGTTCTTTGTCCATTGATGTGACCTTGGTTCTTTTGTAAGAGCCACCGCTACAGTATTATCACAATACAATGTAATGGGATCATTACTGCTAGGAACCACATCAAGCTCCTGGACAAAGTTCTGAATCCATACGGCTTCTTTGGCTACATCAGAAGCCGCTATATACTCAGACTCCGCTGTAGAATCAGCGACAACTGGCTGCTTTGAACTCTTCCAGCTCATAGTTCCTCCATTGAGACATAAAACATATCCAGATTGTGACTTCAAATCATTCTGATCTGTTTTAAAACCAGCATAAGCATACCCTCTGATGACAAGCTCCTCGTCTCCTCCATACACCAGGAACATATCCTTAGTTCTTCTCAGATACTTAATGATAGTCTTAACAGTAGTCCAATGTTTTTCTCCTGGATCTGCTTGATATATTCCTACCATGCTCAGTGCATAGGCAACATCAAGCCTGGTACATAACATGGAATACATGATGGATCCTATAGACAAAGCGTATGGGATGTTGCTCATCCTATCTTTCTCTTGTTGTGTTTGGGGACACATTTTCATAGAAAGATGTAAGCCATGTGACACTGAAACCAATCCCCTCTTGGATTTTTCCATACTATATATCTTTAGTATCTGGTCAATGTATGTACCCTGACTTAGTCCAAGCAGCCTCTTGAATCTATCACGAATGATCTTGATCCCTAGAACGTAGGCTACTTCTCCTAAGTCCTTCATGCAGAAACACTTGTTCAACCAATCCTTAATTTACTGTAAGGATAGTACATCATTTCCATTAAGTAATATGTCATCAACATATACCACTAGGATGAGGACTGAATTCCCATTAAACCGCTTATAAAGACATGGCTCACATTCGTTCTTAATGAAACCAAATTCCTTTATGGCTTCATCAAATTGAATGTTCTATGACCTGGATGCTTGCTTCAATACATAAATGGATTTCTGCAACTTGCAAACCCGTTTGGCTTCACCTGGTGTCAAAAACCCTTCTGTTTGTGTCATATAGACATCTTCCTGAAGGTTCCCATTAAGGAATGTTGTTTTGACATCCATCTGCCAAATCTCATAGTCATGGTAAGCTGTTATGGAAAGTATGTTTCTTATGGATTTAAACATGGCAACTGGTGAGATGGTTTCAACATAGTCAATTCCTTGACGCTGTCTGAATCCTTTAGCCACTATCCTTTCTTTATAGGTGCTAAATTGACCTTCCATGTCCAGATTTCTTTTGAATACCCATTTGCATCCAACAGGCTTTATATCAACTGGCTCATCGACCAGAACCCAGACTTGGTTCTGATACATGGAATCCATCTCAGAATTCATAGCTTCTAGCCATCATGCAGCTTCTGATCTTTCTACTTCTTCCTTGTAGGATAGAGGTTCATCATTGTCCAAAAATAATTATTCACCATCCTCGGTGACTAGGAAACCAAATCTCTCTGGTTCCCTTACCTCTCTTGAGCTCCTACACAGTACTTGTGTTTCTGGAACCTCTTCCACGGGGACCTGTGGAACTTGTTCTTATAACAACTCCTGTATATATTGAGCATCAACTTCATCGAAGTCAATCTTTCTCCCACTATCCTTCATGAGGATGTGTTCCCTCTCAAGAAAGATGGCTTGTCTGGTGACATTTACTTTTTTGTCTTGAGGGTTATATAGGTAATATCCTTTCATTTACTTGGGATATCCTATAAAGATACAATTCGTGCCCCGGGGTGCTAGTTTGTTGCCTGAGAAGGCCTTAACAAATGCCTCGCATCCCCATACACGTGTGTGCGACAAAGTCGGTTTCCTTCCATTCCATAACTCGGATGGAATTCCATTTGACACCTTAGTTGGTACTCGGTTTAATGTGTATGATACAGTTTGTAATGCATATCCCCAAAAGGATAATCGAAGATCCGCATGACTCATCATCGACCTCACCATTTCCAGCATGGTGCGGTTCCTCCTTTCACTAACACCATTCCACTGTGGTGTATAAGGAGGAGTGAGCTGAGATAGAATCCTAGACTCCCGTAGAAGATCGATGAACTCTTGGTTCAGATATTCTCCACCTCGATCCGATCGAAGCTTCTTTATCTTCTTACCAAGCTGATTCTCTACTTCATCCTTGAATTCCTTAAATTTCTCTAAGGCTTCTGACTTATACCTCATCAAGTAGACATAGTCAAATCTAATCAAATCATCAGTAAAAGTAATGAATTAAGAATATCCTCCTCTAGCTTCTACTGGAAATGGTCCACACACATCTGTGTGTACCACTCCTAGAAGCTCTGTGGCCCTTTCACCTTGTCCACCAAAAGGCGTCTTGGTCATTTTTCCTTGTAAACAAGCATGACATCTATCAAGAGCTGACATCTGAAGTCTCTAAAAATCATCCATCCACTCAAAACTATAACCAAGAATCTCTTGATTATCAAAACCTCATCCATAGTCTCTTGATCATGACCCATTCTGTGGTAAAAAATATCATTCAATATCAATTTAATCTCACAACATTCATGACATTCCAAATTCTTAAAATTTTGGAGTGAATATGGATTGTTCACTAAAACTATCATTCATCAATTACCTAAGTAAATGACTGTGTATAAAGTCTATTGACCAACTAAGAAATATAATTTCTACTTAAGGACAATATATATCTCACTTTCCTCTACCCTTATATTCAAAAAACACCACAGCTGCCAACTTCTCAAGCTTGTTACACATGCCACCCCTACATTCATCATAACTTATCAACCACAATAATTATACTATAAAGGTACTAAAGGAGTTTTCTTCACCATAATACTTCCCAAATAATTGTTTCTCAATACTAATTCAGCAAATTTCCAACATGTAATTCAAACATTACATGAAAACCACAACACATTTGGCAAGATCGTCATAACATAAAACACCATCCCACGAAACTCTGTCAAGAATTTATGGGGGAAAGAATACTCTACACAAATAATATATTTCACTATAAAATTGGATTCCATAGTCAAAATATATACCAATCAGATATAAAAAACCAAAAATACCTCAAAATTATTATCCCTTAGACTATACAACATGATTCCCATGTTTATGCTCACTCTTGAATCTATATTTTCATGTGAAAATTTCTATAGTACCTCTATAGATACCCTATCTCACCAAAGGTGATATGTTTCTTCTATTCATCTATATAATGAAAGGTCACATTATACCTCCTTATATATGGGAAACAATCTGAATATAGTTTCTTCTTTGGTCAAAATAGTGTAAAATACCCCCTAACATACTTTAATTAAACCTCTTATGACCTACCGTAATTAGGATTGTATCAAACATAACAAACCAAGAGTAACCATAGGAAAACAAACCTAATAACATTATGAAGATTAAATTCAAAATATGTTGAACTAAATAATGTGACACCACACAAACCCATAATGGGTAGAATAAAAGAATAAAAAAATAGAATGAAACATTTAAAATTCATTCAAAAACCAATAGAACCTTACTATTATAAATTTAAATCTGATCAACCAAAATAGATCTATAATGATCAAAATCAAGAAAATATAATTCAATTAGAAAAAACTTGAATGAAACTAAATTACACCAAGTCAAACTGATCTAACATGAAATAATCTCATATTTCTAATTATGAATTAAATTGGACCAAATATAATGAATTCAAAACTATATGATTGCAACCAACATGAACAAAATTGAATAAAATTAAATTTATATGAACCAAATGTAATGAAACTAAATTAATTAGAACCCAAATAAATGAAATTGTCCCATCCAATATAAAAAACAAGACAAACTAAATCTAATAAAAATTTCCTAAACTAACTTGTATCGAAAAAACCCAAATAATATAAAAATCAAGACAAAGTTATTACATACCATTAATAGGAATATTTATTTCAAATTAATGTGACACGCTGAGATTTTATGATATAGATTCATTTTAATTTCTTTGATGTCTTGTGTTGTAGACTACACCATGATTAGATTGTGTTATACAAAACACTGTGTTAGCTTATGGTATATGCAACACTATTATTGGTTTTATTTGCACACAATTTCATGTTCTTTGGATAGAATTCATTTAACACAATATTGACTATAAGTGAACAACTAAATATATTAACCTAGTAATTATAATAAAGGGTATGAATATTATGAACTTCCTTCAAAAAAACTATTTAAATGAAAATAAGTGAGTATATAAAAAGATAAATCCAATCTTTATGGATTATATCTAATTTTCAAAATTAATATTACATTTTTTCTAGACATGATATAAGAAAAAATTCTTTTTTTTGGATAAAAGAAGTATTTTTCAAAAAATATAGTATTGCAGCTTTTTTATGGAGCACCCATTTAAAGTATAGTTTTTGACACTTTTATATATTACATTCAAAAAAAACAAAACTACTTCATTATAATATCGATATAAAATTTTATTTGGATTATGTTTTTATATTTTTCTAATAAGTTTTAAATTTTGATGAATAGTAAAATTACACTAAATTTTAATTGAAAACAACTTTTTTCATCAAAACAATTTATGTAATAAAATTATATTATTGAATGATTTTAAAGTATAAATTGAATATATTTCTATAATTCAATATAATTTATGTTATTATCATTAATTTTACATTGAATTCATATGTAAAACAATACAATCTTCTGCAATGTTTTAACTTTTAAAAACTCGTTCTCTATTTCCGACAAGAGGAATAGTTTTAAATTAATAACTGAGAATTCTGTGTTTTGAATTTGGAAAAATGGTTTTCATATTTTTTATCATTAGGCCCAAATTATTAAAGTATATGTTTTTTATTTTTGGGAATTCTTAATAGTAACTTCGGTAATTTTTATTAATACGATAAAAGGGGAAATGGGTAATTATGTGTAAAATACTATTATTAAATTATCCTAACAATTGTCTTAATATCATTTTATGATTTTTTTTTTACCTAAATCACCTTTGGGTTAAAATTTTGTCCTTTGGATTCCATTTGGATGAGATTAGGACATTTAATTTATTTTACTTAAGGAAAACTTAAATATGTCTCACTCAAATTTTAATAACTAAACCATTTTTTAAATAATGTTATAAATAATATTAATTCAATTAAAAATATATTTTTTGAAGATAATTTTTTTTTATTTACCATGGTAATTTATTTTTAATTTTTAAGAAATATATAATTACATTAAAGGCTTACACTTTGATGGTGGACAAGTTAATTAATTGCTGAGAAATCAATAAAACATTTATTATTAAAATGATAATAACCATAAAAAAACAAAAAACTTTCCCATTTCTTATTTTTAGAGTAAATATCGACCATAATCATCCAAGGGAATATTTATTGACTATTTGGAGCCATATATAAGAGATTTTGACACTTATATATTTTTTTTTAAAGTGATGATAAAGTCGTCACATTCATAATTTAATAATTATTACATTTTTAATGTTTCATTTTATAGAAGATAAATTCTACTAAAATTATTCATATGAAATATAGTATATTTATATTCATAATAGTATTTTTTTTAAATTTTACCCAAAAAATAAGTATATTAAATAATTACACAAACTAATGTAGTAATTATTTTATTAATGGAAATATCAAATTAATGTTATTAAAAATATTACAATAAATATAATTTTAGCAAATTAAAATGACCTATGATTTTTCTAAATGACCTAGACCAAATAGTGATATAGTAGAATAATATTTTAGAGAATAACATCTTATCTTCACCCATGCATGCCTCATTACTTGCCTACTTATCTATAGATGGATAGAAATTCTCCACAAGGGAGGCTGTCATGAGTTGATAATATAATTAATATTATAATGAAAAATAATTAACAATATTAATATTATAATTTTGAATATTATTAATGATGTTGGGGGAGTGATTGGGAGGTAAATTCAACCAGTAAATTTTCATATTAAAAATGTTCATATAGTTACTTAAGATAACCACACATTTCTTTTACATCATTTACATAATATAAACTTTAAAAATCATAAATAATCACTGATATCATAAGAATGGAAGGTTTAATATATTTTAGTATTAGATACCTAAAAACAAAGTTTTAAGTACTTTTGAAGATTTCTCCACATTAGAACCATATTATATCCACATAAAGACATCTCATATGGTAAACTCTAATTTATAACCTATGGAATGAAAACATAAGAAATGGGATTTATGCATAAGTCATGATAAAATGACATGTAATCTCAAATGAAAAAACATATACCATGAAAACATTTGTGGAATCATGATACATTAAACATGAGTCAAGGATTATAATCATAGGCATATTGAAATATGTAATTTCATTGAATCGTAGTATTAAAAAGAATTAAATTGTAAATATAAGAATATATAAATCTGTGAACAATGATTCTCAAATAATGTTCACATGAGAACTAGTTAGAAAAGTTTCTCACATTTCATTCCAATAAAAGAAACTATGAAAAAATCTTACTGTATCTTATTCACACAAAAACATTAGATCAAGGATTCTCAAATATCATTCACAAAAAAACCTTGTGAACAAAGCTTCCCATATCTCATTCATGAAAAATTTCATAGTCTAATGTGATATGTAACCATAAACAATGCATTATATGGTGACCGAAGAATCCACTCTTATTCATTCATACAAATGATTACCACTTAAAATTCATTCATCGTCATATCTTGAAGAACCCATGGAAAACAAAAGGAATTGTTTAACTTCTAAATAAAAAACATTTACCTTCTATAAATAAAACTTAGAAATAAAATGGGTTTCCTAAATCATCCTAATGTTATAGAATAAAATCTTTAATTTATCATTTGATATCAAAAACATGATCACCAAAAATATTCACATAATTAAAGAAAATATATGGTGGAAAAAGATAAAAAACTCCATTTTAGATAGGTAATTTAAAGATAATGAAAACTAAATCATGAAAATATCATTATGAAAACATTTTGTATTCGTCATTATACAATCCATAGTTACTAAAAAATCATAAAAATTTCACCATCATATTTCAAAAAAAGTTGATGGAAAAACCTTCATGGAAATGGATTTTCATCAAATACTGTTATTCATCTAAAATAAATAGATAACATTATTTAAAAAGGGAAATTTAGTGAACAAATGGGGAAATAAAAAAATGTATAATTCAAATGGGGATGTTTTAGTTACCAAGTCCCACACAGATTTAGAATTTGTTTAATAAAAATACATTTAAAACTTGAATATAAAATGATTCTACCAATACTATAAATTAATTTATTGAATATGGAAACATACATTCTTGGGTATTATATACACTTTAGAAATAAGAAATATGTGCATAACATTAAAACATATCTCAATGAATAGAAATTGAGAAGTAAAACGCTTACAAATTTTTTATATATCAAATAAATGACCCATGGAAGGTAGAACATGAGATGTATTTATAAGTCCATTTTATTACATTAAAATTATGATACAAATAAATTAATGGTCAATATATACACCATAAATATAAAATAATTGGATAATACAACTCATTTCTTAATGAAGGTAATTTTGATTCAAAAACCATTATGAATTAAGAAACGTTATAATAAAAACTCTTAAAAATAGTTTTGGCATCAAGTTGGAGTTAAAATAAATTTATTAAATATTATTCATGATTTTAACTATATAATAGAGCTTATATATACCATTAAAAAGAATTTTTTTTATGAAATAAAATGTGTCTCAAAGAAGTAAATTTTCAAATGAAACCCCTACCTTGTTCAAGATTTAGTGAAAAATTCTAGTTTTTATTATGAATAATAATTTCTTTTAATGAATTTGAAAACTTCAAAAAAATTAAAATGGTTTTAAAGATAAAATTTATATATATATTAATCCAATTTATTTCATATTAATTTTTCCATATTTAATTTTTATATAAATACTCTTGAAACTTTTCAACATTTTCTCTTTGGAAAACTATTTTCTCATCATGTCTGCTGGTTTAATTTTTTCTTAAATGTTTTCACTTCTGTGAATGGAATTTGGAAAAATAGAATCCATAATTATAATACAAATAATTTATATTATATAATTATTTCGACATAATTTTTCCCAATAAAGAATAATAAAAAAAATAAAAATTATTTACCATGGTTTAATGATAAAATGGAACTACTAGAAACATGGGTTATCCCTATACCCATATACCAATGGTTTTCCATAATAGCTGGGGTAGGGTTATATATTACAAGCTATCCCAGTGGATGAATAAAAATCATTGGCATAGAACTCCCTAAATACCTTAAACACCAACTCTCCATCGGGCTCCCCTACTCCCATCTCGACTTCCCATCGTGCCTCCTTTATACAATCCTTATAGTATTTATCCCCTCCTCGCCACCTCATTATCAATACAATCCCAAAACCTCCTCACTTCCACTCTCACCCCCCTTGCACTCCCCTCATCCCATCTCAACTCCCCCTCAACACTGCTCTCACCTCTATCATGCTCCCATCCTCCCATCTGGAATCCCCCTCATCACTCTCAACCACTCATCACCACTCCCCTCGTCCCATACCAACCCATAGCACACACCACTCGCCCCTACCCTAAAAACTCTAATATATGTGTGTCATCTGCAAGATGTGAACATAGAGATCAACTGATTCCCCATCTCCTCCAGATCTTCTCTATTCATAGAGATATTGGGTGCAATTTGACAGCATCGGCCAATAAGATATTCCACATCCCTCCTACATAGTTTTAGTTATGATATTTTATATTTCAACAGTTTCCATTTTATGTTTATTTAATTATTTCACTAAATTATAGTAAAATAAATCATTTATAATAGAGAGTTTTCTATGATTAGGAATTGGGGAACACAAGATTTTGTCTTCCTATTTTTTCATTTCGATCCATTGACGTATGTCAATGTTTCATATTATTCCAAGGGTTTCCCCAAAAATCAATTTTATTAGCTATTTAATATTTATTTTTAATTAGGAATTTATCGATCCTAGATTCAGGGATTCATGGGGAGTGGAATGCACATTGTTTCTGATGGTTTTGACATAGCATAATTACCAAGTGAATTAACTGATAATATCAAAGGTTTAAAATTAGATAATTAGTTAGTTATAATTAATTAATAATTGTTTTAGGTTGTAAATTTGAATCTCAGGTTGATGCCAGGAGCTTGGTTGATCTAGGGAGTGGATGGATAAACTTGTCGGGCCTCAGAATCTAATTTTGGCCCTTGGTATCAATGTAGAAAATCCTTAGTAAAAGGTTGGTGACCTTTCATACTTGCCTTATGGAATTTAATTTTGTTTAATGATGCATGTGGATGATTAGGCATGACATTGAGATTGTTTCCCATTATTATTATTATTTTAAAATGTTTTTATTTAATTTAAAATGCTTAATTGTAATTACTAAATTCCAGGGTTCATGAACAACCCTTGTGTTCTTTCTTGAAACTTCACAAATTTTCAATGTTTGGTCCATGTTTCCAACCCCATTTAAATGGGTTTAAGATTTATTTGTTATTGTTTTTTTTCTATTTCATCTCAATTCATTTGGTGAGTGAATTTTTATTTTCCCTTATTGGTTTGGGTAAGTGATATATTTTTCATTTCTCTTATGGATCCTTTACTAATAATTTTATCAATAAAATTTGTTATTCCCTCTTAATATTATTTATCTCATTAATGTATTGGTTTCTTTTTATACGTAATAAGATAATACTTACTAATCTAACATAGATTTCAAGCTAAGAACCATTGACCTAGATGGAAAATAGATCAAACACTAAATTTGGGATATTGTTGGTCAAGAGAGATTTAGGACAATCAGAACTTGTATTATGTTTTATCATTCAAGATATTTAATATAAATCCCATCTATTTCAACTTAAAAAATAATTAATTTTTGGATGATTTTTAAAAAATTATTTCTCAACAAATAAGAAGTTATTTTTTCTCAGGAAACACTATTACACATCTCTAGTGACTCAATTATCAAGTGGGATCTGATGCTACTATTTTTTCTTAGTACAATACAAGATAAAACCATGCTATAATTTTTCTTGATCAAGATATAATATATTTTATTTCAAATATATCTCCATATAATCTATAATATACACTAATCACTTCTCAAACATTTTATTCAACTTGGAATATAAATATATGAAGTAAATTACACTTGAAAATCATTTGTAAACACACCACTATACCTTATTCCCATGAAACATTAGTTGTATTATGAACTATATAATTATAATTTTCTTTTCTACTCAATACATGATGTGTTAAATGAGTGAACATCTGTAGAATTACATGATCTATGACATCAATCATTAAGAGTTGACATCTGCAGTATCTTAAAAACATCTATCCACTCAAAACTACAACCAAGAATCTCTTTATTATCAAAACCTCATCCATAATATCTTGATCATGACCCATTCTGTTGTACAAAATATCATTTAGTATGAATTTAATCTCACAACATTCATGACATTCCAAATTCTTAAAATTTTGGAGTGTATATGGATTGTTCACTAAAACTGCCTTTCATCAATTACCTATGTAAATGAATGTGTATAAAGTCTATTGACCAACTTAGAAATATAATTTCTACTTAAGGACAACATATAACTCACTTTCCTCTACTCTTATATTCAAAAAACACCACAGCTGCCAACTTCTCAAGCTTGTTACACATGCCACCCCTACATTCATCATAACTTATCATCCACAATAATTATACTATAAAGGTACTAAAGGAGTTTTCTTCACCATAATACTTCCCAAATAATTGTTTCTCAATACTAATTCAGAAAATTTCCAACATATAATTGAAACATTACATGAAAACCACAACACATTTGGAAAGATCATCATAACATAAAACACCATCCCATGAAACTCACTCAAGAATTTATGGGGACATGAATACTCTACAAAAATAATATATTTCACTATAAAATTAGATTCCATGGTCAAAATATATACCAATCAGATATAAAAAACCAAACATACCTCAAAATTATTATCCCTTAGACTATACAACATGATTCCCATGTTTATGCTCACTCTTGAATCTATATTTTCATGTGAAAATTTCTGTAGTACCTCTATAGATACCCAATCTCACCAAAGGTGATATGTTTCTTCTATTCATCTATATAATGAAAGGTAACATTATACCTCCTTATATATGGGAAACAATATGAATATAGTTTCTTCTTTGGTCAAAATAGTGTAAAATACCCCCTAACATAATTTAATTAAACCTCTTATGACCTACCGCAATTAAGATTGTATCAAACATAACAAACCAAGATTAACCATAGGAAACCAAACCGAATAACATTATGAAGAGTAAATTCAAAATATTTTTAACTAAATAATGTGACACCACACAAACCCATAATGGGTAGAATAAAAGAATAAAAAAGTAGAATGAAAAATTTAAAAAACATTCAAAAACCAACAGAACCTTACTAGTATAAATTTAAATCTGATCAACCAAAATAGATCCATAATGATCAAAATCAAGAAAATATAATTCAATTAGAAAAAACTTGAATGAAACTAAATTAGACCAAGTCAAACTGATATAACATGAAATAATCTCATATTGCCAATTATGAATTAAATTGGACCAAATATAATGAATTAAAAAATATATGATTGCAACCAACATGAAAAAAATTGAATAAAATTAAATTTATATGAACCAAATGTAATGAAACAAAATTAATTAGAACCCAAATAAATGAAATTGTCCCATCCAATATAAAAAACAAGACAAAATAAATCTAATAAAAATTTCCTAAACTAACTTGTATCGAAAAAACCCAAATAATATAAAAATCAAGACAAAGTTATTACATACCATTAATTGGAATATTTATTTAAAATTAATGTGACATGCTGAGATTTTATGATATAGATTCGTTTTAATTTCTTTGATGTCTTGTGTTGTACACTACACCATGATTAGATTGTGTTATACAAAACACTGTGTTAGCTTACGGTATATGCAACACTATTATTGGTTTTATTTGCACACAATTTCATGTTCTTTGGATAGAATTCATTTAACACAATATTGAGTATAAGTGAACAACTAAATATATTAACCTAGTCATTATAATGAAGGGTATGAATATTATGAACTTCCTTCAAAAAAACTATTTAAATGAAAATAAGTGAGTATATAAAAAAATAAATCCACTCTTTATGGATTATATCTAGTGTTCAAAATTCATATTATATTTTTTCTAGACATGATATAAGAAAAAATTCATTTTTTTGGATAAAAGAAGTATTTTTCAAAAAATAAAGTATTGCAGCTTTTTGATGGAGCACCCATTTAAAGTATAGTTTTTGACACTTTTATATATTATATTCAACAAAAAAAACAAAACCACTTCATTATAGTAGCTATATAAAATTTTCTTTGGATTATGTTTTTATATTTTTCTAATAAGTTTTAAATTTTGATGAATAGTAAAATTACACTAAATTTTAATTGAAATCAACTTTTTCATCAAAACAATTTATGTAATAAAATTATATTATTGAATGATTTTAAAGTATAAATAGAATATATTTCTATAATTCAATATAATTTATGTTATTATCATTAATTTTACATTGAATTCATATGTAAAACAATACAATCTTCTGCAATGTTTTAACTTTTAAAAACGCATTCTCTATTTTCGACAAGAGTAATAGTTTTAAATTAATAACTGAGAATTCTGTGTTTTGAATTTGGAAAAATGGTTTTCATATTTTTTATCATTAGGCCCAAATTATTAAAGTATATGTTTTTTATTTTTGGGCATTCTAAATAGTAACTTCGGTAATTTTTATTAATACGATAAAAGGGGAAATGGGTAATTATGTGTAAAATACTATTATTAAATTATCCTAACAATTGTCTTAATATAATTTTATGAGTTTTTTTACCTAAATCACCTTTGGGTTAAAATTTTGTCCTTTTGAATCCATTTGGATGAGATTAGGACACTTTGATGGTGGACAAGTTAATTAATTGCTGAGAAATCAATAAAACATTTATTATTAAAATTATAATAACAATAAAAAAACAAAAAACTTTCCCAATTCTTATTTCTAGAGTAAATATCGACCATAATCATCCAAGGGTATACTTATTGACTATTTGGAGCCATATATAAGATATTTTGACACTTATATTTTTTTTAAGTGATGCTAATGTTATCACATTCATAATTTAATAAGTATTACATTTTTAATGTTTCATTTTATAGAAGATAAATTCTACTTAAATTATTCATATGAAATATAGTATATTTTTATTCATAATAGTATTTTCTTTAAATTTTACCAAAAAAATAAGTATATTAAATAATTACACAAACTAATGTAGTAATTATTTTATTAATGGAAAAATCAAATTAATGTTATTAAAAATATTACAATAAATATAATTTTACCAAATTAAAATGACCTATGATTTTTATAAATGACCTAGACCAAATAGTGACATAGTAGAATAATATTTTAGAGAATAATATCTTATCTTCATATTTTTAAAATTCGTGAATTGAATAGTTTCAAAATTGACACAATTGTTGTTTAGTCAAAACAATGTTTTATTAAATTATTTAATAATCATAAAATATTATTAAAAAATATATAATTATTATTATATGGTCTATAAATCTCTAAGTTACTTATTTACGGTCTAATTTAGATCAATAAATAAATATTTTACACTTTTAATATTGAAATATTTCTATATTAATTAATATTAAAGAGAATAAATAATTATTAATTAAAATGATAATGATTAAATTGAAATAAAAACATGACTAAAAATTATTTTTTAATGATATTACAACCCTAACTCATATAAAATTATATATTGGGATATTGTTGAAGATTTTTAGTGGGGTTTGAGTTTATTATAAATTAATTTTTTTATATGTTTCTAAAAGTGACCCTCACCACAGTTATAAAAGGGCACATCCTCCCACACTTATTCAGATAAATTTAAGCCCTCAATATCATACATCCCATGACAGTTTCCATTTTTTACTTCCCTAGTTACATTATAATGTTTCTTTTCTTCTTAAAAAGCCAAATCTAGTGGTATAAGAGGAGATTTATAGGAAGCACGTCAAAGAAGAGGTAATCTCCTCTACTGATTCTTTCAAAATTCCTTTTTATTATACTTCCTCGTAAAATGTTATTTCATTATAATTTTGTAAATTCAATATCACTTATATAGTGAGATGTTATTATAATTATTAAGCAACTATATTCCACATTCTTTCAATCCTTTGAAAAATGAAATCAACACTCGTGCGTACGTATGACTTACTGTCTCCACGCTGTGATGTAATCTGTTTTTCACCACCACCTTACCTGAATGGGTACAATAATGAATATAAATAATATATATGATTATTATAACTTCTTACTGATTCGTAAATATTATAAACCATACACTTGAAATCCATTAAACAATTATGACAATGATATCATCGCTCATGCACACAATCGGCATACCATCTCCACGATGTGATGCGATTCATTCTACATGATATTCATTAAAACATGATTACATAAAAGAATGGAATTAATATATATGATAAATATTATACAAATATAATTCCTTAAATTATATGACTATAACCTAATAGTTGGAATATGATCTTATCCAACAAAACTTGCATAAGAACATAAAGATATTAATATCCGATTAACGAGTGACAATGAAATGTTATTAAAAACAGATGATAATAAAATAATATATGATATCATAACAATTAATATGATTATTTGATAAGTCAATAAAATTGTTTAAATAATTATTCACTAAGTTCGGATACAAATGAGTGATATCAGACCTAAGGTATGGGATTACTTTATCTTAGTTTTATTTCTGTGGGACATTTGCCTTATACACCAACTATTTCTTTTATGTGGTGTTTATACTTCACATTAATGTTTTAGGATTCTTACTATAAAGGTTTTTATATTTACATATGAATATAATTTTCTTTATTTTATGAAAAATACGATTTTACTGATTATAATTGTTAAGGGATAGTTTTACAATCACATTTTTATAAGAGATTGTTTATACATAAGTATTTACTGGGGGTATATTTATAATCCATGACCATGTTTTCTAAAAAATTATAAAAACTTTAATATTATTATATGTATGTTTAAATTCATTTTTACCCATTTTTTACTTTTTCTATATGGTTTGGAATGAATATTAATTTTGTTTACCATACGAGGTACTTTTCGACTTTTCCAGCAAAAGTATGAGAAGAATATTTTTTAACTTATAATTCTTAAATGGATTTTTACACATTAATAACACTTTATTTCCTGGAATCATCCCTTAAAAGTTATCATGGTTATATTCAACTAAATTCACTTATTTTAAAATTGTTTGGTTTTTTAAGAAAAGAAAACATTTTTTAGGAAGAAAGAATATTTTCCTCAATAATTAATTTTAAGTGTTTTATCAAAATTATTTTCCATATAGAATGATATTATTTAAATAGGGATATTTTTCTACTCATGTTATTACAATTATTTGACTATGTTTATGATTGAATGATATTTGTTATATCTTTTTGTTTTTCATGGATTACATTATGTTGGAATGATGTTTAAGAAACCCATTTTATTTTTTGGGTTATGATGAATAATTTTTGTTATTGTTGCACACATAGGTATGTTTTTGATTATGTGATGGGTTGGACCTATATATACCTCAAATACATTAGGTAAATATTTATATCACACTAGATAGATAGGGATAAAGAGGAAAGTAAATTTGGTTCACTAATAGAGGGCTTACATGGAAACTATATCTTGTTAAATAATACAGGGCTGGAACAAGGAGTTAAATCAGTTCAGTAATGGAATTTTTCCACTATGATGGTCTTGGAAATCGACCTTGGATAATATGGAAATTAATTTCAATATTTATTTATTTACCAAAATTAAAATTTTTATGTCAATGCTATTTTATCATGGTTAATGTGCCTTTATGATTTATGCCTTACGTACTACCAAGATTTATTTTATGACTCAATATTTTGATATTAAAAATATATGTTCATTTATTTAAATTCTTATGTTTATGTTTTTTTTATGTTCTCCATTTTTAACCTTAATTAGTATTTGATCTCACCCTTTTTTTGTTTTCATTCACCCATAATATAAAGAAATATTTTCAGTAGGAAAACTATAGGGGAAGATCTTTATGGGAGATGTTGATGATATTTCGCCAAGATAGAAGAATTATTTATGAATTTCTAAAGACAATAAACTAGTACATTATTTGGGAATCTATTTATGCAATGTATTATGTATTCTAAAAAAGAAATTTAATTTCCATGTATGTCAATCTTGGGTCATAGTGATGGTATAAAAGTGAAGGTTTAGTCAACCTTTGGAAACTAGCATGTAGTAACTTTTGTGTGATCCCTATAGATAATTCTAAGAATATGTCCTGGGATGCCCAAAGGATAAGGCAAGTATATGTTACAATCATAGGTTTTCTTTATAATCATGACTAACCTAGGGTTAAACTGATGATATCATAGATTGAAATAGTATATGTAATTTACCTTACTTATGTGTTTCTAATCTCTGATATATATTTCTCACACTATACTTTCTAGTCTTAGTCAATATACAAAACTATATAGAACATAGTAAACCATTGAATGTTTCAAATGTGGAAAGTATGATAATTTTGAAGATTTATTTCCTAAGTGGAAATATCATGAATAGAATCACGATTATTGAATAAGTATTGGTCATACTGTTGGGGATAAATAGATTTTAAATGATATGTGAAAGGTTTTTGATGTTCTTACAATTATTTTTACATTGAATCTAATAATATTGAAGTTTATAAACCTTAATACATTTTTAATATTCAAAGAAATATGAAGATGATGTATCTTGAATAATGTTTTAAGAATAAAGTTGTATGATTGAGGTGTATAGGTTTCTGAATTAAAATATTATGAATCGTAAAATATATAAGTGTTTTCAACATAATTGTTTCATTAAGGATTAGAAAGGATATGAGGAATAGTTATAAAGATCCAAAAAAGTGATTTATGGGTAGGGTGATATATTTGGATAAAACGTCATTAAGGGAAATAAAACCCTTAATATGTTCCCTATTTTAAGATAATGATGCTTGGATAGAGATATGTTGGATTTGAATAAGTAAATTAGATGATGCAAGTTTCTTGAGAACTAATTATAGATTTTCCGACAAGATGGTTATGCTATCATGGATGAAGTATAAAACTTCTTGGGACTTAAGGAATAATCCACTATGTTTTGTTATAAGGAAACATGAATGTTTTTAATAAGGATATATGATAATTTGGGTTGTTACTGTGACTCAAAATAATACTTGATGATAGTGTTCACACTTTTTGAATGTGTCCTACTAGATATACCTTATGATATATGGGGAATAAATGTTAAGCTGAGTATGTGAACCTTTTTATATAGTTTTGGATTTTCATCTTCTATAAAGATTGTAAGTTTATAAATTTACAGAATGTTTAAGTTACCATATGATTTTAGTCAGAATAAATTCTTATCTCACTATAGGTGTACTTATACATATTTGATAACATGTGCCCACCTTTTTGTTGAGATATATAGAATGACATATCATTTTATTTATGGATCACATGATCTGTTAACACTTCAAGAATTAAAAATTCAAACTTACTTCTTTCAATAAGAGATGAAGTGGATATTGTTCAAGGAAAAACCCAAGGTGATATTGTACTAAAATTTGGTAGGTATTTTTTCTCATGTTCTTCAACTTTAGTAAAAGGATCCTGAAAACCAAAAATGTTATCCCAGTACCATTTTATCTGATGAATCAGATGGTCCCTTAAATCATTATTGATTTATGGATTGTTGGTTGTTATGTTTCTAAAAATCTTGTTCTCTTTAACACTCCATCAGAACTTGATGGTATGATTTTTCTTCCATATCTCTCTTTTATCTTCCCACCTATGTTCTTCTAAATGGAAACTCGGTGAGGAGATACTTTGGGTAACTATTATGTTTCAGAATTTCATTTTTAAAATTAAGATTTAGTATTCCTTTTTATTATGTGTGTTTATATGAAAGAAACTTTCATTTTTTAAACCTTTTATAACCCAGGTGAATTTTGAGGGCGAAATTCATTTTAAGGGGTGTATAATGTGACATCTAAGATTTTATGAGATAGATTCCTTTAAATTTCTTTGATGTCTTATGTTTATGCTACACCAATATTAATATGCACTATATACAACATTATATTAGCTTGACATATGCAAAACTCTATTCTTGGCTAGTGTTATGAACAATTTCATGTTCTTTTGATAGAATTTATTTCACACAAGACCGAGTATAAGTGAACAACTAAATATTATAACCTAGTCATTATAATGTTGGGTATGAATAATATTAACTTCTTTAAAAAACTATTTAAATGAAAATAAGTGAGTCTATAAAATAATAAAATCACTCTTTATGGATTATATCTAATGTTTAAAATTCATCTTATAAAATTTTTAGACAAGATATAAGAACAAATTCAATTTTTCAGATAAAAAAGTATTTTTCAAAAAAATCAGTATAACCACTTTTTGATGGAGAACCCATTTTAAATATACTTTTTAACACTTTTATATATTATATTTAACAAAACAAACCACTTTTTTAATGGGATATAAAAAATCTTCTTTGGTTGAATTTCGGAAAATTTTCTGATAAGATTTATATTTTGATGAATGGTAAAATCATACAAAATTTTAACGGAAAAAAAATGCATCAAAAAAATTTTATGTAATTAAATTATATTATTGAATGGTTTTAATATATAAATTTAATATATTTTTATCATTAAATATAATTTATGTTATTAGCATTAATTTTACATAGAATTCATATGTAAAAACATTTCAATATTTTGCAATGTATTAAATTTTAAAAACTTGTTCTCTATTTCTAAAAAAGGGAATAATTTTATATTAATTACAAAAAATTACATATTTTGAAATTTCAAAAATGGATTCCATGTTTTCAATTAGTATTAAAATTTTATGGAAATAGATTTATTGTATTTTTGGGCATTAAGAATAGTAACTTCATCAATTTTTATTAATAAGGTAAAAGGGTAAAACGGGTAATTAAGGGTAAGAATACTATTATAAAATTACACTAACACTTGTCTTAAAGTAATTTGATGAGTTTTTATAACTAAATCATCCTTGGGTAAAAATGGTGTCCTTTAAAAGCCATTTGGATGATATTAAGACATTTAATTTAATTTATTTAACGATAAGTTAAATATGTCTCACTCAAATTTTAACGAAGAACTGATTTTTTAAAAAAGGTTATAGAGAATAGAAATTCAATTATAAAAACTTATTTGAAATATAATTTTTTTATTTATCATTGTAATTTATTTTTAACTTTTAGGAAATATATAATTACATTAAAGTCTTATGACTTAATGGTGTACAAATTAATTAATTGATGGGAAATTGATAAAATAATTATTATTAAATTTATAATAACCATCAAAAGACACAAAAATTTAACTAATTATTATTGGTCAAGTATATATCGATGATAACCATCCAAGGGTCAATTTATCAACCATTTGGAGCCATATGGAAGAGATTGTAACAATTATATTATTTTATTTAAATTTATGTTAAAGTTGTCACATTCGTAATTTAATAAGTATACCATTTTTAATGTTGAATTTTACAGAAGATAAATTCAAATAAATTATTTTCTTGAAATATAGTATATTTATCTTAATCATAGTATTTTATTTTTAATTATCGCCCAGAAAATAAGTATATTAAATAATTACATAAAACTAATGTATTAATTATTTTATTAATGAAAATATCAAAGTAATGGTAATAAAGATGTTAAATTAAATATAAATTTATCTAATTAATATGTGAAACTATTTTGATAGATTACCTAGAATCCATAAAAAGTTAATAAAATAATTTTTTAGACGATAACATCTTATCTTGGTATTTTTAAAAATCATTAATTCAATAGTTTCAAAATTGATACTATTGTTGTTCAGTAAAACAAATGTTTTAATAAATTATTTTAAAATCATAAAACATTTTTAAAAAGATATAATTATTATGATATGGTCTTAAATTATCTAAGGTACTTATTTATGTTATAATATATATCAAATAAGAAAATATTTCACTCTTTTAATATTGAAATATTTATTATCTTAATTAAAATTAAATAGAATTACTAAGTGTTAATTAAACTGATAATGTTTAAATTGATATAAAAACATGAATAAAAATTATTGGTTGATGATATTACAACATTATATCATATAAAATTATAAATTGGGACATTTTTTACGTTTCTGAGTGAGGTTTGATTTTATGATAAATTAATATGTTTTGAGGTTTCCAAAAGTTATCTCCACCTCAATTATAAAATTGCACCTCCTCCCTTACTTATTTGCATCACTTTGAGCCTTCAATATCATAAATATCCTAACCTGTTCCCTTATCAACTTCCCTAGTCACATTCTATGGGTTCTGGTCTTCTTCTAATACCAACTCTAGTGGTCTAAGAGAAGATTTATAGAAAGCCCGTCAAATAAGAGGTAATCTCCTCTTATGATTCTGTCAAACTTCTTTACTCTTCTACTTTCTATTCATAAGTTGTTTAATTATAAATAAATAACTCTAGTATCACATATATATTTAGATGTTATTATAATTTTCAAACAATGATATTCCACATTCTATTCATCCTATGAAAAATTAAATCACCATGCATGTGTACGTATGATTTATTGTCTCCACATCGTGGTGTAATATGTTTCTCACCACCACCTTACTTGGGTGGGTATAATGATGGATATAGTAAATATATATTATTATTATTATAACATGATACTAATAATGAAATATTATACACCATATACTTCAATACCATTTAACAATTATGGGAATCATGCCGTCGCTCGTGCGTACGTACAGCCTACCATCTCCATGATGCAATGGGATTCATTCTACATGAACTTAATTAAAACACAATTATATAAATTAATTTAATGGATAAATATTATATATATTATACTAATATCATTATATAAATAATATAATTATAACTTAATAACTTTAACATGGACTTATTAGACAAAACTTGCATAAGAACATAAAGCAGTTAATATCCAAATAACGACTGACAATGAAATGTTACTAATAGATAGATGATTATATAATCATATATGATATCATAAAAATGAATATGATTCTATAATAATTCAATAACATTATTTAAATCATTATATAGGAGGTTTGTATAAATATGAGGGATATCAGACCTAAGGTAAGGGATTATTTTGTCTCACTTTTATTTTTATGGGTCATATACCTTATACACCACCTATTTATTTTGTGTGGTTTTTATTCTTCCAATGAATTATTTATGATTGTTATTATAATACTTATGATATTTAAATATGTTTATAGTTTTATTTATTTTATGATGCATTTTATTCAACTGATTATAATTGTAAGGAATAATTTTTCAATATCATTTTTATCCAAGATTGTTTATACGTATGTTTTTGTTGGGGGTATATTTATCATCCATGTAAAAGTTTTATAAAAACGTTTTAATAAAATGTTTAATATTATTATATTTATTTTTAAATCAGTTTTTACCAATTTTTGACTTTTACTACCAGGTTTGGACGGAATCTTTCTTTTGTTTACCAGACGAGGTACTTTTTGACTTTTCCAGCAAAAGCACAAGAAGAATGTCTTTTTAAAATTATATGGCCTGAATGGATTTTTATGATTTTATAATCCATTAATTTCATGAATCATAGATTATAATTTTTCATAGTTATTTTCAAATAAATTCTATTCTTTTATAAAAAATTCAATCTTTTAAAAAAATAAAACATTTTTTATTAAGAAAAAATACTTTCCTCAAAAATTAATTTCAAGTGTTTTATCAAAATTATTTTCCATCTAATATGAAATTATATAAATAATGTTATTTTTATACCCTTATTATTACAATTATTTTATTATGTTTATGATGGAATGATATTTATGAAATCCATTTGTTTTACATGGATTACGTTATGATGGAATGAAGTTTATGAAACGCATTTTATTCCTGGGGTTATGATGAATGATTTATGTTATTGTGGCACACATATGTATGGTTCTCATTAAATGATGGATGGTAACAATATCCCCCTCTAATAAATTGGATAAAGATTTATATTTCATGAGACAGAAAGTGAAGAAGTGGAAAGTAAATTTGGTTTAGTGATACAGGTTTGAAACGACAAGTATCTCTAGTTGTGTAATACAGGGCTGTAATGAAGAGTGAACTCGGTTCCGTAATGGACTTTATCCGCTATGATGGTCTTGGAAATGAGCCTTGGATAATATAGATGTGGTTTTCTATATTTATGTTTTAGTCATAATTCAATGTTTTATGGCAATGGTATTTTATCATGGTTAATGTTCCATTAGGATTTATGTCTTACGTAGATCCAAGATTTATTTTATAACTCAATATTTTGATATTCAAAATATATGTTCATGTCATTACATTCTTATGATTATGTTTTGTTTAATGTTCTCCATTTTTACCCTTACTGAGCATTTGAGCCCACCATTTTTATGTTTTCTTTCCCTCGTGATAAAAAAGAAAGGTATTAGGTAGGAAAACTAAAGGAAAAAGATCTTTATGGGAGATGTTGGAGATCTTTGACCAAGCTAGAAGAATGATTTGAGAGTTTCCAAAGACACTAAAATAATACAGTCTTTGTTCATCTACCTTTGTTGGTATTAAGTATTCCACAAATGAAATTTACTTTCTATGTACTTTAAGCTTGGGTCGTTAGAATTAATATGAATTTACTATTTGATAGTAACATTTTGAATCTTAGATATATTTCCCCCTTTCTTGCAGGAACATGATTTGACCCATGGGGTATTGTCATTATTATATGTTGGGTAGTGACTTGTATAGTCATAAGAGACATGTATGTTATAGTTTAGTTTTTATTTTATTTTTTATCACATTGGAAACTTAGTCCTTTTACCAATTTCTACGGATGGAGGGTAGTTATATTCTATGAAGGAGGCTAGAAGGGAACTGGTGTAAGATACGCAGTTTTCATTGCATGGGAGGTAGATCGGGGTAGTGGAGAGATTAATTAATGTGTTTCATTTTTCTTCACCTTTATACCATTTAGTTTATGTTAATTTTATTTTCCTACAGTGTGGATGTCTGATGTACATATGGGTCGTGATAAAATTTTATTTATTTTCTTGTGCTATTTTAATTAATTTATTGTGGGTGAAATTGTTCCCAAGTAATGATTCCTTGATGCTCGAACACTTGTACCAGCCTGGGGGCTATAGTCCTTCCACCTTACTCTATCTTATTCATTATTATATTAGATTATAACTTGATCCTTACTATGTTAAAACCATTGGAGGTCCTAGGAAACATGGAATAACTAAAGAGGAATTAGGAATATCTTCACAATTCTACACCTCTGTGTGTCTAGTTTATATATACTATCTATGAAATCAAATAAAAGACACAGTACTTGGATCACAGAATCATCGCCTAAATATAGTCAATGTTTTCTCTCCTATTTTCTATACAATTATTCATATGATATCATATATAGATTTTCTAAATAATACTTATTCCCCCAACAATATTTTCACATTTCTTTATTTTTAATTTATAGACTATACATGTATCATAAACTTTATTATAACTATCCTAAAATATACTCAAATGATCCAAACTCCAAACTCTATCCAAAACAATTGAAAAAAATGTCATAACCGAAATTCCATGCAAGAAAACCCATTATGTTTATCTTTAACATTCCAAGGGCTAAGTGATGAGGTATCCACTAAAATTTTGGGAGAGATTGCATATATACATAACCTTTCACATATTATCATTCAATATCCTTTACTATAATATAAATTAATTATAAATCATTCTATATAGTATATTCATATATAAAAATATATCAATAATGTTTCAACTAAAATACAGTTTTTATTAATCAGGATCAGTCACTTTTAGTTGTTAATTATGAACCATCATAAATACAAAGAACTATTGGGAAGATGAATATACATGCATCATGATCCAGAGAATAGGAAATTAGGAAAAAACCATTATCCATCACCAAAAATTATACTTTGAATATGTCTTCAATAACTCGGAATTGTTAAGAAAAATAGTGGGAGGACCCTTGAAAAAGATAAATACCATCATTTACAGTGATGATGGGAGCACTGTCAAAGGATACAAGGATATTATCAAGAAATTTATTATCAAATCCTCCCAACTTAATAATGGTATTGGGGGTACGCCCTGGATCCCCTCTCAAGATATTCCCTTTTGAGAGAAGTATAATAAACAAAACCTCACCACATCTCTTGTTACATTATTAAAATGGAAGGTGACACACGATTATAAGAAAATACCAATGTTAGAATAAGGTTTTATATGAGGTATCCTTGTGAATTGTATGGAATGAGTAAAAAATTTATTATTGTAATCTTTATATATAATTTATGAAAAACAACTAGGGGAAAGAGTACACATGGATTGACACCCCACATTTGAGCATCATCTGTAGTTGATGGGATCATGCATATTTGGGATCCTTACTTGGAGATGTTGGTCTTTTCCTTGTCCTACTACCTATTAGTTTCTTGTCCAAGTTATCTTTTAGTCATGATTTCTTCTTCTTGTATGTTATTATTTATTCTTCATATATTCCTTTCAATCCCATGATAAAAAGTGTGTTCCACTTCATTTTTTCCCTTTTGGAATATGCATGTACTCACATGGTTTATCAAACTAAAATTGGGTAAAATTAAGTGTAGAAAAAGGGTAAATTAAAAAATATATATGGATAAATTCATAAATATCATAAATATTTCATGTCACCACTCCCCGTCAATTGCAAAAAAAAATTCATGCCATAAATTCATCTTTAATTCTCTCAAGGAAAATAAAGTAAATAATTTATAAACATTAAGAAACATTAATTAATTTAAAATAATTTTAAGTGGAAGTCAAGTTTAATGCACTATGAATGTTATAGAAATTACTTAAAGTGTTTAAAACCCCATAATGAAAAAAAAGATTGAAGTTGGTTTTTTTTAAGAAAAATGAGATGAGTGTGCGGTTTAGGTTTATGCACTTAATGAGGGATAGGTGTTATGGTTTTAATTTAAATGATGTTAGTACCAAAATATGGTGACACTCCTCTCATAGTTATCACCATATATTTTATAAACCATGTTTTCCCCTATCAATTCATAATATTGTTTATAGATAGGATTTTAGAACCATGTTTAAACATTGCTACCCCAAACAGATGTATTTTTGTGACATAAGAGTAGATAGTTCGTGAACATAGTTGGAAAACCCTTATCTCTAAGAAATGATCAACAAGAGAGAGAATGGTAATAATTAAGATGAAAGGATAATATGAAACAACCCATTTAATAAATATGACCCACTCCAACAAGCATGTATCTCCTTGAAAAGAATCATAATCAGATTTACAATTGCAGGAAATAGGATATAAACATATTCTATGTGCATCATCTGATATATCTATTATTTTATTTGGATATTAACTCTAGTGTAGGATCCCTTTACCTTTTTATCACTTAGTTAGTCCAATTAAAAACACTATTGAATGATGATCCAAGGATCATGTAAATGGGAAGAATATAGACCTTATCTGATCCCCATATTAAGGACCCTTATTCCCTGTGTAGTCAGAGGGGAATACCAAACCTTCCTTAGGATTATGAGAGGGATCCACATTCTAACATAGCTTCATAGACAAAAAAGGATTCTATCTACTGAAGAATTCCCAAAATGAAATGATTCATATCTTTTTTTGGGTATCCAATCTAAATGGGACAAGAATTTGAATATCAGTTCATGTAAAATCAATATTATATAAGAAAAGGTAAAAATCAAGATATCTATGAAAGTATTACAGATTATAAATTTCCTACATGCCATTATCATACTTTGGAAAAAGATATATGTCATGTGTATGACTTTGGAAGAAGTATACAAAGTGTAATATTGTATACAGGGTGTATAGAACCAAGAGAGGTACTTGTAATGTACCTTATTTTATCATGTAATGTATATTTATCTATATGATGTGTACCTAAATAACAAACAAACTATAACTCCATATGTTTAGTCAATGAGTAATTTGAGAGAAACCAAACATATTTTAAATGCATGGTACAATTTGGTCACAAACAACATGGTGTTAACATCGAAATGATATTTTGCGAGTGTACTCCCCATTCATGAAAGGATTTCAATAATAGGTACACAATGTGTGTCACAATATTTTACATCTACTGAAATTAAATATTATATAAACCATATCCACTACATCCTTCAATGTACACTTCATACGGTAGTCCCAACTAGACCATGTAGTCATGAATTTAGGTCCAAATTGTTGGCGTAAACCAAATATCATTGAATCCTCCAAATCCTCCACTGATCATGATGAGACAATTTCAATTTTTTTAAATGGTTGTAATTCTTTTGTAGGTCCTGGTTAGAAGGTTCTGCTGATTGGTAGTATGTATACCACGGTTCTTGAACCATTGGTATACATATATCCCAAAGGTTTCATTAAAACTATTGGAACAGAGCTGTGGTATGCAAGTTTTATGGGAAGTATGTATACCACAGTTCCAAAACCATTGGCATACATATATTCCAATTGTTTCATTAAAACCATTGGAGTAGAGTAAGTTTAGACAACCCCATACCAATGGTTTCTATAAAACGATTGGTATAGGGCTCCTGTGACACCCAACATGGAAATAGTTCCCAGAATCGTTTGGATAGGAAAAATTATTCATAGTATGGGTTTACCCACTACAAAAAAGCTAGTTATATCTAGTCCTAGAGAATTAATAGCATGAGCTATAAACATAGTTTATTACCCCTTTGTGAGCGCTAAAAAATTACTGTTAAAGGGTGTTTTCCTTCATGCTTTTTTCTAGCATTGTTAAAGGGGTTACTTAACAGTGCTAAAAAATGTTGTTAAAGAGGGACCTTTATCAGCACTTTTTTTATAGGACTGATAAATGGGGTATTTTATCAGAACTGGTAAAAAATGCTGATGAAGGGGGGTTAAAAAGTACTTGTTTAGAAGCACTGATCAAGACCCCCCTTTTTCAGCACTTTTTTACAAGCATTAACAAAATTATACTTCAAAAAAATATTTAATTAAAAAAATATATTAATACATAAATATGTTTACAATGATATAAATATAATATATATATTTTAAATATGTTTTAGATATGGTAAGTAGGAATTTACACCTAAAATATAAGATATTTGGTGAAAATGGCTTAAAAAACTAAAAATTGTTTTTAATTGATACTTTTCTTATTATTACCAAGTAATAGACATTTAATATCAATTTTAAGATTAAAAATCAAAAACAAATCTAAAATAAGTTGAAAACATAACTCAAACGTCAAACGACCATAACTTTTTATCCAGGTGTTCGTTTGGGCTCTACCACATATCAAATCAAAGTCTATGATGATCTCTATGTATTTATGATTAGGTGACCTTAGTCACTATTTTTTCAGGTAAGAAAAGACCCATAATACCCCCAAAATTGAGTTTTTAGTCGAGGTACCCCAGTATTTTAACTTTCGATGGATTTTAAGCCTCATTTATGGGGGGTTTCTTTTTCCCTTTTTAGTGGGTACTAAATTTATTCCCAAGGATTATATTCATATTGATATTATAGATTTTAAATTGTATCATTTATCATAACGTAATTTTATTTAAAATATAAAAATATATACATATATACATATTTTTTATATATTCACACATTAAAATTTATTTTTATAAAAAATAAATTAAAAATATTTACATATAAAATATACTTATTAATATATAAACATATCTATAAATATATTGGTAAAAAATGTAATAAAATATTTATAAACATATAGATATATCAAAAACTTTAAAACAAAACAGTATAGGGGAGTGGAAAAGGATGTGATGTATATACTAGTGGTCTGGGGTTTGAAACTCGTTGGAGGTAGGGGCATATACATGGGGGGCTAGGATTATCTAAAGTACTAATAAAGGGGGGGGGGGGAAGTGCTGATAAATGTTTTGGGTGGGTGTGAAGTTCTGATAAAGAGGGGGGCAGGTGGGTCATGGAAAAAAATTATGTACCCTTTATTATTAAATCCTTAATCAATGCTTTTTTAGTGCTCTTAAAGTCCCCCTCTAACAGTACTGAAAAACGCTGATGAAGGGGGCCTTTAATAACACTAAAAAAGCGTTGTTAAAGGACCCTTTTAACAATGATTTTTAGTGGTGTTAAAGGAGGACATTAATAGCATTTTCTAACACTGATAAAAATGTTGGTCTTTTAACTAGGCTTCAATTATCAACACTTTTTTCGCACTAATAAAGGCCTTTTGAATAATTGTTAAATGCCGATTTTATAGTAGTGACTGAGGGTTAAACAAAATGGATAAGGGTTAAAAATGACCAAAAACTTATCTCGTACCCATTTTATATCAATATTTTGTCCATATACGTTATTTTATTGAAAATTATCCATTGAATATAGTTTTTCATGAGAAAAACATGTGTATAACTTTTTATTTTCAAAACTTAGAAGTGTGCTACTCACCTCACTTATAAAAGTCAAACTCTTCTCCTATCTTCGTCACACTTCAAAAACTTTTTGTTTAAACCAAGATATCCGAAAAAAAATTCCTTAATTATATACCCTCATCTTATATACCTTATTTTATTATGAAGTAAAACCTAGTAAGCCTCTCAGTGTAAACAAAAAGAAGTTGTCTGAAGAAGAGATGACATCCCTAACCAATAATTTTATTTTATATCTTTTTACACCTACTTAAATTATTATAAAACCATTCTGAAAAAACAACCTAATTATCTTCAAAATAATTAGATTTTTTTAATGTTAATTTTATGACCTACATCAATCTCCCCTTCCATCAACTAGTTTATGAAATCATTATTCTTGTGTACGGTAGACTACAGCCTCACAAACTGATGTTATTCGTTTTCCATCACTGCCTCTTACATATGAATATAATGATTGATTTATTATTTATATATGATATTTATGATATTATTATGGTTCTGGAATCATTATATAACATTTTTCATTTGAATTTACCTTCCATGGTAGTATGATAACATCATTCGTGGGAATAGTGGACTACTGCCTCGTGAAGCGATGTGATTCATTCTTACTTTACATGGTAGGAAATTAGGTTGGGTTTAATGAAAATATTTTATATATATGAAATAAAAATGATACTTTAATGGTAATATATTATTAAAATTTATTTATTTTATTCATTTTTGAAAATAGAAACAGCGTTCATGTGTACGTATGACCTATGGTCTCCATGAATGGTGTATTTCATTTTCTATCACTTACTATTATGGATTACTCTAAATACATTTATACTTAACATATATGATATTTAAATCATGGTTAAAATTCTCGATATGAGGGAACCATGATCAAAATAATAGGACTAGAAAATAAAAAATAAAAATATACATGAAAAACAAAGTAGTTATTGCCCAAAATGTGCATTTCAAATAGAATTGGTGAAAAATATGTAATAAAGGGGAATTATTAAAAAAATATTCAATGATAAATATATTTATGGTTTTGTAATAGATTTATAATAAACTTATATTTTTTATACAGTATTTTGGAACATTTATGAAGGAAGTCAAGACTTATGGTAAGGGATTCTAGTGTCTTTTTTATTTCATAGAGACATATGAAAATTCACCACTTATTTCATCTTTTAGGGTGTATATATTTCCCCATTGACATTTTATATCATCAATATCATTATTTTCATGAAATTTAAAATTTTATTTGATTTAGTTTTATATCGGGTTTATTATTCAAATGATTACTAATGCTGGAAGGGATTTTTCATCTCAGTTTTATATCTGTGAGATACATGTCATATTCATCACTTGTTTCTTATATGTAGTGTATATAATTTCCATGAACATATTTTATATTGATTATAGTAAAAAATATGGGTACATAGATATTCATTTTAGGAAATTCCTTTCAATTTTATTAGGAAACAAATGGTACCTAAGAGGTGTGGTATTTTTGTCTCAATTTTCAGTCTTTGACTTATATGTTATTTATGCACCTATATTCTTTGTGAGCTATTTGTACAGAACCTTTGAAAAGTATAAATCATTAATTTATTTATTCTCATGATATTTTAAGCTTAATTTAACTTTATTATTTTATGGGGATTAGGATACATTATTACCAAAGTGGTGAAACTTTTATGATACAATCTCGTCGTTTATCGAGATTGTTTATGATTATGTTTTTGATGTTCAAATTACAGTTTACAGGCATAATAGAAGTGTAACACCCGAGACTTTTATGTTATCATCAAAGGAATCTTTTTCTACACAACACTTGCTTGGCTTGCTTTACACGCAATCGCGACCTTCCTCGATAGCTTGCGTCGTACGCAATACCGAGTTTCACTAAACAACAATATGCTATTAAAACTAGCCGTTATGAATAGTAATAACCACTTTTTGAAATTTTATAAATTTTATTTTTCAAAATGGACTTCATTTTTGGACTCAGAATATCGAAATTAGCCTAGGGTGAAATTTTGGTATTTTTCTGAAAACTTTCAATTTTTGATGAATAGTGAAACCACTAAGTGGTAGGTTAAAAACTGAATTTTGCATAAAACTTAATTTTACCGCTTCTGTGAATGGAATTTCAAAAATCCGAGAGACACGGTTAATATCAAGGACTAAAATGTGGTTCAATGAGATGAAAATAATTTTTTGGTTAATAGTAAATAGGGTAACTAAGGGTAAATATGATATTAATATTACCCTAAAACATGTTCTAATTCTATTGGACAAGTGTAATTAGACCAAAAACAAACTTAGGAATAAAATATGACCATTTAGGCCCACTTGGATTAGATTAGGATATTTATTATTAATTTATTTAAAGAAGGGTTAAAATAGTTAAAATCAAAGTTTAATAAGTAAATCATTTTTAATATAGGGTTATACATAAGATAAATTCGATTGTAAATATTCATTAGAAAGCTAAAAAGATTTCCTACATGATGGTATTTTATTTGTAATTTTTAGACATCAAATAATTTAATTTAATTATGACACAAAGATGATGCAGTAATTATCTTATTAATGAAATATTGAACAAATTGATAATATAAATACCAAAATAAATGTAATTTGAGACTTTTTATGAATTCCACTAATTTTCTAGGTTACTATGATATATTAGTAAGGATTTAATTAACTTGGTTCGAACATATAATTCTGTTATGACTTTCACAAAAATCATATATCAAATAGTGTCAAAATTGACACAAAATAGTTTTTAAATCAAATATTATATTATTAATTGTTATTTTATTCCTAAAAATCTATGGTTCGGACAAATGACTTAGATAAGGATATATATATTAATAATAAACAATTTGGGGTTCGTTTGGCATGTTATAGTAAGTGTATTAACCATATAGTGAAAGAAAACAAAAAGACACGGTAAAAGTTAAATTAATTAACTTAGAGTTAAATCTAATTGATAAGGTTAAAATAATACCCTAAACTTGTCTAAATCCTATTGGTTGATAGGATTTAGACCCATCCCCACTTTAGCTTCAAAATAAGACCCTTTGGAACCATTATAAACCGATTTTGACTTTAATATAAAATAATATTTTGAGATATTCCTAAGGTGCCCCTCTCCTCCCTTATAAAAGGGCACCTCCTCCCCCTCCTCCTCACACCAATTTGAGCACTCAAGCTCGGCCAACCCCTGCCATTTTCTCCTCTCCACTTCCCTAGAATAATCCTAGAGGTCCTGGTCTTCTCCAAAGACCAATCTTAGTTCCTTAAGTGGAGGATTCAAAGAGGCGTTCCAAAGAAGAGGTAATATCCATTACCGATCTTTTCAATTTCATTCTTCTTCAACTTCTTCTTCTTTAGTTGTTTCATGATAAAGTAATAACATCAGCATTACTTACATACTGATATGTTATTATAAATATGAAACAACCCTAATTCACCTTCTATCCATCCTACGGAAAAAATGAAATCACCGCGCGTGCGTACGTACGGAATACCGTCTCCACGCCGTGGTGTAATCTATTTTCCACCATCACCTTACAAGGATGGGTATAATGGTGTAATGAGTAACTATATATGATTATTATTAAGTAATATTGATACTGAAATAATATATATATATACTCCAAAACAATTCCACGATCATAGGAACGATATCATCACTCGTGCGTACGTACGGAATACCGTCTCCACGATGTGATGCGACTCGTTCTACATGATCTTCATTTCATAATGATTATATAAATGAATTGAATGAATGAATATGGTATATACTACACTAATACCATTCTGGAAATGAATTATCTATAACCTAAAGATAAGAATAAGAATTTATTCGACAAAACACGCATAAGAACAAAAAGTTATAAGGACCCGAGTAACAAGTAACAATGAAATATTACTAACAAGAAGCTAATAATATGACCATATATGATATCATATAAATATGTATGATTATGGAATAAGTCAATAACATTATTTAAACCATTATACAGGAGCTTCGGACACGTACAAAGCAAATTGGACCTAAGGTAAGGGAAATATCACAATCTCATTTTTATCCGAGATTGTTTATTCGTAAGTATTTACTGGGGTGTATTTTATCATCCACATCCATGTTCCCTCAATATGAAATATTGTTTCCATCCACTTGCAATATTTTAAATCCAATTTTACCCTTAGGTGAGTTTTTAGTAAAGAATATGAAAGGAATCTTTTGTCGTTTTTCCGTACGAGGTACTTTTTGACTTTTCCGACAAAAGTACGAAGAATGTTTTTTTTTAACTTATACGGCATGAATGGATTTTTAAAACATTATTTCCAAGAAGCTTCCTTTACAAGTTTTCAAGTTTATTTTTAATCAACTTCTTTTATTTTAAAGTTGTATGACATGTTATGAAAGGAAAATTGTTTTTGAAGAAGAAAGGATATTTTCCTCAAGAATTCAATACAAGTGTTTGATCAAAATTATTTTCCATCTAAGATAATAAAGGGTTCTGTTTCTATCCATATTTTTACATTGGTTTGACTATGTTGTGATGGAATTATGTTTATGAATTCCTTTATCATATATGAATTGATTTATGATGTCATGATGTTTCAAGAATCCCATTTTTGTTATATGTGTTATGCGATGATGTATGTTTTATGATTATGTGGCACACATAAGAAAGGATTCATTATAAGATGGGTGGGACCTATATCTCCCTCCAATGCATTGGGTAAAGATTTTATATCTCATGAGATAGGCATGGCTGGAACGGAAGGTTATTTCGGTTCAGTGATACAGGACTGAAACGAGGAGTGAACTCGGTTCAGAAAGGGACTTTGTCCACTAAGATAGTCTTGGCAATGAGTCATGACTAACAAGAAATGATTTTCCATGATTATGTGTGCATGCCACAAAGTTTCAAGTTTTATGTTATGATTATGGGGATCTCATTTTCACTTCTATGATTTATTCCATGTTAAGATATTATGATCTCTTTTGCAGGTTTTGATCTTCATAAAGATATGATATGATTTTTATTTCCTTTATTTGCCCTTGCTGAGCATTTGAGCTCACCCTTTTATGTTTTCTTTTCCCCAGGTCAGGAAGATGGATATTAAATTGAATATGCTAAAGGGGACCCTAGATATGATGAAATAAACGGGAGATACTGTAGAAGATTTATGAACCAGTTGTTTATGTTTCCCAATTTCTAAAGACACTATACCTATACGGTCCTTTGTGGTTTTGTCATATGTTGTAATAAGTGTGCTTCAATTTTGAAGTATTAACAATGTATGTAAAGTATGGGTCGTTATAAGAAGCATGGTAAGGGTGGTGACCAACATTCATTCTTTCTATTATCAATGATTAATCCAAGATCAAGTGATGATGAACGTCATGATAAACAGATTTGAATCAAAGAAAGTGAAAGGGTTATTAACCCAGATCCAAGATAGAGGAGATCAACACGTAATGTTTATAATTAATTTTATTAGATAATAATTACCTCCAAGGATATTCATTATTCTTTGATGCATCCATACACATATCAATAGTGCACCGACATTGCATTGTAGAATCCAAGAATAGGATTCCTCTAGTGGTAATCCACATGTGCTCTACGAATCTTCAGGTGCCGCAAAAGGAGACTCTGGGTTCGAGCATTGAATATACTTGCGATTAGGATGTATGACTTCAATCACCTTGAGAACAACTTCCAAATCATTCTCATTGATCTGGTAGATGAGGATCTCTCTCATTATTGAGATATTTCTTAGAGACGGATGAAATTTCTTGGCTTGATAGATTTTTTGCAATCTGTTGTCCACAACGATTTTCTTAGCTATGGTTACGAAAAAATAATCATAATATACTATTTATATTTCTGGGGTTAAATTAACATAATTTCATAAGGGCCCTTATTTATTTTATTAGTCCCAGTGAAACCCCATTTCAAATAATAATAGTATTAATATTAATATTATTTCATGACACACGCCTAACCTGTAAATTATAATTAAATATTATTTAATAAAATAATATTCGACATTATTATTTCTCACCAGACCCTTGAACTCGGTCCACCAATCCACCACCATATTTATTAAACCTTGAATAATTTTTATTAATTTGTTAAACAAATATCAATGCATTATTCTACAATAAATATATAAATATTATATTCACTAAATAGAAAATTAATATTTATTAAATATTTTACCCAAAATATATTCTCTCGAATAACTAGTGTCAGAAGAAATGTGGTCAGGAATTCATGAATAATTATTAAACCACAACAAGAAATAATCTTTATTCAGGTTATTAAATGATAAATAATATTTAATATTTAATTGAGACATAGTATACACTTAGTGTGTGATCCTTTAGGCCTCTTTCTTAAAATAATTAGGTGGAGTAGCATAAAATCCAAGGTTAGCATCTACCAACACACCAAAATACCAATATATAAGTTATTTCCTTAATGAAATGTCACCTCATATGAACACTTACCATGTAATTTAATCCATTTATCATAATATCTCAAATTAAGCAGGTTGCATGCCTACATCATCGACCTATATGCTTGATACCTCTTTCTTTGACTTTTCGGAAATAAAACATGTCTATTGATCACCATGGCCATGGATTTATTTAGGTTATATCATTTCCACAAAAGGGATTTAGATTTTATATTCCATTAAATAAATAAAGGGATAAATCTTTTCCCACATTATTCTTTAATACAATATTATTCGTGATGTACCCAAAATATCCTACCTTGCCGTGAACATCTTTCATCATGGGTTTTGTCAATACATCTAAGTGAGAAACTCATAATACTCATTAATAATAATCTTAAAGTTCAAGGAACAATAAAATAATCTATTGATAGGAACATCCAATGACATATATAAATGTTTATTTCCTAGTGTAAGGTCTTGTTATCATAATATCCTCATGGACATTACTAAGGGAATATACCATGAGAAGGTGCCTCAAAGTCCTATGATTCTCCACCCATGACAGCCTCTATCATTTGTGTCCCTCAAAATATATCATCTGAATATTGAAAATATATTCAACAATAGTTTCATAGAACTTATTGGTTATTATAATAATAGGGATCTACTATGAACTTTTAGTGCGACAGTTACTCTTAAAACCTTAACACATTAAATGTCACAATGAAGAACAATCATGATATTACAAAGGATATTTATTAATATTAAAAACCATAAATATAATTTACCATAAAGTAAAAAATAAGCTGGTTCTGGGCACTAACTCTAATAGAAATATTATAATCTCTCTCTCAGGAAACTCATAAATTTTTTATCCTATGCTAATTCCATTATAATAAATTTTTTCCCTTTATTTTCCTATATTTATGTACTCAAGAGACCAAAATGATATTTTTAAGAAAAATTGTTGTTATTTACCATTTCATTTGAAAACCCTTTTTCTTCAAAAAATTAGGTTTTCTAAAAATGATTAAAAATATTTTTTAACTATATAAAAATTATTTATTAAAATAATTTTTACTCATGTTTTACTTTTTATAAAATTTCATGAAATTAATATTCAAGTAAATTTATAATTAATGTCAATTTGTATTTTACTAAAAATGAGAAATTAATATTTATTTTAATTTCTAAGGTATGAAAGAAAATTCCCACCATCATTACCATTATTTTCATTGAATGTTCCTTTATAAGTTTTGAAGTATATTTTCATATAAAATTATTTTAAAAAAATTAGGTTTTAGAAATTGTTTTTCAAAGAGTACAGGATATTTTTCTCCAGAAATGTTTGAAATTATTTTTAAATATTCCTTTATAAGGTTCAATTTTTATTTTCAAAGAAAATAATTCTAGAATTTTTTTATAAATTTTTAGTTTTAAAAGTGATTTCAGCGAAAATTTATTTTCATCTGGAAATGTTTTAAATGATATTTTAAAATCATTTTCCATCTATGGTGACATTTTTTGGTGTTACCTATGCCTTACTAGGAATATGGGCCAATCATTCCATTATTATTATTTCTATGAATAGTATTTATTTAGGATTGAATATTGTTTATGAAGCTTGTTTCTATTCCATAGTTTAAACCATAAAGAAATGGTTATAAAACCTACTTATTTTCAAGAGTTATAATATGAAGAAATGATTATGAAAATCATCTCTTTTCCCCATGTTATGATATAAAAAAATGTTTATGAAACCTATTTTATTTCATGGGTTATGATATGATGATTTTTTTATGATATAGTGTCATACTTACATTTGTTTTCCATTATTTTATAGGTGGGAATTATATCTCCATCCAATGTATTATATAAATATTTATATCTTATGATATGGATATGATTGGAACTCATAATGAATCCAGTTTAGTAAGGGACTTTATCTACTAGAATGGTCTTGGAAGTTAACCTTGAATGCTATGATTGTTTGGAGAGTGAACCCATTCCACTATGAGAGCCTTGATAGTGAACTCTGAATATAATGGAAATGATTTTCTATTCTTCTATGAATTCCATAATTCCATGTCTTAAGCCAATTTTAGGCTCTCATGGATCATGTTCTTTGATTTCCTTATGATCCCTATAATATGAACTACCAATCCTTATTCAATGACTCAATATTCTTATCCTTGATAAGTAAGATGTTATTTACAAAATTTATGATCATGTTCTTATACACTTATTCTCATGTTATGCTTATGTATCTCCCTTTTTTACCCTTACTAAGCATATAAACTTACCCTTTATTATGTTTCCTTTCCCTAATTTTTGTAGAAATATTTAAGTAGGGAATGTTTTTTAATATTGATAATGAGAAATATATTTATGGGATATATTTAATATATTTCATGAAATTAGAATATTGTGTACCTAGTCTCTAAATTCACTATACCATTATGATCCTCTCGTGTGTGTTTCGGTAATATAATGAATATTCATATTAATATAGGTTATATCTATATATGAAAATCTTGGGTCACTATAATTGCTATCATAGGTTTGTTTTAATTAATCTTTATAAACTAGTATGAGAAAAAAATCACGATATTCCTATGGATATGTCTAAGGATAAGTCTAAGGATAAGTCAAAGTATAGGAAAATTACTTGTAATTTTTTGTAATGGATAAAGTGAGTGGTTTTAAAGAAATTTAATAATTGTATGGATAATACAAGTGGATGTGGAACTAGAACATAGTTACCTAGGGGAAATGTCACTAAAAATGTTATATTGAGATGGAATTGATCATTACCTAGTGCAAGATAATGGGCCATGCTACACAACGAGTTTGAAACTCCCATGGGATATTATTTTCACATTCACAAACCCTTTATGAAATATCATAAAGGATTTAAATATATGATGAATATGAATGACCTAGGTTGAACCTAATATGTCATACATATAAAATAAGGTTCCTTTATTTAGATATCCGGTAAATTATTTTTCAGACTATGTGATCTTCCACTATGATTATTGTTTCTCATACTATTCTTTTATATTTTTTTCAATGTTTGGATCCAAAAAGAACATGGTTAAAGTTTAATGTGATGTAAAAATTTGTAAATGTGAGAAATTGAATTGGATAATGAATGGAGATAAAAAAATATTGTGATTATTCCTAATCAGTTATCATAAACATGGAAATAAATGGAAGATGGAATTTTATGAAAGTTCAAGTTGTGATGAACATAGAGGAAAGAATATTAGGCTTCATAAATGTAAATAATCCAGGGATAATAACCTAGAATTATATCTCAAATAGAGGGGAATATGTATTCTATCTTGAAATTAAGGTCATAGAGAAAATAATTTTCCAGGAATTCGATGAATTATATGTGAGGAACCTAGAGATTATCTGATTCAATTCCCTAAACTAAGGGTGATCCCTTAGACCAAGGAAGGATATATATTATACCATATCATTTATGTAAAATATTAACTGTTTATGTATTGTAATTTATGAATTATGAAAAATATTATAATTGTTTTTATAAGTTTTTCATTAAGGATTTTCAGGAATATATTAATCGGTATTAATGTCCATGAAAATCTATTTAATGGAAAGTTGGTATTTTTATTAAGGGAAGATAATACTTAATATGTTCTTGATGTTGAGGAAATCGTGTTTAGCTTGGATGAAGAGAATATTAATATGGATACATTTAATTGAACAGTATTGATAACCTCAAAACTGAGAAATGGCTTATTAACAAATTGGTTTATGCTATCATTGATGTAGTTTACAACATTATTAAATATATGGAATATATTTAATAATCTATGGTTTTATCTATGTAATTAGGAATAATTCATGTTTTCATTGAGGTTTTATGGTAATTATTGTTAATACTAAGCTTCCAAGGAATATATGACCAATTTATTCACCTATTTTTCATGTGATCATAAAGATCTACTTAATGATATATAGAATATTAATGTTAAGTTATCTTTGGGAGATTTAGTTAGCTTAGCTATAAATTTTTAATTTTAAAGGGGTCATAAGGTTAACCATTTATGGAAAGTATTAAGTTGAACATTATATGATGTTTTACATATTAATGTATTACTTCACCATATGAAGATTTATATATAATGGATAATTAGTGTTCGCCATTTTTTAATGATGATAACTAGATATTGAAGGAATAAATTATCATTGTATTATTGATATTATGATCCATTAGTACTTCAGGCATAAAAAATTAATCTCCATTTCATGGTGTATTAAATGAAGTATAAATGCATCAAATCATAATCAGAGGATGACATTATTCTTATGAAATTGAATGAAATCCAGTAGGTGTATCTTCTTATAAAATTTCCCATATTTTGAAAAATGATCTCGAAATTAAATGTTTAACATTTACCTTAATTTATTATGAATGAATGGCCTTTTCAACTATAATTTATTTATTTCCTTTTTTCTTTTAACTTTCTCCTAGTCATGTTATCTGTCACTCTCCATCGGTAATTGGGTGTTATTTTTCTCTTCAATGTTTGTATTTTCACTTCCTATCAATGTTCTCCTACATGGAAACCAAGTTATGTGTTATTTTTTAAAAACATTGTACATATCTTTATCTCATTTTAATGGGAAGTATTATTATCCCTTTTTATAACATTTTTTCCCTACAAAGGAATTTTTTAATGTTAAACACTAGTTTAATGAGAAAAAGTTCAAATTGAGAGGGTGAATTTTATTTAAGGGGTTAGAATGTAACGCACTATGATTTTGTGAAATATTTTTTAATAAATTTAATCTTTTAATTATTTTGTGTTAAACGCAACACTGAGATTATAATTCACTAAATTCAACATTGATTTTAACTTTATTTATACATAAAACTAATTGTAGATTTTGTAATATGAAAAACTGAGTTGAGAAGAAACTTGGCATACTATTAAAAAATTATTATTTTGATAATTATAAACTAGATATTGGAATGGAGGGTATTAATAGTATTATCTAAATTTTGATAATATATGGTTTACACATGTATGTAAAATTATTTATTTTGGAAACAATTAATTATTAAATAAAACAAAAAAACTATTTAAAAATAAATGAATTCTTTTTTGAAAAACTATTATAATGTGAAAAAATGTTTTTTACCTATAATAAATTAAACTAATCACTTTTATTGAATTATTTTAGTGAAATTTATATATTACATATTAAATCAACATTTTAACATTCATCTTATGTATTTTCTGGATAAGAAGTAAGTATAAATCCAATTTTACCCTTTAAACTGTATTTTTATAAAAATAGTTTAATGCTATTTTGGAACATATATATAAATTAAATTTTTCCACTTTTAGAAAAAAAAATTGAAAAAATAAGATTCATTTTTTAAATAAAAATTTCATAATTATCCTAATTTGAAAATTTGAAAATTTTCGAAGAAGATAAAAGTTTCAATGAATTGTGAAAATACTGGTTATTATAAAGAATTTTCATTACTTTTAAAGCATTTAAAAACATATAAAAATAAATATAGTTTTAAAGGAAGAATTACTTTAATTATATTTCTGTTAATCTTTTTAAGGTCATTTTAATAATTTCTGTATATAATATTTATATAAAAACATATTGAACATTTGTATATTTTCACTTTGGAAAATCGTTTTCCCATTGCATTTGCGTGCTTAATTTTAAATTAAATTATTCCACTATAGTGAAATAAATTTGGAAAAAATGGATTCCATATTTTAATCATAATATTTTATGTTATATAAGAATTTAAACTTCATGTTTTAACATAATTCATAATAAAAGCTATAAAAATTATTTATCGTGGTTAATGTGAAAATGGGTTTATTGTGGGTCAAAGTAAAATGATTTGTGTTAAAAAAGAAAAAACATACAAAACATGCATAGTATTTAAATATTTAGACCTTATATCTTATATGATCAATAATCGTATGTTTTGGAGCCTGTTTCCATGTAAAAAATCATGGGTGAACATTTTTCTTTTCAAAAATTACAAGTGTTCCAATCACCTCACTTATAAAACCCACCCACTCTCCTCTCCTATTAAAACATAAAACTCCATTTTATTTATAATACCTTATCAAATAACTTCCTTCATTCCCTAATCATAGATTACGGGCCTTAGTTTGGTCATAAATCTAACCTAATAATCATTTTGTTGCAAACCAAAAGAAGTTCCTTGAAGAAGAGGTAATGTCCCTAACTAAGCATTTTATTTTACTTAGTCCACAAAATACTTAAATTATTTTTGAACCATTAGTATATAATAACATCCATATATTATATATATTAATATTTTCTTTTGTTCTATTGAAGACCCACAAACATCTCCTCTTCCATCAAATGAGTCACCAAATCATCATTAATGTATACATCGAAGTATCCCCACATGAATCGATGTTATTAATTTTCTGTTCTCATCTATAATGGATGGATATAATGATGGATATATTATTTATATATGATATTTATGATAATATTATTCTTATGTAATATTTATATCACATGTTCCATATTACCTTCCAGTCCATGGGAATATGATAATGTCATTCATGTATACTATGGACCACCATCTCGTAAAGCGATGTGATTCATTAACTCTTTACATGGAATGTAATAATGATGAGTTTAATAAACAAATATTTGATATATATTACCTAATTTGTTTTTATGTTAATATATTTTTTCACTTTCATTACTTCTTTCCTTTCAGAAAATCGAAATAGCATTCATGTGTATGTATGGCATATTATCTCCATGAATGGTGCATTTCATTTTCTTTTTATGAAACTTTTGGATTACTATAAATACATGTATACTAAAAATATCAAATATTATATCATTATTATAATTCTATATATGATGTAACCATTATCAAATAAAGAGTACCAAAGAACTCAATCATCATGTGATGCACATTAGGATGAACTCAATCATCACCTGATGCACAACACCTGGCCTTATTCGCAACTATTATCAAATTCCTATGGGATATGATTTGAAAATTATAAAACTCCTTATGAATCATCATGAAGGATTTAAATATATCATGACTATCAATGACCTAGGTTAAACCTAAGGTGTAATAAATTTAAAATAAGGTCTCTTTCATTAGAAATCCCATAATTAATTTTTCATACTATTTGGTTTCATACTATGATTAGTTTTCCTCACACTATGATTTTTCGTATTAGTAAATAGAGAGAACTAGAAGGGACTATGTTAAAGTTTAATGTGATGGACAATTCACTAATTATGAGAGACCAAATTGGATGATGACTAGAGAGAAAAATAATATGAATACTCTTAATTTGATATCACAATATTTGATTAATAATATAAACTTTACTAGGATTCCTAACACATAAAATAAGAGGAATGTAGACTTTTATAAAAGCTCGTATGTTGATGAAAATTGCGATAAGAATATTTAGCATCATACATGTCATGAAGTTGGAAAGAAGAACCTGTAAGAATATAAAAATGGAGGGGTATCTGTTTTATAAATGGAAATGAAGCTCCTAGAGTGGTGAATGTAATGGCTCGGACCTCCCCGATCAATTACTTTGTCAGAATCTAGTGTTAATGGTGTTCTGGGAGGCAATGGTAGCTCATTTCAAGAGTTTTCCAAAAATTATAGTTTTTTCATCGGTAGGACATGTCGGTGACTAAAAATTGTTAACTAAGGGCATTGGTAGGTTACAGTGTCGTTAAATCAAGGAAATGGTGAATCAGGGTAATGGTAGGTTAGGACGTCGGCAGGTCTGGGCATCAGTGAGTTAGGGTGTCAGTAGGTTGAGCATCAGTAGTTCGGACATTGGTGAGTAGGGTCAGTGAGTAAAATTTGTGACTCATGTCGATGAATTGCACCTGTGATTCAAGGGTTTTTTACTCACCCATTAGTGATTCATTTTCAGTTTTTCCTAGATTTTTTAGTTTCGCCCCTCTTACATTTATTTGACATAAATCAAGTTTAAATCAATGTTTAAGAATTTATAAAGGCCTTTCATGGTTTATTAATTATATATTTAATATCCTAACACTCCAGATACATTGAAAAAGTCAAACAATTTAATCATGACCATGATATGACCTTAATATCCCTTGAAACCATTTCCTTCTATTAATAAATATTCTGTATCTTCTAAGCTGATATCTTTATTCCTAGTGTGTTTTCTTTTTCTCTATGTGCGCCTAGAGCCATTCATTCCCACAAAGTTGTGGGTCATGTTGTGGCCTTCCGATTCAGTTTTACTTGGAACCTCCTACAGCTTGGGTGACCCCCTATTTTTTCACAAATAAAAAGATTTGTTAATCATCTATTATTCTAGGTAGGGATTCCTTCATCTCTCTTTTAATTGTGTATCATGTGGGGTGGGTGTACTGATGTCTTCTTGTCAGTACAGCTAAAAGAAATTTAAAAATGATAAATGAGGGCTGGGGAAGACGATAATAACGAAGATAATCGGACATGTTACTTTAGTAATAGTTTATGGGAGGGGTGATGTTGATGATGATCATTTGTTTTGTCTATTATCTTTTATCCCTATTTTGAATAATATGGGTTGTATATTTATGAAAATCCTAGCTATTTGGGGCATTTTCTTGCACCTGGATGATACTTTATACTTGTTGTCGATCTCGTGTTGAACTGATGATTTTTTTAAATCAATTAACCTTGTAAATACCATTAAATAAATGGACACACCAGGGTCGAACTTTTTCTATGATAACCCCTATTTTACAAAAGTGGAATTAAAGAACAAGTGATGTTAAATCTGAATATTCCTTGCTTGTTTGGTGTGGTTGTGTTCTGTGTATGGTTCTATTCAACCTTGTGTTTTGTGTCGGTCATGTGGTGTTGTGGCTTGGAGTGTGGATGTTTGTATGGGGTGGTACAGGTGGTGTAATGGAATCTCAGGTTGAGAAATTAGTTCTCTATGGAATGGATGAACTTGTTATTAAGTGGGACTGCATCTCGGTTGTGTTATGGTTGTTGGGGAAATGTATGTCCATGTAGAGGGGTTGTCAATGCTAGTGTTTGGGGGGATATGTATGTTTATTGATCGGGTGAGTGTGGTGTGGATATGTAGTGGGGCTGCCGAGTATGTTTTTTATTGGTGTGTTTGGGGTTTAGAAATAATTTTTCGGTTTGCTTGTTTAGAGGAAGGACAGGGTGACATGATTTTAAAGAATTATGGTGGGGGTGTTCAAGAAAGGGGAGTGTGTAGTGGAGCTACAAGTTGGTTGAGTTTTGTTATTTTTTTGGATGTGGTTCTTTTGGTGGAACAGGGTTGATGATGATTGTTTAGGAGGGATAATTTTGAAGAAGGGGGGTTTTACCTTGTGTGGACCTTTTTCCCAGAGTTTCCAGGGACATTTTGTAATGTGTGTGGGTTATGATTTTACTTGTGTCTTTCTATATTTTCTAGTTGTCTGGGTAGGGATGTAATAATTAAATGGTTAAATGAATTGGCTGGGGGTGTGTTTTGAGTGGTGGATTGTATTCAAGAGTCTTTATTTTATTGAATTGGGAAGCGACTATTATTCATTCAGATATGTGCATTTAGAGGTGGTAGTAAGGGTTGTTTGGTGTGGGCTGTAACATTGTTTTGAAAACCCATAGGTTGGGATGAGTGTTTCGTTCATATATATATATACATTTAGTTACTTATGATTTTTATAAACTCCTCACCCACTTTGAGTACTAAGTGTCAAACACCCCAATTGTTTTGGGGGAGGGTGTTTTCTCACCATCCCTATGGGAGGACAACTAGCTAGTTATTATCTCTTCTATACTCCCTCTTCTAGGCATTGGTGGCCCAAGACTCTTCGGGAAAGTTGTGGCGAGGTTGTGAGGACCAGGTGTCTATGAGCGAGGTGTGCTTCCTAGGTGTCTTCGGGATGGGGTTGTGGTCATGGATCAGGTGTTTTTCAGAATGATGTGGTATGTGGCGTAGGTGTGTGTGGGAAGGTTGTGGTAGTGGGGCTTATAGAATAGCATAGTAGTTTCAGAATGTTCGCTGTTAGGGATGAGTATTTAACCGGTGGGAAGTGGTGCGGGGTACCCTATCATCTATGTGTTCAATAATTTACTTTACTTGAATTGAGTTATTTTTTTAGAATTCCTTGGTGAGTTTTGGGTGGATATTACACCTTTTAGGTGATTTATAGTTTCTATGGTTTTCTCATAGGGGAATTAGAATTATTCCTCCAATTTTGCTTGAGTGACTTTGTATTTTCTTACTGTGTATACTTGTATGATCACCATATGTATAAAAAACTATTTCTAGGTTTTCAAATAGATTACGTGGATTGTGATAGACCTTACTAGATCAGGAATTGGGTCAATTCATTGTGTTGCTGCTTAGTTTTTGTTCTTTTGGTATTTACCTGGGAACTTTTCATTGTATTTTCTTTTGTAATTTTACTTTGAACATGTAGGTGATATGGATTTTGGCTTCCTTTATATATGTGTGTGTGTGTGTGTGTCTTGGAGTTTTTTTTTGATTTTGATACCTCTTATCTCCCAATCATGGTTACAAAATAAAAGGGTAATTCCTCTCATGTTGTGATATTTCTATACCCTTGATGTTGGTCGCCACCCAGGGGCCTATTAGAGGCGGGACTTAGGGTCATTATCTATCTTTCTCCATTTCCATACCAAGAGGGGAATCTTTGGAGGGAGGGGGTTGTGATAGAATGGTTTCAAAAGAGATGGTTGAGAGATAAGATGGAGTTTATAGTTAGGAACAATGAGGATTTCATGGGTTGGTAGGGAAACAGTTTCAAGTGACCTTGTCTCATGACATAGGTTAGGGAAGACCGGCTTGGACATAAGATTTTTGGTCCCCCTGTTATCCAAATCAAGGAATATGAGCTTACCAAACAACCAAGTGAGGCTACACTTTTTTCAGTGTAGAGACCCTAGGAAAGGTACATGAATCATGATGACTTGTGTTCTATTTTGTTTTGGTAATTCTTGGGAAATTAAAACAAAAAATTAGTAAAAATTAATCCTAAATAAATTCTATAATACTAGGTATTAGGATTTCATTGTATACATTTTAGATATGGTACTTAGTTGGCATCCATGAGTGGCTTAGGTAGTGGAGGCTCACCATGACAATCTAGCTGATCAGCAGACGTTTGATCCATAAGTAATGGAAAATCAGTGGTAGAATATTCTTGGTGCTTCCCAATGGAAAACTTTGGGAAAGTATGAGGGCGGTGTCGCAGACATAGAGATAGAGATCTGGCTTGAGGAGCTTGAGGTAACCATCAGCCTAATCCAGGATATGATGGAGTACTAGGTTCCATTGGCAGTTAGTCAGATGATGGGATCTGTGTTTCAATGGTAGACGTTGTACCTAGGGGAGAGAAGGTAGGTTGATGTTCTATAGGTTAATTTTGAGAAGTAGATTTGGGAATAATTCGTTTCTTAGATGATGAATACTAAGTAGAGGTAGGATCTACTCTCCCTCTAGTAGGGGAGTATATCGGTGGGGGAGCTAGGGATAAAGTTGAAGGATCTCCTTCACTTTTCCCCAAACCTCTTTCTAGATGAGGAGTCTTGGGTTATTTGATTAGAAGGGGAACTATGTCCCCCCTCTAGTGTGTGGTTACTCCCTTGACCCTACTGAAATACTTAGAGGTTCAGAATAAGGTTGAGTTAGTGGAGATAATGTACTTTAATGTTGGTCTATTGTGAGAGGGGATCTATAAGGATTCTCTGAAGGGAAAAGCTTCCAATAGTAGGTCTCAAGAACTAGGGCCCTCATTGTTTCAACCAATGGGGATTTGACATCAGCTGTTTCAGTTTTAAACTTCTGATCCTAGTGCTTTTCCCATATTATTGGGACCTAGGTATATCTCTTGTGGAGTCTATGAGCACCTTTATAATCCGTTTCCAGTTAGATCTCAATATGGTGGAGTTGGTCAGGTTCAGTGCCCACCTCAACAGCAGTTTCCCGCCATGTTGTTTTAGCAGCAGGGACAGCAGGATCATACTCTACCGAGGGGAGATAGTGTAGGCAGAGTCCAACCTCTGGGTGTTCTATAGGGACCTCGACCCATTCATGGTTGGGGATTTGGAATACCATATAGGGGTAGAGAAGTTGGGCATGCTCATTTTCACACCATAGAGGAAACAATTCCAGTAGGGCCAGAGATCATTCGAGGAATGATCAGTTTGTTCAGTACTCTTGTTTCCACCTTGTCTAATTTTGGAGGTTTTCACTCCTTTGTTTCACCTGATATAGCCCATTCTCTAGGACTAGGCATATAGAGACTTTCTGTTCCCATGGTGTTGAGTACACCAGTCAGAGGTTAGACTATCTTGTTTGATGTTTACTAGGGATGTATAATGTTGTTGGGGTTATGTTAGTCTAGTGGGTATCTCTTATTGATATAGATGTAGCCATAAAATGTCATCATTAGCATTGAATTTTTGTTCTCTTTGTATTATTTTATCAACTATTTTGGGAGGAGAGTCATGTTTTTATATGTGGGTGGACAACGTGCAGCTTTCATTAGTGAGTGGAGTTGTCATATGGGGAGTCAGCACGTAGAGCCTCTCAATTCCTTGTTGCCCGAGTAGTCAGTAGAATCAGAGGATATTGATATGGTGGAGGTTTCATGAGTTTTTAGGGATTTCTTGTATATTTTACACCAGGAGGTTGTGACTCAACCCCCTCTACATGTAGTTGAGTTCAGGAAAGACTTAAAACCCAGTGTTAGTCTGATTTCAATGTCTCTTTGCCAGATGGCACCTTTAGAGCTGTGGGAGTTGCAGATCGAAATTGATGATCTGAGGAAAATGTTATTTATCAAGTCCATTTTGTCACCATGGGGTGCTCTGGTATTTTTTTTAGAAGAAGAAAGATGGTGGTATGAGGCTTTGTATAGACTACTAGAGGTTAAATTATGTGACAGTTAGGAATTGTTACCCTCTCCTACGGATAGACAATATTTTTGACTAGATGAGGGGATCATGTTGGTTTTCCAAGTTCAATATGTGTTTTGGGTATCATCAGTTGATAGTGAAGGGGATGACATCCTTAAGACTTCTTTCAGGTGCACGTATGGGCACTTCATGTTCTTGGTTATGTTGTTTGGTGTTACGAATGCACCAGTCGTGTTCATCGGACTTATGAACTCCATTTTTTATGAGTCTAGACTAGTTTGTTGTCATATTTATCAATGACATTATGATATACTCATGGTCAGAGGAGGATCATACTAAGAATCTCCAGACTATATGAGGGGTCCATTGATTCCACCAGCAGTATATAAAATTGTCTAAATGCATTTTTTGGACTTGGGAGGTCCACTTCCTTGGAAATGTGGCGTCTTGGTAGGGGTTAGCAGTGGATCTATCAACATTCTGTGCATTTTTTTCTTGATCATCACCCAATAATGTAGAATAGGTTCGTAGTTTTCTCAGTATTGTAGGCTGCTACCAAAGTTATGTACTCGATTTCTCTTGAGTAGCTGTTTTCTCTAGAAATGGGAATGACCTTGTTTTCTTAAGGTTCAAACATTCCAATCGGTTTCTAACAGGTTTGTTCGTAGAACTGGAAACATCCAATGATTCTATATCCATTTGGACCTACTTTCCAAAGGTAGGTTCTCATTAGTTGTGGACCGATGAGGCTTAAGAATTTGCATTGGTCGAGAGAATGGGAGGTCGGGCTCATCCCACATTTTTGTGGGGAATTATTGTCTACTCCGGGACTCTCTTTATAGATTTAAGTTATGTTCCTGAATCCTTATTACACTACTAAGTATGAAAATGAGATTTCCTTATGATCTGACAATCAATTATTAATATGTATGAGATTTAGAGAATCTTTTATATGTATTTGAGGTTCTTCATTAATAGAGAATCATCTGTATTTGTTAGAGATTCTTAGTCAGTGGTATCCTTCAACACATTATAAAAATATCTCTTGGTCATTATGATAACCACACTAGTTTTAAAGCCACTCAGTGGGGCACTAGAAGTTTATTTTTGTTCAGAAGGACATAGAGTATTTCAGAGTTGGGATCGTACCCACAGATGGGCTACCTACGTATCCTTGTTAGAAAAAGAATTAGAACCCACGTAGTTTAGGAATTGAGATATAGTTTAACATCATATGGGACAAACGAGAATTAATGGGTGATGGGATTGGACCTCAGAAAGGCTTCCTACGTACTCCACTTTTATGGTAGGGATCAAAGTCCATGTAGTTCAGTTGGGAATTGTGGGGCTTATGTAATAGCCTAAAGAGATGTTTCGTGGTTTCTTTTACACTCTAAGCTCACGTGAGTCATGCTCGGTGTGAGAAACAAGATGTGTCAGTAAACCAGACAATTTTTTCCATTAAATATTCCGTCACAAGGAATGATATGGGGATTATGTATGTATGATTTCCCAACCAGATAAAGATCATGACATACATTAGAGAAGAAGCCTGGGAATAAAGTCCATAAAGGTATATGTGCTTTATGGAGATTTGGATACTCTAACTTAGGGATTACTCCTGATGAGAATGCCCAAATTAGGAGGGGACTTGTGATTGGGTTGTATTCCTGAGAAGGAATCCCATATAAAAAGAAGTTAAGACTGGTTAAGAGAAATTATAACTAGGTCATACTCCTTAGAAGGAGGCCCAGGTTAAAGGGACTTGAGAACTAGGGATTACTCCTGAGAAGGAGGCCCAAGTTAAAGGAATATGGGATTTGAGGCTTACTTCTAAGGAGGATGCTCATATTTGGGAACATGGGGCTTACTTCTAAAGAGGATGCCCATATTTGGGAACTTGGGGCTTACTCCTAAGGAGGATGTCCAAATTAGGGAACTTTGACTGGGGATTACTCTTGAAAAGGAGGCTTGGGTTTGGAAATTATGACTGGGGATTACTCTTAAAAAGGAGGCCCAGGTTATGAGAACTTGAACTGGGGCTTACTCCTGAAAAGAAGGCCTAGGTTAGGAAATTATTACTAGGGCTTACTCCTAAAAAGGAGGCCCAGGTTAAATATCTTATCATCTTAAAAGATGAGGTTGAATGAATGAAATCTCTCAACTTAGTGACATGAATATCTTTAAATCACTAGGTTTTGAGAGATATTCCCAGAATTCCCTTCAGATAACGAATCCAACCAAGGAATCATGCCACGAATGACTTTGAAGAGGATTTTGATGGCGAAATCATGAAGATGAGAGGTGGATTTGAAGAAAAGAGATGAATGGACAGGAGGGGCACCAAAAATAAGGTAGGCATCCAGGTCCTATTTGGGCAAGCAGGTCCTGGTCGCGCAGGTATACCAGCGCGACACATGTCTACTTGCGTGCTGGTCAACACATAGGGAAATAATTGGGTGAGACTTGGCTCAATCCCTTAGTATTATCCCTAAAGGGTTCTGAAAGGGTGGCGCACAGGTTCTGTTGAAGGGATAAGGTGGCGCGCAAGTGTGACCATTTCCCATAAGGGCTGGACACTTAGGCGTGTAGGTGTTGATGAATTTCAACACTTATGCCTTGTTCCCTCTCTTTAGATCTTCCATTCTAGGTATTAAATTACCATAGACGTGTTCGGAAGACTTCAAGAAAATACTAGGGTGTCGAGAGCTGAAATCTGAGTTTCTGGATATTTTTTCTCTCTAAAATGGGGGGCCCACAAGTGGTATTTATAGGCTGCTGAAGACTTTGGGAGAAAAATAAAATATGGCACACAAGCCACCTACACGCCCAAAATGTGGCGTGCAGGTACCTTGCGCTACCGTCATGGAACTCGTGCGGCCCATGCTGAAGAAAATCCTTGTTCATGCCTTTGTCAATTTTTTATATTTCTTCAAAGGATGAATCACTTTGTGTTAATGTATTTCTCTTTTCATTCATTATAATCTGTGATAGAAAGGAGCATCAACAAATGTAACACCCCGAGCTTCCATGATACGCTTCTCATTCAATAATGCAATAGCTTGCATTGTACGCAACTTCGAGTTCTAAAACACTGTGACTAATCAAAGTAGCTGTTATGAATAGTAATTACCACTTTTTAAAATTATAGAAATTTTATATTTCAAAATGGACTTCATTTTTGGATTCGGAATATCAAAATTAGCCTATGTTGAATTTTTGGTATTTTTCTGAGAACTTCTAATTTTTTATGAATAGTGAAAAATACTTAAAAACAACTTTTTTAATCAAAATAATTTATAGTGATAAATTATAATATTTAGTGGTTTTAAAGTATAATTATAATATATTTTTACCATTTTATCCAATGGTGGTCATTAGAATTAATTTAACATTGAAATTGGACATAAACAATTACCAATCTTTTGATATAAATTGTTTCTTAAAAACACGCTATTTGTTGTGACGGTGGGAATTAATTATAAAATTAATTAATGCAACTTATATTTTTGGAATTTTTTAAAACAGACATCATTTTTGAATTCGGAATATCAATTATAGCTTAGGGTGAAATTTTGGCATTGTTCTGAAAAACTTCAATTTTTGAGGAATAGTGAAACCACTAAGTGGAAGTTAAATAACTGATTTTTCGTTTAAATGAAATATTACCACATCTGTGATTTGATTTTCAAAAATCCGACATACATGGTTGTCATTAAGAAGTAAAATGTGGTTCAATGAGATTAAAATAATTTTTGGTGAATAGTAACTTTTAAGTTCTTAATCACGATTAGAGGTAACTAGTGTAGTTTAAGGTAAAAATAATGTTTTAATAATATGAGATGAGCTTGGAAAATGTCCTACCCTCATTGGATGTGCCATGGCCGAGCAAGAAAATCCATGGGTCAACTTGGGGACCCCAGGGAGCCACTTTAGTTGGAAAATGACATAAATACCTTTTATTTAATGTTAAAGTAAAAAATGACACAAACATGAAATGTTTTACTAAAACAATTTTTACATGGGATTATACAAGTCATAATTTTGACTATAAATACTCATTGGAAAGATAAAAATATTTCCTACATCATAGTATTTGTTTTATAATTTTTAGACATTAAATACATTAAATTATATATGACATCATTATGATGCAGCGATGACCTCATTATTTAACAATTTTAATAAAATGAAAAGATAATGTACACTCCAAGGATTACACTTGTCCAAAGACTATTGGATGGGTATATTTCTAACCCTTATCACCTTATCAACTAATTATATAAGTGTGGGACCTTTAGAATCCGAAAATCATTGTATAATAATGTAACATTTCCTTACTTTCCAAGAGTGCCCCTCCTCTCCACTTATAAAAGGCCCCCACCTCTACCACCTCATTCACACTTTCAAGCCATTTGGCTTGGTCAAACTCTTCCCAAATACTCTCCCAACGTCCCCCTCTTACTCCTAGAAGCCTCACTTTGTGAAGAACTCTTCCCAAGGAAGCCTTTGGCTCAAATCAAAAAGAGTTACCCGGTTTTGAGGTAATGGCTTCTCTAATGTTGTTTTGTTTTATTTTTCTTCTCCAACCCCCTAAACTCTTTTTATTCATTTCTTTTGTAACAACACCAGTATCCTCAATATACTAGGATGTTGTTATAATAAGGATTCGAGCTACACTTACACACACCTACATCTAATGGTTAAAGAACATACGGTTTTTGTGGATGGCGAATTTCTGCCTCACGAAACGATGATTGTTCAACACTCATATAACACCTTAAAAGGTGGCCATTAAGATGTCACTATATTTATATATGATATATAATATTTTATGTTTTACTTATGCTTCTTTATTTTTCATTTATGGCATACTTTATGATTTCCATTATGGGTAAATGCGATAATTTCATTTTAGGAAGTGCGGACTACCGCCCCCTCAAAGTGATGTGAATCGTTAATGCCATATGTGGGATGTATAAAGGATGGAGTAAATGATATTATATATGATATTATACTGGAACTATATTATACCTTTATTTAATTATGATTTCATTCCATTAAATACGAAGTAGAAATGAAAGTAGCGTTCATGCGTACGTACGGCTTACCGTCTCCATGAACGGTGAATTACATTTCTTACCTCTAAATGTTATGAAATATTATAAATGCATATATATACTGGATATATATGATATATATGATATCTAAATCATGAACATAATTCTTGATATAATGGATATATCACCACATGAACAACTTGTAATTATAAGAATTTTATTTTTGACTCAAGTACCTAAGATCAACAAAATGACCGTTATAAAATTAAATAATTACATAATGTTCATAACATGGTAATAAGGGATATAAAAGGAATAATGAACATGAAAAAGGTTCTTAAGTAAATAGAAATTAGCTCTAGTTTATTATTCAGGAGGTTAAAGAACGGTCGAGTCAGTACAGGACGCAAGGTAAGGGAACTTCTTAACCCAATTTCAATTATTTGGGTTAATCTCCTACTTTCAAATTATGTCATGATATTATTATGTCCTATCTTGTATTTGTACATTATTTATGTGTACTTATATTGAATACACATTATAGAAGTACTTTATTTAAAAAAATTATCTTTTTAAGGACTTCGTCTCAATCCCCTTTCATTGAGGCATATTTGGTTTTATACACAACTTTCTTTTATACGGTGTATAAACCCCTTTGACTTTTATGTTTATTCAAAAGGAATATTTTTTATACGAAGCGTTTTACTAAATGAAAAAAAGGGAATGTTTTTCTTTCCGTACTTATGCGGCGACAACGACTTCTCTGCCGCCGTGACCATTATTTGAGTTTCGGCTTCCTCTACAAGCCATCATTTTTTTTAATGAAAAATAAATACAAATTTTAACTTTCTTTTATTTTGGTATTGAAAATGGTTTTGAAAGCGTTTTTATTATATCAATGTGTTGTATTGATATCTTGTGATTGAAATGTGGAAATGTTATGTTTCCTTTATGCATGTTTTATGTGATAAGATTATGTTATGTTTTATGATATGTTTAAACCTATTCATATGAGGAATGTATTGGACTTAATAAGTGATGGGTGGAGCCCGCTACAGCTCCTCGATGCATCGGCAGGTCTCATGAGACAAACTAGTGTCTTGGCATGAGGCCTTGACAAAATCTTATTTGTGGTCTTGGCATGAGGCCTTGGCTACGTGGTTATGATAGTCTAGCATTATGCATTCCATCAATATGAAAGTGGTTAATGATATTTCATGTGATTATTCGACCAGTAGAATATCCATGTGAAGAAGTAAATGGCATTATCTCATTTTACTTTTGTCATATTATGTTGATGTTCAAGTTTAAAAGGCTTTTGTTTTAGTTATACATTGCCTTAAATGTTTATGTCTATTTATGAAAGCTTCCGCAATATTGTTATCCTTACTGAGCATCTGAGCTCACCCCTTTCAATGTTTTAATATCTTCCAGGATGTGAATAAGTATTTTAGGAATGACCTGCAGGGATAGTCAGAAGAGGATATGAGTGTGGACTATGAAGACTTTATTATTGTAGTTTTTCACCTTATGTTGTAATGTAACATTTATGAATGTATCTAGTGTTTCCAAGGCTACTAAACTAATCGGTCTTTTGAGACTTGATCTTTTGTGATCATGCCAATGTTACGAAGTAATGCACCGACTCTGGGTAGTTGGGGTCAGGGCGTTACAACAAAAGTCCCCCCTTAGATTTGGATCTGAAAGAAGGAGGATGTGACTCTGAGGTAAAAATGAAAAAACCAAGGAACTGCGGCGCGCATATGTTGAACGAGCAGATGGAGTCGCGCAGGTGCGAGCCGTACAGGCTTCGGTGCATAGGGGTGTGGCCTTGCCTATAAATATGCGGCCATTCCTCACTCAATGCAACCCGTTCTCAAAGATTCCTGCTCTCTCTGGGCAAGTTTCCTTCATTGCGCAAGTGTCTTGTTTTCCGTGGGCTCTTTGTGTCGCGCTTCTGTAGAGGTATTTTGACTTGCGCGGTGATACATGCGCACCAAAAACATTTGCGACACAACAATACTTGCGCGCCAATATTGGAATTGCTCGCCTTAATGACATAGCCATTTTTTCACTTTTCATCACAAATTATATGAAAAATCAACTCACTTAAGAGTTAATTATTTGACCTTTGTGTAGATTCAATGTCTCCTAGAAGAATTGGAATGGTTAATGAACTGGCTAGCAAGTGGATTGATGATATAATGAACATTGTTGGCCATGATTACTATGATATCTGCAACAGCACTCTCCCAGATTTGGCCAAGTACTTGAAGAAGTATCATTTAATTTTTCACATAGCATCTACTTACCTCTATATGGGCATGATAATCTGTAAGAAGTCAACATTCCAGATGCAAAGGATTATATGCCCGAGATGGAGCCGCACTGCTACTCCTCTATTTCGGTTATGCTGTGCATTAAGAGCAGCAACAATGGTGTGAACTTTCAAAATTTTCCTCCAAGCTATTTCCTTGCAGATATGAAAATGGTAAACCATGGGATATTATGTTTTTTGCTACCGGTTGATGGAGAGAAGACTATCATGAAATTAGAAACAATATCTAAAAAGAGTACTCTCTCCAAATGTCTCTTTAATTCCTATACTCCATTCTCAAATCCATGTATCCATCTTCCAAGTCTATTGGACAGAAACAGAGTCACTGTTTGATCAGTAGAAAATTTTCTAAAACCGCACTCAAGAACATTCTTTTACAATTGTTCCAAGAAGAGCTAGTATCACTGTGTCTCTTATTGTATCTAGTTGAATGAATGAATTCCAAGTGGTTTCTGATGAATCTTGGGCTACCGTAAATCCAATGAAGAGTTATGTTGAAAGTCTCATGTAATTATTGAAAAAGAGAAGAGACTCCAGTCTGTGGATGTCCTTCTAACTCTTGTGCATCAAAGAAAGACACTTTCATCTTCAATAATTTTTGCTTGCATTCCTTTGCTACCTAATTTAAATTTTTACCTAATCCAATGGGCCTAGTAAGCATAGTTTGATTTTTTCTAGGATTATTATAAATAACCCGACAAACTTTAAAATCTTTCTATTTCTCAATATTACCTTAATCACACAAAATGTATGTTTAATGAGTTGGGACTTGACTTTAATTCAAAGTTCCCCCGTCTATTGTGGGTAGTTTAAATTCATGCATGTCGGACATAAAAAAGGCTAATGTTTAAGGTCTAAATAGCATTGACCGAATGGATTAAAATTGACTAAATTATTTGATAATTTATGAGAAAACATATTACCATATTCAAGTATGGGGGAAAGAATATAAACTATGACATAAGAAATTTTGAATTTGAGGAATTATATGAAAAAATGGATAAAAGGAATTAGAAGAAGTATTTCCCAAGAATGAAGTTACCACTATTTAACAAACCTGTTAGGGGGTTGAATTATGCAGGGCCGCTTAAAGGAATTGGCTGCATAGTCAAATAATAGCCTATTTTGGCTGACAGGTCTGTTATGTAGACTACTTATGCAAGGCCGCCTAAGGGCATGTGCTACATATTCGGGCAAAAGAACTATCAGAAATTTTAATTTTCTATTGATAAAAAGCCTGTGAAATTTTATGGAGATTCGAATTTTCCAAAGTACAGAGTCTGCTGTATGGAAAGAGGTACTTGAATATGGAGATGATATTTCCAATCAAGATTATCAAAGAATTGGATGAATGTCACTCCTGTGAAGGTCTGACCCAAACATAGGGAATGGAAATATAAACCATAGACTTGAATACTTTCAGATCATGAAAAAGAGTGTGGGATAAATATGTTAGGGATGGCTATTTTTACGGATCCCTACATATTGTAATTAAGAAAAATAAGGACAAAAGAGGTTTTCCACCCACGAATTAAGTTACCATTATTTAAAAAACCCGTTATGGGGTTGAATTATGCAGGGAAACCTAAAAGAATTGTCTGCCTAGTCAAATAATAGCATCTTTTGGGTGACAGGTCCATTATGTACACTACTTATTCAAGGCTGCCTAAGGGAACGTGCATCATAGTCATGCAAAATAACTCTCAGGTATCAGACATTTTGTGATTAGAAGTCAAGAAAAGGGTTATGGAGATCTTGAAATATTTAAGGTTAGGACTATGACACATCAAAATGGGCATTGTCCAACATATGTAGGAGATACACAGACCAATGATAACCATAATCATGTTGTGGTTGGTTCCTGAATTGAGGTGTTGGACTTCACTATGTATCCCATAAGGATGGGAATCAAGCCAAATGCAGTTCTTGAAATATAGTTTAACATCATGTGGTAAGAGAGTGTAGGAGATCTTATTTTAGGGTCATAGTGCTCGGACCATAATAAGGAATACACATTGTGTGTTTTATAAACCTGATGTGAATGAAGACCAGGGTTTTCATACCAAATTCATGTTTTCATAGGGGGACTTTTCAGCCAAGGTATTGAAAGTGAAATTTGGGGTTAGTCCCAAATACTTGGGGCTGTATTCGAGGGATACTGAAACGTTCCTACGTATCCCATAGGGATGGGAATCAATCCGTACATAGTTCTTGAAATACCCTCTGTACAGATTTGGTTCTTATAAGTAAAGGGTGAAAGGGGACTTTAGTGAATTGATGGTTTGACCCATGATAAAAGGTTCGGGCATTGCCATGTATTCATGTAGTCTTTAGAATAAAACATGATTAGAGATCAATGTAAATAATGATTCCCCCTCAAGTAAGGGTGTCAAAGAATGTTGTAGTTTATTGTCATACATGACAAAGGTGAGAATAGTTTAACATCATATAGAAATGACGATGGTGAACCAATGTAAAAAGTATTGGTTCTGGGGTTGCTTCACATATCAACATCATATGAGATGGAGGTGAACCGATGGGAAGAGATTGTTTTTGGGCTTGAACCTCGGGAGGTTGCCTATGTACCTAGCCTAAAAGGAAAGGATCAAAGTCCACATAGTTTGATTAAAGAATGAATTGGTGATCAAGTTTTTCTTGAGGAAAATGACCTAAAAATGGTGTCGAGACATACACATGGTTATCGTCCCAGAGAGGGTGTTATGGTTGAAGTTTACTCTAATCTCACATGAGTCATACTTGATGTGAGAAACAAGAGGTAGAAACAACCTTAACGATGCATAGTTTAATGTCATATAAGACATATGAAGGGACTATGCTGGTTAAAGACTTGTAGTGAGGACAATGGGGACATAGTTTAACGTCATGTTGGACAATTTAGGGACTTTTTCACAGTTTAATGTCATTTGGGACGAAGAGGTGCATAGTTTAACGTCATATAGCTAGGATGATGGTTAGGCAGTTTAACGTCTTGCTGGATGTAAGGGACTACTATATAGTTTAGCATCATGTAGCTAGGACGTCACAGTTTAATGTCATGTTGGACATAAGGGACTATGAAGTTTAAATTCTTGCAGCTGGGACAACACAGTTTAACGTCATGTTGGACGATGGTATTTGAGTTACACAAAATACTTCTTCATGACTCTTGCATTGGTTGGAGTCGTAATGAGTTCTCAATCCATTTATATTAAAGAATTAGATCCATTGGAGTAGACCTTATGTATTGAATAAGGTCCTTTTCACTTTGGCTCAAGCTTGGGAGGTTTCATTCCTGGTATCATTGGAGTTCTGAGAACCAATACCAATTCTCCATGAATGAATGAATGAAGATGAACTTTTTTGTTGAAAGACCGTGTTATTCGATTTTGATAGACTTCCAAGTGGTTCAAGGAGTACAATATTCTCTCGTCTAATCATTCCAATTCATCCAATAGCTTTGGAGATTGTTCATTTGTAAATGATTGATCACAAATGGCTACCCTGAGTGAGGTTAATTGAAATTCAATGGGCAAGAATGATTCTGTTCCATATACCAATGAATATGGATTTGACCGCATTGCAGTGTGGGTGTTAGTCCGATAAGCCCATAAAGCATGAAAGAGTTTATCTGGCCATGATTTATTATCTTTATTGACCATCTTTTGAAGTATGTTAGAAAGTGTCTTGTTAAAGGCTTCTATTTGGCTATAGGCCGCTTCATGATACCGAGAGGAATGGTTGGATTTGATGTTGTATTCTTGATACAACTTCCTTACCTCGGATGAACAGAAGTTGGTGCCATTGTCCATCAATATGGTATGAGGGACACCAAATCTGGTAATGATTTTAGACTTGATGAAGCTAACAATGCTTTAGAACTAACTTCTTTGAGAGGTATTGCCTCTGCCCATTTGGAAATGAATTCAATAGCAGTAAGAATGTACTTAAACTGTTTGGATGTTGCTAAAGGATAAGGTTATACTACATCCATTCCCCATGTGGAAAATGGCCATGTGTAATTAGTTGTTTGAAGAAAATCTGGGGGTTGATGAATGAAATTGGAATGTACTTGGCAAGAATGCCACTTCATTGTGAAATCAACACAATCTTTTATTATTGAAGGCCAAAAGTATCCAAGTCTTTGAATTTGATCATATAGTCTATGTCCGGACTGTTGGGCAATATAGACTCCTGCATGTACTTCATTCATGAAAGTCGTTGTCTCTTTACCATCAATGCATCTGAAGATAATTCCATCAAAACCTCTTTTGTAGAGAATTTTCTCTAGGTGATATGGGATATCATAAAGAGTAAATTTTCCCACATGTCTCTGGATTTGTTCTTTCCCGGTTCTATCAGGTGGGAGTGTTCCATTTTGAAGATATTCCCTAATATGTGTCATCCATCCAGTACTATGACCATATGGTTCAGGAATGGGACTAACTTCATTGATTTCATCTCTTCTGATTTGAATATAAGGTGAAATTGTACGATGGTGGGAAATAATGATGATTGTCTCATCCTGATTTGTATCTTCCAAAGCTGTAGCTATATTAGCCAATGCATCAGCTTGAGCATTTTGTGATTGCGGGACATAAAAAATGTAAGTTCTGAAGGAAATTCTGCCATTAACTCTCTAATGTAATCATACAAAGGGATTAACTCCTGTTTTCTAATGGCATAATCCCTATTGACTTGTTTGATTTCTAGGTCTGAATCACCTTTCACCTTTAAGTGATTCACTTGTGCCTAAAGAGCCAATTCCAAGCCTACGATGAGATCTTGATATTCTACTTCATTATTTATCCCGCCTTCCCACAATAAGAAGGAATAACGTAGCACTACCTTTTCTGGGGAAATAAGTACAATTCCTAATCCAACTTTTTTGAATTTAGGATCTTCCAGTTCCTTCCCTTTTTGACTTATGGAAGCACCATAAAAATACATTTCCCATGTTTTAAGATTATCTTGAATAGAGAAGACTTCCTCATCCGGAAGTTCAATATATGAATATGTATCTTCTACTGAAGTATGTTCAGCAAGGAAATCAGCCAGAGCATGTCCCTTTATTGCATTTTGAGACACATATAGGATATCAAATTGCTGTAAAATAACTCCCCATATTGCTAGACTTCCTGTAAGCATTGGACGACTAAGGATGAATTTGATCGGGTTATTGCAAGATACCAATTGGACCTCATGATGTTTTAGGTAGTGTCTCAACTTCTAAACTACAAATATTAATGATAGGAATCACTTTTTAATACTTGAATATCGGGTTTTTGCTTCAGGTATAGTCCGACTGAGATAGTAAAGGCTATGTTCATTCCCAACATCATTATTTTGAGAAAGGAAGGATCCCAATGATCACTCTAACACTGTAACATAAAGAATAAGTGGTCCTCCTTCAACAGGTGGCATTAATACTGGTGGAATCAAGAGATATTTCTTGAGAATATTGAATGCTTCTTGACATTCTTCAGTCCCCTGGTAAGTGACTCCCTTCTTCATCAATTTGGTGAAGGGTAAACTTTTTCCTCCCAAATTGGTGATGAAACGCCGAATATAGGCCAAGTGTCCATGAATTCCTCTCAATTCTTTCAAATTCTGAGGAGGTGACATACCAAGGATTGACTTTTTCATCTCAGGATGGACTTCGATACCATGATGGCATACAATAAAGCTGAGAAATATTCCTGAGGTTACCCCAAAAGCACATTTTAAGGGGTTCATCTTCAAATTATGTTGCCAAAGTTTGTGTAATATGACTTCCAAATAAGCCAAGTGATTAGAACGTTGTTTGGATTTAACCACCAAATCATCCACATAACATTCAACAAATTTCCCCAAAAAAAGTGTTTGAAGATATGGTGCATGGAACGCTGATATGTTGTGCCTGCATTCTTCGGGCCAAAGGGTATTACCAGATAGAAAAACACACCCTAAGGGGATATGAAGTCTATAGATTCTTCATCTTCTAGAGCCATTTGGATTTGATTATATCTAGAATATCCATCCATGAAGGAAAGTGCTTCATAGCCAGCTGTTGCATCAATTAAGAGTTCTGTGATCCGAACTAGAAAATCATCCTTTGGACAATGCCGATTAAGATCTATGAAATCAATGAAAACTGTAATTTGTCCATTCTTCTTTTTCACAGGGACAATATTAACCAACCATTTGGGATATTGAACTTCTCTAAAAAAATTAGCTTTGATAAGCTTATCCACATCAGCTTCAATTTTGGAAGCATAAGTTGGGTGTGTTCTTCTTTAGGCTTGCTTAGATCCTCGATGTTCATCTGGAAAACCCAAATGATGAGTAGAAACATCAGGATCAAGCCCTAGAATCTCTGTATAGTTCCAAGCAAATATATCTCAATTTTTCATTAAAAATGAAATATACATTTATTTCTCTTCAAGAGTCATGGCCGCACTTATTAAAGTGGGGAATGGATCTTATTTTGTACCCAGATTTATTTCTTTGAGTTTATCCACATTGGTAGAGATACCCTCTTCAAATGTTGGAGGACCATCCCTAAGATCTTTATATTCTTCTTCAACATGTGTTACTTCATCTGTTTCTACTTGCATAGTAGATGATGAAGCATAATTTGCATGATCAGGAGAGATGTTAAAATTTGAATATCTTGAAGAAGAGTAATCCATTTCTGACCCTATTGCTGATGAAGGGTATTCCTTGGGTAATAAAGAGGAGATGATGGATTGAGAATTGACATCATCGTTCACCTCTGACATTGCTATAACTTCTTCTCTCCTGGTTGGTGAAGTATAGACTTACTGGATTTTAGAGGATGAAATTAAGACATCTCCATTTGAGTATTCATCATTTCTTGGCGAATCACCACTTTCTCCCATGATGTCTGCCTTGATTTCCATAATTGACATTATGGAAGTTTCCATAAGAGTATTTGGATTCAGGTCTATCCTGTCAATTTGACTGATATGAAACACATAATCTGTACTCACATGTGTGAATGGGTTTACTGAATTCTTTTCCAAAACCATATAGAGCCTTAATTTTGGTGACCTCCTTTGTCTTGGATTTCTCTTTCCCTTCCATATGATAGAATTCCACCTCAATGTATTGAGATTCACATGTTTTGAATGGGTATTTATCACCATAAAATATCCCAATTTGACAATTGAAGCAATATTTGAGGCATTGATGGTATGATGAAGGTATAGCTGCTTGTTGATGTAGCCAATGTCTTCCCAGCAAAACATTGAAGGTTGTATCGTGATCAACAACCATGAAATATAAATTAGATACAAGGTCTACAAACTGAGTTCAGAGTGTAATCTCGCCCAGTGGTTCTTGTTCATTTTTATCATATCCTTGCAACATCAAAGTAGAAGGAGATAAATCAGATTCTGTGAGGCCCAATCGACGAAGTGTATGAATGGGGATGAGGTTGACTCCTGAGCGATTATCAATGAATGCTCTTCAGATGTCCACACCATTTACCTTTCCATATAAGTACAGAGGTCTAATATATCCATGCACGACATCATCTTCATCTTCATCTATAAAAGATATCACTGCATGGCATTCTATAGGAATATTCTCTACATTGTAGACTTCTGCCGCATCGATTTCAATTTCGAACTCCTAAGGACTTGACAAAGCCTCAATGAGTGCCTCCCGAAGATACTTGGATAGATTCAAGGCATCCAAAATTGATAAGTTCGCCGTTACTTGGGACAAATGCTTCAAGACATTATATTTTTGATCCAAAGGTCTACATTTCCCAACAGGAACATGTTGTTTCACAGGTGCCTTTGAAGTTGATGCTTTGGAAATAGATGCATCTGTTATCGGGGTATGAGTTGGAAATACTCCTGGATTTAGAGGATTATACCAAATAGAACTATTTACTTGATGAGATGAAGAATATGTAACCTCTAACCGATCCTCCAGAATAATAGTGCCAGGACTGAATCTGCTATTGGTGGAATAATTTTCTTGTTCTTGTTGATCTCGTTGAAGGACTCTACCACGAGTTTCTGCTACATATATAGTTCTAGCAGGGGAAGGATTGGAATATTGGCTTCTGGGATATCAATTTCTTCCTCTATATCTTAGACCTCTGGAACTCCCTCTAATTCCTCTATTCGATACAGGGAACTCAGGCTCATCAAAATCTAAGTTATGACTAGCATAAGGATCTATTAAGTGAATCATGTTAACAGAACCAAAAATCAATTCTTCATCTGATGAAGACTCTGCATGTTTATCCAATTTAAGCTGTACCATTTGGTGGGACGTTGCCCATGGCTTTAAAGTAGATGGCATAAAATCTACCAGATTCAATGACAAATTGGGTTTTGACATGATTTCATCTTATTCTGATTGTTCCTCTTTCTTCGAATTATGCCGCCCCTTTGAGAATTTTCCCTCTGATAAAGAGGGTTTTACCGTGGCATTCATAGTAGAAGAAACAATTGGTTTCTTCAATTGCATTTTCAAAATGGCATGAGTTCGGTTGATTATTTTCTTAACCATTCAATCATCATATTTTTGCGCATTTTTATTTTTGACTTCTTGCCACTCGCCTTCTTCCTCTAGATTTGTAGTGGTAACACATGCGGCCAGTGCTGAAGATCCTTTCATTTTGACTTTTCCCGAGCCCACCAACTTTTTCAGGAGGACTTTGAAGACAAAACAATCCTGAATGAGATGCCCCAACATCTAATTAAATGGTAAATAATTGGTATGGTCTTAATATCCTTCCTTGTTAGGTATTTTGGGCCTTAGCAATTGATCCAAATTATTTTCCAGAGCCGAAATGAAGTAATCAGGAACTTGTTCATTTCAGAAAGAGTAAAAGTTTCTCTTCAGATCCTCAAATTATTTTTGTCTTTGATCTCTTTGATCATCTTGAAGAAATGGCCTATGTTGTTGATGCTCAGGAGGTGGAGCCCTTCGATAAGATGAAGGTTTTGAAGTAGAAGCAGGTATAGGTGTTCATTTAAGCATAACTGTAGCAGTTTTTGCTTTACCTATTCTCCTTCTTGGAGTTGATGGAATTACACGAGTTTTATCCTTAGTCTTTACAAGAGAATCTTCAATCTGTTGAGTGATTGAAGTAAGGTCTTGAAATCCTCCTTTTTATTTCATAAGGATCAATGATTTGTGTAACTCATCACGCAAATTTGCCACACAGATTGGAAAAAATTATTCTTAAGGGAGTGTTAAGCTCAGGGAATATGTTAATCCCTTCCAACGAGCAATGAAATCTGAAACCCTTTCATTCTCCCTTTTCATACAATTTGTAAGATCAAAAATTGTTGTCTTTGGAAAAGTTGAGCTGAATTGAAGAAGAAATCATTGACAGAGATCCTCCCATATGGTAATTGACTGGTATTGCAAGATTTTATACCAGGAAAAATCAGACCCTTGCAATGACTGTACAAAACACCTAAGCTTAACTGCTTCTTATTGCTGAGGGGTTCCCATCATAGGATCTCAACGAGAAAAAAATGTGTTAAGTGTTGCTATGGGTCTCCCGAACCATTAAAGATTGGGAATGTGGTACTTTAAAATTTTTATGGGGGAGGAATTGCATCAACCAATTCAGGGTAAGATCCCTTCTCTAGTTGAATTTGTGCATGCTTTCCCTCCATAGCTTCCAACTGAGATGTTAATGACTCAATGGTAGTCATTAACGTTTGAGAAACATCCAGTTGAGCTTGGACCTGAGCAGGTTCAATAACATGAGCTTGGATAGATGTGGTGGCAGGTAATGGAACTGAGGATAACACCACCGGTTGTTGTTGCACCTGACCCATAGGATTAGACCTGTGAGGGTGTACTGGTAAAGGCGGATACTCTTGATCCATCTCAGTAACCGCAACAAATTCCCTTGGCAGAGTGACTCCAGCACGCTTAGGAGGAAGACTACCTTAAATTAGTTCTGCATTCAACCTCCTTAATTCTTTCATTTCTTCTTCTTGTTGTGCGAATATTTTCTCTAGTGAGAGTGATTGGACTTCACCAGAGGAAGGGAATGTAACCTGATTCTTTCCTTTCCCCTTGTTAGATGCCTTTCATAGAGGGGGAAGTTGGTTATTTGAAGGAATACCCAGATTCTAGGTAAGCCTTTTATTTCTTGTATGCACACCTTCTTCATTTTTGTCTATGTATACAACCTCTGGAGTAGGAACTTCCTCATCTGATCCCTTTGAGTGAGCCACATGTTCTGGAGGATCAGCAACAACGTCATTGATGATATTAATTTATGCATAATTCATTGCATCCCTTTTATCGGCATTTCTACGATATTGTCTTCTTCCATATCCTTGATGAGAAATTGCATTTTGTTGATTTGATCCCTCAGGAACTTCTTGACGAACCGTAATGTGGAGGGAATTTCATGATAATTCGGTTATTTGTTCCTCTTGTGGATTCTACCCTAATAGAGAGAAGATTGACTTTCTCTGAGGAAGATATTGATGATTTGAAAAAGTCCCCAGTCCTGTGGACTGGGGATGTTCCTGGTGTTCCCTCTCAACTCCTTGAATCCTATTTTTTGATTCTGAGGGGTGGTCTAAAAGAGTCCCCAGTCTAGAAAGCTGGGGTGGCTCTTGAGTTTCTATATCTGATACTTTCTTAAAAGCTCTCCTAATCTTTCGGACTTTAGTCCAGAAATTGGATGGATTCATCAACCTACACCCATTCAAATCACCTTTCTCAAATGACTATTGGATGATTTCCGACACCTTTGTCACAAGATGATGCGCACTCTCTAAACGAGAAGCCTATTTGATATTCTCATTTGCCAGTAATTCGACAACTTGTTCTCTGTATGCCTGATTTTGAGAAGAACTAGTTGAGGACTCTTCTTTAGCGAGCCTTTGACTACAAACAAATCCAATTGGCTGTGAACGGTCATGGGAAATAACATTGCATGAGACCATTTTTGGCACTCTTTTTTGGCTGGAGAGTATAGTGAAATGTAGTTCTCCATTAACACCCCATCCCCTGATATGAATACCAGATGGGGCATTGGCAATTAACTAGCACAATCTTCTTAGTTCGCCAAGGCATGAACGCTGAAGGGCTCTCTGCTACTTTTCAGCCTTCGGATATGGATAAACTGAGAGAGATGCCAAGTCAATTTGGCATTGCAACCCTTATATTATCTTAACATTATTTTAATATTAATCATAAGATAATATTTTCTTTTTAAATTTAAAAATAGTTTTCCACATGTTGAGATGAATATCTTGAATACAATCTTCCGTCAACTTCTCTGGAATGTCATATTGAGAGTCAGCCAAAGGCCAAAACATAACTGGCAGTTCACCTTTCACCAATTGTTTTCTCATATTCATCACTTCCTCTTTATCATTCAATGAAGATTCTTCTACCTAATTAGACCAAATATGGTGCTTATTTGTTGCTTTATCAGATTCAACAATATTTGTAAAGAATTATTTTACCAAATTAGAAGATGAATGAACCCAGGGGTGGTTTGGAGAATGACCTACACCCTGGGCTATCTTCTGATTGAGAATGTATTTCACCTGCTAGCGGTAAAGCATCAGACATTACTGGATACACACTTACAATTGCCTCAAGATAAGAGGGCGTTCTCATTACTACATTGTCCACTGGAGCATTTTCCAGGCAATGTGAATTACTACTATGAAGAGGACATTCACATCTAAATTCATCATCATGGGGAGGACCATCATGGTTGGTTACAGAAAAAGATGAAACCTCTTGCTCCTTAGTCTTCTGGCCACGTAGAGGGTTATTGTGGATCTCATCTGAAGATGATACTTCGATATCGACCGAACTATCATGAAGAAAGCCTTCATGAGGAAGTGTCTGATGCAAACCTTTGGAATTAATGTCCTGACTATTGGTAAATGAGGGAGTAGAATCTTGAGTTGCAACAGATAATTGTCTGATTGCATCAATAACTCCATCATTGAGAAAGCCTTATTACAGATTGGCTCCTGATTTCTTGACTGTTCTGGATGGGTCATTTTCTTAGACACCTTCTTACTCACTTTGGGAACTACTTGTTGACGAAAGTGGTTATTATGGGCAGGTGTATGTGCCTGCTCAGGAGAAATAGTCAGGTTAGGTTGATTATATCCACTCAAATTAGGTGTATGTGTCTGACTTGGTTGTCCGTATGACATGGGGGAGTATGCCCCACAACCCTCTTGGACTGGAATAGAGGTGTGTGTCTATTCCGGAGTGAGCTGTTGATGTGTCACTCCACTGGTAGGGATAGATTTTCATTTCTTTCCCCGTGATGTTGTTGGACCTATTATAATATCTAGGAAGGCATCCAGAATATGAGCAGGGATTTTCTTCTGCTCCTTCACCATTGTTAGAATGTGTTTGGTGACTTCAACTGCCGGAATGGGAATATACATCCATTCTGTGCTCGGAGTAGGTGTGTGATCCTGCTCTTGTCCTTTCTTTCCTGTCAGTGAGTTCTGACAGTACATATGTGTGGGGGTAGAGAGTTGAGTCTGCTCCAATTTTGTCATCGGGGCTTTCCGACTGACTTCTTCGAGTGCTACCAAATGAGATTGTTGGTAGGCTTGATCAATACTAGCGAGTGTATGTGCCTGCTGATTGCACTCCCCCGAACATGGTTGATGAACTTCCTTCAATACTGGCAGACAAGGCTTCTAGCAAGATTGATGAGTGTAAGTAGGTGTATGTGCCTATTTACTAGTTGTCAACACATTGGGTTGGCAGGCTTCATCATATGTAGTCAGACGCACCTGTTGACTAGATGATGATTTATAAACAGGTGTATATGCCTGCCTATAATACTCCATCAGAATTGCCTGGCGGGATTGGTGTGTTGCTGCCAGATGAGTCTGCTGGACAGCGGAATTAGAATGGATAGGTGTGTGTGCCCGCTCCTTTCTTTCCACCAAGTTAGGTTGGTGGACTTCTATGGAAATGGAAGAGATAAGAACCTGTTCATTGTTGACTGGTCGTCACCTCTGGTGGTTCGTCTTGCTTACTCGGGTTTGAGGAACCTGAGCCGACCGCCTGGAGATGAAACCCTCATCATGTTGAGGGTGCACTGCCACACGAGTCTGGTGGAGATTGTTGGTGGGAGCCCCTGGAAAGGACTCATGTCTCCTTGAATTAACACCTTGAGTGACATTCTCATTCAACTCCTCATAATATGGGAGGGACTAGTGATTGCGTTCTGGGGATAACGACCTGAAACGGTTGGAAACAGTGGTTGGCACCACATGCTTCTTGATCGATGGTCATCGCTATCTGAACAACCAAGGTGAATTATTGACTTGGAGAGCTTTTCAAGAAACCTCCAGAGCCGGAATGGTACAGTGTCAACGGTATTCCTTAACTAATGCATTTGATACCCACCATTGAAGACGTTGAGTAGGTGATGTCGTCCTCAGAGCGTACGATGATCCAGCAGGAGTAGCAGTAGAGGTATTCATAGTAGAGATATTCACAGGTGTGAACATTAGAGAAGCCATTTATGTAATGCAGAAGATCTTGGAAAAGAGTGCCTATTTGATATAACATACATAATCAAGATAAGTTCGACAAAAAAATCTTTTGGATGATCACATATGTTATTGATTGTTTTTTTGGCCCTCTCATTGAGTTTAAATAGGGGCTTAACAAATAAGTAAAACATCATTTTAAATTGGTTAAGGATTCACGTCGGGTTCACCATTTTTTGTTTCCTCTAGAAATGGGGATGACCTTGTATGCTTAAGGTTCAAGCATTACAATCGGATTCTAATGGGTTTGTTCATAGAACCGGAAACATTCAATGATTCTATATTTATTTGGACATACTTTCCAAAGGTACGTTCTCATTAGTTGTGGACCAATGAGGCTTAAGAATTTTCATTGGTCGAGAAGATGGGAGGTCGGACTCATCAAACCTTTTTGGGGGGAATTATTTTCTACTATGGGACTCTCTTTATAGATTTAATTTATGTTCGGGAATCCTTATTACACTACCAAGTATGAAAATGAACTTTCCTTAAGATCTGACTATCAATTATTAATATGTATGAGATTTAGAGAATCTTTTATATGTATTCGAGGTTCTTCATCGATAGAGAATCATATTTCACTACTAAAAATTTGGGCTATAGCCACGGACCTATATCCACGGTTTTATAGGTCCGTGGCTATAGCTTTATTTATTTCCACGGTTTAATTCTATATCTGTGGCTAAATCAATATTACATGGCGTGTCGTTTTTTTTTCAATCTGTATCGGGCTCTTCATCCTCCCCCAATCCGTAGCCCTCCTCCTCCCCCGATTCACACCCCTATAACCACGCAACCCTCCTCCCCACAGCCCTCCTCCCCGCAGCCCTCCTCTCCTCCCCCGATTCACAGCCCTATCACCACGTAGCCCTCCTCCCTGACGGCCTCTCCTCCCCCGATGGTGCCTGTGCGACTCTTCTTCCCTGACAATACACGGGTGACGCTTATTCCTCCCCCGACGATACTCGCGTGACCCTTCTTCCCCGACGACCCTTCTTCCCCAATGGCCCTTCTTCCCCAATGGTCCGACGGTGCCACTGAATGCGGGACATTTCACCTCCCCCTGCCGACGCTGCTTCTAGGTGGCCTCCCCACCTCCTCTCTGGCGCGCCTCCTACGTGGCAACCCCCTCCTGGTGATGATCCTCCTTGATTATAACTATTTTATAAATAAATTTCATAGATGTTGATCGTCTTAGGGTCTCATGTAGTAGGAGTATGGTTAATAGCGATTGTTTTGGATTTTATGGGCTTGGAAGTTGATGGAAAACATTTCCTAAGGGTTAAATCCACTTGAGGTTTGTTCAATCCATGGAATACTACATAAGATTAGTGTAATTAGGTGACTAGCTTAACTACAGAACAATAGAGGCACGCAAACAGTTTCATTGGTGTCTCATAATTACTTAAGATTAGTGATCTACATAGGTGATTATTTATAGTTATTGTAATATTCATGTATCATATAGAAAAATACAAATGAAGCATTGTTCTCCCATGTACATGGGATGCAATGTCTGGAAAACAAATTTCATTGTGATTCCATTACATTTATTTATTTCACGTTAAAGTCTTACTATGATTGAATGAATATATACATCTATTCTGACTTAGTTTGATGAATTAATGTGAGGATTTCTTGATAATTTTCAATACAATAAATGGTGGGAGTGTTCATTTTGTGGATTTGGTTATACCTCTGAAATTTCTAGTGATTTAATATTCAATGATTAAAATATTTGTTGATGATTTCTCAGTAAGTGTCATTACAGATTTTTTTTCATATAAATCCTTTCAGTTTAGAAGGTAACAACTTAGGTGCAATTCCCAAATGTACTGATTTTATACTTTGATTTAGAGATTCTTGACCTCGGGCACACCTCTCCTTATGTCAATGGATTTTGACTAGAAGTGAGGTCCTAAAACATTCATTGGGGAGAATATTCAATATTATCTAAGTAAAACCACATAAAAAATAAACACATCCAACAAAATCATTAATATCATCATATTCATAATAAATCTATAGAAATTACATATAAAATGGGATACAACATAAAACCAAACAACAAAACTAATCACATGAAGGAATAATCACATATTTCAAATTTAAAAAGGAATAAAAATAAAGAATTATATTTAAAGCCATGTTCTTGGCTCGTCTCATCCTGTGCTCCAAAACCACATCGACCGAAACAATCCCTATCCATTGTAAATCCTCAAATAAACCTTAAATGTAACAAAACGTCTATATTCACACTGAGGTTCTTATGTAAGGTGTAAATGTATTAATTTGTAGGCTCTCACTACTCACCTCTAGTATACAATGAACATCAATTTGATACATAAAAACCATTATGTCTGACCATACCTACATTAGTTCCATTATAGTATCTTATACCCATGTTCCATATACACCATCTAATTAATAAAAAAATAGATATTTTATTTTTGAAGACCTGAACAATATCCAATGTTTCAGGGTAGAACCTTATGTCTAGGATCTTGTCTCATCTCATCACTTGAGGATATACCACATCACTCAAGGGGTATTATCCAAAAATCCAATCCCTCAAAGTATCTAGAACCCACTATCTCACTCAAGAAATTCCCATATTCCTTCCACATGTTACATTACAACCTAGACCCCATCTACCTCATGGAGGTCTAACCATAACCTCCTCAATCAATGTATCTCTCCTAATAACATCACAATCCCAATAATTTCCTTCTAATGCTATGAAATTATATTAAAAATTTAAGAATATGGTCACAAACCAGCATTTTACCATGGTAGCATGGATCCTGCTCGAAGGGCATTTGTTCAGAAACAGTGGAGCAAAAATGATATTAATATAATATGCGCAACAGTTGCATTTGGAATGGGTGCTGTTGAAAATGATTTTATTACTTTTTTACAGTTAACAATCTTGTGCTCACAATATTATTTCAGGTATCAATAAACCTTATGTTTGCTTTGTGATTCACCGTTCCATGCCAAAGTTTATTGAAGTCTATCATCAGGTTAGTTTTCCAAATTTATATTGATGTTTTGTTTTTAATTCTATATCTGTAAGGATAGAGTTCAAAATTTTTTGTTACATCTAATCCAAAATCTATAATTATCTTCACATTCTTGAGCGGGTCTGAAGCATTCTTGAGCGAGTCCAAAGCATGCATGCATACTTGGGTCTGACCAAATCATTAGGGTAAGAGTGCCACCACCACGACAGTCTACTTGAGTATAAAGTTAGGCTAGTTTCCAAGGGATTCCTTCAATGTAAATGAGTTGAGTATTCTGAATTTTTTTCTCCAGTAGTTAAACACTCATTCATTTGGTTATTGCTTGCTTTTTCTGCTTACCATGACTTTCATATCGAAGAACTTGATGTTCGAACTTCTTTTTTACGTGGTGATTTTGATGAGAAACTGTACATGAAGCCTCCTCGTGGTTTTGCTAATAAATTTAAATCAAATAAAGACTACCTACTTAATAAACCAATCAAAGGCTTAAAACAGGTTTCATGATAGTGGTATAAGAAATTTGATACATTCATGCTGAAACATGGCTTTAACTAGAGTAAATTTGATGCATGTGTTTACTCTAAAGAATAACATGCTTGACCTGAATTCTCATGTTGTTAAAGTATTGAATCCTGTTAGTGTTCCTTTTTCCCAACAGTTAAAACTGTTACTCTCTCAATCTTCTAGCACTGTTGCTGACACTGAACATGTTAGTATAATACCTTATTTTAAACAGCCTAACTTGATATTTTTTATTCCAATTGCAATATCCTAAAAATTTCAGATCTTTTGAGAGTTTATATTTCTTTTTTGTACTTAACCTAGTTGAAGATCGCCTTCCATCATGCTTTTTCATGTCAGATCAGTACACTAATGAAAGTAAATTTTTAGCAGTAATGGAAAGGCATCATGGCACGACCAATCATCCTATAATGCAAATCATTTTTAAATGGATCTTCTTTATGTTTTCTACTCAGGAAAATACTTTATGAGAATGGGAGACGTTGAATCAGCTATAAAAGAGATGTTATAGGCACCCCATATTCATGTTAGTTTTTTTTAACAATTCTGCCCATTTTTTGTTTGTTTTGAATGTACATAATTTAGGCTTCATTTGAAAACATCTTTTAAAAATTATAATAACACTGATCACTTATGATAATGGTTCGTTATAAGTTTTCCCAATTTCTTGTCAGTCGTTTTGATTTTAATGTAGGTAATGAGAAACTACTTCCAATTCGGTAGAATATTTTTTTATGGCAATGGTGTGTGAGCTTTACAGTATAGGAATGGGGGAGACTAAATTTGAAAAGGTGAAGTTATTGAACATGAAAATTTTGGTTGAGAAATGTTTACGTAATGAATTATGATATGAATTTTTGATAATTTTTGTTTTTGATTAAAATGTCTCACTAACAAGCATGTTGTGATTTTTTTTAATTTAATGCAGTTAGTGGTGAGCATCTATTGTATGTGTGCATGAAATGGAGAAGTGTTTCTGGGGTGGGATGTGCCCTTGAGAATTGGGTGAGTAATTGTATTTTTAATTGTGTATTGAAATTATTTTATAAACAATTATTAGAAGGGGTGATTGGTGCAGATGTAAGCTTAGTGAATGCAAGGAGCTTCCTTGGTTGGACAAGTATTTATGAGAGCGTGTATTTTGTGTCAGTTATAGATCTCTATAACGGAAAGGGATTTCGATGAAAACAGGAGAGCTGTTTTTTAATTTTAAAAAATTAGGAGTTAAATAATTGAATCATTCTGCTGTTATCACTAGAGGATTACCATGTTGCTCATTTCCAATACTATCACTCTAGGGGATTATAATAGCTATAAATATACAATTATTTTAAACTACCTTTTTATTGAACGTTCTTTTGTGACAATGATATTGTGAATGAAATATACAAAAGGTTTATTGTATTATTGTTGAAAATAAAAACTATGAACTCTTGTTCAAGGAATGGATTTTCTAGGATAAAAACAATGTCTAATCTCTATTTTTCGCATTTAAGTACAGATATAAGTTTACTTTATTTCCATATTTAGGTGATTTTTTATTTTTGAATAGGCAATTGAAGGTTATTTTTGAAAAATAAAGAGGTTTATTAATGATCATGTTATTTAGTATTGGGATGTACATATCAATCTGAATATTATTTGTTCATTGTTGGTTATGGATTCTTGTATAGGTGGTTTCTTATGAGGAGGTTAGTTCTATCCACCACCATCGACGACAATGAGTTCAACATCAGATTTGGGTAAGGTTTATTCTATTTTCATTCTTTGGCCCAATTTTAATTAGGGCATTTTTTATTTTTGGGATCCTTATATTTTTGCAGTGCATTTTGGATTTCATTGAGGTGGATTAGAGTCACCGTTAACGAAGGATTACATGTGTATTCATAGGTAGTCATATACATATATAAGTTCCCCCTTTATATATATCCAGTCATGGCAGTATGAATATATATATTGGGTCTAGGTGTGCTTATATATGGATATGAAAAATGCATACATGTGTAAGTGTAAAAATGGTATATGCAAGTATAAACATATATATAAGGGCCCCCTTGTGCGTATTTGGCCATGAAAATATGTACATAGGGGCTAGGTGTCCTTGTATATATGTGAAGTTGCATATGTGTGCAAGCAGAAAAAAGGAAGATTCGAGTTTTCGTCGTCAAAAGAAAACGCGCCTTGAGGTTGAGGTAGGGTCCCTCTCCTAGCCTCTTTAATTCAAGAATGATTTAAATTGCATTTAGTTACCTTCTTAATTTTGAATGTTTATATAAATTGAAATTCTTGAATAAGTGTTAGTTAAGATAATTGTTTCGTTTGATAAATAAGTCATGGTTTTGTAATAAAACCCCTCCAACAGAAGTGCGTTGTCTGCAAAATTTCACAGTGGTATGCCATTCTTAACATTATTTCATTGATGTTTTCCTTATACATGATGTCATTGTTAGTAATAAATCACACATCATACTTGACCATTTTTATATCCCTGTTGGGGGTTTCCCTATTTTTATTAATACGGTTGTTTGAACCAAGACACTCTTTAAGTGCCGTTAGACTTTTAAGATGGTTCCCATGTTGTGTGACCATGTCAAATGGCATCTGATATTTAAATCCAACCAAAAGCCCAGTTCCATAGCCCAGGGGTCCCACAGTACCAGTAATGCCAGATTACATGTTATGTAACCTGTGATTTTCCTGATCCCATGGGGTATTCCTCTAGGTATTCCTACAGATTTCTAGATCTCTAAACCTCGACGAATTAGGTATATCAGGGGTCATAAAATCCTCTAGTCATCATAGATTAGCATTCATTTCTTTAAATCTTCTAAGAAAACATCCTCTCATGTCATCCATATCATCCTATTTGAAACTAAGTGGAAAAGATACTCCAATTTCATTTTAATCCACCTCCATCCTCTCATGTCATCTATATCACGCCGCGGTCACGCCATGGTCACCCCGCGGTCACGCCGTGGTCACGCCACGGTCACGTCGTGTTCACGCCGCGGTCATGTCGTGGTCACGCCGCGGTCACGCCATGGTTTGGCCCTTCTCCAGGACGACACCCTGTGGCAGTTCATAGTGATAGTATCCTCTGATTCTTGTGATCAATGTTGAGAATGACTAATCACAATTTCTTCTGGCGGAGCGACGACCGGAATTTTGCCCCACCTCCTCCAGCTCCCTTCTCTCCTGGCCGGAAGATGATGCCCTGCGGATGTCGCTGGATCGGGTCAACAAGTCACGGTCACGCTGTAGTCACACCGCGGCCATGCCGCAGTCACGCCGTTTTCACGCCGCGGTCACGCCGCGGTCAGGCCTCGGTTTGGCCCTGCTCCAGGACGACACCCTGCGGAAATTCACAATGATAGTATTCCATGAGTCTTGTGATCAACGTTGAGACTGACTAATCACAATTTCTGTCGGCGGAACGATGTCTAGAATGTTGCCCCGCCTCCTCCCGTTCCCTTCGCTCCTGGCCGGAAGATGCTGCCCCGCGGATGTCACTGGACCGGGCCAACATGCCGCAGTCACGCCCCGGTCACGCCCCGGTCACGCCGCGGTTTGGCCCTGTTCCAGGACGACACCCTGCGGAAATATGCAGTGATAGTATTCCATGAGTCTTGTGATCAATGTTGAGACTGACTAATCACAATTTCGGTCGGCGGAGCGATGGATGGAATCTTTCCCTACCTCCTCCCATTCCCTTCTCTCCTGGACGGAAGATGTCGTCCCACAGATGTCACTGGACCGGGCCAACATGCCTTGGTCACGTCGCAGTCACACCGCGGTCACGCCGCGGTTTGGGCCTACTCCAGGAATATGAAGAATACATTCTAATCATGGGTGAATTTTTTGATAAATATGGAATACCATTCATGTTAGGACCTTCATCCACCATTAAATACATCATTCCAAAGGAATTGTCAGAATATTTCATAGATGAAATCTCCATCATCATCCAGAAAATTATTCTTCATTTGAATTAAAAGTTATTACCCTTTTATTATTATCATATTCAAGTCAAGGTAACAATGTGGTTTCAAAGAAAAATTTACATGACATCTCTCATGTATTAAAAACATCAAATGATTGAAAAATAGTAAGGATTCCTTCAATGTGCATGATTTTACACATTAATGTGTTTGGGAAACCTTATCAATAATTCCATATTAGGTTCTCACATTAGATAATTGGATGCACATGGAACACAACATTTCACAATACTCACTAACTGGAAATTTTTTCCAAATTTTGTAGCATGAAATATCATAGCCTAACATTGTCTACAGCAGACCGACTCTATCCATGACCAATGATTTTGTAAACAAAAATTGTCCTCAACCTACTATCACTGACATCGTCCCATTATAGGGTTAAATAATAGGAGAAATTTTCATTATACATATGATAATATTGATAAAGCCTCTATCTTATACTATTATAGCCATCAAAATGTAAACATTTCTGATATAGTGAAATGTTCTTCATAAATGATTGATCCAAGGGAATATCAAATGATTAACCCATCATATGTCTAGAAAACAATTAATAAAATCAAAAGGGTAGTTGTGGAATTATCATCCACCATAGATCAGAAGAAACCCCAATTCATACCATCACTTGATCTGGTATCCTTGTTATGGATGTAAAAAAACAGAATTTTTTGGAGATTCCATTTGGATTACTATCCACTGAGTAGCTCCCAATGAGTTATAAAAGAAGAAGAAAGGACCAAATATAGGGTGTTGAATAATAAATCCTCATAATAAAACTGATATAATTCCTACAATTCATTTCATCTAAGTGAATGTCATCAAATACACCCTTAAATATTCTCTATAACAAGAGACCAGTTCAAAGGATTCATAATATGATGTTCTATTTCACAATGTGGTCTACACTGAATAAAATTAAAGAGGATTTCTTACCTAGAACCAAAGGCTTTCCATGAATTTGTGAACTCCCTTAAACAATCAGTCATTACCTCCTTTAATGAAAACCAAAATGATTAAATGTAATGGTCAAATAATAACTCACCTTCCTTCTAGAGTGTTTAATCCCCTTTATATGGAATAATAATATACATAGTGATAAGGAGAGATTAGTGAGTTGAGAAGACTAAATGAATAACTACACTAAGAAAACAATCATGTTATATAAGTTATATATGAAGATCATTAAATCACACTTTCATCATGCACACCTCAACCAAGAGGGTTTTTTAGAAACTGAAGAAGGTCTAGAATATTAACTCAACATGGGATACTAACCACTAATATATTTGGAACCCACAACAGATGATCAGGAATTCCCTCCATTGAGACCATAAAATAATATGGTCTGACACATCCTTACAGGCCTTCATGTATTGGTTACCCATGATTGAGACCAGCATTTCCCTCACTGATAGCCTTATAAGTTGTCATACCTTTTCTTGGCCTTTTAACCACACCTCTTCAGGTCCCTAGTTAGCGACACATTCCTAAAATTATTATGGACACAATAGAGTTACTAAATGATCAATTACATGCTATTGAAGAATGAATTTGTCCTATATAGTAGGAAAATATTCCTTATCCTAAATTGATAGATCTAACTCTCCCCCATAAAATATTGGGAATCCTACATTTCCAATGATCAATGGATCAGTATACCTGATAGGAGTGCAGGGAGGGATGGTCATAGTGGAGAAAAAGAAGAGATATAGAAGGAGAAATACTCTAGAGGCGCTGCTCTCTGAGGCCCAAGGCAGCAGCCCGAAATTCTGCACAGGGGAATACATCTCTCTAAAACAATTCCCCCCTCATACATCCCACAACTCCCTTTTCTATAGACTCCACTGGAAGCCTCTAGACAACCCCTCATCCCAAAAACTTCCAAAAAAACTAAAAAACTAACAAACTAACATCCTCCTAACAACCCCCATCCCCAACCACTCTCCACATCAAAGTGACGGGATGACCGAAGAAGTAAATCGCTGATTAGAAACATATCTATGATGTTTTTCTTCAGATCATCCTAATCATTTGGTGACCTGGCTTCCGTGGGAAGAATATCATTATAATACATCCTATCATACATTTGTCTGGCGTACACCATTTGAGGTTATATATGGATGACATCCATCACATGTTTTTCATTATACCAAGGGGGAAGCAGCGGTAGAAGCAGTGACTGAAACACTATTATAGAGAAATGAAGTTCTCAAATAGTTGCGAGAAAGTCTAAATCGGGCCAACAAATAATGGTGAAGAATGCTAATAGACATAGGAGGCATGTCACATTCAAAGAGGGTGATCTCATATGGGTCAAACTACGGCCGAATCGTCCAGGGGTACGTTTGAAGATAAATCCCAAGTTGGTTGCATGCTATTTTGGACCTTTTGAAGTTTTGGGATGTGTTGGGACAGTTGCTTATAACCTAAAACTACCGGAAAATAGTACAGACGCAACAAGTGACATTGCTGATGGTGTCAGTACAAGCGCAGGTTGCAATAGAACTTTCAGAAGATTAAAAACGTGAGTTGCAAAAGCAACCAAAGGCTAACACTTAATTGGCAGTTCGACAGTTTTTTATGGTACAAACAACACATATAGAGGAAGATGTGGTAGGCTTTAAACCTTTCCGGATTGATCAGGGATGGATTGGAAAAGCGTTTATTGACTTGGGTTTGGTTTGGACAGAAGTGTTGTCCATGGGAAGACCTTGTTTAGTGAGTAGGGGAGTTCAGTTGACAAGGCCACTACCGGAGCCATCGCCAAGGCTTCATGTTATTGTGTTGATGCATGGAAGTAGTGGCTGTGATTTTTCAGAGTCCATGTCTGAGCTGATTCCAACCGGATTTTGTGAATATATACACATGATCGAATCCGAATCAATGGTTTTTTTGTTTCAGTTTTTCTTGGAGAGTCGTATTGGAAACACTACCCACCAAAAAAAAATTTGGAAGGGGTTCTACTATTGTGGGAGGTGGAGAATTATCAATAACTGAGAGTGGTAACATGGTTGCAGAACTGGAGATGAAGCTGGAACTGAAAAAGATTTCAGCAAAATTTTATGTGCACCAATCTACTCTCAAAATTCTGAAACCTTTGCAAGTGGCGTCCAGTCATACACAACAGTGCAAGTTGTGAGTTGTATATCTGGAGTGGTCAATGGCTGTTGAAGGCATTTCTCTGATATGTGAAGCAAAATACATGAAGAAGTGGATAGTACAGGCCCGTTATACACCTCTCAATGCTACTGTTTGGGGAAAACAATGGAGACACATTCCTCGTTGTACAACGAGTCCAACAACTTCAAATCTGTTTCCAGATGCTACAGCGATTACAAAAATGGAAACAAATCCATAATATTATCACGTTTTTCCACCTTGAGGACAAGGTGAAATTTCAAGAGGGTGGTAATGATCGGAGTGCAGGGTGGTCTGGTGATAGTGGACAATGTGAAACTGTCACGGGCCTGGTGGGAGTTGGCTGGGAGGCTGTTGTTGGGGTTAGTTACTAACAATGGGCAGTATTGTAATTGATGTAGAGAGTGGTTGGGGCTGGGGGTTGTTAGTTTGTTAGTTTGTTAGGAAGTTTTTGGGATGAGGGGTTGTCTAGAAGCTTCCAGTGGAGTCTATAAAAAAGGGAGTTGTGGGCTGTATGAGGGGGGGAATTGTTCTAGAGGGAAGTATTCTGCTGTGCAGAATTTCGGGCTACTGCCTTGGGCCTCCGAGAGCAGCACCTCTAGAGGATTTCTCCTTTTATATCTCTTCTTTTTCATCTTTTTTATGTAATTCCTGCTACTGTTAATTGAAGTTACTACTGTTTTCATTTCTCTCTCTAATTGATTCCAATCAATTGGTGCTTTCATTGAGAGTTTTCTAGAGAGAGAAACTAGAAGTGAGAGGTTCTTGAATTTGAGGAAGCAAAAACAGTTGTTGAGGTGGACACATCAAATGCAGGAACCAGTACCTGTTGTGGAAGCATAATTTAAGATGCAGTAGTGGAAAATGACTTGCAACGGCCAACTGTCCGTTCACACATGGAGGATTTCGAGCAGAAACTCATGGCGCTGCAGGATAGTCTTGCCAGAGGCATGGAAGAGTGGCGGGCAACCAAACCAGTGTGGATACTGATTTTTGCTGGAGAAGATCTAGAGTCTTGGATCACTAAAGCTGGATATTATTTTAAATTCTGACAAACACAAGATGAATTTACGATTTGGGCGGCAAGACTGAGCATGCCAGGTATATTTGGATAATGGTTTATGAAGTTAAAAGCATCGAAGCTGGAGCTCTCATGGAATCAGCTCAAAGAAGAGATCCTTCGGGAGTATGGTAATTTGGCAGTAGAAACGGTAGAGAAAAATCAGATATGTTTTTAGCAGAATAATTCTCCTGAGTATGCGTTGATGAATGTTGTGACTCGGTAGGAGTTGAACCAAATGAATTGTTTGGTTTGGGAAGATGGAAAATGGGATCCAGAAGCTGAAGGTAGAGAACTGAATAACACAAGAGCTAAAATAGTGGAGCAGTGTGAAACAATGGATGAAACAGAGGTATGGACTACACATAAACCAAAAATAGTGATTAAAGACCAGCAGTGTGAACAAGACGAACTGCTATCATGCACCGAGCTGAAAATTTCCAGACCAGTACAGCCGCAGCAAGTAACGCTACTGATGGTGTCAGTACAAGCACGAGTTGCTGTAGAACTTCCTGAATAGCAGAAGCGTGAATTGAATAAGCAGCCAGAGCCTATTACTTACTCAGCAGTTCGATAGTTTTTTTTGGTACAAACAGCGCATATAGAGGATGATGCAGTAGGCTTGAAACCATTCCGGATTAATCAGGGATGGATTGGAAAAACATCATTTGACTTTTGTGTTGTTTGGAAAATAATGTTGTGCACGGAAAGACCTCGTTTAGTTAGTGTGGGTGTTCAGTTGCCAAGGCCACCGTCAGATCCACCCCCGGAGCCACCGATAAGGCTTCTTGTTATTGTTTTGATGCGTGGAAGCAGTGGATGTGAATTTTCAGAGGCAATATCTGAGCTGATTCCACCCTAATTTTGTGAAGATACACACATGATCGAAGTCGAATCAATGGTTTTTGTTGTTTCAGTTTTCTGTGGGGAGTCGTATTAGAAACACTACCCACCAACAGTTTTTTTTGGAACGATTTCTACTGTTGTGGGAAGTGGATAATTATCAACAAATGAGAGTGGAAGCATGATTGAAGAACTGAAGATGACACTAGAACAGAAATACATTTTAGATAAATTTTATGAGTGCCAGTTTACTCTCAGAATTCTGAAACCTTTTCAAGTGGCGTCCAGTCACACACAACACAACAGAGAAAGTTGCGAGTTATATTTCTAGAGCGATCAAAGGCTGTTGAAGGAAATTCTGTGATATGTGGAGCAGAATACATGAAGAAGTGGATATTATAGGCCCATTATACACTTCCCAATGCTACTGTTTGGGGCAGGAAAACCTAGAACACGTCCTCTTGTGGTATGAGGGATACAACTACATTGGAAATATTAAAATAACAACTATCAAAAGTTATAGAGGCTAGAGCGATTACAACAACTATCAAATCTGTTTCCAGAGGCTGCAGCGATTACAACAATGGAAACAACTCCATAAGCTTATTATGTTTTTCCACCTTGACGGTAAGGTGAAATTTCAAGAGGGCAGTAATGATAGGAGTGCAGGGAGGGCTAGTCATAGTGAGCAGTGTGAAACTATCCTGGGGCTGGTGGGAGTTGGCTGGGAGGCTGTTGCTAGGGTTAGTTAATGGGGTTAGTTACTACCAATGGGACGTAGTGTAATTGATGTAGAGAGTGGTTGTGGATGGGGGTTGTTAGAAGGTTGTTAGTTTGTTGGTTTGTTAGTTTTTTAGAAAGTTGTTGGGATGAGGGGTTTTCTGGAAGCTTCCAGTGGAGTCTATAAATAAGGGAATTGTGGGCTATTTGGAGGGGATTTGTTTTAGAGAGAAGTATTCTACTGTGCAGAATTTCAGGTTGCTGCCTTGGGCCTCGGAGAGCAGTGACTCTAGAGGATTTCTCCTTCTATATCTCTTATTTTTCTTCTTTGTTCTGTAATTCTTGTTGCTGTTAATTGAAGTTACTACTATTTCTATTTCTCTCTATAATTTATTACTATCAATACCTAGAGAATAACCAGCTGAATTTGGTCTTTAACTATAATTCCTATGAAGGGGACCACTAAAAAAAGAGTTAGTAAAACATATATGTTTCATATAATCACTACAGAAGCTAGACTTTGTGTGGTATATGATTTTTCATTCTCATTTAATCACTGGATGGGAAGACCTGTGTCATAAGTTCTCTTCTAGTTTAGCTCAATGTTATAGAAGACTACAATATTAAATATCAAAAACTACAATTAATGGGAGATTGAAAAGGGAATCATATTTCATTGCGTGGTAGACATTATTGACATACTCACTGAATCTACCACTCCCTCAAGAAGAGTTGATTCCAATATATATAGTGAATCCTCGCACTAATATTCACAAGCAACTTTTCTAAGAAAAATAAAAAGGAAGGTTTTGGGACCTTTATAGAATTTTTCCAAAGGGAGAAGCCTCCGTCATAGAGAACAAATTCATGGCATGAGTGATTCCATCAACTCATGGAATGATAGTTGGGAGAGAATAATCCAATACATTTATGATTAAATAGGACCATGTACCTTCTCCTGCTTCAAACACATCACCATATCAAGTAGTCCCACCTCCTATGATCCAAAAAAACATCAATCAAGAACTGTGAAAACAATGGATTGTCTTCTCCATTTTATAGCCCATTTTCGGGCTAAGGTTACTACTACAAAAACTCTTTAATTTTGTGCTCTCAACATAGTGAATTTCTGCCTCTCCGTGGATGTAGGGATTATTCCCAAACCACGTAAATCATTGTGTTCTTTTTGTATTCCTTTTTTCTTCATTTTCTTTCTTTTCTCATTTATGTCGTTGCAACTCCTGACGATTATGCAACAGTTAATTCTGACTTCATGTTTTTCAAAGATATTATCCAATACTATGCCATGACATCCATACAATGTTGTGCAAGTGGCACCTTCGGTTCCTCCCAAACTCTGTAAATCGAAAAAAAAAATTCAGCTCTCATGATCCTAGACACTGGATATTCTCCAAAAAAATTGGCATCTCTAAAGGTTTAGTCTGCTCACGGCCAAACAGCTCACAGAGCACTTCTTTAATAGTTCTGTGTGCGCCAATGGCATCTACCACCACTTTCTATTTTGAACTCTTTTTTTCTTCCTCTGTTCGTAAACTACTTCCACTTTCCTCTACAACAACAGACTTTCCTCGTTCTTCTCCTCATTCTATATGATCCTCATGACTTGTTACTAGGCGAGACACATTTAATTTCAAGTCCCACATTTGAATCTCTAATCACCAAAGCGCTTCCTCTTGTCGTAGTTGAGCTTCGTCCTGGCAGAGTTGCCCTGCCTCCTGTCTTCTGTTGTCGTTCTGCAGTTCGGCGATCGCAGATTCCAGTCCTAACACTCTCCCTTCCATTGGCGTGGGCATACAACAGTCTGCAGTTCCCTTTCCTATCTCTAGGCAGTAAATGCTCTCAATGAAAACACCAAAATTGATAGGAAACTTTGGAATTTCAATAGGATTTCGATCAATACAAGAAGTTTCTCTAAGGGAGTCGCTCCGTCCTAGAGCCTCCCACTCTAACAACCACAACTTTCGAAAAATACAGATATCCCCTCAGGATAGCCCCCATGCCTCCCATATAATTCCTCCATCTAACTGAATAACTTACTATGAAAAATACAAGTTTTCGCCCACCAAGGATGTTAAAACAAATAAGATGAAGTTACACCAGCAGGAGGAAATTACAATAGCTGGGAATCAGCTATAGAAGCAGCCTCATTCCCTTTCCTTTGGTAAGTATGCACTACGGGTGGCTTAACTCCCCTATCAGTCTTTGTGTGCTTATTACCAGATACCCTTGAATTTCAACACCACATATTTGAAAATTATTAAATTTCAGACACCACTTGTTGGGAATAATTCCTCCTTTTCCAGCATCTTTTAGTATCCTGTAATCACAAACAAACTGATTCCACTTGTTACGTTAGACATAACTAAGCATGAGATTCAACCATGTTGTTATTACAACCTCTTAATTTTTCTTCTTCTCTTAGTTGATTGATTACACTAGTAACATGGCTTGATATCACTAATGGTACACCAAATTCAACATAAGACCACTGGTTGTTCCAAGAAAGGCTTTGGAAACTCATTTCTTACTCGAAATCAGGCTTCTTATGTTTGGACTTCATTATTCTAGCATGTGTGAGAAAATCTGGATTTGATTTTTCAAGGTGACTGGGTGATCAATCTTTGACTTGCCGCCACTTGAATACCTCCATCAGAGCATGAGTTTCAAGATTCATTAAGATTCTCATCCAGTTTCATACATATGTGCCTTTCTGGCACAATCACACCATGCATCCATATCTTTGGAAGGCATACAAATCATGGATTTTATCTCCCCCTTATGCCTGTATCACTTCCAATAGAAATTAGTAACATTTAAGTTCATGGAAGCTTCTAAACAACCCCTCCTCCCAACAACTAACTAACAAACTAACAACCACCTAACAAACTAACAAACTAACAACCATTTATTGTATTTACATTACTACCCCTGACTGACAACCACTCCCCCTAAATTCTGGGTAGTAGCACCCAGCCTAACAACAGCAGCACCTTGCCTCAGGCTCCTCATTTGTAGCAGTAGCAGTCCAGGGGAGGGGGTGTCAAGGGGAGGGGGTGTCCAGGGGTGTCTGTCCAGGGGGGTTTGTCTAGGGGAGGGGTGTCCAGGGTTTTCTGTCCAAGGTGGGGGTGTCTGTCCGGGGGGTCTGGGGGGTGTCTAGGGTTGTCTGTCCAGGGTGGGGGTGTCTGTTCGGGTGGGGGGTGTCTGTCCAGGGGGGTTTGTCCAGGGGGGTGTCCAGGGTTGTTTGTCCAGTGGAGGGGGGTGTCCAGGGTTGTCTGTCCACGGGAGGGAGGTGTCCAGGGCTGTCTATCCAGGATAGAGGGGTGTCCAGGGTTGTCTGTCCAGGGGGGTGTCTGTCCAGGGGGGGTCTTTCCAGGCTTGTCTGTCCGGGGGGGTCTGTCCATGGGAGGGGGTGTCAAGGCTTGTTTGTCTGTGGAGGGGGTTTTGTGTAGGGGAGGGGTGGGGGTGTGTCCAGGGGGTGGCAGACAGGAGGGGACTGGCAGGGGGTGGGGAACCAGGGAAAACAGGTAAGGGGACTGGCAGGGGGCAAAGCCGGATGGAAAATAGGTGGGGAGACATGCAGGTTGGGGGTGGCAGGGGGACTAGAAGGAGGGTGGAATGTAGTGGGGACTAGTAGGGGCAGGGGGTGGAAGGATGGCCTGTAGGCCTGCTGTGTTTTTTTATTGAACATTAATCTATATCCACAGTTTTTAATAGTGGCTATAAGGCATGTTTGTGTTTTAACTTCTGCCACGGTTTCAAACTGTGGTTATAAGGATTTAGCCATGGTTTCAAACCATGTCTATAGGGATTTACCCATGGTTTTAAACTATGGATATAGGGCTTGGCCTATAGCCATTCCAATACCAGCCACGGTTCATTGAACATTGGCTATAGCCTAAATTTCTAGTAGTGTTTATTTTTAAGAGATTATTATACAATGGTATCCTTCAACACATTATATAAAGATATCTTGGTCATTATGATAACCATACTAGTTTTAAATCCACTCAGCAGGGCAATTGAAGTTTATTGTCATTCAGAAGGACATAAAGTATTTCAGAGTTGGGATCGTACTCGCAGATGGGCTACCTACGTATCCTTGTTATAAAAAGAATTCAAACCCATGTAGTTCATGAATTGAGATATATTTTAACGTCATATGGGATGGATGAGAATTAATGGGTGGGGGGATTGAACCTCAGAAAGGCTTCCTACGTACTCCACTTTTAAGGTAGGGATCAAAGTCCATGTAGTTTGGTTGGGAATTGTTTGGCTTACGTATGATTAACGGACCAAAGAGATGTTTTGTGGTTACTTTTATACTCTAAGCTCACGTGAGTCATTCTCGGTGTGAGAAACAAGAGGTATTAGTAAACCTGACAATTTTTTCCATGAAAGATGCGGTCACAAGGAATGATATGGGGATTATGTATGTATGATTTCCCAACTAGATAAAGATCATGACTTACTTTAGAGAATAATGTTGGGAATAAGGTCCATAAAGGTATATGTGCTTTATGGAGATTGGGATACTCTAGCTTGGGGATTACTCCTAAGGAGGATTCCCAAATTAAGAGGGGACATGTGATTGGGTTTTATTCCTGAGAAGGAATCCCAAATCAAAAGAAGTTAAGACTGATTAAGAGAAATTATAACTGGGGATTACTCTTAAGAAGGAGGCCCAGGTTAAAGGAATTTGGGATTTGAGTCTTAATCTTAAAGATGATTCCCATATTTGGGAACTTGGGGCTTACTCCCAAGGAGGATGCCCATATTTGAGAACTTGGGGATTACTCCTAAGGAGGATGCCCAAATTAGGGAACTTGGAATGGGGATTACTCATGAAAGGGAGGCCTAGGTTAGGAAATTATGACTGGGGATTACTCCTGAAAAGGATTCCCAGGTTAATAGAACATGAACTGGGGCTTACTCCTGAAAAGAAGCCCTAGGTTAGGAAATTATTACTCGGGCTTACTCCTGAAAAGGAGGCCCAGGTAAAAGATCTTCTCATCTTAAAATATGAGGTTTAATGAATGAAATCTCTCACCTTAGTGACATAAAGATCTATAAATCACTAGGTTTTGAGAGATGTTCCATAGAATTCCTTTCAGATAAGGAATCCAACCAAGGAATCTTTCCATAAATGGATTTGAAGAGGATTATGAATTCTAAATCTTGAAGAGGAGAGGTGGATTTGAAGAAAAGAGATGAATGGACAGGAGGGGAACCCAAAAAAAGGTAGGTGCGCAGGTCCTGTTTGGGCGCACAGGACCTGGTTTCACAGGTATACCTACATGACACATGTGTACTTGCGCTCTGGTCAACCCATAGGGTAATACTTGGGCGAGACTTGGCTCAAGACCTTAGTATTATCCCCAAAGTCTTCTTAAATGGTGGCACACAGGTTCTATTTAAGGGATAAGGCAGCGCGAAAGTGTTACCATTTCCCATAAGTGCTGGACACTTAGGCGCACAGGTGTTAATGAATTTCAACACTTAGGCCTTGTTCCCTCTCTTTAGATCTTCCATTCTAGGTAAGAAATTACCTTATAAGTCTTCAAAAGACTTCTAGAAGATACTAGGGTGCCGAGATCTGAAATCCGAGTTTCTGGATTTTTTTCACTCTAAAATGGGGGCACACAAGGGGTATTTATAGGATACTAAAGACTTTGGGAGAAAAATAAAATATGGCACATAGGTCACGTGCGTGCCCAAAGTGTTGTGCGCAGGTACCCTGCGAGACCGTATTGGAACTTGCATGGCCCATGCTGAAGCAAATCCGTGTTCATGCCTTTGTCAATTTTTGATATTTCTTCAAAGTATGAATCACTTTGTGTTAAGGTATTTACTTTTTCATTTGTTAGACTATGTGATGGAAAGGATTGTCAACAATAGCATCTATGTTGATGACACTAACCAAAAAACACTAGGCCTATGTGTGAATTGAGAAGTGTTAGGTAGATTTTATCTATCTGAAGGGGATGTTTTTCAATGCTCTAGTGCACATGTTTCCAATGGAAGGGGTGATGTTTGCAGTGTTTTGCGATGATACACATCTAGGATTGGGGTGTGTACTAATGTTTTAATGGGTAGTGATATCTTATGGGTCTAGGAAGTTACATTTAGATGAACATAACTATGTCACCCATGATCTAGAGCTAGTAGTAGTCGTGTTTTCATTGAATTTGTAGAGACACTATCTCATTGAGGATAACAATTTGGTCTTCACAGATCACAAGTGCTTGTGTTATATCTTTTCACAATAATATATGAACTTGTGGTAGTGGATTTGGATAGATTTTCTCCATGATTACACAATTGATATCTCTTACACTGTAGGAAATGGGAATTTTGTGGTTGGTGCATTAAGTAGGAAGTCGTAAAAGGATGTAGTTTGAGAATCTATAGATGCTTTGAGGGTGATGGAGGAGTTGGCTACCTTGAACATAGATGTAGGAATGGATGGTGGTAGAAGATTTATATTTTAGATGATGGTGTGTTCATCTCTAAGGTAGCAAGTGGAGGTGTCACAGTGGGGAGACCCAAATGTAGAGGTGAAGTCTGATCTCATTGACTAGGGTGATGCTTGGAAAGGATGGTTGGAGGATGGTCATATGATGGTCAGAATCATATTCTGTTCTATGGGAAGTGTTTTTTCCAGTGGAGATGTGCGAGGGAGTTCTTTTTTAGTTTCAAATCTCACCCTTAGGGGTATACCTAGGAGTTTCAAAGATTTTTTATTTCACGAGGGAACAGTTTTGATGGATCAAGATAAAGTGGGAAGTGGGAGAGTTTCTGGTGAGATGTCTACTGTACCAATAGGTGATGGTTGGGCACCATGTTCTCTGCAGTTTGTTTCAGCCCATAGATATCCTTGAGAGTAAGTGGGACAAAATATTTATGTATTTCATCACCGAATTACCCCATTCTCACAAGTAATGTGATGCAATCTGAGTAGTAATTTATTGGATGAAGAAATTGTCCCACTTTTAGCAATTAAGGAGTTGGGGTAGGGGTTTCCTTAGCACATATGTATGTGTATGTTGTGGTATATATGTATGGAGTTCCAAGATCCATCATCTCAGACCGTGATGCAAGTTTTACCTCACAAGTTTAGAGTGGATTTTCGCCTGCTTTTGGCACTCAGTTATGCCTTAGCACATTCCTCCACCCTCATATAGATGGGAAGATATAGATATCCATATAGACATTATAGGATATGTTGTGATCATGTGTCATGGAATTTAGTTGTTCTTGGGTGTAACATTTTCCCTTGGTAGAGTTTTCTTACAACAATATCAATCACTCTACCATTGGCAGGGCTCCATTTGAAGCTTTATATGAAAGGTCATGTCATTCATTTTTATGATGGAAAGAGGTCATGGAAATGGATTTTCTTGGACCCAATATGTTATAAAGAACAACAAAGAAGGTTCAACTCTTTCTGTGAGAGGATGAAGGATGCACAAGACCAGAGGAAGTTGTATGTTGATATTAGGATAAGTCCCTTGGTGTTTAAGGTTAGAGACCATATGTTATTTAACCTCTCCCCTCTCTAAGGGCATCGGTTTGGCCAAGGAAGAAGATTTTATCCTAGTTTCATTAGACCTTTAGATGATTTGGGATGAGTTGGCGAGGTGGTATATTAGTTAGTGTTACTATCGTAGTTGGAGAGGATCCCTGACGACATTCATGTCTCACATCTTTGTTGGTATCTTCACAGGGACTCACATGTCATTGACTAGGGGGGAGTTGGATATCAAGGACGAAACAACGTTCATGGACTAGCCATTGGATACCCAGGATCATCGGGAGAAGGTTCCATGTGGATGGACTATTCCTTTGGTTCATGTTTTGTAGATGCATGGTGGCCAATATGAGAGTACTTGGAGGAGAGAAGTGCATATGCATGCCTAGTACCCAGAGTTTTTTTGAGTTTTGTTTGAGTGATTTTGTTTATGATGTTATACTTGAACCATGTTTTCCATAAATGGGTTATTTTTCTATTCTCTAATGTGTGAAAAAATCCTAACATGTGGGGAGAGGAGTACTTGATCCTTAATCAAGAAGCATTAATGTGGATGTGATTAAACCCATGTAGATGAATCAGTGCTTCCTAGAGTGGATAGTATCTTAACATGGAGGAATCAATTCCCTGATTCATGTCTTCAGATTGTTGGTTCTTGTGTGGGGTATCTTTTTGATGTTTGGGTTAGCATATGTGGGAGGAAGTGTTCATGGATGTTGAGTCTTCACTCCAAATTTCAAACATCTTAGGGTGTTTTATCCTTGAGGGGTATCTTATAGGGTGGTTGTTCAGACCCCTCTTTCATTTGGGTTAGGTTTTGAAATATTGAGGGTAAAAATAGTTTGAGATTTATCTTGTGTAATAGTTTGAACCTCCACGGTCCAATACTTTTTCAAAATCCAGTGTTTGGGGTGTTCTGAGAGGCAATGGTTTCTCATTTCAAGAGTTTTCCAAAAAAATATATTTTTTACATCGGTAGGACACATTGGTGACTTATCGTCAGTAGCTCAAGGCATCGGTAGGTCAGGGAATTAGTTAATTCATGCATCAGCGACTTAGGCCATAAGTGACTCAGGGAATCAGTAGGTCAGGGCATCTGTAGGTCAGGTTGTTGGTGACTCAGGGCATTTGTGACTTAGGTTTTCAGTAGGTTGGGTGTCGGGGAGTGGAATTAGTGGGTAGTGTCAATGAGTTATATTGGTGACTCGTCTTGGTGAGTCACATCAGTGACTCATTTTAGTTATTCCGGTATTGGTGAATCACCCGCATGTAAGTCATTTCTTGTTTTTTCGAGTTTCCTCATCTTACATTATATTTTAGGTAAGTCAAAGTTTGAAGCCATGTTTTAGCATTTCTAAAGGTGTTTCAAAGGATATTAATTATATATTCAATATCTTAATTCTCTTGGGACTTTGAAATTGTAAAAACATGTAATTTTGAATGCAATAGGACCCTAATGGCCCTTGAAACCATTTTATGGCATTGATATGGGATCTGACTCTTCTAGTATGAGATATTCTCTTCCCTATGTGTTTTCTTTTTCTCTTGGTCCGCCTAGAGTCGTTCCTCCTCATGAAGTTGTGTGCGGTGCTATGGCCTTTGGATTTAGTTTTACTTGGAGCCTCATTCTGCTTATGAAACCCCTATTTTGGTGAAAAAAGGAGTTGTTCATCGTCTATTATTCTAGGTAGGGATTTTTTCATCTCTCTTTTAATTGTATATCAGGCAGGGTGGGTGTACTAATGTCTTCTTCTAGGTATGATTGAATCCAGTCTAACAAAGACAAATTAGGGGCAGGTAAGATAATAATAATGAAGATAATTGGACATGTTACTTTAGTAATAAATGATGGGTAAGGTGATGTTGATGATAATAAGTTATTCCATATGTTATCTTTGATTATTTTTATGAATCATATGGGTTGTAACATTATTAAAATCATAGTCTTTGGTTTTCTTTTCTTGCACATGGGTGGTACTTTATACTTGTTTTTTATCCCCTATTGAACTGATGATTTTGTAAAATTTATTAACCACATAAATATGGTTAAACAAATAGACACCCCAGGATCAAACTTGTTATGTGATAACCATTATTTTATGAAAGTGGAATTAAATAATGAGTGCTGCTAAATATGAATATACCTTGCTTGTTTGTTGTGGTTGTGTGTTCTGTATGGTCATGTTTTCCGTTGTGTTTTGTTTCGGTCGTGTGGTGTTGTGGCAGGGAGTGTGGTAGTGTGTATGGGGAGGTATGAGTGGTGTAATGGAATCTCAGGTGGGGTGATTGGTTGATTGTGTAATGGATTAACTTTTAATGTTTTGGGACTGCATCTGGGATGTGTTATGGTTGTTGGGGCATGGTATGTTCATGTAGAAGGGCGGCCTATGGTTTTTTGGTGGGATATGGATGTTTATGGATATGGTGAGTGTGGTGTGGATATGCAGTGGGGCTGCCGAGTATGTTTTTGATGAAGTGTGTTTCGAGTTTCAAATGTAAGTTGTGGTTTTTCTTATTGATAGGAAGGAAATGGAGACATGAATTTAAATAATGATAGTGCGGGTTTTCAAGAAAGGGGAGTGTGCAGTCGGACTGTAAGTTGGTTGATATTTTTTTGTGGGATGTGGTACTTTTCGTGCATAGGGGTTGTCGAATATGGTTTAAGAGGGATAATTTTGAAGAAGGATGGTGTCAAATTCTATTTTCCTTTATCCTAGAGCTTGCATGGACTTTGTGAAGTGTTTGGGGGTTATTATGTTACTTGTGGTGTGATTTGTTTTCTAGTTTCCCACTTAGGGATGGAATTATTTAATGATTAAATGAATTGGATGGGGGTATGTTTTTAGTTGGTCCTAGTAGTCAAGTGGCTTTTTTTATCAAATTTGGAAGTGATTGTCGTTCATTCTGATATGTGCATTTATATGTGGTAGTAATAGAAGTTTGGTGTGGTCTGATAGTTTGTTTTGAAAACCCAAAAGTTAGGCTGAGTTTTTTTACCTCTATATATATGTGCAGTTACTTTTATTTTCTATATTAACCCCACCTTTGTTGATCACTATGTGCTGAAAACCCCCATTGTTATGGGGGAGGGTGTTTTACCCAACATCTCAGTGGGAGTATGGATGGCTAGATATTAGATCTTCTCGTCTCCCTCTTCAAGGCATTAGTGGCCCAAGAAGATTTGGGCAGGTTGAGGTGTGGTTGTGGGGCCCATGTGTCTACTCGATAGTTCTACTTACCAGGTGTCTTTAGGATGAGGATGTGGTTGTGGCCAAGGTGTTTGCAGGCAGGATGTGGTATGTGACCCAGGTGTGTGTAGTTAGGTTTTGATGGTGTTGCTTATGGAAGAGCATGGTAGCGTCGGGATGTTTTTCATTAGGGATGAAAAGTTAACTTGTGGGTAGTCGTGTAGTGTACACTATCATCAATGTGATTACTAATTTACTTTACTTTATTTGTGTTATTTGGTGAGAGTTCCTTGGTGAGGTTGGGGTGGATAGTATACCCTTTATGTACTTTTGAGTTTCTATTTTTTTCTCATAGGGTCATTAGTATGCTTATCCCACTTGTGAACAAGTAACTTTGGCTTTTCCTTATGAGTATACTTGTATGTTCACCGTATATATATAACTATTTTCAAGTTTTCAAGGGGATTATGCAGACCGTGTTAGACCTTACTAGATCATACATTGGGTACCATTGTTGTTTTGATGCTTAGTTTTTGTTCTTTTGGTATTTACTTGGGATATTTTCATTGTTTTGCCTTTTTGCAGTTTTACTTTGAACATGCATGTAAGATGGATTTTGGATTCGTTTATATATTTGTGTGTGTTTTGGAGATTTCATGAGTTTGATCAATCTTATTTCCTGATCTTAGTTATAAAATAAAAAGGATAATGCCTCCCATGGTGTGATATTTCTATAACCTTGGTTTTGGTTGCCACCCTAGGGCCTACTCGAGGTGGGAATCAGGGGACATTATCTACCTTTCCCCATTCCAGCTTAGAATGGGCATATTTGGAGGGATGGGGTCATGAAAATTAATTTCCAAGTAATTCAATGTATTATATGTGAGGAACTTGGGAATTATCAGATTTGATTCCCTAAATTAAAGGTTATCTTCTAGAACAAGGAAGGAAGTCTATAATACCAAATCATTTAAGTAAAATGGATGAAGTGTTTCTGTATTTGAATTCAAGAATTATGAAATATATAAGGATTTTTCAGTATAAGTTTTATCATTTCATTTTTTCAAGAATATGTTAGGTGGTATTGATGGTCTAGACATTTCATTTAATGGAAATTTGATATTTTTATTAGGGTAAAATAAAAATTAATATGGCATTAATGTTGAGGAAATAGTGTTTAGTTTTTATAAAGTGATTATTGATATGGATAAAGTTAATAGACTAGTAATGATCACCCAAAAATGAAAAATGACTTGTTGAAAAAATGGTTTATTCTATAATTTATGGAGTTTACAATATTATTATATATATGGAATATATTTAATGATCCATGGTTTTATAAAATTAATGAGAAAGAATGCATTTTTTTTATTGAGGTTTTATGGTTATTATGGTTATTATAATGATTCAGAAGAATATATGAACAAGGTATTTACATATTTGACATGTGAACCTTTAGTGATACTTAATGATATTTAAAATATTAATCTTAAGTTGGTTTTTGTATATTTAGTGACATTCTATAAAAAAATTTGAATTTTGTATGGGTTATAAGGTTAACTATTTATGGAATGGTTTAAGATGAACTTTATTTTAGGTTTTAGAAATTAATGTATTATTTCACCATATGAAGATATATGCGTCTTGGATAACTTATGGTAACCATTTTTTATGATGATGATAAGAGATAGGAGGAATAACTTATCATTTCATTTTAGATCTTGTGATCTATTAGTGATTTAGGAATAAAAAAATCATCTTTATTTCTTGGAGTAATATATGTAGTATAAACTAATCAAAGAATAACCAAAGGATGAGATTGTTCTCATTTAATAGAATAAAATCAAATAAGTGTATCATCTTAAGAAAATTCCCTAATATTTGGAAAAGGATCTTGAAATAAAATGTTAAACATTTACCTTCCTTTCTAATGAATAAATGATCTTTTCACCTATCATGAATTTATGACTTTTTGGTCATTAACTTTCCCTAGACCATGTTCTATATCACTCTCTATCAGTATTTGGGTGTTATTTCTCTCTTATATATACATGTTTTTACATTCCAACAATGTTCCTCTATATGGAAAACAAGTTATGTGTTATTTTATATGACCTTAACACATCCTTATTTCTATTTTGATGATTAATTTTTATTAAACCATTTCACTAAGTGGGTATCCCATAAATGGATTTTCTGATGTTAAACCCTAATTTACCAATCATGTGTTCTAATTAGGAAGACAAAATTTATTTAATGGCGTAGAATGTAACACCTTGGGATTTTTGTCAAATAATTTTTTAAAATACATTTAATCTTATCGATACATTTTTTCTACAAAAAACACTAAGTTTAGGATTCATTACATGACACACTGAGTTTATTTTGTGTTACACACCATACTGGGGGTATATTTCATTACAAACAACACTAAGTTAAAAACAAAATGTGACATACTATTAAAATATTATTATTATGATATTTGTAACCTATCCATTGGAATAGAGGTTATGAATAGGATTAAATAAATTATGATTAAATATTTATTACACATTTATATAAAATTAATTATTTTTTGACAAATAAATTAGAAATTAAAATACATACAATTTGAAAAAAAGTAAATTTTTTATTTAAAAACTATATTTATGTGCACAAATATGTAAACCTAATTTTTTATATCATCAATAAAAAATTATCTAAGGGTGTATTTTTATAATTTTATAAGAACATAAATTTTTTGATAAATAATGAAATTTCATTTCATTTAAATCATTTAAAAACATAAAAAAAATTTAAGATGGTTTTAAAGTTAAATTTATTTCAATTATATATCATTTAATGCAATTTTGTTAATTTTAATCTTTATAATATTGAATATTGATATAAAAACCTTTTAAACCTTTGAACATTTTTCTCTTTTGAAAACCACATTCTCATCCCATCTATGGGTTTAATTTTAAATGAAAATTTTCCACTTATGTAAAAGAAATTTGGAAATATGTATTCTATATTTTTAATAATAATAATTTATATTATATTATAAGTTAAACTTAATTATAAACTATAATGAATAGGAAAAACAATAAAAAGTATTTATCATATTAAAGGTGAAAATGGGTTTACCAGGGGTAAACAAAAATGATAAGGGTTAAAAATGACCCAAAACATTTTTCACACACATTGGATAGAATTATTTATAACTTATATCTTCTTTTATCAATAATTTTCCATTTTGGATCTTTTTACATGAGACAAATGTGGATACACCATTTTCTTTCCAAAATTAACAGTGTTTCATCCACATCACTTATAAAAGGTCACCCCTATCCTATCCTATTCACACATAAAAACCCTTTTTTGACACAAACTAACAAAATAAATTCTTTAATTGGTTAATATAATCCTATAATAATTATGTTTATAATAAATCAATCCAAATAACTCTTTCAGTGAAAACCAAAAGAAGTTGTCTAAAAAAAGGTTATGTCCCTAACCGAGTGTTTTATTTTATTTATTATTTAATCTCATTAAATAATTATTAAAACATTATGATATAATAAAAACATTATATTCCATATAATAATATTTTTTTTGTTAATTTCATGACCTAAAAACTTCTAATGTTATATCAAATGGGTTACGAAATCATCATTCGTGTGAACAGCGGACTACCACCTCTTGAACCGATGTTATTCATTTTCCATCACCACCTATCACGACAAGATATAATGATAAATTTATAATTTATATATGATGTTTATGATAATATTATGATTTTTTAATCATGATATCACATTTTCTTTCTTACCTTCCATTCTATGGGAATAAGATTATGGCGTTCATATGTATGACTGACTACAGCCTCGTGAAGCAACGTGATATGTTCATGCTTCACCAAGAAGGTAATAAGGATTTTTTTAATGAACATATGTAATATATATAAAATGTAAATTAATCTAAAATCTTAATATATTATTTAAATTTCTTTATTTATTTCCATTTTTAAAATGAAAACAACGTTCATGTGTACACATGTCCCACCATCTCCATTAATGGTGTATTTCATTTTCTATATCTAACTCTAATGGATTATTTTAAATTCGTTTATAGTGAATATATATGATATTTATATCATTTTTAAAATTATAAACATTATTTTACCATGATCAAATTAAGAGTAAAAAATAACAAATCCAAACTTACCAAAAGAAACCAAGCAGTTATTTCCCAAAACATGGCTTTAAAATATAATTTTTAAAAAATTGATGATAAAAGGTCATAAGTAAAAAATATATGGTAATATATATATATATATTACTTTAGTAGATTATTAAAAAACTAATATTTATTATAATGTAGGTTTTAACATGTACAATCTAAGCCAGGACTTATGGTAAGGGATTTCTATTTTCTATTATATATCAAGTGGACATATAAAAATTCACCAATAATTTATTTTGTGTGTTGTATATAGTAACCCTATGAAATTTTATATCATTTATCTCATTATTTTAATTATATTTAAATTTTCATTTTATTTTATGATTGTTGATTCTCTTTTCCGTCATAGAGTCTAAACGAATAGAAAGGGAAATTCCTTAGCATAAAGTGATTCATCCTTTGAAGAAAACATCAAAAATATACAAAGGTATGAACAAGAAGTCAGTTACACTTGGGTCACGCAAGTTCCACCAAGGTTGGGCAATTATACTTGTGCGACGCCCACTGGTCGTGCAGGTGACTTGCGCGCCCTCTTTGAAATTTCACCCAGGGTCTCTCTAGCCTATAAATACCCCTGTGGGCCCCCCCATAAGGGAGAGGAAAAATTCCAGAACCTCAAATTTGAGCTCACGGCGCCCTAGTCTCTTCTCAAATCTTCCAAACACTTTTAAGGTAATTTCTTACCTAGAACAAAAGATCTAAAGAGGGGTAGGAAGTCATAAGTATTGAAACTCATCAACACTTGCGCGCCTGGATGGCCAACCCTTAAGGGAAATGGCCATACTTGCACACCGCCTTACCCCTTACAAATAACTTGCGCGCCTCTCTTCTAGAAGTCTCTTGGGGTAGTTTTAAGGGCTTGAGCCAAGCCTCGCCCAAATTCTATACTAAGGATTATTTTTCGTGCAAGTACACATGTGTCGAACAGGTACACCTGCGTGACCAAGACATACACGCCCACACAGTACTTGTGCGCCCATGCAGTACTTGTGTGCCCACACAATACTTGTGCACCCCTCTCTTTTTGGGTTCCCTTCATGTCCATTTCACCCCTCTTGCACCTATCCACCTTTCCTCTTCAGGATTAAGCCTTCAGAACTCTCTCCAAATCCATTCATGGCATGATTTCTTTGTTGGCTTCCTTATCAGAAATGAATTTTGTGGAACATCTCTTAGAACCTAGTGATTTACATATCCTCATGTCACTAAGTTCAGATATTTCATTCAGTCAACCTCATCCTTTAAGATGAGAGAATCCTTAGCATGGGCCTCCTTTTTAGGAGTAAGCCCCAGTCGAAGTCCTCATTAATTTGGGCCTCCTTTTCAGGAGTAAGCCCCAAGTCCCCTAATCTGGGCATCCTCCTTAGGAGTAATCCCCAGTCATAATTCCCTTAACCTCGGCTTCCTTTTTAGGAATAATCCCCAGTCTCAAAGTCTACAAATATGGTAATCCTCCATAGGAGTAAGCCCCAAGTCCTTAACCTGGGCCTCCTTCTCAGGAGTAAGCCCCAGTCTTAATTTCTCTTAACCAGTCTTAATTTAATTTTGATCTGGGAATCCTTCTCAGGAGTAAAACCCAGTCATAAATATCCTCCTAACTTGGTCTTCTTCCTTAGGAGTAATCACCAAGATTAGAGTATCCAAATATCCATAAAGTACATACACCTTTTTGAACCTTTTTCATGGGTTTATTCCCTGAAGTAAAACCCATTACTCATCTATTTTGGGCAGTCATACATACATAAGCCCCACATCATTGCATATTTCATGGTACAATTGTCTGGTTTCACCAATACCTCTTGTTTCTCACACCGAGCATGACTTGCGTGAACTTAGAGTGTAAAAGTAATCATGACAGCTTTCTTTGAGCCATCAATCAAGCATAAATATCATACTCCCTCACTCGAACTACATGGGTTCTGATTCCTTTTCTAAATGAAGGATACACAGGTAGACCATCTGCAGGTACGATCCCAATTCTGAAATAATTCATGCCCTTCTGAATGACAAATAAACTTCAAGTGCCCCACTCAGTGGCTTTAAAACCAGTATAGTCATCATAATGACCAAGAGGTTTTATGTATTGAAGGATACCATTGACTAAGAATCTATACAAAATAAATATGATTATCTATCGATGAAGAACCTATAATACATATAAAATATTCTCTAAATTTCCTACATATCAATCATTGATTGTCAGATCTAAAGGACAGCTCATTTTATACTTGGTAATGTAATAGGGATTCAAGAACATAACATAAATATATAAAGAGAGTCTCGGAGTAGAAAATAATTTCCCTCAAAAAGGTGTGATGAGTCCGACCTCCCATCCTCTCGACCAATGCAAATTCATATGCCTCATCAGTCCACAACTAATGAGTACCTACCTTTGGAAAGTTAGTCCAAATGGATATAGAATCATAGGATGTTTCCGATTCTACGAACAAACCCATTAGAAACTGATTAGAATGTTTGAACCTTCAATAAATGAGGTTATCCCTAATTCCAGAGGGAACAAAAAAATGGTGAACCCGACGTGAATCCTTAACCAAGTTAAAGTGATGTTTTACCAATTTGTTAGGCCCCTATTTAAACTCACTGAGAGGGCTGACAAAGTAATCAATAACATATGTGCTCATCCAAAAGATGTAGCAGCTGAATTTATCTTGATTATGTGTGTTATATCAAACATACACTCTTTTCCAAGATTTTCTATATTACATGAATGGATTTTCTTAAGTTCACTACTATGAAAACCTCTACTGTGAATGCATCTGCTGCTACTCCTGCTGGATCATCGTCCACTCTGAGGATGACATCACCTACTCAGCATCTTCATTGCTGGGTATCAAATGCTCTGGTTACGGAGTACCGTCAACACAGTACCATTCCAACTCTGCAGGCTGCTCGACAAGCCCTCCAAGTGAGCAACTCACCCTGGTCGTCCGAACAGAAACGACCAGCGATCGAGAAGAAGGCGGTGCTAACTACCGTCTCCAACTATTTCGGGCCATTATCCCAAGAACAAAATCACCATTCTCTCCCGTATTTTGGGGAGGTGAATGAGCAGTTCCCTTAGGGCCTTAACTCAAAGATACAGGAGTCCTTCCCGAGAGCTCCTATCAACAATCACTGCCAGAATCGTGTGGCAGTGCGCCCTCAACATGATGAGGGTGTCGTCTCCAGGCGTTTGGCTCAGGTTCCTTGAACCCGATCAGGAAAGACAAACCACCAGAGAAGACAACTGGTTAACAGTGAGTATGTTCTCATCTCTGCCATTTCTGTATAAGTCTACCAACCTAACTTGGTGGCAAGCAAAGAGTGGGCACACACACATCCGTTTTAATCCTGCTGTCCAGCAGACTCATCTGGAAGCAGCACGCCAATCCCGCCAGGCAATTATGACGGAGTACTATAGACAGGAACATACACCTATTTATAAATCATCGGCTAGTCAGTAGGCTCGTCTGACTACAAGTGATGAATACTGCCAACCCAATGTATTAACAACTAGTAAATAGGCGCATACACCTTCTTACACTCATCAATCCTTCCAGCAACCTTGTCTGTCAGTATTAAAGGAAGCTTATCAACCACATTCGGTGAAGTGCAATCTGCAGGCACATACATCTGCTAGTATTGACCAATCCTACCAACAGTCTCATTTGGTAGCATTCAGAGAAGTCAGTTGGAAAGCTCCAATGACAAACAGGAGGAAGACTCAACTCTCTTCCCCCACACATGAGTACAATCAGAATTCACTGATAGTAAAAGGAGGACAAGAGCAGGCAGATACACCTAATCCAAGCATGGAATGGACGTATATCTTCATTTCGGCCATTGAAGTCACCAAGTACATTCTGTCAATGGTGAAAGAGTAGAAGAAAATCCCTGCTCATATTCTGGATTCCTACCAGGATATTATAACAGCTTCAGCATCATCTCAGGGAAAGAAACATAAATCTTTCCCAGCCAATGGAGTGACACATCAACAGTTCACACCAGAACAGAAACACACATATGTTCCAGTCCAAGAGGGTTGTGGGGCATACCCCCCCATATCATATGGACAACCAAGTCAGGAACATACACTTGGTTTGAGTGGAGATAATCAACCTAACATGATCATTTCCCCTGAGCAGGTACATACACCTGCCAGGTTGAATAATAAGGCATCTAAGAAGAAGACCCGCCTAGCACAGTCAAGAAATCAAGGGCCAATCTGTAATAAGGCCTTACTCAAATCTGGAGTTCTTGATGCACTCAGACAATTATCTGTTACAACTCAAGATTCTACTCTCTTAGTTACCAATAGTAGGAACATTAATTCCAATGGTTTGCATCAGATACTTCCTCATGAAGGCTTGCTTCATGACAATTCGGTCGATCTCGAAGTTTCATCTTCAGATGAGATCCATAAGAACCCTCTATGTGGCCAGAAGATCAAGGAGAAAAATGTTGCTTCCTTTGTTGTAACCCACCATGGTGGTCCTCCCCATGATGATGAATTTAGCAGCGAAAGTCCTCTCCGCAATAGTGATTCACATTGTTTGTAAAATTCTCCAACAGACAATGTAGTGATGAGAAATCTCTCTTATCTTGAGGCACTTTAAAATGTGAATCCAGTCATGTCTCATGCTTTACCATTAGAAGGTGAAATACTTTCTCAACCAGAAGATAGCCCAGGGTGTAGGTCATTATCCGAACCACCCCTAACTCATGCATCTTCTAGTTTGATTAGTGATTTCTCTACCAATCTTGATGAATCCGATGAAGCAACAAGGAAGAACCAGCTCTGGTTTAATCAGGTAGAATAATATTCATTTAATGATAAAGAGGAAGTACTAAACATGAGAAAACAATTGGAAAAAGGTAGAGTGCCAGTTATGTTTTGGCCTCTGGCTGATTCTCAGTACGACATTCCAGAGATGTTTACGAAAGATGGAATCCAAGATATTTGTATCAACATATGGAAAACTCTTTTTCAGTTGAAAAAGAAAATATTATCTTATGATGAATATGAAAATCATGTCAAGATAATAGAAGAGTTACAACGCCAAATTGATTTGGCATCTCTCTCAGCTTCTCGATATCTGAAGGCTGAAAAGCAACCGAGATCCCTTCAGCGCTCATGCCTTGGCGCACTAAGAAGATTGAGCCAGTTAATTGTCAATTCCCTATCTGGTATTCATATCAGGGGATGGGGTGTTCATGGAGCAATACATTTCATTTTACTCTCTAGTCAGCAAATCCCCCCAAAAATGTTCTCAAGCAATGTTATTTCCCATAGCCGGCCACAGTGAATGAGTTTTGTTTATAATCAAAAGCTTGACCAAGAACAGGCCTCAACTAGTTCATCTCAAAATCAAGCATACAGAGAAGAAGTTTTTGAATTACTCCTGCATCAAAAAAACAAAAATATTGAATAGGCCTCTCATTTAGAGCAAGCATATCATAAAGTGACAGAAGTGTTAGAAATCATCCAATGGTCTTTTGAGCCAGGTGATAAAAGTGGATACAGGTTGATGCATCCAGCTAATTTCTGAACTAAAGTTTGTAAGATCAGGAGATCTTTCAAGAAGGTCTCAAATATTGCATTTCAAGAACCACCCCAACTTGCCGGACTGGGGACTCTTTTAACCCAACCCTCAGAATCAACAAATAGCATTCGATGAGTTGAGAAAAGACAGCAGGAACAGCCCCAATCCACCGGATTAGAGACTTTTTCAAATCCTAAATCCCTCCCTCAGAGAAAGTCAGTCTTCTCTTGATTGGGGAAGAAGCCTCAAGAGGAACGAAGAGCAAAATTATCAGGAGATTCCCTCCAAATTACGGTTCGTCAAGAAGTTCATGAGGGATAGAATCAACAAAAGGCAATGTCTCATCAAGGACCTGGAAGAAGACAATATCGCAGAAATGCCGATAGAAGGGATGCAATGCATTATGAATCAATTAATGTCATTAATGTCGTTGTTGCTGATCCAGTATATGAGGTTCACTCAGAGGGATCAGATGAAGAGGTTCCTGCTCAAGATGTTGTACACACAGACACAAATGAAGGTGTGCGTACAAGAAATCAAAGGATTACTCAGAAACTAGGTAATCCTTCAAGTAACCCACTTCCCCCTCTACTAAAGGTGTCCAATAAGGGGAAAGGAAAGAATCTGGTTACATAACCTTCCTCTTGAGAAGGAAAATCGCTCTCGCTAGAGCAAAGATTTTCACAAAAAGAGGAATAAATGAAGGAATTGAGGAGGTTGAATGTAGAACTACTTCAAAGTAGCCTTCTTCCTAAACGTGTTGGAGTCATTCAGCCAAGAGAATTTGTTGTGGCTACTGAGATGGATCAAGACTATCCTCCTCTACCAATACACCCTCATAGGTCTAATCCCACAGGTCAAGTGCAACAATAATTGGCGGTTCTACCATCAGTTGCAGCACCAGCCACCACATCTGTCCAGGCTCCAGTCATTGCACCTGTTCAGGTCCGAGCCCAACCAGATGCTTCTCAAAAGTTAATAACTACTATTGAGTCATTAACTGTTAGTTTGGAAGCTATGGAGGGAAAGTGGGCTCAAATTCAACCAGAAAAGAGAGCTTACCCTGAATGGGCTGATTCAATTCCTCCCCCATCAAATTTTTCAAGTACTAAATTCCCAATATTTTATGGTTCGGGAGACCCAGAGAAATACTTATCACATTTTTTTTTTGTTGCGATCCTATTATGGGAACCCCTCAGCAAAAAAAAGCATCTAAGCTCATGTGTTTTGTACAGTCATCACAAGGGCCTACTTTTGTCTGGAACACAAGCTTGCAATCCTGGTCAATTACTGGATGGAAGGATCTCCGCCAACGCTTCCTTCTTCAATTCAGATCAACATTGCCAAAGACAACAGTTTTGGATCTTACAAACTGTAAGCAAAGGGAGAAAGAAAGGGTCTTAGAGTTCATTGCTCGCTAGAAGGGATTAACATATTCCCTAAGCTTAGCACTCCCTCAAGAGTAATTGTTTCCAATCTGTGTGGTGAATTTACATGATGAGTTACGCACACTGCTTATCCCTGTGAAGTACACAGGAGGGTTTCAAGACCTTACATAAATCACTCAATGTATTGAAGATTCTCTTATAAATACTAAGGATAAAGCTCGTCTAATTCCATCAGCTCCAGGAAGGAGAATGGGTAAAGCAGAGACTGCTATAGTTATGCTTAAACAAGAACCTATACCTGCTTCTACTTCAAAACCTTCATCTTCTCGAAGGTCTCCACCTCCTGAGCACAAACAATAGATTCCATTTCATCAAGATGATAAAATAGATCAAAGAAAAAAATAATTTGAGGATTTGAAGAGAAAATATTACTCTTTCCGAAATGAACAAGTTCCTGGTTACTTCATTTCGACTCTGGAAAATAATTTGGTTCAATTGCCAAGCCCCAAGAGGCCGAATAAGGAAGGAGATGAAGACCGTCCCAATTATTGTCCATTTCATTAGATGTTGGGGTATCCCATTCAAGAGTGTTTTGTTTTCAAGGACCTCCTGCAAAAAATGGTTCGACTTGGGACAAGTTAAACTGAAAGGTTCTTCAGCTCAGGTAGCATGTGTTACTTCTACAGATCCAGAGGAGGAGGGCGAGTGGTAAGAAGTCAAGAACAAAAATGCCCAAATATATGATGATTGTATGGTCATAAAAACGATAAACTGAACTTATGCCATTTTTAGAACGCAATTGAAGAAACCAATTGTGTCTTCTTCCAGGAATGGCGCAACAAAACCCTCTTCATCAGAGAGAAAATCCTCAAAGAAACAGCATGAATCAAAGAAAGAAGAAGAATCATAATAAGATGAGTATGTGTCAAATCCCAAGATGTCTTTGACTCTGGCTGATTTTATTCCATCTACTTCGAAGCCACGAACACCGCCCCACCAAACGGCATAGCTTAAATAGGCTAATCAGTCAGAGTCTTCATCAGATGAAGAGTTGATCTTCGCTTCTATTAATATGATTCAATTAACAGATGCATATGCCAGTCACAGTTTCGATTTTGATGAGCCTGAATTCCCTGTATCAAGCAGAGGAATCAGAAGAAGTTCTAGAGGCTCAAGATATAGGGGAAGACATGGATCTTTCAGAGGCCACTATTCCAATTCTACCCCTTCTAGAATTGTGTATGAGGTAGAAAATTGTTGCAGAGCCCTTCAACGAGCTCAACAAGAACAAGCAAGTTCTTCCACACAAGGCGGACTCAGTCCTAGAACAATTATTCTGGAAGATTGGTTGAAGGTTCCATATTCTTCCTCTCAGCAAGTAAATAGACCTAATCAGTCTAATCTTCTAAATCCAGGAGTATTACCAACTCTTATCCCAGTGCAAGATGCATCAACTTCCAAGGCACCTGCTAAACCATGTGTTCCTGTTGGGAAACAGAGACCTTTGGATCAAAAGTATGATGTATTGAAACACTTGGCCCAAATACCGGCCAAGTTATCAAGTCTGGATGCTTTGAATTTATCGAAGGATCTTCGGGATGCACTCATCGAGGCTTTTTCAAGTCCTCAAGAGTTTGAAACTGAAATTACTGTAGCTAAAGCCTACCATGTTGCGAATAATCCTTCCGAATGCCATGTAGTGATATCTTTCACAGATGAAGATGAAGATGATATCGTGCATGGACATATCAAACCTTTATACTTATCTGGAAAGGTAAATGGTGTAGATTACTGAAGAGTCTACATTGATAATCGTTCAGGAGTCAACCTCATCCACATTCGTACACTTCGTCGATTGGGCCTCACAGAATCTGATTTATCTCCTTCTACTTTGATGTTACAAGTATATGATAAAAATGAACATGAACTACTGGGGGAGATTACACTCAGGACTCAGTTTGGAGATCTTGTATCAAATTCAGATTTCATGGTTATTGATCAAGACTCGGCCTTCAATATCTTTCTTGGAAGACCCTGGCCACATCGGCATGTGACTATCCCTTCATCATACCATCAATCTCTTAAATATTGTTTCGATGGTCAAATTGATACATTATATGGTGATAAGTCCCCGTTCTATACATGTGAATCTCAATACACTGAGGCGGAATTCTATCACATGAAGGGAAAGGATGAATCTATAACAAGGGAGATTACCAAAGTTAATGCTCCATATGGTTTAGAAAAGATTCCAATAAACCCATTTACGCATGTGAGTACAGATTATGTATTTCCTATCAGTCAGACTGACAGGATAGACTTAAATAAAAATACTCTTATGGAAACTTCCATAATGTCAATCACAGCAATCAAGACAGACAACATGGGAGAAATTGGTGATTCACTAAGCAATGATGAAATCTCAAATGGGGATTTCTTCATTTCATCTGCTGAAATTCAGCAAGTATATACTTCTCCAATCAGGTCAGAGAAAGTTATGACAATGTCAGAGGTAAACGATGATGTCGATTCTCAATCCATCATCTCCTCTTTATTACCCAAGGAAGACCCTTCATCATCAATCGGGTCATAAATGGAAGCTTCTCCTTTAAGATGTTCCAATTTTAACATCTCTTCTGATCATGAAAATTCCACTTCATCATCTATTATGCAATTAGAAATAGAAGAAATAATACATGTTGAAGAAGAAGAAGGAGATCTCCGGGATTCTCCAACATCATTTGAAGAGGGTATCTCTACCATCGTGGATGAACTCAGTGAAATAAATCTGGGTACAAAAGAAGATCCATGCCCCTCTTTAATTAGTGTGGCCATAAATCTTGAAGATCAAGAGATGTATATTTCCTTTCTAAAAAAAATCGAGATATATTTGCTTGGAACTATACAGAGATTCCTTGGTTTGATCCTGATGTTGCCACTCATTGTTTGGGTTTTCCAGAAGAACATCTAGGATTCAGACAAGCTACTAGAAGAACGCACCCAATCTATGCTTCCAAAATTGAAGCTGAAGTGGATAAGCTCATCAAAGCTAACTTCATCAGAGAAGGTCAATATCCCAAGTGGTTAGCTAATATTGTCCCAGTGAAAAGGAAGAATGGGAAAATTAGAGTTTGTATTGATTTCAGAGATCTTAATTGTCATTGTACTAATGATGATTTTCGAGTACCAATTACATAACTCTTAATTGATGAAACAGCTGGCTATAAAGCACTTTCCTTCATGGATGGATATTCTGGATATAATCAAATCTGAATGGATCCAGAAGATAAGGAATCTACAGCTTTCAGATCCCCTCAGGGGGTGTTTTTCTATTGGGTAATTCCCTTTTGCCTAAAGAATGCAGGCTCAACATATCAGCATTCCATGCATCGTATCTTCAAACCCTTTTTAGGAAAGTTTTTTGAATGTTATGTGTAAGATTTGGTGGTCAAATCCAAACAACGTTCTAATCACTTGGCTGATTTGGAAATCGTATTCCACAAACTTCGGCAACATAATTTGAAGATGAACCCCTTATAATGTGCTTTTGGGGTAACCTCAGGAAAATTTCTCAGCTTTGTTGTATGCCACCGTGGTATCAAAGTCAATCCTGAGAAGACAAAGTCAGTCCTTGGTATATCACCTCCTCGAAATTTAATGGAATTGAGAGGACTTTAAGGACACTTAGCCTATATTTGGCATTTCATCGCCAATTTGGCAGGAAAATGTTTACCCTTCACCACATTGATGAAGAAGGGAGTCACTTACAAGTGGACTGAAGAATGTCAAGAAGCATTCAATATTCTTAAGAAGTATCTCTTGAGTCTACCAGTGTTAATTCCACCTGTTGAAGGAAGAACAATTATCCTCTATGTGACAACTTTAGAGCTATCATTGGGTGCCTTTCTTGCTTAGAAGAATGATGATGGGAATGAAAACAGCCTCTACTATCTCAGTCGGACTATGCTTAAAGCAGAAACCTGATATTCAAGTATTGAGAAGTGCTACCTAGAATTAATCTTTATGGTTAAGAAGTTGAGACACTACCTGCATCATCATGAGGTCCAATTGGTATCTCATAATAACCCCCTAAAAGTCATCCTTAGTCGTCCAATGCTTACAGGATGTCTGGCAAGGTGGGCAGTTATTTTGCAGTAATTTGACATTCAATATGTGTCTCAGAAGGCAATAAAGGGCCAAGCTCTGGCTGATTTCCTTGCCGAATACCCTTCAGTGGAAGATAGATCTTCAGATATTGAACTCCCTGATAAGGAAGACTTCTCTATTCCAGAAAGTCATCAAACATGGGAAATGTACTTCGATGGTGCTTCCAGAAGTCCAACAGGGAGGAAAATGGAAAATCCTAAATTCAAAAAAGTTGGGTTATGAGTTATGCTCATTTCTCCAAAAAAGGCGGTGTTACCCTATTCCTTTTCATTATTGGGAGGCGGTACAAATAATGAAGCAGAATACCAAGCTCTCATCGCAGGCTTGGAGTTGGAACTTCAAGCACAAGTAAATCACTTAAAGGTGAAAGGTGATTCATATCTGGTAATCAAACAAGTCAATGGGGATTACGCAATTAAAAAAGAAATATTAATCCCTTTGTATGATTACATCAGAGAGTTAATGGCATAGTTTCCTTCAAAACTGACATTTTCTTATGTCCCAAGATCACAAAATGCCCAAGATGATGCACTGGCTAATATAGCCACATCTCTGGCAGATCCAAATTGGGAGGAGACAACCATCAATATTGCCCACCGTCATACTGTTTCACCTTATTTTCAAGACAGAATAGAGGAAATCAATGAAATTAGTCCCATATCTGAACCATATGGTCATAATACAGGATGGATGACACCTATCAGGAAATACCTTCAAAATGGAACACTTCCACCTGATAGAGCCGGGAAAGAACAAGTCCGGAGACGTGTGGTCAATTTCACTCTTTATGATAGCCCCCCTGATCACTTAGATAATGTTCTCTACAAAAGGGGTTTTGATGGAGTTCTCTTAAATGCATTGATGGTGAAGAGACAATAGATATCATGAAAGAAGTGCATGCAGGATTTTGTGGTGCCCATCAGTCTAGACATAGACTATCTGATCAAATTCAAAGGCTTGGATACTTTTGGCCTTCAATGACACAAGATTGTGTTGATTTCACAAAGAAGTGTCATTCATTCCAAGTACATGTCAACTTCATTAAGCAACCCCCAGTGTTGCTTCATACAGCTAAATACTCGTGGCTATTTTCCACATGGGGAATAGATGTAGTAGGACCATATCCTTCGGCTACATCCAAGCAGTTTAAGTACATTCTTACTTCTACTGACTTCTTTTCCAAATGGGAAGAGGAAATACCCCTCAAAGAAGTAAGTTCTAAATGAATTGTTAGTTTCATCAAGTCTAATATCATTACCAGATTTGGAGTTCCTCATACCATATTGACAGATAATGGCACCAACTTCTGTTCATCCAAGGTGAGGAAGTTGCATCAAGAATACAACATCAAATCCAAACATTCATCTCGGTATCATGCAGCGGCCAATGTCCAGATAGAGGCTTTTAACAAGACTCTGTCAAATATACTGCAAAATATGGTAGATAAAGATAATAAATCATGGCCTGATAAACTCTTTCATGCTTTATCGGCTTATCGGACCACCACCTGCATTGAAACGTGGTCAACTCCATATTCATTGGTATATGGAACAGAAGCAGTCTTGCCAATTGAGGTTCAACTACCCTCACTCAGAGTAGCCATTTGTGATCAGTCCTCTACAAATGAACAATCTCAAAAGCAATTGGATGAATTGTAATAGTTATATGAGAAATGATTTTGCACCCTGCACCACTTGGAAGTCTATCAGAATCGAATAGAACGATCTTTCAATAAACAATTTCATCTTCGTTCATTTGTTCAGGGAGAATTGGTATTAGTTCTCAGAACTACAATGATACCAGGAAAGAAACCTCCCATGCTTGATCCAAAATGGGAAGGACCTTATTCAATACATAAGTTCTACTCAAATGGAGCTTATTCTTTAATATCAATGGATGGAGAAATCATTGCTACTCCAACCAATGCTAGATTTCTAAATATATATTTTGTAAAAACACAAAATACACCAACGGTACATGCATACGACTTTAAACTATTGGCACTTACATCCAACATGATGTTAAACTGTGACGTTCTAACTATATGAAGTTAAACTTTATAGAATTCCCTTAAATCCAGAAAGATATTAAATTACATAACCAACAGTCCATACATATGACCTTAAACTATTCGCACATTCGTTCAGAATGACGTTAAATTGTGTCCCTTTCATCGTCTTGTATGACGTTAAACTATACAGTTATGGTCCACGCATATGACCTTAAACTATTCGCACCATCTTCCAACAAGACGCTAAACCGTATCGTCCCTTTTTCATCCAACATGATGTTAAACTATGAAAAAGACCCTAATACATCCAACATGACATTAAACTGTGTCCTCTTTTTTCTTTACTGCATGACATTAAACTGCACAGTCCCCTTTTTTCCAACATGACATTAAACTATATTGTCCCCATCGTCCTAACTACATGACGCTAAACTGTATAGAAATCCCTTAATACATACTACATGATGTTAAACAGTATTTTTTCCCTGCTATATGACACTAAACAGTGCAGCATCAGTAGTCTTAACTACAAGACTTTAAACTGCACAGTTCCTTCATATGTCCTACATGACATTAAATTGTGCATCTTTAGGGTTTTTTCTACATCTTGTTTCTCACACCAAGTATGACTCATGTGATCTTAGAGAAAATTTCAACCATAACACCCTCTCTGGGCTGCTAATCATATGTAAGTCCCAACACCATTTTTTAGGTCGTTGTCCCCAAGAACAACTTGATCACTAATTCATTCTTTAATTGAACTACGCGGACTTTGATCCTTGCTTTTTTAGGTTGGGTACATAAGAAAACTCCTGAGGTTCAATCCAAAAATCAATATATTCACATCGGTTCACCTCCATCTCAAATGATTTTGATTCGTGAAGCCACTCCCAAAATCAATATCTTTTCACATTGGGGAACCTTGTCCATACTACATGACATTAAACTATACATAACCTTTTGTCCTGTATGACAGTAAACTACAACATTATTTTATGTCCTCACCTGAGAGAAAATCATTATTTACATTGATATCCAATCATGTTATATTTCAAAGACTATGTGCATACAAGGTAATGCCTGAACCTTTTATCTTGGGTCAAACCATCATTGCACTAATGTCCCCTTTTTCACCCTTCACTTGTACGAACCAAATCTATATAGAGGGTATTTCAATAACTATATGCGGCTTGATTCCCATCATTATGGGATACATAGGAATGTTTGAGCATCCCTCAAATCCAGCCCCAAATCTTTGGGCCTAACCCCAAATTCCAATTTCAGTCCTCTGGCTGAAAAGTCCATATGAAAACACACATTGTGTATTCATTATTATAGTCTGAGTTCTATGAACATAAACTATGATCTCCCATAATTTCGTCCCAAATGACGTTAAATTGTTTTTCAAGATCTATGTATGGCTTGATTCCCATCCTTATGGGATACATAGTGAAGTCCAACATCTCAATTCAGGACCCAGTCACAACATGATTATGGTTAGCATTGGTCTTTGTATCTCTACATGCATTGAATAAATGCCCATTTTTTATGTTTCATACTCCTAGTCTTAAATACTTACAAATCTACATAACCCTTTTCTTGACTTCTAGTCACAAAATGTCCAATTTATGAGAGTTCTGTTTCCTGACTATGCAGCACGTGCCCTTAGGCAGCCTTGCATGAACAGTCTACATAATAGACTTGTCATCCAAAAGATAATATTATTTGACTATGAAGGCAATGCCCTTAGGCGGCCCTGCATAATTCAACCCCTAATGGGTTTGTTAAATAATGTTAACTTCATTTTTGGAAAGAAAACCTCTTTTTTCCTTAGTTGTCTTAACAACAATATGTATGGATCCGCAGAAAATATCCATCCTTAACATATTCACCCCATGTTCTTTTTCATGATCTGAAAGTATTCAAGTCTATGGTTTATATTTCTCTTCCCTACGTTTGGGTTAGACCTTCTTAGGAGTGACATTCATCCAGTTCTTAGATGATCTTGCTTGGAAATATCTTCTCCATATTCAAGTACCTTTCTCCATACAGTAAACTCTATGCTTTCAAAAATTTGAATCTCCATAAACTTCCACTGGCTTTTTAACACTAGAAAAGTAAATTTTTGAGAGTTATTTTTTCCTGACAATGCAGCATGTTCCCTTAGGTGGCCTTGAATTAACAGTCTACATAACAAACTTGTCAGCCAAAAGATACTATTATTTGACTATGCAACCAATTCCCTTAGGCGGCCCTGCATAATTCAACCCCCTAACGGGTTTGTTAAATAATAGTAACTTCATTCTTGGGAACTACTTCTTCTAATGCCTTTTTAGCCCTTTTTTGTTTCATTCCTCAGATTCAAAATTTCTTAAGCCATAGTTTACATGTTTTCCTACATACTTGAGTGTGGTGAAATGTTTTCAGATAAGTTGTTAAGGAATTGAGTCAATTTTAACCCATTCGGTCAAAGCTATTTCGACCTTATGCATTAACAATTTTATGTCTGACGTGCATGAATTTAAACTACCCAAAAAAGACAAGGGAACTATGAACAAAAGTCAAGTTCCAGCTCACTAAACATACATTTTGTATTATTTACGTAATATTGAGCAATTAAAAAATTCAAAGTTTGTAGGGTTATTTATAATAATTCTAGTAAAAATAAAACTATGCTTACTAGGCCCATTGTCATAGGTAAAAATCTAAAGCAGGTAGAAAAGTAAAATGCGTGCATAACTGATTGAGGATAAAAGCATTTTCCCATTTGATGCACAAGAATTAGAAGGACATCCACAGACTTGATTCTCTTCTATTTCCAGGAATTACAAGAGGTTGTCAACATACGTTTTCACTTGATGTACAGTATCCCAAGCTTCGTCAGCAGCCACTTAAATCTCATGCACTCGACCAAATTCACTCTTTTGAGCCTGATGGAGTGCTTTCTTGGCATCCGCGATGGATTTCATACCACTCGTTTGAGATCCCTCTAGTGAATTGTTATGTTGGTCAAGTTCCACAGTAACAGCACCTAACTGTTTCTTAATATGCATCTATTGGATGACTTTATCTTTGATCTTATGCTTCATATCCTTCATCTTGGCAGCATAGTCATCCTCAGCTCAGGATACCACAGCCTCAAATTCACTGATATTAGCGGACAGATTCACCCTGGTTAGATCTTCACGGCACTTTTTCTCCTACTCCCTTCTTAAGATGACTTGTTTCACTATGGAATGGATCTTTTGATATCCAAAACCTCCAAGTCCCAGCATGACAAATAGGGATGACAATCACATGATCATTGATGACATCTCTTCAAGAGGCACTTTAGATATGATTTTCCATAAATTTTTCCATGCCTTTCGTTGTCCAAATTGGAGTTCCTTTTGTACCGCTGGATCCGACTCAGCATCACTATCACAGGGGGAAATGTAATCTGGGATTAATGCACTTAAGGAAATTCCATGTTCTTCTCCTTCCCCCCTGACCTGTGCTTCTTCGCTTTCAATTCCCATTGGGGCAGAAGCTGAGGCCTCACCTCTAGATCTAGCCACTGAAATTGATGACCCTCCATAATCAATTTAAAGCTTTGGTTAGTTTCAAAGGATAAAAAAGTTAATTGATTTCCATGAAAATTAAGTACAGTCGCAAATATTGTTATCCATTACCCAATGGTAGATCAGCAACCTGAGAAGGCTCCTCCCCATCTTTCCTAACATCGACAGGATTTTTACGATGAGTTTGAGGAAGCTCTACGGAGTTCAGCTCCACTTGCGCTAATGTCTCTGCAATAGTAGGGTTTTCTGTACCCCCTTCAGGGATGGGTAGTTCGGCAGATTGCTCGAATAGAGCTCCATATTTGAACCGATCATGATTAGACATGTAATAAGAATTTATTTTTAATAGGATGAAGGATAACACTCATGTCCATAATCTTCTAAATTACATGGTAATTTAACATGATTTATAAAATCTTCGAAAGATGCGCCAAGTTCCGTAATTTCATCTAATGTCATCATAGAATCTTGGTTACTCTCACCAGTGGGAGAATTTGATGTGTCTTCTTAGTGACATTCATCTGGAGGTCCCTTAACCTGGACAACATCTTCAGATAAAATCGCAGCATCGGTTGCAATAGCCGCAAAAAGATCTAATGTAGTGGCTGAACCTGAAGTATCACAGAATGAAAGTCAGTCAATGTTTCATTCAACATTTTATGAAGCATTGTTAACTTACCAGAATCAGGTTCTTCTCTTCTTTCAACTGTAGCATAAGGGATACTGGGAACAGATATTGGCTCTTCTACAGCAGCAGCCAAGTCAGCCTGAATTTGCGATTGTTCCACAGCACCCTCTATGGTCCTCAAAAGAGGGTCAGTCCTCTCTCTCTCAGAGGATAAATTGAAGAATCCCCTGAAATCCCTAGAAATATGAGAAAAAATTTCATTGGTATAGACTCCTGATTATTTGAAGGACTTACCACTACTAATGAAGTGCTTAGCTGTGGACTTCCTCCTTCGTTGCATGTGCTTTTTTTTTGTAGTATCAGCAGTCTCCCTTATAGGCACTTGAATTGGAGAATTGAAGGCCATGTCCAAATCCTCATTCATGGCCTGCTGGCCTGGAGATATCTCACCTGATTCACGAGCAGATTTAGTAGAATCCCCAATGGTAGTACCACCAGGGCTATATTGTGGTGAAGGAACCTCAGTAGTTCCTTTCTTGGCAAGCTGTAGGATGTAGAAAATAATTTTCTTGAGTAACATAGCTTTGAAAAATCAAGCTGCAATGCAGATAAGGAATGAAAACTTACATCTTTAGGAGCCACATAATCATTCCACTCCTCATCTCCAGAACCATCAGTCCCCTCAGTGGCACCACGATCAATCATTTCATTCACCCGCTTGGTGACAGGAATGGAATCGTCAGTGGAATATATGAGCATTTCCAGCTCTTTGATATAAGCCTGCACTTCATTGGGGTTATCCTTGTAATGGATATCTGTGAAAGCCAGAAGATTCCCTAGTCCAGGGAGGTGTAGCCCCTCGTAAAAATCCAGCCAGGAAGTTTCAGTGCCACAATATAGACTCTTCCATGTCTGGACAGCCTCTGGTCATAGATATTCAGTATATATACTAGAAGGCTGTGAGGAAGGTCTTACAATCTTCGACTTCAGCTTCTTCCCAGCTCCTGCAACTACTGATAAAGAATAAGAAAATAAGACTTTCGGATTTATATAAAATAATGGTGATTAAATTTCCACAATAAATTAACTTACCATGAGTTAATGGAGTTGGTCTTTTGATTCTGACTGGAGGATTATATCGGGCATGAGGCCGCTTTTCCACTTGTTTTGCCTCATCATCCCCATCCTGGGAATACGGTGAGTTAGTCCTAGATGAGGAATCTGGCGAATCAGCTTCAGATGGGGAAGCATCACATTCATGAGGAAGGGTTTCTTTCTCTACAGTCCTCTTCATTTTCCCCACCTGATAGACCGGGTTATTCAGCACACCTCTAGGGTATGATGTTATCCAGTGCTCGACATACCATGTAGTCAAGTTATATGCCGCTTTTTCAACTGGAAGCTCAGACACTACCCCGGTCTTCTCTCTAGATGTCAGCAACCATAGTTGTCAGGGAACCATTGGATGTTGCTCTGACCAGACATGCACTGTAACGCCCCGACCCCAGCTGCCTAGAGTCGGTGCATTATTACATAACATTGGCATGATCACAAGAAAGATCAAATCTCGAAAGACCGATTGGTTTAGTAGCCTTGGAAACACTAGATATATTCATAAGTTTTACATTACATCATAAAATCAAAAACTACTACAACAACATAATGTTTCCACAGTCCACACTACAATCCCCTTATAATATCCCTGCAGGTCATTCATAACTTACATCTTCACTTCCTGGGAAAAATAAAACATAGAAAAGGGGTGAGCTCAAATGCCCAGTAAGGATAACAATATAGCGGAAACTTTCATCAATAAGAATAAATATTTAAGGCAATGTATAACTAAAACAAAAGCCTTTTAAACATGAACATTCAACATGGTATGGCATAAATAAAATGAAATAATGCCATTTACTTATTCACATGGATATTCCACTAATTGAATAATCACATGCAAAAATAAATAACCACTTTCATAATGTTGGAATGCATAATTCCAGACTATCATAACCACATAGCCAAGGCCTCGTGCCAAGACTACAAATAAGATTTTGTCAAGGCCTTGTGCCAAGAAACTGGTTTGTCTCATGAGACCTACCGATGCATCGAGGAGCTATAGCGGGCTCCACCCGTCACTTATTAAGTCCAATGCATTCCCATATGAAAAGGTTTAAACATAACATAAACATTCGTATTAAAACTAGCATACGAAATGTCAATACTTTCACAATAAACTATGAATGGTATAAAAATAGCACATCCACAGTCAAACATATCACAAAACCTTCAATACAATATAGAAGTTTTGTATCATAATAAATCAACTTCAAATAATCTTAAAATCCATCAAAGGATGTTGACATAGATGAAATCAAAATTCTTTTTAAAGAAATATCTCCTTTTATTTTGAAATCATTTAAGATCCATATAAAATAAAACATTTTCTTTGAAAATATTCTTATAAGCTTGTAAGGAAAGCTTTGAAGATTTTATAACGGCGTAAAATAACCGCACCCGCCGTATAAGTTAAAAAAAACATTCTTACCTCAATTCTGTCGAAAAGGTTAAAAAGGACCTTGTTTTGAAAACGACGGAAAGATTCCTTTATAAACCTCTTATAAAAAGTCAAACAAGGGTATAAATGACTTTAACCCATATTCTTGTAAATAGTAAAAATGTTTTGAAATACATTTTTAAGAAACATGGATGTGGATGATAAAGATATCCCAGTAGATTATTACGTATAAACAACCTCGGATAATGAAGAGATTGTGAAATAAACCCTTACCTTGTAATTTTCCTTGGTTGGGGTAGGTTAACCTCCTGTATAATGGTGAAATAATTGTTATTAAATTATACAAGAATCATATATATTAATATGATATCATATATGATCTTTTAACATTGATTTATTAATAATATCTTAGAATTATCATCGTTTCGGGTGTTAACTTACTCATTTTCTTTTATATGTTTTGTTACATAAGCCATGTTTGTTGTATCTTATTCATATCCAGAATGATATCAAGTCCTTAAACATCATTTTTAAATCATAAAATGATAATTATACTTGAATGGATACGATGGAGAATGAATCTCATCGCGTTCGTGGAGACGGTAGTCCGTACGTACGCACGAGCGACAATATCATTCTTTTGATATTAAAATAATATATAAATGAATGGTATATCATATATACAGAATCATTAACATGTTATATTTATTATTTACATGAGTTACACATCATTATTATACCCATCCAAATAATATTATATTGAATAACAATTACACCACGACGTGGAGACGGTAAGTCGTACGTACGCACGTATGGTGACATGTTATTCAAAGGGTGGATAGAATACTGAATATGGTTGTACCATAATAACATCACAGTATATGTGAGATACTGGAGTTATTATTTTAGAATGGTAAGAACAAAGGAAGAAGAAGTGGAAGAAGAAATGAACTTAGAAAAGGGTGGTGAAATCATTACCTCTTCTTCGAGTTCTTCCTTTTGATTTGATCAAAAGGGCTCCTTAGGTTGGCTTTCTGATCAAACTAAGGCCTCTAGGTTGTAGTGAGGGATGTTGGGAGAGTATTTGGGCAGAGTTTGGCCGAACCAAAAGGCTTGAGAGGTGTGAAGAAATGAGAAGGAGGAGTGCCCTTTTATAAGAGGGGTGAGGGGCACCTTTGGAAAAGCTAGAAATATTAATTTATAATAAATTCATATTCGGTTTCTAATGGCTCCAAAGTTGACTATTAAAAGGTTAAGGTGGGGATAGGTCGAAAACCACTCAACCAATAGAATTTAGACAGGTTTGGGTACTTATATTAACCTTATCTTTAAGTATTAACTCTAAGTTAATTAGTTTCACTTTTACAATGTCTCTTTGTATTTTTATATATTATGGTTAATAAACTTACTATATACATCCAAGAGACCCCCAAGTGGTCCATTAATGATTAACCTATCATAATATAAGTCTCTTGGCCGAACCTTAGATTTTTAGGAATTTAATATCAATTAATAATATAATATTTGTTTTAAGAACTCTTTTATGTCAATTTTGACACTATTCAATAGTTGATTTTTGTGAAACTCCTAACAGATTGATTACTTCGAACAAAGTAAATTAAATCAATCCTAATATATCATATTATCATATAAAATTAGTTTAATTCATTAAAAGTTTCATATTATAATTATTTGGGTATTTATAATATCAATTATTTTAATTTTTCACTATTATAGTAATTACTGCATCATCATTGTGTCATAAATAAAATAAATTATTTAATGTATAAAAATTATAAATAAAATATCATTATGTAGGGAATCTTTTTATCTTTCTAATGAATATTTATAATTTAAAATCCAACATGTATAACCCTATGTAAAAATTGTTCTTATAAAAGATGTAAGCTTATGCACTTTTTATTTTTATTTTAACTTTATTAATATAATGTGTCATTATCACTTACAAGTGGATCCATGGGGTCCCAAAATAGACCCAAAGATGCCCATGGTCGACCATGTATCAACCAATAGGTTTAAGACACGTTTTAGGGTAATTTAGTATTATTATAATATTATTTTTTTTAACCCTCATTTACCGGATTTACCCTTAACCATGGTAAATAAAATATTTACCGCAGTAATTATTCAAAATGTCTAAAAATAAAAGTTACCTATTTACACAATTTGAACATCCTGATTCCAAATATGGGATCCATTTTTCTAAATTCAAAACACAGAAGTGGCAGAAATTAATTTAAAATTAATTCCCGCTGTCAAAACAAAAAGCGTGTTTTTAAGAGGTAATAACTATCAAAAGATTGACACTTGTTTATGTTCGGTTTAATTGTAAAATTATGTCCAATGACCAACATTATATTAAACGGTAAAAATATATTCTAAATATACTTTAAAACCACTCAAATTCATAATTTATCACTATTAATTATTTTGATTAAAAAAGTTGTTTTTAATTAAAATTTAGTAATTTTCACTATTCATCAAAATATGAAAGTTATCCGAAATGTACCAAAATTTCACCTTAGGCTAAATTCGATATTCCGAATCCAAAAATGAAGTCCATTTTCAAATATAAAATATATATAATTTCAAAAAGTAGGTATTACTATTCATAACGGCTAGTTTGATTAGTTGTGGTGTGTGTTAAAACTCAAGGTTGCGTACAACACACGCTACTGTATTATTCAAAGAAAGCGTACCGTGGAAGCTTGGGATGTTTCATTTTAAATTTTTGATGTCCCCATTTAGTCAAAAAGTTTAATATATTGTATTTAAAAAGGGTTCACTATTAAAAGTTGATAAAAGTGCAATACTGAAAATGAATTTGTTCTTGCATTATATCTAAGAAACTCATAATATGGAATCTAAAATTATAAGGATTATATAAAGTTTAAAATTTAGTCAATAATATTATTAACCTCTTTTGAATGGCTTTTTCCTTTGGTAAGTCATGGTTTGATTGAACTCGGTGTTGCGTGTAGTGCAAGTTATTGAATTATTTTGAAGAAATAACACACTATGAAATCTTGGGGTGTTACATTCTCCCCTCCTTCAATAAATTGCGTCCTCGCAATTTGAAATTGTTCTTCGAAAATAAAAGGTTGAAAGTAGAAAATATATTTGTGGGAAAACCCACATCGGAAATTGGGTTACTAAAATTTAGTCTTAATATGAGGAAAAGAGAAATCAAAGGGTCACCACCAAATTATGATCTCGATTAGGAGAACATTGGTGGAAATTGGAGACATATAATCGGAGGAAAAACGTAAATATTTATAGGTAGTGATTGAGGTCATCAATCACAAACAAGTATAAAATTGAGTTCCTTAAATTCATTAATCTATGATGAATTGAAATACCATCGGTTCAACAAAACATAGGGTATTAGGATAACACATTTTTTACGTTTCAAAATATCCTAGTTGAAATCCCACATCGAAAAATGAATTAATGAGGCCTCTATTTAAACTAAAGAGTGGAAAGTATGAAGATTACCGAAAATAACACATACTAGGGATCCATGTAGGAAAATATGGATATGGAGGAGAAATCTAACCATCAATTATCTGATGGAGAGTGGTAGAGAACATGGCTATGAAAAGGCCAACAATCCCAAAGCCATAAATTAGTGATGATTTAAGGTACCATCTAGGACAACATTTTTGTTCTATGTTCCTTTTCTTAATGTTGTGGAATTTATTTATGAGATTGGCTAAGAACATAAGGAGGTATACATACTTTAGAGTTTTATCCATTAATAAATTTCTACCACAAACTCATCTTTCACTCTAAAACATAATAGAACGTAAAAAAAAATTCTATTTACACTATTCGTATAGGGTTCCAAAATAAACGAATTTATAATTCATCTACATGATCTTTTAATAAAAACTACATTATTTAATCCAGGACATCTCATGGTCCAGTGGTAGGTGATACACCCTTGTCGCCCTTCGGTTGCGGGTTCAAGTCTCGCAGCCTTGCCGGACGCGACGGGTTGCCGCCCGACCTCCGGGTTGTCCTTTTATGGCAATCCAAAATAATCCAAACTAGAACTATCCAAAATACTTCTGTCCAAACTCACAGTCTAACATTTATAAGGAAGGTAAACATAATATAGATCCTTTTTACCCCGTAATAGCATATGAATACCTTCATCTTGTATTCTTTTAATAAACTGAAACATCTTGAATTACCATATTCCTTATTGATTATATTCATGTTCCCCTATTCCATATAGAATGCTGTATATACTTCATCAATCCAAAAATGTTTTAAACCCCAAAAAAATGATGGAATATACAAATCATTAATCAGTTTTAAGGTAGTCAAGAATATCTAACATAATTTATCCAAATCAATCATGTATTATTCTAAAATCACTAACTCTGTATCAGAACCATATTATGGTTTATCATTCTCTCAACCATATATTATCCAAAAATTTATCCTGCTATTGAGTCACTTTTATTTGTTCCACACAATCTCAAGTCCTTAATGAAATAGTACTGCAGTACAATCCTTATATACTCCATAATTATTATAACAAGTACATTGTTGATACAAAGCTCAATTGACATAATCAACATAAGAACTCTAATCATTCCTCTTCATCTGTGGTAGTATCATAACTTGATTATTATCCAATAACATCATTTGCGGCATAGTCTGATGACTGGGACATAGGTTCGCGTAGTGTCCAAACTCCTTGCAAATGAAGCATTGTACATTTAAAACCATTTTCTTACCCTTGCAGTCACGTACTTTGTGCCCTTTTCCTCCACACTTATAACAAACTCCCATTCCTTTCAGGCAAGTTCCAGGGTGTTTCTTTCCACAGTTACCACATATGGGAAAATTCTTCTTTTCCCTCTTCCCTTTATCCATCTTTCTCTCTTCCATCCTTTTCTTCTCTTGCTTCCCTTAAAAGCCATAGGACTCAGTAAACTCTTTACTTATCTTATCAACACATGATATTATTTCTTCATATGATGATAATACATGGGAGACTATTTCTCTTATAAATTCTAGCTTAAGACCATGAAAGATATGATCCTTCCTCCTCTTTGGATCATCTGAATTTCTGGAGTTCTCATTCCTTCTACTGAGTGCCATTTCTAAACAATGGAATACACTAGATCAGTTTATGAATCAAAATACATAATCCCATACTTATAAAACACTTAACATAAATTGAACTATTTATGGATATTATCCATAATCATAAAAATGTTTTCTTTGAGGAAGTATATACTCATAATCCCTTCAAAATGATTTGTAAAGAAAATGAGAGTTATCCTAAGCATATCCCCCGGGAGTGTCGTAACCAAGAGTGCAGCAAGGCCCGTTGTCGTGCACCAGTTCCCGTTCGAGTCTAGCTCAAAGCGGTGTTTTCGGGTTTTACCCCTAGGTACATCTGTGCCAGAGCCGCCTCTACCTGCTCGTATCCAGACAGGGATGTATTGCTCAGAAAACTCACAAAATCTCTACAATACCAAAATTCTAGGAAGTTCTTCTATACTAATCCTCAAAGTTCATCTTAGGTCTATGTGCTCTAATCAGAGTTTATCTAAATCTAGTTTCCAAGGTTTGTAATAAACTTCCTCTGATACCAACTGTAACGCCCCGACCCCAGCTGCCTAGAGTCGGTGCATTATTACATAACATTGGCATGATCACAAGAAAGATCAAATCTCGAAAGACCGATTGGTTTAGTAGCCTTGGAAACACTAAATATATTCATAAGTTTTACATTACATCATAAAATCAAAAACTACTACAACAACATAATGTTTCCACAGTCCACACTACAATCCCCTTATAATATCCCTGCAGGTCATTCATAACTTACATTTTCACTTCCTGGGAAAAATAAAACATAGAAAAGGGGTGAGCTCAAATGCCCAGTAAGGATAACAATATAGCGGAAACTTTCATCAATAAGAATAAATATTTAAGGCAATGTATAACTAAAACAAAAGCCTTTTAAACATGAACTTTCAACATGGTATGGCATAAATAAAATGAAATAATGCCATTTACTTATTCACATGGATATTCCACTAATCGAATAATCACATGCAAAAATAAATAACCACTTTCATAATGTTGGAATGCATAATGCCAGACTATCATAACCACATAGCCAAGGCCTCGTGCCAAGACTACAAATAAGATTTTGTCAAGGCCTTGTGCCAAGACACTAGTTTGTCTCATGAGACCTACCGATGCATCGAGGAGCTATAGCGGGCTCCACCCGTCACTTATTAAGTCCAATGCATTCCCATATGAAAAGGTTTAAACATAACATAAACATTCGTATTAAAACTAGCATACGAAATGTCAATACTTTCACAATAAACTATGAATGGTATAAAAATAGCACATCCACAGTCAAACATATCACAAAACCTTCAATACAATATAGAAGTTTTGTATCATAATAAATCAACTTCAAATAATCTTAAAATCCATCAAAGGATGTTGACATAGATGAAATCAAAATTCTTTTTAAAGAAATATCTCCTTTTATTTTGAAATCATTTAAGATCCATATAAAATAAAACATTTTCTTTGAAAATATTCTTATAAGCTTGTAAGGAAAGCTTTGAAGATTTTATAACGGCGTAAAATAACCGCACCCGCCGTATAAGTTAAAAAAAACATTCTTACCTCAATTCTGTCGAAAAGGTTAAAAAGGACCTTGTTTTGAAAACGACGGAAAGATTCCTTTATAAACCTCTTATAAAAAGTCAAACAAGGGTATAAATGACTTTAACCCATATTCTTGTAAATAGTAAAAATGTTTTGAAATACATTTTTAAGAAACATGGATGTGGATGATAAAGATATCCCAGTAGATTATTACGTATAAACAACCTCGGATAATGAAGAGATTGTGAAATAAACCCTTACCTTGTAATTTTCCTTGGTTGGGGTAGGTTAACCTCCTGTATAATGGTGAAATAATTGTTATTAAATTATACAAGAATCATATATATTAATATGATATCATATATGATCTTTTAACATTGATTTATTAATAATATCTTAGAATTATCATCGTTTCGGGTGTTAACTTACTCATTTTCTTTTATATGTTTTGTTACATAAGCCATGTTTGTTGTATCTTATTCATATCCAGAATGATATCAAGTCCTTAAACATCATTTTTAAATCATAAAATGATAATTATACTTGAATGGATACGATGGAGAATGAATCTCATCGCGTTCGTGGAGACGGTAGTCCGTACGTACGCACGAGCGACAATATCATTCTTTTGATATTAAAATAATATATAAATGAATGGTATATCATATATACAGAATCATTAACATGTTATATTTATTATTTACATGAGTTACACATCATTATTATACCCATCCAAATAATATTATATTGAATAACAATTACACCACGACGTGGAGACGGTAAGTCGTACGTACGCACGTATGGTGACATGTTATTCAAAGGGTGGATAGAATACTGAATATGGTTGTACCATAATAACATCACAGTATATGTGAGATACTGGAGTTATTATTTTAGAATGGTAAGAACAAAGGAAGAAGAAGTGGAAGAAGAAATGAACTTAGAAAAGGGTGGTGAAATCATTACCTCTTCTTCGAGTTCTTCCTTTTGATTTGATCAAAAGGGCTCCTTAGGTTGGCTTTATGATCAAACTAAGGCCTCTAGGTTGTAGTGAGGGATGTTGGGAGAGTATTTGGGCAGAGTTTGGCCGAACCAAAAGGCTTGAGAGGTGTGAAGAAATGAGAAGGAGGAGTGCCCTTTTATAAGAGGGGTGAGGGGCACCTTTGGAAAAGCTAGAAATGTTAATTTATAATAAATTCATATTCGGTTTCTAATGGATCCAAAGTTGACTATTCAAAGGTTAAGGTGGGGATAGGTCGAAAAACACTCAACCAATAGAATTTAGACAGGTTTGGGTACTTATATTAACCTTATCTTTAAGTATTAACTCTAAGTTAATTAGTTTCACTTTTACAATGTCTCTTTGTATTTTTATATATTATGGTTAATAAACTTACTATATACATCCAAGAGACCCCCAAGTGGTCCATTAATGATTACCCTATCATAAGATAAGTCTCTTGGCAGAACCTTAGATTTTTAGGAATTTAATATCAATTAATAATATAATATTTGTTTTAAGAACTATTTTATGTCAATTTTGACACTATTCAATAGTTGATTTTTGTGAAACTCCTAACAGATTGATTACTTCGAACAAAGTAAATTAAATCAATCCTAATATATCATATTATCATATAAAATTAGTTTAATTCATTAAAAGTTTCATATTATAATTATTTGGGTATTTATAATATCAATTATTTTAATTTTGCACTATTATAGTAATTACTGCATCATCATTGTGTCATAAATAAAATAAATTATTTAATGTATAAAAATTATAAATAAAATATCATTATGTAGGAAATCTTTTTATCTTTCTAATGAATATTTATAATCTAAAATCCAACATGTATAACCCTATGTAAAAATTGTTCTTATAAAAGATGTAAGCTTATGCACTTTTTATTTTTATTTTAACTTTATTAATATAATGTGTCATTATCACTTACAAGTGGATCCATGGGGTCCCAAAATAGACCCAAAGATGCCCATGGTCGACCATGTATCAACCAATAGGTTTAAGACACGTTTTAGGGTAATTTAGTATTATTATAATATTATTTTTTTTAACCCTCATTTACCGGATTTACCCTTAACCATGGTAAATAAAATATTTACCGCAGTAATTATTCAAAATGTCTAAAAATAAAAGTTACCTATTTACACAATTTGAACATCCTGATTCCAAATATGAGATCCATTTTTCTAAATTCAAAACACAGAAGTGGCAGAAATTAATTTAAAATTAATTCCCGCTGTCAAAACAAAAAGCGTGTTTTTAAGAGGTAATAACTATCAAAAGATTGACACTTGTTTATGTTCGGTTTAATTGTAAAATTATGTCCAATGACCAACATTATATTAAACGGTAAAAATATATTCTAAATATACTTTAAAACCACTCAAATTCATAATTTATCACTATTAATTATTTTGATTAAAAAAGTTGTTTTTAATTAAAATTTAGTAATTTTCACTATTCATCAAAATATGAAAGTTATCCGAAATGTACCAAAATTTCACCTTAGGCTAAATTCGATATTCCGAATCCAAAAATGAAGTCCATTTTCAAATATAAAATATATATAATTTCAAAAAGTAGGTATTACTATTCATAACGGCTAGTTTGATTAGTTGTGGTGTGTGTTAAAACTCAAGGTTGCGTACAACACACGCTACTGTATTATTCAAAGAAAGCGTACCGTGGAAGCTTGGGATGTTTCATTTTAAATTTTTGATGTCCCCATTTAGTCAAAAAGTTTAATATATTGTATTTAAAAAGGGTTCACTATTAAAAGTTGATAAAAGTGCAATACTGAAAATGAATTTGTTCTTGCATTATATCTAAGAAACTCATAATATGGAATCTAAAATTATAAGGATTATATAAAGTTTAAAATTTAGTCAATAATATTATTAACCTCTTTTGAATGGCTTTTTCCTTTGGTAAGTCATGGTTTGATTGAACTCGGTGTTGCGTGTAGTGCAAGTTATTGAATTATTTTGAAGAAATAACACACTATGAAATCTTGGGGTGTTACATGCACGGGGGGAGATACAGCGGTCTTCTGTAAACACTTGAATTGACGTGCAAATCTATATGGAGAATAGGCCTTGTATATAAACTCTCTGTCAATTCTAGCAACCAGCACACCATCTCTGTAGGCCAGCATGTATGCCCTCAAATCCAGGATGGTTGTTCCATCATCAACAAACCACCCGGTTGGCAGATTTCCATAAGGAAAGAAATTAAATTCCTTATACATGCTCAGCCTCACATTCATGTCATAAGAATTGAGATCTAGTGGAGTAATTCCAGAGAATGCCTGCACTGATGGCCTGAAATAACTTCTGGGTATTTGTTCTCTATTATGTACATTATACGTCCTAAAGTGAGTGGTGATCCATCCCCAAAAAACTTGGAATGGTCCCACTATTCTTAATGGAGACTTACCCATGAAGACATAGAGTAAGATCCTATGAATCTTTTCTAAAATGGGGGTATCCAACCCAACCATTTTCCCCTCATCCAATTTAGCTGTGATAACGAAGGTCCCTGGCCTAACGCCTACCATCGAATCCCTGACTAGAAGAAGAAAAACACTGAGCCATAAGACCAAGAAGCCCGCCAGAGGAGTATTCATTGGGATTCTTTGATTCACCTCATATCCCCACTTCTAAAATTTCCCTGCTTCTAGGGTCGGCCAGAATGTTCCAGGAGCACCCCTTTTCTCTGTTTTGGGGCAAGTGGTAGGACGAGTAGGCCTCTTCTCCTTGGGCCCCTTCTTCTTGGATCTCTTCTCCTTCGACCCCTTTTCCTTCGGCTCCTTCTCCTGCTTATCGATAAGAAATATATTCATCCATTTCTCTGGATGAATATCCTTTCTAGAATGAGAGAAGGAGGTCTCTGAACTCTTGATCCTGTGGAAGATTTTTAATAATTCCCGAGCCAAAGCCAGGGTCTTCTCCGAATCATTCCAAGTCACCTTGGGAGGGATAAATTCACCATACATATCACCCATAATTGGAGCCCATGCGACCTTGTGAACATCCCACATACTGATTCTTGCTTCTCCTTGAGTCAGATGGAACGAATTGGTTTCTGGGCTCTAATGGGTGAGTATCTCCAACACGAAGTTATCATGCCTGTAAACATATGTTTGCCCAGCCCGGAAGGCTTCATATATCACAACCCCTTTCAAATCCTCGATAAACTCTACACAGGTTTGTCGCAACCAGTATGACCACATCCAGGTTGGCTTCACACCTCCTCCAGGATGGAAGTCCCAACACTTCTTCCAGCCTTTGGATTGATCCATCTGAGAATTTCGAGAGATTTAGGGATAACAATGTGGTTGCAAATCAGGCTTATGAGGTGTCAGAACTAGAATACAAGGGCTATGATGCATCATATGGGCCTTCTCAATTGTTCTAGCAGTTAAAAATTATCCCACACATGAAATATTTCCTGAAGCAAAGTTGGTATAATTCTGAAACCAAGAAATTGGAAGATAGTTCTTTGCCTCTCGAATGGTAACTTCTTGCATATGACCATAGCCATACAAACGTAGATAAATGCTCTAGGGGAAGTCACGATGATACTTCTTCAAATACTTAGCCAAATCGGGGAGAATGCTGTCGTAGACGGTATAGTAATCATGGCCAATGATCCTCATCATATCATCAAGTCAATTGCTTGCCAGTTCATCAGTCGTTCCGATTCTCTTGGGAGCCATTGAATCTGCAAAAAAGTTGAATTAATTAACTCTTAAATGGATTTATTTTTCATAAAATTTGTGAGGAAATTTGAAAAAAATGGAAAAGGCATTAAGGCGCACAAGTATAATTCTGTCACGCAAGTATTATGTGTCGCGCATGTTTTTGGTCTGCAGGTGTCACCGTGCAAGTCCAAATACCTTGATAGCAGCACGATAGAGCAGAAACAGTGGAAAAAATTAACTTGCACGGTGAAGGTAAATTGCGCGGTGAGATCTCGAAAATTCGAAATTCGGTACCTTTGCGTGAGAATGACCACGTATTTATAGGCCAGGCCGCACCCTTGCGTGCCGATGCTTGTGTTGTTCAAACACTTGCACGCCACCCTCTGCACGCTCAACACTTGCGTGCCGCCTTTCCTTTGGTTTTATTCTTTTCCTCAGAGTCACATCCTCATTTCTTACGGATCCAACTCTGAGGGGGGACTTTTGTTGATGCTCCTTTCCTTCACAGAGTCTAAATGAATGGAAAGGGAAATGCCTTAGCATAAAGTTATTCAACCTTTGAAGATTTATTTAATTTCATTATTTCCTTAGAATACATTTTTTCCTTCATTTTCCTCTCTTTATATACTCGAGAGAAAAAAATAATACTTATAATAAAAATCATCATTCGTTATGTCTTCAGTTGAAAACACATTTTCTTACAAAACTATGATTTCAAAAATGTTTTCAAAAAAATTATTAACATTATACAATTGATATATTACTGACATTTTTAATCATTATTTAGTTTTTAAAAAATTTATGTAATCTTCATATCATTTTCCATACTATGTAGGTTTCGATTTTACCGAACATGTGAAATGAATCATTATTTTAAAGTGTAAGACATGAACAAAATTTCCCACCATCATAACCATTATTTTCTTTAAATCTTGCATTATTATTTTTAAATTCCATTTGAAAATAAAATTATTTTAAAAAAATATAAATGTTTAAAAAAATCAAAGAGGAAAGAATATTTTCCTCAAGAAATGTTTTAAATGATTTTTTAATATTCCATTATAATTTTTAAATGTTAATTTCAATGAAAAGGATTTACAAAATGTTTTTTAATTTTTAGTTTTAAAAAGTGATTTAAAAGGAAATTTTATTTTTTCCATGAAATATTTGAATTTCTCATCAAAAATAATTTCCCATATAAGATGAAATCCTTTGATGTTACCTTGGCTTAAATGTGGATATGATCTAAGGAATCTATTATTATTCTTTATCTGAATGGTTTTTGTTTAATATGGTATGATGTTTATGAATCCTTTTTCTCTTCCACGGGTTACACCATATGAAAATTATTTTGAAACCCAATTCTTTTCACATATTGTGCTATGATGAAAAAATCAAATTATATTGAAACATGTCACTTTTCCCAAGGTTATGATATTATGAAATGTTTATGAAACTGATTTCATTTTATGGGTTATGATATAATGAATGTTTTAAAATATTATGGAACACATACTTATGGTTTTCATTATTTGATTGTCGGTACCTATATCACCCTCCAATGCATTGGTTAAAAATTTATATCTCATGATATATATGGGACATGAACTAGGAGTGAACCTTATTTATTATGGGACTTTTTCTACTATGATGGTATTGGGAGTGAACCTTTATTCTTATGATGGTTTGGGGAGTGAAACCATTCAACTATGATATCCTAGGCATTGATCCTTCAATACCATGGAAATAATTTTCTCTGCTTATGTGTGTGCCCAAATTCTATGTCATATGATCATGTTATCTCTCATGGCACATAAACTTTAATTTCTTTATGATCCATGTCTTATAAACTTCCAATCCTTATGTCATGAATTAAGAATATAAACTATTTATTTAGAAGTGTTTTTATTTGGATATGTTTGTGAATAGTACTAAAGGGGAATATCTTTTTTGAGAAATGTTGAAGATATTTTATGAAATTATAAGATTTCATACTTAGTCACCAAAGGAACTTTACCTTTACAGTCCTTAGGCATGTGTTTGTGTAATGTAATTAATATTAATCTAAAAATATATAATTTCTATGTAGGAAAATCTTGGGTTATAATATTCCAAACATATTTGGAACATGTTTCAAGTATTTTACCATAGCTTTTTACATTTTAATATTATCATTTTTACCATCCTGACTAGTTTTTTAATATGTAATTTAACATTTATTTAAAGATATAAGAAACCCATATTACCAAATTTTTATGTTTTGAACACAAATTTAATCTTTATTTATTATTATTCAATTCAGAAATATTTTAAAATCATCTTTTATTTTTAAATATATATTATTTTAAAATAATTCTGTACAAAAATGAATTTTAACCATTACATTTTTTAATCTTATGTAATATTAATTACCAATTAAATGAGTCAAATTACAGTTACATATAGGTTTAAATATATTATTGGATTATTTATTTAAATTACTTAAATTTAATTTATTATTTTTAAAATTAAATTATATTAATAAAACAATTCATTTTAAAAAATTGTGTCATCATTATTATATTAATTAAATTTATTATTATTTATATTTCGTTAAGGTATAAAATTGAAATATAACTTGATAAATAATATTAGAACATTGAACTAAAATAAGAAATAATTTTTTATATTTAATTTCCTTAATTTAAAATGTATACTTCATAATATAAATATGTAATAATAGTTTTTAGTGTGAAATATTACATTAGTTTAATAAATGATAAACCTGTGTTTTATAAATTGAAAATAGAATTTTTAAAATTATTATATTACTTATTAAATATTTTTTTTATATCAAATCAATTACTTAAACTATAAATCTATTTTTGTAATATAAAAGTTATAATTTTTAGGAAATTTATTAATTTTTACTATACACATAAAATGTAATATTTTAAAAAAATATCCAAAAAATACTAAGAAACGTTGGTAAAAATTAATTAAAAATTTATGTTTGTTTTATTAAATTAAAATTTTTAAAATAATAATAAGATATAATGAAAATATTTTTCTATTCAAATATAACATTTTAAATATTAACTATTATTATTATTATTTAATACCATTTACGAACTAAATTGGTGTTAACCATTTATTAATATAAACCATAATTTATCATATTTAATAATATGTTTCTTTAAATACCAAATCATGTCACATAAAATGGCATATTATAGGGAAAACACTTTTCTATATAATAAATGAACTTATTTGTCACTGTAAATAAACTAATTGAATTCCATTCATATTAAAATTAGACATTTAATTTCTATAAATATTTCATAATTTTGTTTCTATTATTCATTCCTTATAATTCAACAGTTTTGTTTTTAACTTTTATACAAAAACGTGTATATGTTATCAAAATATACATCTATTTTGTTTAGGTTTGGAGTTCTATGTGGTGTCAGATATTGAACATATTAAATTATTTAATATATAACATTTATTAAAATATATGGTCGTTAAATTCTCCACTACTTAAATAAATTTTATAATTGAAATTTTTATTATCCCTTACTATTAAAACAGATTGATGGTATCTAGTGCATAGACTCGACTTGTGATATAATTTCTGAAGTATAATAAGAAAGCAATAGAAATATATCATTTCCCTAAAGAATATATCAATCCTAATATTGTATGTTTCTCTAATAATTTAAACTACACATCCCTCATGATTAGTTATCATATCTCATGTAATGTATTTTTTAAACGTAGAGGTCTCATTGTTATCATTTTACTAAAAGATGACCATAAGTTGGTTTAAAATATGAAATTTGATTTCCCTTTTTTATTATTATGGATTCTATGCGGTGATAACCAATACATATCCAAAATTTCATTCAATTCATCCAAAGGGTGGATAATAAATCTTTGTCGAAGAATATTCTATAATCCTAAAATTTTGATATAATAATAAAATAAGATAATATCAAATTGTTAGGGTGTGTATTTTATGCTATTATAAAACATCATAGGAAAACTTGGGTGGCTAGAAATAGATTTCAATTTGATATCCACAAATTTAGAGTGGTGGGTGAGTCTACATTTTACCCATATATTTTAGGACCTACTCTCTACAATAAGTATTATTAGAACCGTGTGTGTAGCGAAAGCCCCAAATAGGTGGGTTTTTTTAAAATTTCCACTAATGATCGACATAAACTTGTTGACGTCGGTGAAGAGAAGCCCGGTTAAATCCGAGGATCTCGCGTGAAGAGTTTTAAGCAAAACATTAAATCGTAAAATACCTAGTTTAAATCTGAAGCCATGCATGATGTCTGCTCATCATTGGAGATCACTGCTTGAAAAATCCGAAGTCAAATTCCTCTAGATCATCCAAACATGCTTCAAGGAATCTGCGAGAGTGCCATTCATCATAATCCGGGTGCTAGCGTGGATTTTTGACGATGCCTTCGATGCTCCAACGACCACCGCATCGCATCGCTAGTGATTCCTGAGAGAGAGCTCCATCCAAGCTCCTTGGATCCAGAGAATCTCTCTCTAGATCATGGGAGAGAGAAGAGGAGAGAGAAACCCCATGAATAGTATTTGGAAAAATCCCATCCTCTTCTATTTATAGTGCTTAATTAAATACCCAGTATCACCTCGCTGGCCCCGAATACTTAACACACTATCAACGACAATTTACGACTACTTTTCTGAGTCATAAATATTATTATCACATACTTGTAATATATTAAAATATATTACATGATAATAATTAAGTCATTATCTTGACTTGTCACTCCCATAAATATTAATTGAACCTTGAATAATTTAATATTCGTCAATTAATATTTTTCATGTATTTACTAAAACTCATAAATACATTTAATAAATAAATTCAATAATCATTATTCTAAACTCGAATAATACGAATTTATTTATTGCATTGGTAATCGTTTAACTTTGGACAAATCTCAGACCCCTGTGGCGGGGCCCACCATGTCCAAAACTCCTATTCAACTGATAGGGTAGATTCTTAAATATTATATTGTGTGTGACCCTCTAGGCCCTTATTTCGACAGTCGTGAATAGTATTCACAGACCAAGAGTGGGATCTAGCAACCCATCACGGCCCCTGAAGAAATAAGGATTATCACAATAGCAGCAACAAAACTACGAACACACACTGTGTAATATAATCTCTTTGTCCGTAATATCTCATAAAGCAAGACGCACTCACATGTCATCTCCCTTTTCTTTCTTTATAATTTTTTTATTGAACTGGATGGATTTACCCCTGATAGTCATGGCCATGGTCTTATAAAGGTACTTCCATCCATATCAACATGGCCAGAGATATATTACTTCCATAACCCAGAAGCAACAAATCCTTTCTTGACCATTCAACCAATGCCATGCCACCAACGATGTACCTGACAAAAACTACCTCGCCACAACTTCATGGCCATGGTTTTCGTTTTGTATCAAAGTATGCAATCAAATGACATACATTGGTAATGATATCAAGTCAGGAGACCATTACAAATGATCATAGATAGGAACGTCCAATGACACCAAAAACATGTGGAGTTCCTATTGGTGGGTCAGTCCTCATGATCTCACTACTAGAGATCACCAAGCACGAACTTCATGAGAAGAAGTATCAAAGCTTATCAGCCCCCAGCACATGATGGTCAGACATCTACTATGTCCAATTAGTAAGATGTATCTAGACCATAGAACATATATTTAAAATTTAATTTCATAGTATCTAGAGGTTCTCATTATATCCTGGGAACTGTTATAACCTTTTGATACAACAATTAATCTTTGGACATTACCATTTCAATAGTGGACGCAGAAAAGTCTACACTATAATGGTAAGATGACATCATGCATAGTTAACTCTATTCAATATATGGTAATCAAAAGCACATAATAGTTGGGTCTAGGTCACCCACTATTTCAACACTCCCACTTACACTAGAGACAACTAACTAACCAGACTTGTTAGCTACTCAGATGATAATAATCATGTTTCTACTGAGTAAAGGCCTTAGATACTGGGTCCGCCACAGCTCCTCTGTGTGGCTATTCTGATATAGCGTCCTCATCTCTTTGATTAAAACTTCTCAAGAGATGGTATCCTGAGTATATCTCTTTTTTCCACTGTCATAACATGACATCTTGGCTAGTAAGAATATCATAATTTAGATTATGATAATACTTTTATCACCAGGTGCGATTCCAAGAACTAGAACAAATTGTTGCATATCTGCTTCTTAGCTGCCTTAGAAGCTGCAACCTACTCGGTCTTGTAGGTATGGACACCATTGGATGATATGAGCTTGACTAGCTCATTGCCTTTAGCCTAACTTCAATACTAGATCACATTGATCTATGGAAGACTAGTTCATATCCCCAAAAACTAGAATCCTTTCTTCTCCACTTACCAGGTACATATATTTTGTACTTGCCGAAGTAAAATTATATTGTTCTGACTGCATCCCTTGTAGTGCTCTTAGATATAACTGATATTTAATTATTATAAAATATACCTTGTTAATATTGGTTCTTGTAAATATCATGGCATATGTGATTGTTCCATGGCTCCGACGTATGGATTTCAAATCACTGCATTTATCTCTTCCCATGTCATGGACATGTCAACATGGAGAGACTATGCCCTATGACAAAGGCAGCAATTCATCTCTTGAATTGTTCCAACATGTATTTTTCAATACAATGTCACTATATTTAGTATTGACTAGGACCAAGCAACCTATAGATATACCTTAGTATATCCTATTCCCTAGAACTTAGGTTGCTAATTTTAGTCAATCATTAGAGAGTAAATTTCATTTTCGTCTTAACTAACTATCAGACCAATGTCTGTTTTCCATATGTTACCGAACCTATTTTTTTTACAAACCATTTATTCTCCCACTAACCTTACGTAGACACATGGCAAACATTTTTTAAAATGTATTTTCTATGATCATGTTACTTACATTAATCCTAAACCAGATTTTAATAACTTTCAACCTTTATTGGCATTCTATGATGTGACCATCCCTTTGTGGTTGCATCATATAGACACCATCCATGATTGGGTGTCATGACATCCAATTCTAAATAAATTGATCATAGATATTTTCTATGATAAGTAAAATTCTAATGGATTTAGGCATAACAACTTGGTGAAACCAATCGATCCTTATTGGTACTAAGCTCGTCCATCCATGTATCAACTAACATGAATACCCACCGCCGTATTCAAAATAATATCCCTATTTTTACTTTGATACATGGAATCCATTAATTAAACTTTAGTTGGTCTTATAATTTTTATCTAATTTCTATACACTCCTTACTTGTAGGAAATTTTATTCACATTCAATAATAGATCACTGACCGCAGTGAATATAAAAACCATACCCATGGTTTTATCCTTCCTACACAGTATGTGTCTCTGGAACATACTTTGTTCCACATGTGATTGTGGAACTAGTTACTATGCCAACGATTTTGTGCATCTTGAGCATTGACTAAACACAAGTAAATATAGCTCCAATTATCTCTATTAGATATGTGCACCCTTATATAGATATGTAGTCCATTACTTGACTAAAACTTTTCTATCTTAGGGATTTATGTAATATCCTAAGAAATCGTTAGGATAAGTACCTTAGATGTAAAATGTGATTATATTGATGCAAGTTTGTTTGTATCCAAACAAACCATTTGAATCCAAACACATGACCTTATAGAATAATGGATTTATATCATACTATTACTCATATGATATCCATTTGTCATTATATTTGGAATATGGTTGTGGGATATCATTGTTATTTGCAAAGCATTTCATGAAATACAATGGAAGTTTCTGCTAGTTTCAACATTGATATTACTTACATCAATATTTTGATGTATAACATAAGCATTTAGGAATTGTTCCATGCTACATGTTTATTGATCAATGTTGATATGTAAGACTTTATAATCAATCTTATTCATTAACATCAATGTTGTGATGTCGATAAGGTAATGTGTGTTTAGGAATTACTTCACACTACATTATCATGATTGATGAAGGATTGTTTGAGATATTCTTCAGTATCCCAACCCGAAGAAACTCATATCTCCTGACCATTCAAATAGTTCACTTTGATATTCCTTAATTACTTAAAAGAATATTATGAAGTATATATACCTCTAGCTTATACTTGGAATAGTTCACACTTCCGTGTTGAACTATTTCCAAAAGCTTTGGGACGTACCTTTATTTATAAAGGCTCCTTTGTCCAAACTAAAGACATCGATAATACCATAAGTATTTAGCTTTTCTGAGCCTAAATACCATACTTGGTATATTCCTGATTTCCATTTTTATTATTACTTGAAAAATAATTATCCTTTCACAACTGGGTAAAAGTATTACATTTATATTCATCACTAATTGCCTATGATTCATGTATCACTGAACTATTGAATGAGTTTACCAAAAACAACATTCATTCCAGAAACTGAAAGAACGCCTCCTTGCATCCAAGGATACATGAGATTAATGTTTGTGGTTATACTCAACAATAGTTCAACATGAATCTTTTACTTGGAAATTAAAGAAGTCATGTACTTCTCACCACTGGACTAGGTATCACCCTTTCACAGCCACTTGGAGAATACACCTGACTTCTAGTAAGGTTTCTATACTAACTTGTTTATCATATTAAAATACACATATGTTAACAACATATTGTATTTAACACCCAAGTAGTAAAAGAGAAACATTGCAATAATGAATATGCCTAATCTAGAAGTGGCAACTTACTCTTTTAAATCAGGTTATTGCTTTTAAAATTCCATAGTATTATTTTATAATATGAAAAGAAAATAACATTTGTTAATACCTTATTAATTGAAGGAAGTCACGAATGTGTCATTGGCATTAAATTCCTTTGAACTCTTCATATTTTCTTTCAATTTATCCTCCATAAGAATTTAAGCTTAATTGTCTTTTAATATTATTCACTTGGTGAACCTTACCTAGATATGTAATGAAGCGTTTACTAAATACTTGTTCATTTTGTAACTTAAAATGAGACTTAATTAATGTGGTGAAAATGATATTTAAAGATCATGACCAATATTTATATTTACACATGCAGGTGTAAACTTCGCCTTATTAATATCATTGCCTCTCTTTCTCCTTACACACTTCTTGGAGATGGGACTTTATGCTATATCATCTATGTCCTGGTGTAGCAACCGCAACTGACATTGGACGTTGATGAATGAATGATGACATAACTATCATATGCTTTGTACATTAGTCTCCGGTAAGAATTTTCCACCCTCGCTTCTTGAAGTAGTTTAACAGTGTTGGGGACACTGACACCCTGAGTTTCTTATATCATAGTGTTATGCGCACACGCATGTACTATTCATGGATACTCGTGTCAGTGTGAAAATTTACGTTTTACATTATAATATTATAGTTTTAATCTTGTGGTATAACTTTCCATTTTTCTACAAAAATTAATTTTAGAAGATGAGTGTCTTTTATCTGGATTACCGGTTTTGACATATTGATTAATTAATTAAATCATTTAATGTCTCCCACTATTTTATCGGATTCTAAGAACCCTCTGTGCTATAATCGGAAGGCTCTGTCGTTTGAGTATTCTAGTGGCAAGGATCTCGGAACCACCCCTCATAGTCTACAATCTAAGGCTACGCCACTACTTTGAGGGTTCTAGGTAGGCTTTTGGCTAGCCGACCGCTTTAACTTGCGGTTCCTTGATCTGTTGAGTGAAGTCCCAACTTCTTAAAATAAAAATTTAATTTACTCAATGCTTGCCTCTAAAATGATAGAAAGTTAAATATGGATAATACATAATAGCACTTTAGTTAATTTGACTCATCATTCTTATAAGGACTCCCCAGTAGTAAGAGGCACCCTTAGATAAGGCATGATCAGCACCTCAAACAGCTGGATTTGTCCAAATTTGAATGACGGAAGGCTGTTTAGACTTAATATATCTTTGCGGGTTTTATTATTTTTAGTGTGACGAAAGAAATCATTTTCTATTTTTATAAGCACATACTATGTGATCGCACTCACAATAGACCATGCAAGAAATAGAAATTTCATCATGTCACATGTTTATTTTATCTTGAATGCTTGTTTATTATTATATTATGTGATCATGCAATAAATTACACATGTAGAAAAATAATAAACCATGAAGAAATAAAATGAACACTTGATCATGATCCGGTACTATTGGTTGATCCGTTGAGTGAATAACGGACCAACCTAAAACCCTAGAGTTAAGTACCTTTAGTCGCGTGGATTGCAACTTGAATAGCAATGTCTGCTCATCCAATGCATCCAACTCTTGTTTGGTGTATCGTCGTCACTTGGCGTGAAGTACGTCTTTTGTCCTCACGTCATTATACAATAGTACTAGCACGCAGGCGAGGGGGTCTCGAGGAAAAAATGTACAACTCTGAGAATGGGCGTGTGGGCCCTTATACATATAAAAACTCTGAGATGACACGTAGATCTCCTTTTTATTTAATTAAACTAATTATTACAAAAACATTGCAATAAATAATTAATTAATTAAATAATTAGGAAAATGCACCAAACATGCTTGGTCGGTCTCAGCTCATGATTAAACATATACGCATTAAGCTCGCGTATATTCAATAAATGCAGAATAAAAATTAATCTTGCATTAAAATTAAACTTGAGGGCATTTTAATTGAATTAAAAATTTCACTCTAATTTTTAAACCAATATTTATGTCGTTCGGTCCCAATTAATTAGTTGATTTAATTAATCTCCCAATTAATTAATTACGCCGCATAAAATTTTAATAACCAAAAATTAATATTTAATTAATTTAATTATCAACTATTACTAAATTAATTATTTTAATTAATTTTTGATTAAATGAATTCACCCAGGCCCATTAAACTTCAGACAGGGCCTGTGTGGGTTGGGGTGAACCTGCACAGGCCCAGTCCGGGCTATTACGACCCTATGCAGGGTCATTATGCGCTGGGCCGACCCACCCAAACTTATTATGGGGCAGAATAAATTACCTTCCCGCTAGGAGAACCGGGCGGCGGCCAGGACGAGGCAGGTCTATGGCGAAGCGAGCTGGTTGGCTGTGCGGGGTCCAGGGGAGCAGGAGGTCGGCGCGCTGGGTGGCGGGGAGGCACTGGGATGGCCACGGTTTCTAGTTGTCATGGTCTAGGACTCTCCGGCCAGGTGTGGTGCCCCTCTGCTGCGGATCATGGAGGAAGACCAGCGGGGGAGCCTGGTGTTGCGGGAGGTGGAAGCAGGGGAGTGCCACGACGCTACTGGCAGCCTGCTCTGTAGGAGGGAGATGACCCGGCAGGGGGGCCTGGCTGCACTATAGTGTGATAGGAAGAGGGTGTCGTGCTATCTCTGTGGGGAAGGAGGTGGATTACTCCAGGGTAGTTGCGCGTGCTGCATTGCATGGTGGGAAGAGGGCCTCCGTGAGGGGCAAGGTAGGCGACCAGGTGGTCTGGCGGCCCCGGCTGGCTGAAGGGCGATGTCTGTGCTGCTACCTGGAATTGTGTGTCGCATGACGTAGGGAGGGACCATCCATAGGAGACTCCCGAGGGAGAGAACATGCCGAGCACTATTTCTACGGGCAAGGAAGCAGTCGGCCTTCTGGCCGTCGCGCATGGGAGATGGGGGTCACTATGCGACGAAGGAAGATATGGTCGGGCTGTGTGCTACAGTGCACCAGGGGGAGGTGGTGGTTTGTAAGTCCACCCAAACACTGTTTTTTTAATAAGACCTAAAAGAAGTCTTCCTCCCCTTTTATTTATTTTGATGACTTGAACCACAAATTTGAGTCATCTCCTTTTATTTATTTTGAATTTTCCTAACCGTATATAGGTTTAGAAAAACAATAATAATATTATAATATTATAATATTATTATGAAAAATTTATTATAATAATACTAAATTATTATTATAATAGAAATATTATTATTAAAATGAAATTATTATAATTATTATTATTATGAATTCTCAACGGATGAAATTGTGGTTCATATATCTAAAACATCATATGTATTTACCAATTTTAAATCTGAATTAAAACTTTAGATGAATGCAGAATGGTCATCTGAAGTCAGATTAACATGTGGTTTGCGGCATTGGGACCGTATCGACACCCTTTTAAAGAATTAATGAAAATTTAATTTTTCTAGGCTTAAAAACAACACGCATCCCTCGGATACCACTTGTTGGAACTGGACATGCAGCAGAAGCCCCAAATAGGTGGGATTTTTAAAAATTCCCATTCACGATCGATGTAAACTTTTCGATGTTGGTGAAGAGCAGCCCGATTAAATCCAAGGATCTCGCGTGAAGAGTTTTAAGCACAAAATTAAATCGTAAAATACCTGGTTTAAATCCGAAGCCACGGACGACGTCTGCTTGTCGTTGGTGATCACTGCTCGAAGAATCCGAAGTCGAATTCCTCTATATCTTCCACACACGCTTCAGGGAATCAATGGGAGTGTTGTTCGTCGTAATCCGGGTGCTACCGCATATTTGTGACGATTCCTGCGATGCTCCAATGACCACCACATCGCATCACTAGCGATTCCCGAGAGAGAGCTCCATCTGATCTCCCTGGATCCAGAGAATCTCACTCTAGATCATGGGAGAGAGAAGAGGAGAGAGAATTCCCATGAATAGTGTTTGGAAAAATCACGTCCTCTTATATTTATGGTACTTAATTAAATACTTGGTATCGCCTTGTCGGTCCCGAGTACTTAACGCACTATCAACAATATTTTACGACAACTTTTCTGAGTCATAAATATTATTATCACTTACTTGTAATATATTAAAATATATTACATGATAATAATTAAGTCATTATCTCTACTTGTCACTCCCATAAATATTAATTGAACCTTGAATAATATAATATTCCTCAAATAATATTTTTCATGTATTTACTCAAACTCATAAATAAATTTAATAAATAAATTCAATACTAATTATTCTAAACATAAATAATATGAATTTCTTTATTACATTGGTGATCGTTTAACTTTGGAGAAATCTAGGACCCCTGTGGCGGGGCCCACCATGTCCAAAACTCCTATTCAACTGAATAGGGAAGATTTCTGAATACGCTATTGTGTGTGACCCTCTATGCCCTTATTTCGACAGCCATGAATTGTATTCACAGACCAAGAGCATGTCCTAGCAGCCCATCATGGCCCCCTGAAGAAATAAGGATTTTCATAGTAGCGACAACCAACCTAAGAACACTCATTGTGTAATATAATCTCTTTGTCTGTAATATCTCATAAAGAAGGATGCACTCACGTGTCATTGCCCTTTTCTTGCTTTATAGTTTGTTGATTTAACTGGATGGATTTACCCTTGACTGTCATGGGCATGGTCTTATAAAGGTACTTCCATCCATATCAACATGACCTAAGATATATTACATCCATAAACCGGAAGTGAAAAATCATTTCTTGACCATTCCACCAATGTCATGCCACCAATGACGCACCCGACACAAACTACCTCTCCACGACTTCATCACCATGGTTTTCGTGTTGCATCAAAGTACGCAATCAAATGACATACATTGGTAATGATCTCAAGACAGGAGACCATTATAGATGATCGTAGATAGGAACGTCCAATGACACCCAAAACATGTGGAGTTCCTATTGTCGGGTCAGTCCTCATGATCTCACTACTAGATATCACCAAGTGAAAACTTCATGAGAATAAGTCTCAATGCTTATGAGCCCCCAGCACTTGATGGTTAGACATCTACTATGTACAATTAGGAAGATGTATCTAGACCATAGAACATATATTTAAAATTTAATGTTATAGTATCTAGAGGTTCTCATTATACTCTAGGAACTGCTATAACCTTTCGATATGACAATTAATCTTTGGACATTACCATTTCAATAGTGGACGCAGAAAAGTCTACACTATAATGGTAAGATGACATCATGCATAGTTAACTCTATAAACGATATGGTAATCAAAAGAACATGATAGTTGGGTCTAGGGAACCCACTATTTCAACAAGTATGTCATAGGTTTTCCCATGTATCCATTGTTTAGGAGGTTTTTATTGTTTGTCATCCTCAAAGTTGTTCAGTTAGAGCATCATTTTGTAGAATGCTGAAACACCAAACATTTGAGGCATTAGAAATTATTCACCATTATTTCATTGATTATATTCTTCATAAAATTATAAAACTTATGATATCTATGGAAAATACTTCAATACATAAAAAACCTCATTATTCCTCTAATACAGTCTCTTGGGTGATTCTCCCCACATGTTTGACATGTCTTGAGTTGAATATTTCTTCAATGAAACACTATCATTATCTTCTTTGGTGAATTTTGATGTTTTCAAAGACTTTTATTATTAATATATACTTTATATAGTTTGGTGAGCATTACCACTAGGTTTTCAACAACAAATATTTTTCCACTGGATTTATCATAAGGAAAATTACTATATTTTCAATCACATCCAATATTAGAATGGTTTACCATCTCTCCATACCTTTTTAAAACTAAATGTTTTAATAATGAGTGATCAATATTTTAATCATAAGTAAATTAGGAAAAAATAATCCTTGAAATTTTTAATACTTTGAAACCATCACAATATCTTTTAATTTATCCAAAATAACTCTTGGATAAATATTTTTTCATTAGGTTAGGTTCTCTCATACATAATATTATGATTCCTTACCTTAATAAATTCATCTTAGTGGATTTTAAATAGATTGTGATTAACCAAATCATATTCCTTGGGAGATAAAAAACATGTGTACAGTTAGGTTTATTTTTTGTTCCCCGTGTGGTGATTGATTTAAAACCTAACATTCCTTTTTCAGGGTTATTAGACCTAGTTACCACAATGACAGAGCATATATAATCTTTTAGTATGAAAATAGAGATAATATTCCTAAAAGAACCATACAATAAATACAAGACATCATAACTTTATCCTATTCTTAAACTAATCCCATATACTTATCCTAAGGGATTTCACTAAATTTATCTTATATTATTCCTGAAAAATAGCTAAACTAAAATTAAAAAATAACTAAAACCAACTATGATACCAACAATAGAGATCAAAGATAATCATATATATATATATATTAAATCATTTCCATAATCTAAATGTTACATTTCATAAAAAATCAGACAAATACCATGAATGGAAGGTTTAGTGTATTTTGGGATCCACTACATATGCAACTCATTTTTCAATACTTATGAATATTTATCGACATTAAAACTTCACTAGAACCACTTTGATTCATCTCCATGGTTATACTCATATTTACATGATGGCGAAAGAAAACATGAGAAATGAGTGTGCCTAAATTCCCAGTAAGGGATGACTTGTCAACATTTCATCAAGGGACAAATGATAATACTATGAAGAAACAAGAGCATATGAGGCATTTATTTTTAAAAAATAATATGGAATAATATGAGCTGTCCATAAATAATGATATAAGTATATCTAATCTTAAATGAAAACAGATATACCATGGAAAAATTGTTCAGAATCATGAGACATTAAACATGAGTCAAGGATGATTTTCATAGGTATATATAAATATGGTATTTCATTGAATCATTATATAAATATGAATTATGGAACAATAATATGAATAGAGAAACTTATAAATAAATCTTCAAACATCACATTTACACAACAACATTTGATCTATTGGTTGGAGTGAGTAATTAGAGAGGGGGAGTAAATTCATTTCCCAATACTATTTATGTTTAAAAAAACTAAATCCCTATTTATTAAAAACACCTAGTGTCACGACCCATCCCCCGGGGCTCGTGTCGTGACTACCACAAGCCTTCCTTCCATAGGCCAGGGGGTGGACACTTTCATTGGAAAGGCGTATCTCCAAAATGGGAAGGAATTGCCTTTAAACATGTACAAACTCATAGCCAAGAATGCTACATGATACTACCACAAAGAAAAACTGTATTATAAAAAGTGTGTACTGAAAGTAAGGGGCTAGAATACAAGCCCAACTGAAAGATACAACTACAATAGAAAAACAGAAATAGCTTTTGTGACCGTCCACCAAGGATCCTACCTAAAGGGTAGGTACATCTCATCTCCATAGCTCTGTACTCCATCTAGTCTCGTCCGTGTACAGCTTGGTCCTAGATCCCACAAGTCTCAGCCAATCTACTCATCGTCTGCACAAGACACAATGATGTGCAGGTGAAACCCATGGAGGGGTGAGTATAACAATACCCAATAGGGATCCCAAGACCCCAAAAGTTCTCTCATAATTCCTCAAAGGAAAACCACAAAGAATTATTTCAATCACAAAGTACAAAGAAAAAGACACATCTCAAACCAAATATACTCATTTCATCTACAAATAAATATAAATCCCCGAGCTCAATCCATTTCTATGAGTTTCAAAGAAGGCTCAAAGCATAACTCAAGGATCAGGAGTGCACCCTCCATGAACTGGCCATCTATGATAGCACCCGTGTGAGATATGTAATCCATGAGGTAAAACTCAACCATTCCTAATGTACCGTCTGAAAGGACATGCTCTATTGGGAACTTTCTACTAGAACTGCCTCTAGTTCCTGGTACTAGAGGTCTCATAGTCACATTATTGGGTCTGAGGAAAGACCAAGGGAAACCAAGTGAAGAATCCCACTCCTCGACACTATTTCCTATAGTCGAGGGAGCTCCAACTCCCTACAAAGACCTGATCCCCGTCACTACTAGGATATGGGGGAGTACTACTCCATATGTGGGGACCTGCACCCTACCCGGTAAAGGAGTTCAACTCTGGTAGCTTGTTTGTTGTGGGGTACCCACACCCTAGTATGTCAGGGGAGTACCAACCCCAAGCTAAAGGACCCGCACCCGAGCATGGTAGGGGAGTGTCGACTCTATATGTGGGGACCCACACCCTACCTGGTAGGGGAGTACAACTCTAGTAGTTTGTTCATTTTGGGGGACCCAAACCCTAGTATGTTAGGGGAGTACTGATCCCAGGCTATAGGACTTGCACCCTAGCATGGAAAGGGAGTACCTGACTCTTCTGTAGCACTACATAAGGATGAACTGCACCCTGGGTTGTAAAGGGAGTACCTACTCCTAACATAGAGGACCTGCACCCTACCTGGTAGGGGAGTACCTGACTCTATGTGGGTCATGTATAGAGGACCTGCACCCTAGTCCAATAGGGTAGTACTGACTCCAAATATTGAAAAACCAATAAGAGGGAAACGAACCCGCACTCATGACATGGGGAGTCTCGCCTCTACGGGAGTAGAGGAGTAAGGAATACCCGCACTTTGAGTCATCAAGGTAAGAAAATTAATAATATTTCTTAAGTAAAATTCACCACGTTGAAATATAATTGTTAAAAATTAATGTTTTCAAATTATTAATAATAAAAACTTATTTTAATTATTATTGTATTTTTTATCTTTGTGATTTTTTTGAGTGTATACATTTAATTATTTATCTATATACTTATCCAATTATATAAAAAAAGATATATTTTAAAAATTATTTATTCATTTATATAAATAATAATACTTTTCATTATAATTGATTATCAATTTTTTTATAAAACCAATACAATATATATATCTATAATTAGTAATAAAATATACCTCTTTATTAACAATTTTAAATCTATTTAGAGATAATTATTAAATTTCTTAATTTTAATTCCATTGTTTTATAATTAATAATCTCTTTTTAAAAACACTTATACATTTATATTTTTAATTTAGTTGATAAAAAATATTATATTAATCCATATAAAATTTATATATATATTCATGTGGTGAGTAATATCTTGGAGAATGGTATGGAATGTTTGAATTTTCCTGATCTCATGAGGCATCTGTATACTATCTAGGGATTTGATGACTCAATGATGACTGGCATAGGTTGTGACTTATATCACATTATGCTCCCATGTAATGATTTTAGGTGGAAAACTAAGGTCTGGTCTTATTGTGTCTTAATCCAGGTACCTCTCATATTCATGAATTGGATTCATATTTTAATCTCATAGATTCCAGAAACACCTGATCCCAAATTTGGATTAAGGTGTTTGGTTGGAATTAGATATATTGATATCCAAACATATTGTGGGATGTTTCATCCCTGATTGGGGTACTAATTAAATATGATAAGGAAATTGAAAGGGATATATATAATCATTTTTCTCATATTCCTATCAAGGTAGAACTTTTTTTAACCTTGATTGATCATGTCATTATTCCACAACTAATGAAAAAATTTCACATAGAAATCAAAATAAAATAATGAAAATTTAATTTTTTGGCTATAAGCTTAATATCTATCATCCTGACCTAGGGTCCACTGAAACAGTGTCCAATACCAGTCAGTCTCATGGCCTCAAGTGCACCTCTTTGTATTTAATAGGTATCAAATTGGTAGTGAGATTCAAATAGTTGAATAGTGTGGAGACTATACCCTCATGATTAGAGTAGCACAATGGTATTATATTCTTACGCTAATAGAATATGTAGATAAATAACAGAGCAAAGGAAGATAATAATAAAAAAATGAACAAATTGACCAACTCTACAAATACATCCATGTATTCATATCAATGTGAGGATACAATATGTAATGTAGAGAAATTGTTACATTAAATATAATACATCACAAGAAATAAGAAAATAAAAAAATTCTCAAGGGTGTATCCATGAGCATCCTTAGCATTGGATAAGTCATGTTCTTGTAACTCCTCATTACAAGCATACAAAAAAACATGAAGAAATGAACGTGAACTAGAAATCTGGAGGTCATTTTAGTTACCCCAATGAAATGGTGGCCCAAACATGGTGTGAGACACTTAGTAAGCCAAAACCAGTAGCGTATAAAGAATAATCTAGTCTGTGAATATAAAATTAAGTAGTGTGTAGATATTATAAATAAAGTGGTGAATAAATAAATAAATGTAAATAAGTCAGATCAGGTTCCTCAAGGACACCTCGTGAACTAAACCTTCTTCGGCCTAAACCAGAATGTCTCTAAACAGACCCTCGTCTATGTGTGTGTGTGTGTATATATATATATAATAAAATGTGTAAATAGATATAATTAGGGAAATACATTCACTAGAATGAACCCAGGGAAGCCACAAAATGTAAGAAAAAATTATAACATTATCCAAAGATGCATGGCTATAAGCCATTTAATCCATAAAATAGGGTCTTAAAACCCTGATATACTAATATAGTCATCAGATATATATGTATATATTTCCACTAGATATTACGAGACCTAAGGTACATAGCACATCCTTCCATGAATAACATCTATATATAATTCCTACCACTAATATTATTTAATAATAAATCTTAATTAATGTAATTACTATTCCATATAATCGAATCAAAGGAATTCCAACATGGGAATCCAAGTATCACTCTAGGTGTATTTAAAAACTCACCCTATGATTCTATTCAAGGAGTTTCTTCATGGGAGTCTAAACATCACTCAAGGTATATATAAAAAACCACCATATTAGTCCATTGAAATAATTCCAACATGAGAATCCAAGTATCATTGAAGGCATAGGAGAAAGGTATAAACCACTGAGCTTGTCTAGGGTATACCTCTTTGGAACCATGTTTGACTCGTGGTATAACACATAAGAATCCATCCACCAAGATCATCCAAGGTAATCTACTAGGGAACCAAGTCCCTCTCATGGGTATGGTAATTCATCATTAGGGGGAGTAGATCCAAGGTACTCCACATAGGGGACCAAGTATCGCTCCCAGTGTTATATAATACAAGTAACCTATGATCCCATCCTCGGCATTCCGAGTGCACCTGTCGCATTCAAACATTCATATTGAGCTATATAATTCTGGGTGCATCCGTGACATCATAATATTAACATTATCATGCCTTCCACAATACAAATAATTGAAACCTGAACATAAAATAACACATGGAATGATATGGGTTTCACATTAACATTTTTTCCAACATAAAGAGGAAATAACATACGTTATACAAGAACCATCAACTTTGAGTGATAAGAAAAATGTGTGTTCCTGAAAGAAGAGTTATTTTGGAAAACATTTTTTTTCATAAAATCAAGTATAGAACATGTATACTGTAGAATAGAAAATATAATGACGAACACATGATTTTTATGGAGTAACCATACAAAAAATGAAGTGAAAGATGGAGAACCCGAAGACAGAAAGTTGGTTTCGAGAATTTCCCCTTACCTTGTATTTGAAAGGTTAATTCCCTTCAATGTATGGTATAACCAGATTAGATTCATTAATTGAAAATCTTAGAATAATTAATACATTAAATTGGTTCATTTTGGTATCATTAGGTTATTTTATGAGTCTTTGGATTAGTTATAGAGTTCAAATCCTTTTTTCGGGAATGTCTATTTTTATGGTTTTCTTGAATAGTTCACTTGTATTCATAAATGCAAGTTTGTGCAGAACAAAGATAAACATCCATAACTGATATTAAATGTTATTAATGATATTAAAAGAGTTCAAATGATCGTATATTGAATTATATTATATACCATGTGGATTAATCATTAGTTAAAATTTAATGATTATCGTTTGGGTTAATTCGAGAGATATTTCGACCACAACGAACTTGTTTTGTTTAATCCTTTAGTAATATTTACATAATTTAGATAAAGAACATTAAATAAGATATAATACATATAATATAATTTAGTTAAACTATAAAAATGGTTTCACAACCATATCTAAATGAATTAAATCAAATTGAAATCACATCATCTATGATGTCGGAAATTCGATACATCACAGACAATGATTTTATTCATTGAATAAGTGGAAGACAAAAAGAAGAATGATGATTAATTTTACTTAAACATAATAACTTCCCTAATATTCCTGATTATTGTAACTTTCATGCCTCTTCGATAATAGGAATGTGAGGAAAGAAAAATAAGAGAAAGGAACTTGAAGAAAGGTTCATAAATTCATTAAGAAAATTCGGCAGCCTAACGACTCGTCATCATGGATTTTGAAAACATTTAAAATATATGGGAAAAGGGTCTCCCATACATAAATGAATAATAATACAGTTGAATGAAATGATAAAATATAAATAAGAACATGGTATGGAAACATGAAAGTTATACTACATAAAATAGAACTTGGATGGAAAAAGAAAGAAGTTGAGAATTCTCTTACTATATAGAGTAACTCCAAAGACTTGAAGGTTTGGACCTTGGGGGATTGAGGACACCTTGGGAAGACTACTATGGAGCTAAGAAGGTCATGACATCATTGAAGAGGAATTTTTAATGAATGGAATGATGTAATGGGTTGGTATTTATAAAAACACTCAGAGAATAGTTTAATAATTTCTAAGGGACACCTCATTAGTGGTATTTGAAAAACCATGGGCTTGCCCACGGTATTTGCCCATGGTATTAGCCACTTGGAACACCTCACATCTTTGTTTACTATATACAAGTCTACCAGAATTGTTACATCATTATTACATCATTAATGATGTCATTAAACACATTGAAACTAAAAACTATATTTTTCACTATTCACTGAAAATTCTACTATTTCATAAAAAACCCAAAAAATCACTCTTTTCATTTTTCGATGTTTAGAATTCAAAAATGGACTCGATTTTTTTAAAATATTTTTCCAAATATTATTAATTTATATTTTAATTAAAATCATACTTAATTCAAAAATTAACAATTTTAAAACTAGAACAACTTTTATATTACATTGAAATATTAATCAAGATGTCATTATCTTAAATCCTTATTAAAATAAAATAATAAAACATTTTACTATTCATTCGGGTCATATTACTATTTATATTACTATTCATAAGAGCATGTTATTATTCACCAAAAACATGTTAGTTCCATCAGACTCCAAATAGCATACTGAACACGAATGTAGATGACTGATTTTCGAAATTCAAAGCATAGAAGTGGAAACATTATGTTTAGTGATCACATAGTATTTAGTATCCTGATATTTTATTTCTTACTAATGTGATTATATTATACGGAATAATTATAAGAAGGTATTTTCATTGATAAAACATCGGGTTATTACATTCTTCCCTCCTTATGAAATTTCTCCCTTGAAATTTCGTTTTTCACAAACATGTGAGGGTATTTCTCCTTCATCACCTCCTCCAGTTCCCAATATTCTTCTTTAAACTTATGGTTCCTCCACAACACTTTGAAAAGATGGGTTGTCTTGTTGCGTAGAACTTTTTATCTCTGGTCTAGAATCTTTACTGGCTTCTCCTTATAAGATAGATCATCTTCCAGTTATACCACCTCTGAATTAAGTACATATGAAAATTATGGTATGTACTTCCTCATTAGTGATATGTGAAACATGTCGTTAACTTGAACCATATTTAGAAAAAGTGTATGCTGATAGGCTACAGCTCCTATGTGGTCAAGGATCTCATAAGGGCCAATGTACCATAGGTTTAGCTTCCCCTTCTTTCCAAACTGCATGACTCTCCTCTATGGTAATATTTGAAGGAAGAATTTATCTCTAGCATTAAACTCCAAGTCACTTCGATGGTTGTCAGCATAACACTTTTTCTGACTCTCACCAGCTTTGATATGTTTCTGGATGACTTGAACCTTCTCTGTTATCTCTTGCACAAGATCGATCCAAGTAGATTTCTTTATCCTACATCATCCCAACAGGTTTGTGTTCTATATCACTTTCCATATAGAGAATCATACGAATACATATGAATACTCATGTGGAAGCTATTGTTTTATGAGAACTAAACCAATGGGAGATGTTGATCCCATCAACCATTGAATTATAGAGAGCTGTATCTTAGCATGTCTCCAAGTGTCTGAATAGTCCTTTCAGATTGGCCATCAGTTTGGGGGTGATCGGTTGTGCTGAAATTTAATTCAGTACTCAAAGCATCTTGGAGGATCCTCCAAAATTTAGATGTGAACCTTGGATCATGGTCAGAGACAATCGAGAGTGGAACACCATGTAGTCTCACCACTTCTTTTCCATATATCCATACAAGTTTTTAATGAGAGAGATATTCCCAAATAGTGAAACAATGGGAAGTCTTAGTGATTCAGTTAACCACAACCCATATCTCATTATTTCCCTTTGATGTCTTCTGGAGACCCATGAAAAAATATGTAGTGACTTTCTCCCATTTCTACATGGGTATATTCAATGTTTTCATCATCCCTTTAGACTTTTTCCACTCTACTTTAACTTGTTGACATACCATGCACCTTGAGATATATTCTGCAATATCCATCTTTATGTTATCCGACCAAAAGTGTTCCCAGATATCTTGGTACATTTTGGTGCCACTAGGACGGATAGAGAATATTGAGCTATGTGCATTTTCCAATAGCTCCTTCTTTGTCCTGGCTGATGAAGGCACACAAAGATACATTCCAAACTGAATCACACCTTCATATTCGATATATAACTCTTGAAGATTTCCTTCTTTTACTTTGTTCACCTTATTTTGTAACTCCAAATCATCCCTTTATACCTCCTTAATCATCTCTAGGATTGGTGGTTATGCAATCATTTGGGAAAGGTAGGATGTATCTCCTGCCCTTATTAATTTTGAATCTATCCTTTGAATATCCAAGAAGAAATGGTTTTTCTAAATCCATAACATGGATAGAGTAGTAGGTTCTTTTCTACTTAGAGCATCAGTTACCTTGTTCTCCTTTCTAGGATGATTGTGAATAGAGAAATCTTGGTCCTTGATTAGCTCTAACTAACTCCTTTGGTGCATACGGAGCTCATTTTGTGTGAATATATAATTTAGGCTCTTGTGGTCGGTGTATATGTCACACTTCTCACCATAAAGGTAGTGTCGCAATATTTTAAAGCCCAAAATCACATATTCTTGCACTTGATCATGTTTTGGGTAGTTCTACTCATGGATCTTCAACTGTCGTGAGGTGTAGGCTATCACATTATCATTTTTCCTAAGTACACAACCCAACCCTTTCATTGTAGAATCACTGTATATCACAAAACTTTCACCACTCTTCGGTAATGTGAGTACAAGTGTAGTGATCAACCTTCTTTTTATTTCTAGGAATCTTCTCTCACATTCTTCCATCCACACAAACTTTATCCCTTTCCTTGTTAACTTAGTTAGCATGTTTGAAAATCATAATAAATTTCTCACAAAACATCGGTTGTACCCATCTGACCTAAGAAAACTATGGATTTCTGTGACACTAAAGGGCTTGGGTCATTCCTCAATTGCCTTTTATTTTCAAGGGTCCACAAAAATTCCCTTACTTGTGATAACATGTCAAAATAATGTGACTTTCTTCATCCAAAAGTCACAATTTCTAAACTTGGTGTATAACTTCTCTTTTCTCAATGTTGCTAACACAAGTCTCATATGTTCTTCATGTTATTCCTTTCCCTTATATTATATGACAATATCATCAATAAAAACTACCACAAACTTGTTGAGGAAATATCTAAAGACACTATTAATCAAATCTATGAAGATTCCAGGGGAATTTGTAAGTTTTAAGGGCATCACTAGAAACTCATAGTGACCATACATTGTGTGGAAGGCAGTCTTTTGAATATATTCCTTCTTCACCTTTTGATTATGATATCCAAAACTAAGATCCACCATTGAGAAGTATTGAGATCCTACTAACTAATCGAACAAGTAATCAATCCTTGGAAGAGGATACTCATTCTTTAAGGTGATCTTGTTGAGTTCCCAATAATCGATACACAGGCGCATTGTTCCATCCTTCTTCCTCACAAAGAACACTGGTGCACCCCAAGGTGATGCACTAGGGCATATGAACCTTTTTTCAAATGCTCTTGTAGCTATTTCTTTAACTCCCCTATTTCGATAGGATCCATCCTATAGGGACACTTTGAGATAGGAGTATCTCTAGGTATGAGTTCTATTGATAACTCTACCTCAAAATCCGAGAGAAGTCAGGGAAACTCCTTAGGAAATATGTAACTTTGTTCCCTCATGATTGGCATTTTCGTTAGGTTGTCACTTTCCTTTCACTCAACCATTTGGACAAGGTATTCTTCTTAACAAGGAATCAACTCCCACGCTGTTGAATGATTTTTCAAAGGAGATTCATGGTCTTCCTGGAATTAGTAGAGGATCATGGGATGGTTCAAAATATGAAAAGATATTTCCTTTTAGCGATAGTTGATATGTTCTCTATATAACAATAGCTAATCTATTCCCATTATTGCGTTGAATTCTACCAAAATAAGTATTATGAGATTTGTTGGTATAATCTTCCCACAGACACCAACAGGAGAAAATTAAAACACTTGGGTTTCAATGATTTCACCACTTGTTGTTTTTAAAGATATCTCTACTTATAGGTTTCAGGGATTCGATTCTGTGGTACTATCAAACATGAAATATATAAAGGAATGTGTAGAACCAGAATCATATAAGAATATTTCCATTCTTGAGTGAATAGGAAGTGTACCTTGTAGGACTTCATTATCATGCTCCACTTCCATAGTAGTGATGGCCTAAGCCTTCCTGTGATCCTTTGGATATGGTGCCTGATGACGCCGATTACCCTCGACGGATCTAGGTTTAGTGAACTATCTTTTATAGTGCCCTTCCTCCCTACAGTTGTAGCATTAAACCAAGGGTGATTCCCTCCTTTCTTCCACTACATTCTCCTTACTTTTCATGTCTTTTCGACACTATTGATCATGGTGTCCTTCCTTCCCATGCATGGAGAATTTCCTCAATCCTTTGACGTAGTTTCCATGATGCAACTTCCCACATTTTTGCATGTGGGTCATTGAGTTTTCTTCCCAACTTTATCATTTGATCCTGTAGCTTGAAACTCCATCTTTTATTTCTTAACAACAAAGCCATGGGACCGTTCTCCAAACTCCATCTCCACTTTGAGATCACATCAAACAAATTCTTCGTAACTCCCAAAGTCTCATATTGTAAGATCCTTTTAAAGATGTGGTTTTAATCCACAAAAGAATATATCGATTTTGCTATCATTATTGATAATAAAACCTAAAGCATACCCTAAAAGCCTCATGAAATTAACTTCATAGGTTGTGAAAGATTCTCTTTATTTTTTCTTTAGCTCTATGAATTCTCTCTCCATCTTCGTGTGAAGAGTTCTTGGGAAATACTTATTAAGAAACATCATATTAAAGTCTTCCCATTACATCTCTTCAATTTTATCTCTTGACTTGGTGTTCTTAATAAAATCCCAACACTGATCGGCCTCTCCATATAGACGATAAATGGATAGTTCACCTTCTCCATCTTAGAACAGGGAAACACAAAAAAGATCTTCTCCATGGAGTTGACCCAGTGTTCAGCAACTAGTGTAACAAAAGATCCACTAATCGTTGGTGGTCGTTGCCACATAAAACATTTGATAGCTAGTTGCTCTTACTTTTTTGAAGGGGGATGTTCCCCATTCTTCTTGTTATTGTTCATAATCTGAGATAGTTGGGTAATAATATCCATGAAGTTTTGGACACTACCTCCCAAATCAATGGGGATTCCATTCAGTCAATCGTTGCATTGGCCATTGCATGAGATGTTGGTCTTGTTTCTCCTGGTTCCCACCATTCTCTAAAATAGAAAAGATTTGAACAAAAAATAAGTCAACAAGTCATGAACAAATAACTTATTAATATGTAAATAATACACTAAAATCATGACTTATGGGATCCCTATGTAAATCTTCTTGTGTGTATGTTTTTACTTAGTTGCATACTAGAGGTTTTCTCATGGGTTCAATAATCCTGATTCCCAAATTAACTAAAGCTTTCCTTTGATACCAACTATAATGACCCTAACTTTTAAAACATTACTATTACAAAATTCTAAAGATAAACAATATAATATTATTGTAACACCCGCAATTTTTTATGAGAAATATTTTGTTTTTATGTTATATACATCGTCAAAGTAATCTTTCACTACACACAACACTAGCTTAGCTTTCTTTACACGCAATTGCAACCTCCCTTGATAGTTTTCGTTGTACGCAATACTGAGTTTCACTAAACAATGATATGTTATTAAAATATTATTAAAACTAGCCATCATGAATAGTAATATCCACTTTTTGAAATTTTATAAATTTTATCTTTCAAAATTGACTTCATTTTTGGTTTCGTAATATCGAAATTAGCCTAGGGTGAAATTTTGGTATTTTTCTGAAATATTTCAATTTTTGATGAATAGTGAAAACACTGGGTCACTATTTAAAAACAGACTTTTTATTTAAATAATTATTTATTTTATTTAAATTTATATTAGGTCAAAATTGATACATAATACCTATATAAGGTCAATGTAATTCATTGGAGTCATTTTATAATAATTTTAGATATATAAAAATTTTATTGAACTTTTCACCGTCTTTTACCCACCTCCTAGAAGAATTTGGAAATTCACATAAAACTTACTTTTACCACTTCTGTGAGTGGAATTTCTAAAATCTAAGAGACATGGTTAATATCAAGGACTAAAATTTGGTTCAATGAGATGAAAATAATTTTTGGTGAATAGTAACTTTTTTACTTTTATTTATCACGGTTAAAAGTAAATACGATAATTAAGGGTAAAAATGATATTATTATTACCCTAACACATGTCCTAATTCTATTGTATAAAGGTAATTCAACCAAAAACAACCTTAGGAATAAAATATGACCATTTAGGTCCAGTTGGATTAGATTAGGACATTTATTATTAATTTATTTAAAGAAGGGTTAAAATAGTTAAAATCAATTTAATAACTAATTCATTTTTCATATAGGGTTATAAATAAGATAAATTCAACTATAAATATTCGTTAGAAATCTAAAACTATTTCCTACCTAATTATATTTTATTTTTAATTTTTAGACATTACATAATTTAAGTTATATATGACACAATGGTGATGCAGTAATTACCTAAATAATAAAATATGAAAATAATTGATATTATAAATACCCAAATAAATGTAATTGGAGACTTTATTTTAATTAAAATAATTTTATAGGTTATTATGACATTTTATTATTTATTTAATTAACTTTTTTTGAACTAATCATGCTGTTATGAGTTTCACAAAAATCAATTACCAAATAGTGTCAAAATTTAAATAAAATAGTTTTTAAAACAAATATTATATTATTAATGTTTATTTTATTCCTAAAAATATAATGTTTGGCCAAATGACTTAGATAAGTTTATATATATTAATAATGAACAGCTTGGGGTTTGTTTGGCTTGTTATGGTAAGTTTATTAACCTTGTAGTGTAAGAAAACAAGAAGACACGGTAAAAGTAAAATTATTTAACTTAAAGATAAATCTAAATGATAAGGTTAAAATAGAAACCTAAACTTGTCTAAATTCTATTTTATTAGAGGATTTAGACCCATCCCCACCTTATCTTCGAAATAAATCAATTTGGAAATATTAAAAACTGAATATGACTTTATAATAAAATAATATTTTTAGCTTTTCAAAAGGTGCCCCCCTCCTCCCTTATAAAAGGGAACCTCCTCCCTCTCCTCCTCACACGACTTTGAGCCATCAAGCTCATCCCAACCCTGCCAATTTCACTTCTCAAATTCCCTAGAAACATCCTAGAGGTCCTGGTCTTCTTCAAGGACCATCTTTAGTTCTCTAAGAGGAGGTTAATAAGAGGCGCTTCAAAGAAGAGGTAATGTCTGTTACCGGTTCTTTAAACATTATTTATTCTTATACTTAATCTTATTTAGTTGTTTCATTATGAAGTAATAACATCAGTATCACTCATACACTGATATGGTATTATAAATATGAAACAACCCTATTTTACATTCTATCCATCCTACAGAAAATGAAATCACCGTCCGTGCGTACGTACGGAATACCCTCTCCACGCCGTGGTGTAATCTGTTTTCCACCACCACCTTACTTGGATGGGTATAATGGTGTAAAGAATAACTATATATGATTATTGTAAAGTTATATTGATTCTTAAATATTATACATACACTTCAATAAAATTCCACGATCATGGGAACGATATCATCGCTCGTGCGTACGTACGACCTACTGTCTCCACGATGTGATGCGACTCATTCTACATGATCTTCATTGCAAAATGATTATATAAATGAATTGAATGAATAAATATGATATATATTACACTAATACCATTATGGAAATGAGGTATCTATAACCTAAAAATAAGAATAAGAATTTGTTCAACAAAACACGCATAAGAACAAAAAGCAATAAACACTCGAATAACCTGTAGCAATGAAATATTACTAATAAGAAGATAATAATATAAGAATATGAACATATATGATATCATAACAATGGGTATGATTCTATAATAAGTGAATAACATTATTTAAATCGTTATACAGGAGGTTCGGACATGTACGAAGCAAATCGGACTTAAGGTAAGGGAAAATCTCACAAATCTCATTTTTATCTGAGATTGTTTATACTTCAGAATTTACTGGTGAATATTTATCATCCACATTCATGTTTCCTCAATATGTAATATTATTTCTATCCACCTACAATGTTTTAAATCCAATTTTACCCATTGGTGAGTTTTTAGTTTAAGATATGAAAGGAATCTTTCATCATTTTTAGTACGAGGTACTTTTTGACTTTTCCAGCCAAAGTATGAGAAGAATATTTTTTTAACTTATACGGCCTGAATGGACTTTTAGAACATTATTTCCATGAAGATTAATTTAAAAGTTTTCAAGTTTATTTTTAATCAACTTATTTTAGTTTAAAATTATATGACATTTTAAGAAAGGAAAATGTTTTTGAAGTAGAAAGGATATTTTCCTCAAGAATGCAGTTCAAGCATTTTATCAAAATTCTTTTCCATCTAAGATAATATAGGGTTCTGTTTCTATCCCTATTTTTACATTGATTTGATTATGCGATGGTGGAATTATTTTTATGATGTCCTTTTATCTTATATTATTTATGTTATGATGGCATGATGTATAAGAATCCCATTTTTATTACATGGGTTATGCTATGATGTATGATTTATGATTTTGTGGAACACATAAGAATGGTTTCATTATGAGATGGGTGGGACCTATATCTCCCTGAAATGCATTGGGTAAAGTTTTATATCTCTTGAGATAGACATGTCTTGAAGGACAGGTTAATCCAGTTCAGTGAAACAGGACTAAAACAAGGAGTGAACTCGGTTCAGAAATGGAATTTGTCCGCTAAGATAGTCTTGGAAATGTGTCTTGACTAATAAGAAATAATTCTCTATGATTGTGTGTGTATGCCACAAAGTTTAATGTTTTATGTTATGATTATTTGGATTAAATTTCACTGTTAGGATTGATCCCATGTCATGATATTATGATTCTTTTTGCAGGACAAGATTTCCAAAATATTATGTTCTTAAGAATATGATATGATTAATATTTCTTTTGTTTACCCTTACTGATCATTTGAGCTCGCCCTTTTATATGTTTTATTTTCCCCAGGTCTGGAAGAAGGGTATTAAATAGAATATTCCAAAAGTAACTCTAGATGTGATGAAATAAATGGGAGACATCGTAGATGATTTGTGAACCAGTTGTTTGTGTTTCCCTGTTTTTAAAGACACTATACCTATACGGTCCTTTCATGGTTTTGTTATATGTTGTAATAAGTACGCATCAATTCTAAAGTAATAATAATATATGTAAATTATGGGTCGTTATTGTTGGTATCAGAGTAAAGGTATAGTCATCCTTTAGAAACTAGGATGTGAAAGCCTTAGTAAGAACCCTAAGGATATATCTAAGCATAGAACACAATATTTGTGTTTTAGAAATGGCCATGAATAACCTATGATAAGACCTAAAGCATGAAATTTTATTATTGATTATGTGGTTTTCCTATTGTAATTAGTATTTATCACACTATTCATTTTGGTTTTAGTTAATGTCTAGAACCCGAAAGAACCGTGTTAATTATGAATGCGACGAGCAATGCAATGATTGTCCCACTGAGCAACCGAACGTTATGGGAGATGGAATGCAAACTCTTGTAGCCATGCTCACAAAACTTTCTCAATCTATGAATCATGAAGGACTTCCAAACAAGAAAATTAAGGAGCAACATTCTGTTGAATCCTTCAGGAGGCAGCGTCCACCCTCATTCAGCGGGTCTACTGATCCATTAGTTGCTGAACAATGGGTCAGTACTACTAAAAATATATTTTCAGTTCTTCAATGTTATGAACATGAAAAAGTCATCTTAGCAGTGTATTTTTTGGAAGGTGATGCTGATCAATGGTGGAAGCTTATCAAGAATACGAGGCAAAGAGATGAAATTGAGTCCATGGAATGGGATGAGTTCAAGAACCTATTTTTCAATAAGTACTTCCCTCGTATTCTTCGAACAACGATGGAGAAGGAGTTTCTTGAACTAAAGAAAAAGTATTATGAATCTGTTGGTACCTACGAAGAAAATTTTACAAGACTTGCAAGGTACGCTTCTGGTATTATTATCCAACCTGAGCGTAAGATAGATCGATTCTTTTGTGGCTTAAAACCAAGTCTCCGAAGGGCGTTATCCATAAGGGACTTCAATAGCTACAAGGAAATCGTTCGATGTGCTCTCAAGGTTGAGATGGAGATTTGAGTAACCCATCAGTCATATGCATTTGATAAGAAAAGGAAAATGGAATTCAAAAGAAAATCTAAAGACCACACTAAAAAGAAGATGAGTTTTCCCTTATGCTCAAAGTGTGGAAAGAAACATGGAGGGATTTCTCTAAAATGGGAAAAGTAAATGTTTCAAATGTGGAAAGTAAGGTCATCAGGCATTTGAATGCCATAATGATGGGAAGAAGATGTCTAGTGATGCGAACAAAGAAGAGGCTACACAGAGTGAACCTCCTACACTTCAATGATACAAGTGCAAGGAAATGGGACATTATGCTAATAAATGCCCTAATCCAAGGGTTGTTGATGATGACCGACGTCAAAAGACTCTTAAGGCTAAAGACAGAGGAAAGTCACATGCAATTTCTATCAGTGATGTGGATCATGAAAACGAAGTGGTGAAAGGTATACTTATCATCCACTCTAAAGTAGAAAATGTTTTATTTGATTCTGGATCCACCCACTCTTTTATTTCTGAATAATTTTCTAAGGGTATTGCTATATTACCTCAACAATTATATGTTGAGTTAGTTGTGACAACCCCTAATGGAAAAACAGTCACATCAAAAGTTTATAATTCTTCTCTGATTGAAGTTGGTGGGAAAGTGCTTCCTGCAAATCTTGTGATCCTTCACATAGTGGAATTTGATGTGATTCTTGTCATGGATTGGATTTCTTTATATAGAGCTCATAATAATTTCCAAAGAAGGGAAGTCACATTTCATATTCCAGATCAATCTATGATCGTCTATCGATGCAAGGATGAACATAACCTTCCAGTGGAAATTTCTTCCATCTTATGGGTCTCGATTCCACTAAATGAAGGTTATTTATCTCAAATGGTTGGTTAGAAACTCACAATTAAGAATATTCCCATTGTACGAGAGTTTGATGATTTCTTTCTGGAGTAATTTTCTGGTCTTCCACCAAATCGTGAAGTTGAGTTTTCAATAGAACTCGTACTGGGTGCTTTGCCTATTTCAAAGACACCTTATAGAATGGCCCCAATTGAGTTGTAGGACTTGAAGAAGCAACTCCAAGATAATCTTGATAAGGGATTCATATTCCCTAGTGTGTCACCATGGGGAGCACTTGTTCTATTTGTTATGAAGAAATATGGATCAATGAGACTCTACCTTGATTATCGAGAACTTAACAAGATCACTATCAAGAAAAAATATCCTCTCCCATGCATTGATGACTTATTTGACCAACTACGTGGAGCTAAATACTTTTTCAAAATTGATCTTCATTCAGGGTATCATCAATTAAGTGTCAAAAGGGAGGATATACCAAATATGGCTTTCCATACAAGGTATGGACACAATGAATTTGTAGTGATGCCATTTGGTCTTAATAATGCCCATGCTCTCTTCATGGATATAATGAATAGAGTCTTTAGAGACTATCTTGATCACTTTTTGGTAGTCTTTATAGATGATATTCTTGTCTATTCAAAGAGTAAGTAAGAACATGAAGATCACATGAGAATTGTATTGAAGACCCTGAAATTTATGCCAAATTTACCAAGTGTGAATTTTGGCTTCAAAAAGTTTCATTTTTGGGTCACATAATCTCAAAAGAGGGGATATCTGTGGATCCAACAAAAACATAGGTTATTGAAAGATGGTTGAGACCAACAATAGTAACTGAGATCTGAAGTTTTCTTGGTTTGGCTGGATATTATCGACGTTTTGTGAAAGATTTTTCATGATTATCTAATCCACTCATCAGGTTGACTCGAAAAGGAGTTAAGTTCGTTTGGACAGAGGAGTGTGAAGAGAATTTCAAGGAGTTAAAAAGAAGGTTATCAAGTGCACCTATTCTCACACTGCCTTGTAGTGGAGAAAGGTTTCTGATCTGTAGTGATGCATCTTAGAAGGGATTGGGGTGTGTTCTCATGCAAAACGATATGGTGATAGCTTATGCCTCACTACAGTTGAAAATACGTGAGCAAAATTACCCAACTCATGATTTGGAGTTACCTGCGGTAATCTTTTCATTAAAGATTTGGAGCATTATCTTTATGGATAAAGGTGTGATATTTATACTGATCATAAAAGTTTAAAGTATATTTTCACACAAAATGAGCTAAATATGAGCCAAAGAAGATAGTTGGAGCTGATTAATGATTATGACTTCTCAATTCATTACCACCCTGGGAAAGCAAACAAGGTGGCAGATGCATTGAGTCGACAAGACCATGATAGCTTATCCATGATGAGGATCACAAAATATCCAATATTTATGCATTTACAAATGATGGATCTTGGAATTATAATGGAAGGGGAATATGTTATCTTTATCAAATGAATGTTCAACCATATATACATGTGAAGATTAAAGAGGCATAGAAAGAAGATGTAGAGTTACAAAACAAGGTGAGAAATGATCCGGAATTCAACCCTGTTTGTGATGGGATAATAAAGTTCAAAAATCGGGTTTGTGTTCCTCCCATCCCAGAATTAAAGAAAGAGCTGCTCGATGAGGCTCATAGTTCTTCATTCTCTATTCATATTGGAATCACGAAGATGTATAGGGACCTGAAAGAGTACTTCTGGTGGGATGGCATGAAAAGAGATGTTGCTGAATATGTCTCCTGAGGCTTGGTTTGTCATAAAGTTAAAGCTGAGAGACATAAGTCTAAGGGGATGTTACAACCATTACCCATACCCGAATGGAAATTAGAAAACATCACTATGGACTTTGTCATCGGACTTACTAAAACATCCAAAGGCAATAATTCTATCTGGGTCATAGTTGATCATCTTACAAAGTTGGCACACTTCATTTCTATTAGAGAATATTTCTCTCTGGATCATCATGCCAGGATATATGTAAAGGAAGTGGTAAGATTGCATGGAGTACCACTTTCCATTATATCTGATCAGGATCTGAGGTTTACCTCATTGTTTTGGTGATTTCTTCCACATACTCTGGATACAGAGTTGAGTTTCAGCACTGCTTATCATCCTCAAACAAACGGTCAGTCTAAGAGGACAATTCAAGCTCTAGAAGATATATTGAGAGCTTTCTCTATGGATTTCAAAGGAGGTTGGGATCAACACCTACCTTTGGTGGAATTTTCTTATAATAATAGCTTTCACTCCAGTATTCAGATGGTTCCTTATGAAGCTCTCTATGGAAAGAAATTCCAAACTCCAACTTGATGGGATGAGGTTGGGGAAATAAATCTATTAGGACCCGATTTTGTTGATGAGATGACAGAAAAGGTCTGATCTATTCAACAACACATAAGAGCAGCTCAGGGTCGACAAAAAAAGTTATGTCGGTAACTGAAGAAAATCCCTAGAGTTTGAAGTGGGTGATAAAGTGTTCTTAATAATATATCCTTGGAAGAGTGTACTGAGATTTGTAAATAAGGGAAAGTTGAGCCATATGTATATCGGTCCTTTCAAAATACTGGATCGTGTTGGGAAGGTAGCATACCAATTGGAGCTTCCACAAAATATCTCTCAAGTTCATGATGTGTTCCATGTATCTCTCCAAAGAAAGTACATACCTGATCCTTCACAGTTACTCAGCTCAGAAGTTGTACCGTTGGAGCAAGATCTTTCTTATAAAGAACAACCTATAGAGATTCTAGATCGTAGTGAAAACGTTCTACAGAACAAGACCACTCGCTTGGTGAAAGTTTTATGGAGGAAACACCAATTATAATAAGCTACATGGGAGCTTGAGGATATGATGAGGGAGAGGTATCCTTATCTATTAGTTACCAAGTGACGAATTTCGAGGGCAAAATTCATTTTAAGGGGGGTAGAATATGACACCTGAGATTTTTTATGAGAAATATTTTGTTTTTATGTTATATACATCATCAAAGGAATATTTCACTACACACAACACTATCTTGGATTTCTTTACACTCAATCGCGACCTCCCTCGATAGCTTGCGTTGTACACAATACCGAGTTTCAATAAACAATGATATGTTATTAAAATATTAATAAAACTATCCATTATGAATAGTAATACCCACTTTTTGAAATTTTATAAATTTTAACTTCCAAAATTGAATTCATTTTTTATTTTGGAATATCGAAATTTTCATAGGGTAAAATTTGGGTATTTTTCTGAAAACTTTCAATTTTTGATGAATAGTGAAAACACTGGGTTACTATTTAAAAACTGACTTTTTATTTAAATAATTATTTATTTTATTTAAATTTATTTTAGGTCAAAATTGATACATAATACCTATATAAGTTCAATGTAATTCATTGGAGTCATTTTATAATAATTTTAGATATATAAAAATTTTATTGAACTTTTCACCGTCTTTTACCCACCTCCTAGGAGAATTTTGAAATTCACATAAAACATAGATTTACCGCTTCTGTGAGTGGAATTTCAAAAATCTAAGATACACGGTTAATATCAAGGGCTAAAATGTGGTTCAATGAGATGAAAATAATTTTTGGTGAATAGTAACGTTTTAATTTTATTTATCACTATTAAAAGTAAATAGGATAATTAAGGGTAAAAATTATATTATTATTACCCTAACACATGTCCTAATTCTATTGGATAAGGATAATTCAACCAAAAACAACCTTAGGAATAAAATATAACCATTTAGGTCCACTTGTATTAGATTAGGATATTTATTATTAATTTATTTAAAGAAGGGTTAAAATAGTTGAAATCAAAGTTTAATAACTAATTAATTTTTAATATATGGTTATACAAATGATAAATTCAACTATAAATATTCATTAGAAATATAAAAATATTTCCTACCTAATGATATTTTATTTATAATTTTTAGACCTTAAATAATTTAAGTTATATATGACACAATGGTGATGCAGTAATTACCTAAATAATGAAATATTAAAATAATTGATAATATAAATACCCAAATAAATTTAATTTGAGACTTTCTATGAATTACACTAATTTTCTAGGTTAATATGACATTTTAGTATTGATTTAATTAACGTTTTTCTAATTAATAATGCTTTTATGATTTTCACAAAAATCAATAACCAAATAGTTTCAAAATTTAAATTAAATAGTTTTTAAAACAAATATTATATTATTAATGTTTATTTTATTCCTAAAAATCTATGGTTCAGAAAAATGACTTAGATAAGGTTATATATATTAATAATGAACAACTTGGGGTTCGTTTGACTTGTTATAGTAAGTTTATCAACCTTATAGTGTAAAAAAACAAGAAGACACGGAAAAAGTAAAATTATTTAACTTAAAGTTAAATCTAAATGATAAGGTTAAAATAGAAACCTAAACTTGTCTAAATTCTTTTGTATGAGAGTATTTCGAACCATCCTTACCTTAGCTTCTAAATAAATCAATTTGGAGCTATTAAAAACCGAATATGAATTTATAATAAAATAATATGTTTTGTTTTTCCAAAGGTTCCCCTCTCCTCCCTTATAAAAGGGCACCTCCTCCCTCTCCTCCTCACACCACTTTGAGTCATCCATCTCGGTCAACCCCTGAACATTTCTCTTATCCAATTCCCTAGAAACATCCTAGAGGTCTTGGTCTTCTTCAATGGCCATATTTAGTTCCCAAATCGGAGGTTAAGAAGAGGCGCTTCAAAGAAGAGGTAATGTTCGTTACCGATTCTTTAAACTTTATTTCTTCTTCTACTTATTCTTATTTAGTTGTTTCATTATGAATTAATAAAATCAGTATCACTCATATAATTATTTGTTATTATAAATATTCAACAATCTTATTTCACCTTCTATACATCGTAGGGAAAATGAAATCACCGCGCGTGCATACTTACGGAATACCGTCTCCACGCCGTGGTATAATCTATTTTACACCACCACCTTACTTGGATGGGTATAATGGTTTAAAGAATAACTATATATGATTATTGTAAAGTGATATTGATTCTGAAATAGTATACATACACTTCAATACAATTCCACAATCATGGGAATGATATCATCGCTCGTGCGTACGTACGGCCTACCGTCTCCACGATGTGATGCGACTCGTTCTACAAGATCTTCATTGCATAATGATTATATAAATTAATTTAAGGAATAAATATGATATATATTACACTAATACCATTCATTAAATGAGGTATCTATAACCTAAAAAGAATAATAATAATTTGTTCGACAAAACACGCATAAGAACAAAAAGTAATAAATACCCGAATAACAAGTAGCAATGAAATATTACTAATAAGAAGCTAAGAATCAAATAATATGACCATATATGATATCATAACAATAGGTATGATTCTTGAATAAGTGAATAACATTATTTAAATTATTATACATGATGTTCGGACACGTACGAAGCAAATCGGACCTAAGGTAAAGGAAAATCTCGCAAATCTCATTTTTATCCGAGATTGTTTATACTTCAGAATTTACTGGGGAATATTTATCATCTGCATCCATGTTTCCTCAATATTTAATATTATTTCCATCCACATAAAATGTTTTAAATCCAATTTTACCCATTGGTGAGTTTTTAGTAAAAGATATGAAAGGAATCTTTTTTCATTTTTAGTATGAGGTAATTTTTCACTTTTCTAGCCAAAGTACGAGAAGAATGTTTTTTTTACTTATACGGCCTAAATGGACTTTTAGTACATTATTTCCATGAATATTCCTTTACATGTTTTCAAGTTTATTTTTAATCAACGTCTTTTAGTTTAAAATTATATGACATTTTAAGAAAGGAAAATTTTTTTGAAGTAGAAAGGATATTTTCCTCAAGAATGCAGTTCAAGCATTTTATCAAAATTATTTTCCATCTAAGATAATATAGGGTTCTATTTCTATCCCTATTTTTACATTTATTTTACTATGTTATTATGGAATTATTTTTATGAAGTCCTTTTATCTTATATGATTTATGTTATGATGGCATGATGTATAAGAATCCCATTTTTATTACATGGGTTATTCAATGATGTATGATTTATAATTTTGTGGCACACATAAGAATGGTTTCATTATGATATGGGTGGGACCTATATCTCCCTCCAATGCATTGGAAAAAGATTTATATATCATGAGATAGACATGGCTGGAATGGCAGGCTAATCCGCTTCAGTGAAATAAGACTGAAACGAGGCGTGAACTCGGTTCAGAAATGGACTTTTCCTGCTAAGATAGTCTTGGCAATGAGTCTTGACTAATAAGAAATGATTCTCTATGATTTTATGTGTATTCCACAAAGTTTCATGTTTTAAGTTATGATTATTTGTATTAAATTTCACTATTATGATTTATCCCATGTCATGATATTATGATTCTTTTTGCAGGACAAGATTTCCAAAATGTTATGTTCTTAAGAATATGATATGATTAATATTTCTTTTGTTTACCCTTACTAAGCATTTGGGATCACCCTTTTATATGTTTTATTTTATCCAGTTCTGGAAGAAGGGTATTAAGTAAAATATTCCAAAAGGGACTCTAGATATGATGAAATAAATTGGAGACAACGTAGATGATTTATGAACCAGTTGTTTATGTTTTCCAGTTTCTAAAGACACTATACCTATATGGTCCTTTCATGGTTTTGTTATATGTTGTAATAAGTATGCTTCAATTCTGAAGTAATAACAATGTATGTAAAGTATGAGTCATTATAATTATTACACATGGAGGATCTAAAGGTTTAGTGTCTTTGGAAAACTAGAAGGAAACATAACATTTACAACAACATACATAAACATTTATTTAATTCCCTCTTCTCTAGCTTCTTATTGGAACTTGACCTGTCCTTATTACATGTAGTCACCAGAGGATATACATCAAAATGGGGTGAGATAAAATCCCAGAAAGAGGATAGATAAGAACAATATAACATTGGTGAACATAATCATAACTTAGATATATGCTCATGAACATAAAAGGAAGCATTAAAAAATGACATGAAATGTTGAAATGCATAAAAAATGAAACATCGTGTCTTAGAGGTTAACTAACACACATATTTTTGAAAAATGCTAGCATCATGTTAAAACATAATTTCACCTTTACTCTAGAGATTTGTCACTTTACCCAATGTATTGGATCATTGTATAATTCTGGGTGCACCAATCACATTCAAACATTCCATATTGGGGTATATAATTCCAAGCGCACCCATCACATCATAATATTAACATTTTCATGCATGACACATTAAAAATTATTGAAAAGTGAATATAAAATAACCCATGGAATGATATGGGTTTCACATAAACATTTTTTCCAACAGTAAGAGAAAATATCATACTTGATACAAGAACCATCAACTTTGCATGAAAAGTAAAAGGGGTGTTCTTGAAAGAAGAGTTATTTTGGAAAACATTGGTTTTTTTATAAAATCAAGTTGAGAAAATGTATATCCCATAATAGGAAAGATAATGATGAACAATTGATTTTTTAAGGAGTAAACAAACAAAAAATGAAGTAAAAGAGGGAGAGCCCGAAGAAAGAATGTTGGGTTTGAGAATTTCCCCTTACCTTGTATCCGGATGCTTTATTCACTTTAAAGTCCTATATAATCACATTAGATTATTTAATTAAAATTATAAGAATCTTGAATACATTTAAGGGGTTTGTTAAGGTTTTATTTGGTTATTTTATGAGCCTTTGGTTGAGTTATAGAGTTCAGATCCATTGTTTGGGAATGTTTTTTTATGGTTTACTTTAATGGTTCACTTGTATTCATAAATGGAAGTTCATGTAGAACATGGAAAAACATACCAAACTCATATTACGTGTTATTAATGATATTAAAGGATTTAAAATGATATTATATTGAATTATGTTATACACTATGTGGATGAATGATTAGTTAACATTTATTAATGATTGTTTGGGTTAATTCGAGAGAGTTTTTAGCCAAAACAAACTTTTTTTGTTTAATCATTTAGTAATATGTACATAAGTTAGTTAAAGAACATAAAATAGGATATAATACATATAATAAATTCTTTTTAAATCATAAAAATGGTTTCAAGACCAGATCTGAAGAAATTAAAGCAAATTCAAATCACATCGTCTATGATATCGGTAATTCAACACATCATGGACAATGTTTTTATTCCTTGAATATGTGCGAGAATGATGATAAATTTTCCATGAACATGAGAACATCCAGAATATACAATATTTATAGAGCTTTAATTCCTCTTGAATTAGGGGAAAATGGGGAAAGAAAAATAAGTGAAAGGAACTTGAAAAAAAGTTAAGAAATCCCTTGTGAAAATTTGGCAGCCTAATAGCTATGCCTCATGGTTTTAGAAAACATTAAAAAGAGAGGGTAAAAGAGTCACCCATCCTGAAATTAATCAAAATACAGTAGAGATAAGTGATAAAATGTAAATTAGAACATGGTATGGCTACATGAATGTTATACCACATAAATGAGAACATGGATGGAAAAAACAAAGAGGTTAATAATTCTCTTACCTAGTAGGGTAACTCCAAATACTTGAAGGTTTGGACATTGGGGGGACTGAGGAAATCTTGGGAGGACTACTAGGGAGGTAAGAAGGACAGAGCTTAATTGAGGAGGAATTTGGAATGAATTAAATGAAGGAATGGGTTTGTATTTATAAAAAAATTGAGAGACTATTTTAATAATTTCCAAGGGACATCTCATTAGTGGTATTTGAAAAACCATGGGCTGACCATGGAATTAACCACTTCGGACACCTCACATATTATTTTACTATAAAAAAGTTGACCAGAATTATTACATCATTATTAAATCATTAATGATGTCATTAAACACACCGAAACTCAAAACTGTATTTTTTTAGTATTCATCGAAAATTCACCCATTTCAGAAAAATACCAAAAATTTACCCTAATTTTTTTTGACGTATAGAATTAATAAATGAACTCAATTTTTTTGAAAATAATTTTTTAAATATAAATATGTTAATTTGAAAATAAAGTTATACTTAATTCAAAAATTAACAATTTTAAAACTTGAACTACTTTTATATTACATTGAAAAATTAATCAAGATGCCATTATTTTAAAGACTTATGAAAATAACTGGATAATACAATTTACTATTCATTAGATTAATATTACTATTCATAAGATAATTTTACTATTCACCCAAAAAAATTAGTTCTATCAGACGCCAAAAAACGTACTAAACACAAATATATATGACCGCTTTTTGAAATTCAAAGCATAGAAGTGGAAAAATTATGTTTAGTGATCATATAGTATTTAGTATCATGATATTATTTTGATTAATAATGTGATTATATTATAATTCATAATTATAAGAAGGGATTTTCATTCATAAAACATTGGGTTTTTACACACGTATATGGTAAACCCAAATTATATGGTGTGGGTTATTATTTTTATTAAATTGTGATTGTTACAGTTGATACGACTTCACAATTGGGTTATGAGCTCATTTTCTGATGAAAATACTAATGGTTTTATTCAAAAGGGGTTTCTTTTACATTGTCCCAATGATATTAGGGGGTGTTAGTTCCATACATGCATCAATATAATCACTTCATGGCTTATTTTCCATGCACTTTTTCATGCCACGTTTATTTCAATAGGTTTTTTCCAATTATATACAGATTGTTACATGATTATTATATAATAAAATGTGCTTATAATTTTTGAATAGATAATATAATTTTATTGATTAATGTTCCTACATCAATATAAATGGTGTTTTTCATCAATGATTGGTGATGAAATCTTAATTATCCATTTATACCATGTTGTGGGTTTTGGACTTACTGATCGTTGACCATATGAGATGTATATATATATATATACACATATGTAAAAGATTATGAATTTAAAATAATTAATTACCTTTAAAAGAAAATTTTTACCTTTAAATGGGATTCCAATTATAAATTAAATGGTGTTTTTTCCTATAACTTGCAATTGAAACTGCATATATTGGAGCATTTATCATGTGATATGAGACATAGACTCGATCTGGACCTTAGTAGTGGGTATTTTGGAGTTTCTATTATGTTCGTACGGCTTGTTATGATATTTCCTACCACTTTGAACTGCCATTTGGGGTTGGGAGAGAGGTTTCAACCTTTTCTATAGGATGTTAATATACATTCCATGTTTTTGAACTATTTTTCAATAGATAATTTATTTTATGAGGGGTGAATTTGGCATTATAGAATCATTCCACCAAGATAGTCTTGGGTTGTATGTCAAGAAGTCATTGACTCCATGCACTAATGTTGGTGGTCCTAGATCCTCCAATGATACCTATTATAGTTCCACTTATGGAACCGCCTATTATTCCTGATATGAGCACTGATTTAATGTTTTGAGAAGGGTTTTTTATATATGATGCAATCTAAGAAAGGTGTTTCTCAACCAACCCCCACTGTGGAAAAACTTAATCAGGATTTTCAACAGAATAATCCTCCCAACTTTTTGGGGGATAGTGGACCTCCTTCTAAAGAATAATGGTCAGAGGTCATGCTTTCTATCTTTGATCATCAGGACACACCTCCAAGATGAAGGGTCAAACTCGCTACATATATGATACATGATTATTCTAAAAAATGGTTGGATGTTATTACCCATGCAGACCAACATTGATATATGATCTAAGGATCCTTATAGATGATATTTTTTTATTAACCCATTCCATAGTGGTTGAGGTATGATAGGTCTACAGATTTTATGAAATTCCAACAGGGTTACATGTTTATTATAAAATATTCATCTTATTTTACTAATTTGTGGGAATTCTCCATGGATTTATAGGGAAATGTTCTCATGATTGAAAGGAAATTCATGGATAGAATGGTATATGTCATCTGACCACATATTTATGTCTTTCAGTTGACAATTATTTTAGAGAGAGTTAACTTGACCCTCATTAGAAAGAGAATTTTTTGGGAATTTGATTTTGGGAAATAGGTTGGTTTAACACTGAGAAATATACAGATTCTTCTATTGGTTGAATGAAGTGTTTTAAGGTTTCTCATGGGTGTAGTAGTATTTAGACATCTTGTACTGACAACTTCCAAATATATCACCATTATGGTAAACCTGGAAACACAAGACCACAGTGTATGCAAGAACCAGTGGAATACAGAAGCTGCTGTAGGATGGGTCATATCCAGTGCTTCTGTAAGAACTTTCCATATATGCCTAGGAAGCGGGGGCATACATTTACCCATATTCTAGAGCAGACCCCATTGTACATCACAAAGATGAAATCTAGAACACCACTAGCCGCTCAGGCCGAGGTGGTGGTCTAGGAAGAGGTAGTCAGAATCAGGAAATTTAGCACCTATAGAGTGGAATTTCATTAGAAATTCAGGTAATCACTCAGGACTAAATTATGGGATAGTTACATGCAGTGTATCCTATTCTAGAGGATACGAGTGTCAAGCATTCTACTATTCAACATACTATTCTAGTAGCCTTTACTTTATTGTCTTCTTTATTTGACATACAATTGTCTTGCTCTTTTATATCATTGGTAATCATGGAAAGTATGGGCCTTGAGATAGAACACTTTTATGGAGTTATGATACTTGATTAATCACCCGTTATTTGACCAGGGAGTGTTCACTATTATAATGATTATCCCTTTAATATAGGATGATATCTGTTGTTATAGAATATTTTCATCATCAGCATGATAGCTCATTATTTAATCATTGGGATGGAATTGATAGTTTACTTCTGAGCCCATATTGACTTCTATAATTAAAGGGTGATATTCACATAACCATAGGGTGGTATATTTGTACATATGGAAGAATGTGATATTCATGTGGATCGATATAGACCCGAGAAACAAAGGTTGGGTGGAGTGACATCTCATATTGTGACTAACTTCTTGGATGATTAGGGATTATGACTAGCTTTTTTTCCCTCCTATGGTGTAATGTTTCAGTGAAGTATTCCATGATGAATTTTCCAGATAACATCCTTTTAGGGAGAGATAATTCTATTTTTAGATAGTTCTTGAAGCAGAACCAATGTTCATTCCTCCTTATAGGATGAAACATATGAATCTTTTTCATCCCAAGAAATAGTTTGAGTACCTGGAGGATAAATAAATTATATGCCCCGGTACTTCTCATATGGTTCACCAATCCTTTTTTCCAAGATTTTGGATGATACCATCAGGATTTTCATGGATTACAATCAGTTGAACCATATTATGATAATGAACCAGTATTCGCTACCTCAAATATACAACCTCCTCAATCTACTCCAAGGATCAATAGTGTTTTAAAGATTGACCTATGATCGGACTATCATTATGTTCATCTTATACATTCATAAATAAATTACATAGATTTCTAAAGTATGTATGGTCTTTATGACTACCAAGTAATGTCATTCGGTCTCACGAATGAACTTGATTTTTTCATGGATTTGATGAATCAGATTTTCACCCGTACCAAGATTATTTCATAATAGTCTTTTTGGAAGAAATCTTAGTGAATTCCCATTCTTGAAATGACCATGCCAACCATCTTGAGATCATAATAAATACACTAAGATGGAACTATATTTTTTACTTTCTCAGAAAATTATACTTTTAGATCAACAATGTCCACTTCCTTGGTCACATTATCTCAGAGTATGGAGTATCAATAGACCCAGAGAAGGTGAGAGTTGTGGTTTCCTGGAAATATTCCTAAGAACCTCTTTGATATATGAAGTTTCTTTGGGCTTGTATGGTATTATAGACACTTAACCCATAATCTCTCAAGAATATCTGCACCTATTATGGGAATCACTAATAAATATATGAAATTAGTATGGTCAGAAGCTTGTTAAGAATCCATTCAAGAGTTGATGGGAAGGTTGAAATTACCGCTAATAATCATTCTTCTAGAACTATGCAGGATCTATAAAGCTTATTGGAACATGTCAGGTATAAATATTTTAGTTTTACGGATTCTAGAAGAGTCATTCTTAGCATACATGTCATGTCAATTGATGCCTTGTGAGCAGAACTACCCAACTCATGACCTCAAAGGAACTGATATAATTCATACTTGTTGTGGTTAGAGAAATTATCTACTAGAGATAATTTTTTTGTATTCACAGACCAAAAACTACTCAAGTACATATTTACATAGTGAGATATAAATCTTTGGAAAAATATATAGGTTGAGTGCCTAAAATATTTTTGATTTTGAACTTGCCTACGCACATGGGAATGCCAATGTTGTAGTTGATTCTCTTAGTCGAAAGACTCAAACAGAAGCGGTTCAGGGGGACAGTGGTGAGTGGAAGCTCATGGAAATATTTTTAGATATGCATATTGAGGTTCAAGAGGATCATGGGAATAATATCCTTTTAAAATTATCATTGACCTCTACCCTGTTGGAAAGTGTGAGAATAAGGAAACATTCTGATCCCAAGGTCTTAATCCTAATGGAATGTATCTCAGATGATGATTTATCTTACAGTTAAACCATGGATGAGGATGTGACTTTATGCTTTCATGAGTATATTTGGGTCCCAGTAGAAATCAGATAGGAGATTATGTGGTAATTTCGTTCCTCGATTTGGGAATTACATCCTCGTGTCACCAAACATTATTGAGACTTAGGTTCCTCATACTGTTTACCTGGAATGATATGGGTGATAAGAGGTTCTATCACTTGGTGCTCCACCTATCACCAGTTGAAGGAGAATCATCAGTGATTGGTTGGAATTTTATGGTTTTTTTCATTTTTATGTAGAAATAGGATGATGTTTCATAGATATTTTGACAGGTTTACCTAGATTACCTCCTATAAATGATACATCTTGGGTAGTCATTAACTAATTGATGAACATGACACACTTATATCCTATTTTAGATACACTCTTGGTATATAATATTAGGAGTCTATACATTAATGAGGTTTCATATATTTATGGGTTTACATGATCTATCGTATTTGATATGGATGCTCGCTTCAAATCTCAGTTTTGGAAGGGGTTACCAAAGGGATTGGGTACATAGGATCTTCTAAGAATGGTCAATGAACCTCAGACTGATGGACATATAGAGCATACAATTCTAGTTTTAAAGGAAATGATTTGTGCATATGTCTATTATATCAAGGGTTCTTGGGATAAATATATACCACATGTTGATTTTGATTACAATAATAGATTCCATTCTACTATTCATAAGGATACTTATGAAGCCTTGTATGGTTGGAATTTCATATCATATCTATGTTGGATAGAGGAATGGGAGGTAGGGCTTATTGGACCATGTCACAATAAATAGAATGTAGAGTATGTATAGTTGATTAGAAAGTGCATGTTGACAGCTTAGTCTAGACAGCAGTCATATGCCAATCGACACTGGAAAACTCTTGAGTACGAGGTTAGGGACTATATTTTCCATCAAGTTTCACCCAGATTGGGTTGTCGATGAATTAAATAGTAGTTTAGTATTTTCCCCAGATTCATTGGTCCTTTTCTGGTTCTAAAATGAATTTGAATGGTGGATTACTATATAGGACTTCCTCCGAGATACTAGCCTATGCATGATATATTTAACATATCCCAGGTTCATTGATATTATCCATATTCATTTAATATTCAGACCTAATGATTTTGAGTTAGATATGGTTTCTTATTTGGAGGAGTACCTAGTGAGTATCATGGATTAGACCATAAATACACTCTGAGGTAGTTTATTCCTTTTTGTAATGGTACTATGGAAGTATAGATGGCTACAGGTTGATTCCTGAGGTCAGGAATCTAATATATGATATTAGTGGCCAAACATGTTTTTAGATGATCCGTCTTTACCTTCTAAGTGACAACATAGGGATGAGTTTATTTAAGGATGGGAGGTTGTAACGACCTTATTTTTCACAAAGGTATAAAACCATTTTTTGTGAATTCCTCACTTCAACCCTTTTATTGTTACCTAATGGAGTCATGGAGGTCACGAGGGGATTCAGAGCTTATTCGGAGCCCAAAACCCCATATTTTAAAGAAAAATATTGGGATTATAAATTAGAAAAAATAATTTTTCCCATCCTACACAGTTACCCATCATCGTTAGGGTGTTTTTTAGGGGATAAGGGGGCACATAGTTTTTCTACAACCATGTGAGCTAAGGTGCATGCCCATGTGAAAATTTCAGACATCTCGGCAGTGGATTCACATATGGATTGCACATGGTTAGTCAAACCATGTGTTAAGCCCTTGTGGGTTCCATACTTTGGTAGTAGTGTGGTGCACAATTCGACTGACCATGTGGCCAAACCATGCAACTTTGTCTAGAAGGGTGATTTTACCCTTTTCCCTTAAAGAATTTTAAGCTTCACCACTATCTATTCCTTCTCCCATTTCCAGTAGACCACTCCTCCATCTTCTCCTGAAGTCTCTCCCTCAATCCTCTTCTAGTTTCCATGATAATTTCTACATCTGTAATCCAAATGGATCGTTGTTATAAGCTTTGGATGGCTAGAGGTATGCTTCCTAATCCACTTTCTTCCTTTCATTTTTTTGCTTCCCATCTCTTTCGCTATTTTGGTGGGAGATCATTATCCCTATTTCTTGGGCGTTCGCCATTTCTCTGATTTCTTTTATTCTAATTCAATTTTGAATCCAGTATTAGAAGAGGAGTAATTTATGTCCCTAAGGTAGGTTGTCTATATTTTTTCCATAAAATTTATGTTGTTTTTATATCTTTATCAATGTATGGTGTGCCGAACATTTTCGCACTTCATCTTTAGATGATCCATTCCTTTCTAAATAATTATATGAATGTTGATATACTATCATAGACCCTTGGTGAGTGTTTATAGGATCTATAACTCAATAATATCCACTGGTTTGGGTTTCCAAATGTAATTATACATTACATATAATTTTTTAATTGACCAATCATCATCTAAGTGTTTGGATTTCCTCCGAAATAGAATTTTTCTCTTTTATACATATTCTTATATGATCAAAACACCTTCTATGTGTTTCTATTGAACATGAAATAGAATTTTAATTCTTAGTGGATTAAATGTATTAACTATAGTGAATTATAATGAGTTGAAAGTTCATACCAAGTGATGCATAATTTAATTTATGGATTAAATGTTTTGTGATGACTTGGTTGTAGTGGGGATTGATAATTATGATACATATGAGTTGATCCATAAAATATTATTATATTTATTATTCTTCCATTAAAGGGCTTTTTGAGAATGAAGTTTCACTCTCCCTTACATTGATTTTTGAGAATGACGTCTCTCACTACTACACTTTTATCTAGGCAATGGGATTCATACTCAAGGTTCCACTATTTTGGGTGTTGGGCCAGAAATTTCACCCCACCTATCTCAAATGATGGTCATTATTTCTCACATTCATTATAAGATTCATAGAATGTACCCCTTTTTGGATCCTATAGATCATTACAGTAGTTATGGATGCCTTCGTTACACCTCAGGTCCAACTAGCTCCTAGTATCCATGTATATACCTACTAATGTCCCCATATACTTAGGGAATATATGTGTATACATTATATAACTATATAAATTATTACTACTATATATATATATATGTATATATTATTTAGATCAGACAGATTCCATCTTACGCCGAAGAAGGTAGAGCTAGCCTAGTATCTTACATGAACCTAAGGTGGCAGGTATTTATTTATTCAGTTTTTCTAATTATTCATTTAACTACACATTGTTATTGTTATTTAAACTGATTGGATTATATATATATATATATATATCATTGGTGGGGAATTACTAGGATTTTATCTCACACCCTACTCGGGTCTCCATTGGTACCTGAGTAGACTTTATGTATGTGGGTATGGATAAGGTAAGCTCCCTATTACAGATGCTTGATTATTTTTATTATTATCTTAGAGCATGGTAGGAGAAAACTAAGATTTTGTTCATGATTCTAGTAGTGCATTATTTTTTCCTGATTGAATTTTTTTATATCATATTGTATACACTTTTCCACGATATCCCATGTTTTCCCTATTTAGAATATCATCATTCAAAGAAATCCATATTTATATGACTCTGCCTTAGGAATTTTTATTATTATTATAGTTGTTTATTATTTATGCTTTTGTAGTTTCTAGTTGAATATTTTTAAATGTGCCATTTATTATATCATGATTCTATTATTGTCTATTTACTTATAATATCTGTCATTCCACTCTGATATGATAGTATGGTCTCCCAACTGTACCACCATAGACCTTCATTATTATTTGGCATCCTCTAGCATACATGGAGGCTTCATTGAGTCATGTAGCCCACCGAATCAGGTCCCCCGTAATGTGTAACGTAGGCTGGGTTGTTACAATGTAATTAGGGTCTACATCAAGAATTCTACATTTTAGAGGTGTCTACGGGAATACCAGTGTGTGGCACAATGACGTAAATTATAAATCTATTAAACCATGATGGAAAATATATAGACCACCTACCTCATAATGAGAATTATCTATTTATACATTATGAAGAATTAATTAATGAGGGTTATAGAAAAAATAAAGAAATAGAAAAACTCCCTATAAATAATGCATATTAGGTCACACTAAAATAACACCAAATATGGTGAGATAAACAAATGGAGAAAGTGGATTTGAACACTTACTGAGAGGATTTTATCACATCTGATGGAATTATGATTAGTCACCAAATGGAGGAGATCCATAATACCCTAGAAGAGGGTAGGAGGCACTTATGAGTGGCTGACCTCCTGTGGGAGAAGAAATTATGGTTCAATCACATGTTTCCCTTTTTTGTAAAGGTCGTCCACAAATTAAACTGCATGTAATTATTACACATCATCTAACCGATTCATGACATGTAACAGATAAAACTTTTTTATTCCTTGAGATAATTACATGAACTTACATGTCATGAATTAACCATATTGAACCCCATGAAACAATTACACACCATGTAATTGTTTTACATGATGTGTAAAACTAACTTCAGATATTCTTAGTAGCATCGCCACTTGTTTATTGTCATGTGTTTTACTAAACCCCTGAGGCATCCACCAAATCATAAATTACATATGAAAGTGAATTTTATGGATGTCAAATCCCTAAAAACCTCACTCTATTTCCCATAATATAATATTACCCATCCCCCAAAGATATATTTTTAAATTCCTTTAGAAATTCTATCTAGTAAAAAATAAAGAGCACCACAATATTCCCACCTTAAAACTTCTCTTCCTAAATAATAATTTGGGAAAATAAAACAAAACCCGACATAATATTTTCTTGTAGTTACATTAAAATGGTCTCATTTTTTTTGAACAACCAACACACCTCGAATCCTCTATTTTAAAAACACATTGTACATAAGCCATTGAAACATGATCCAATACTTATACTCCAAAATTTAAACATTAAGATGGAGTTTACTCAAGCCTATCTAACCTGATACAAGATCACCTTGTCATCTCTATCATTGAAAATACCATGGTACACACCAAAATGGGTTCTATCATTTAATGATTGATTCAAAGCCATAGTACTCCCCACCATTGTAATTTCCTATCAATTCATGCCCTAAAAATTATAAGGATGATTCTGATGTGATTATTTAATTTATTGAATGGTAGACACCCAATCTACCTCACTATCATTTTCAATTCAGATTCTCATAAAATCCCTGGATGACTTGCACTGTACTTTACCCTTCTTGAAAATTTTACAAAAAAATTTACCCACTAATTTCAATCATTGTATGAAAAAGAAATAAATTTTACCCCCAACACGAGCATGGGTCTATACACCACCCAAAAGACTTGGATCATTAACCTCATAGAATCTCATTTAAGCTAGACCGAAGCTTGTGGTAGCCTTGGAATCATAAACTGGAGTCCAGGTATCTTTCCTAATGTTGTCCACACTCCGTCATTTATAGGTGAGAAGTAGGTATATAGTTGAAATGAAAATGCATCTGAGCACTGGATGAGCCCAAAGATAGTCCATTCATAGAACCATATGGTGTTCATGAGTTCAAACAAAGAATTACTTCTTAAGAACCCATTAATCACTCAATAATATCCAAGCCTCTAGAAATAACTACACTTTCATAGCAAACTCCCATGGAGTCTGTTTATTGAATCAAATCACGTTTTAAACTTTTAACTCAATGTAAAATTAAAGTTCCCTATGTGAACCCTATATGATGTCAATATAAGGGAAATGATCATCATTAATCCAAGTATACACTAAGAGGATTTAAAAAATTTACAAAAAGGACTTTATATATTCTTTCTATATAAAAAAGGAATTTCTCATAATGGTTATAAACTAATTGTAACCAGCTACACAAAGGAAAGGCCAGTTGGACCACCTGACACCAACTCTTTTGAAGAAGCTCAACTACACCTTCCAATAAATCATCACAACTTCTCCCTAATTCCCTCACTATTGATGAATCATGTGATAACCTAAGCATACTCAATCAAGTCCATCCATGAACTATGGATTTTTTCAAGGGTTTCATACTCATCCAACCATATCATCTTTGTGCTTCCTGACAAGAGTTGATGAATTTGAAAGCTTTCCTGCCTCATGGGAATTCTAAACAAATACTAAGAATCTTCAAATCTTCCTTAGTTGTGTTCCTTCTACCTGAAGAGGCACACTTTTTCTTGATCGATGTGATTCTATCCACCTTCATAGTGACCTTATCATCAGATTTAGCAAGGTTTTTAAATATTAAATGGTTCTACCAACCTCATTATATAACCCCTCACTAAAACATAGATCATTGATCCTACATATATATCACACATGAAAAGTTCATTAGGCCCTACTTCCTATCATATAGATCAAAGAAACATAAGAAGTGTTAACTGGAAACCACATGCAACATCCATGTTCCTATCCAGAATGTTTGACCTAGAAAAGGTAAATCTAACCCTTATTCGAGTATTCAATCTATAAAAACCATTAAATGATTTATGTAATCCATTGAATCAATTCACATTTCATATATGAAAATTAAATGATTCAATTCAAAACATCAAGTACCAGTTATAAGGAAAATCATACTTAACATATTATTTCACCATCTCTATAAGGAACACCAAAAAAATATATCAAGATTAATTTTAAGAATTATTTATTTAACTAAAGTAATTTCATAATTAATCATCACATAATTTCTTTTTATCAATTTTATTTATCCATAATTTTCTCACAAATAGTCTAAGTTAAATAAAATTTCAATTCCAATCTATAGAGGAAAACACCACTTAGTTTTCAATAAGAATTTTAATTATCTAATGCCTCATATAAGTATAGCTCAAAATTAGATAATATATCTATCATAAACAAAAAATGGTACTAGTCAAGTAATACGACACTATACGTCTATATGTGAACCCATATAAGCTATTACAGACACTTTAAATGACTATCCCTATATAACCCATTCAAACCTCCTTGGGGTTAAGAACTAAGTGTTAAGGGATAAGGTGACCTTACAGGGTCTTAGTAATGCAAGGATAAAGGCGATCTATAAGGGTCCTATGAATTTAGTTGATAGAAAACTTTAAACTATCCTTAAAGAGTCTATATCATAAGCGTAACAATATAAGGATGGATTACTCATGTGAAGCCAATCACAAGATGAATAGTCAAACAAGGCATTTAAAACTAAAGTCTTGCAATTTAATAGAATGGTCCCATGGTATATAGATATCATAAAAGATTGTTTGATTATATGGGGTACCATTTTCCAATTTATAAAGCACCAATACACTTTATAGATTGAAAATTGTATCTGATTTAATCAGAAATAATATGTTACAACACATGAAACCAATGGTCCATGGATCAAATATATCATGATTATTTAGTTAAGGATCCACCATCAAGATATATGGGAGAACACCATTTAGGTTAATGATGAAACATTGATAACCAATCATATTTGACAATTATAACTAGGAATGATATACAATCAATAAATATAGAAAAATATAGAAATAACCATGGTAAGACACTAAAAAATATTGAAACAAAATAATAATGGTATATAAAAAAATTGTTTTGAATAAATTACTAAACCATGTTATACATCCAAGGCACATACACTATATTATGAAGTCAAAGAATGAAACCTACATGGAATAGAAAGTAAAAGGAATGTGAATATATATGTGCCTATAATGATTCATGTAGTGCTACTTCCATTCCATACAGTTGTTGGCACCAAAATATTTCATGCAATGAAGGGGATGGAAAAGAAGCCCCGCGCACTGCCTCAAAAAGCTTTGACGCAAAGCACCCCCCCCCCCCCCCGAGCATCGCGGTCACCGCGAAGCATAGGAGGCGGTAACGCTCCACGAACGCCCTGACGTTCGCGAGCCCTCCACGAAGCACAGAAGGTGGTAACACTCCGCGAACACCCTGACATTTGCAAGCCCACCACGAAGCACAAGAGGCGGTAACGCTCCGTGAATGCCCTGACGTTCGCGAGCCCGCCGCGAAGACCGTGAGGCGGTAATGCTCTGTGAACACCCTGACGTTCGCGAACCTGCCACGAAGCACCTGCTGCCCCTTCGCGCCACGTGTGTTCTACTTCGTGGCACCCCTTGCCTATAAATACTGGGTTCCCCCTGAGCCCAGGATAATGGACGATCCGACCTTTCGGTGTCTCAGCTCCCGAATCGTGAAGCACCCTTAACCCCTGGGAATCATGAGCTCTGCGAGGTACTTTTACTTCGTAAGATGCCTTCGCCTTGTCTCGTCTTGAGCCCCTCTTCCGAGAGGGATGCCCTTTATGAAGCCTAAGGGAATTCGCGAAGGAAAGGGATTCCCAAGGGAACTCGGGCATCCGCAGAGCATTTATGCTTCTCGAAACAGCCATCCGGTACTAGTGATCCACATGCCATGGCAGGGTCGCTGTACATCGCGAAGCACACTGCTTCTCAGTACCTTGCTTCACAAGGCAGTGCTCCACGAATACTATTCCACTTTGCGAAGCACCTCCCAGTCACACCCATTCCCCATGCTAATGCCAACGCACTCCACTTCACGAAGCATACTCCTTTTCTTGGCAATTCCTCTTCCCGTTCGACCCTCCGGGTTTGTACAATGTGACATCAGAATCCCATGGACAACATCACCTGTAGCGTTGCTTCGCCTAATGCTTCTTCACATAGGCACGCTAACAGCTATTTCTTCTTTACAGAGCCACGCTAATGTGGACCCCTCGATGGTTCGCTCCATGACCCCCCTTTACCATGGCCTTGCCAGTAGCTTCCCTCCCCCAAGGAATAGAGGGTACCGGTTATGTAACTCCTAGGGGTGTGGAGTAAACCCACCTTGTTCGAGCTGCAGGACATTAAATTGCCAAGCACCTCGTCCTCAACACATGACGTTAAACTGTGATCCGACCACGTGCCTCGCACGCAAGGTCCCCCCAGCTCAGACATTTTTTACGCCACTTTTCTCCAAAGAGACGGGGTCACCCACTCCACAAGGGATGATATTATCCTTCTCGGAGTAGTGTATGTCCATGGGAGAAGGGCAACCACCCCGGTATAATCCCCAAGCCTCTCTTGCGGAAGGTAGCACCCATGCACCTCCACACTTCCCCACTGCTAAGGCCAGTGGAGGGCGCGATCGAGAATGAGTCACCTTCCATATTTGGTCCCAAATCCCTCTCCTGCTGAGCTTTGTTGCACTTCGGGCCTCCATCCTGGAGTAAGTCCCAGCACCATGGGCCTCCCAACGCGTAAGCCCCTCTTCGTTTCTCACGGGCGGACCCTTCGCGACGTGATCGTCAGGTCTCAGCTACCTATTGTTTCTCACACTGAGCACGACTCACGTGGGCTTAGTGTAAGCATTGGCCATGACAACACCCCGTCCAACATGATGTTAAACTGTGTTCCAACCAGCATGACGTTAAACTGTATGCCCCCCATCTGGAACAATGTTAAACTGCACATCCATTTAAACTATGAGGTCTTTGATCCATGTCAAGGCATGGTACGTAGGAAGCCTCCATGAGGTTCAAGCCCACCACCCGTCATTTCTTCGCGTCAGGTTCCACCCTCGTCCAGCATGACGTTAAACTGCATTCCAGTCCGACAGAAAGCTGTTGTGACCAACCCGAACTATGAGGACTTTGATCCATGCTAAGGCACGCTACGTAGGAAGCCTCCCTGAGGTTCAGTCCCATCTCCCATCGGACCAAGGTCCCTTCTTCACGTCGGTTCGCCGACACCCACCACCATTCCCAAACTACGAGGACTTTCATCCATGTCAAGGAATGGTACGTAGGAAGCCTCACGAGGTTGAAGACCACCCCCAATGGACCTCTGGGTTCACCTTAACATTGGTTCGCTAAAGAATCCCCCTTTGAACTATAAGGTCTTTGATCCATGTCAAGGCATGGTACGTAGGAAGCCTCCCAGAGGTTCAAGACCACCACCTGTTGGTCACTCTGACCTTCTTCACATCGGTTCACCGACACCCACCACCATTCCTGAACTACGAGGACTTTGATCCATGTCAAGGCATGGTACGTAGGAAGCCTCACGAGGTTCAAGACCACCCTCAGTGGACCTCTGGGTTCACCTTCACGTCGGTTCGCCGACGACGCCCCCTTTGAACTATGAGGTCTTTGATCCATGTCAAGGCATGGTACGTAAGAAGCCTCACAGAGGTTCAAGCCCACCACCTGTTGGTCACTCCGACATTCTTCACGTCAGGTCACTAGCACCTGGGCAGCCTAGTGTGTAAGCCCCGCACCATCCGGACCAAGGTCCTCATTCACGTCAGTTTTCCGACACACCATTCTGAACTATGAGGTCTTTGAACCATGTCAAGGAATGGTATGTAGGAAACCTCCATATGGTTCAAACCCATCACCTGGTCATTCTAACCCCATTCATATCAGTTCACCCCCATCCCGCATGACGTTAAACTGTATTCCACATTCCACCTGAACTATGGGGACATTGATCCATATCAAGGCATGGTACGTAGGAAGCCTCAACGAGGTTCAAGCCCACCACCTGTGGACCCTCGGGTTCACCTCCACGTTGGTTTGCTGACGATGACCATCGGGCCAAGGTCCACCTTCATGTCGGCTTGCCAGCACCACCCCGAACTACACGGACTTTGATTCCCTGCCACGGGGATACGTAGGAGGTCTCTTCGAGGCTCAAACCCAATCTCACTATCGCCCTTGTGATAGTCCCATCTCAGTCCCCCTCCGCTTCATCCATTGATCCATCATCCACCCTGATTCTCACCTGGACCACCATATCCCAGCGAGATCATGCCATTCTGATCCTCTTCACAACATTCAGGAAGCCACCCATAGGTTGGCCCCGATATCGGCATCCCTTCAAGGGAAATTCGTAAATCTGATCCACTCCAGCTAGTGTTTTGATCAGGCCGAACCGTCTCCGCTGGACATTAAACTTGCGACCTACCTCGTGATAAACATGAGATTCCTAAGGAAAAACTCGGATGGTACGCCCTTGGCGTAACCATCTTTGTTGGACGTTAAACCTGCGGCATACCCTATGTCAAACATAGGAAGTTGAGGAAAACCTCAGATATATGCCTATGGAATATGATTCCCCGTGCTCGATGTGGGATGCCTCGGGCATCCACGCCCTCGATAAGTCCTATGACAAGGAACAAAAGATAGACATGCCAGTTCTCTAGCATTCAGACACGCTACTGATGCCTCGACTTGACTACTCCCCTGACTGAAGGTTGTTGCCCTGACCGGACCCTTTGAAATGTCCTAACAGAAGCAGTGTAATTAACCGGCGTCCATGGAAGCATGGCACTGGGAAGAGTTTCACAAACAACGTATTAAATCTATGAGGGAGACCTGGACTAGGTTATGAGTTCTGAGGAGGAATCCACAGAAGGAAGAACTGAAATCCCATCATCCCGGTTTCGATCACGGAGCAGACGTTCCTGAATAAGGAGTGGATTCCGCCCACCTTTGGAAAGCGGGAATGTGGGGAAACAGCAGCGCGTCCTCCACAGATAGATGCGCGCGCCCTGGCAAAAGCGTCGGAAACAGAAATGGTGAACCCGACGTGAAGTTCTTCTCCTCAATATGGAGATTAGTCGCATTCGAGACACCAGTAGATTAAAGTTTCACTGGATCCAGATATCCTGCGCCGGGTCCCGCCAAGAAAATAGTGGGCTTGGCATGAAACTCACCGGAATTTGGGGCAGTAGAATGAGGGGCATTCCGTTCTGCAACGTGTTGGCGTGGATACCTCTTACCAACATAGAGAATGGAATGACGGTGGGGCACCAGTTTTCTATCCTTTTCCTCACAGTGTTGATGACTTGATCTCTCTGTTTCCTAGGAACCAGGTTGCTGTTATGGAGACACGATCACCGCTCGCTCGCCCACGCAGGGGCGGGGGAAATACTGGCATAGCCACCCCGCATGGCTCCGCTTCCACCACGACGGCCTCTACATCCGTGAATATGGGGCGCCCACGTCCCCTCTCCCCGTCAGAGATCATCCAACGAAGGGTGATCAACAACCTTGTACGCAGGTACGAGGAGGAAGGGGTCATCCCAACTCGGGATATTGCATTCCTGGACCTGGAGGCATCCATCCCCCACCATGAACGCCGCCCTTAAAGCACGCTCAGAGAGCCCCTGCTCCCCACCCCAACGTTTAATAATTTTGGGAGCCTGTACCCGGAACGCCTCGACGACTTCTCGCCTTACGCTGATGAGTCGGGTGATGTCCGGCTCGGCCCACTCAGAGTCCCAATTCAGGGGATCCAGGAAAGGGATCCCATCCGGATGCGTCAGTGCCACCAAACGGCTTCTCCAGAAGAGCGGGTAGGCTATGCCCCTTCACCACCTGTGCCAGCCCGTCTAACCCGGCATCAGCGTCGGGCCCGAGCTGAGGACGCTCATCAAGGGGCGTCGACGTCAACAACTACTGTGGCCCGATCCACCGTCGACATGCATCATGGAGTCCCTGCACACACTGATCAGGGGCACTCCTTCACCTGACTAGGATCGAGGCTCCAACCACCCCATGGGCAGGTCGGGTTGGCTCTCAAGGTTACAGGCCTGAGCGGTGATCGCCCCGAACCAATTCACAGTAATGTCACCCCGTACGGAGGGCCTCCCCGTACCACTATTCTGCAGAGCATGGGCCTCCCCCGCTTCGAATCTCCTCACAAAGGTATGCCTCGTCCTACCCCCATCTCGAAGAAAGACATGTCCCATGACAGTGATGATTGGCACAGAAACCTCTCCCTCACCCACCATGCAGGGTATGGAGTCCCTCCTCCTACCCCCGACCATCGATGTAAAGGCACTTCCCATCCAGTCCCTCTCCAACGTGGGGGTCCTCTCTACGTCCTCCCTACAACTGGAGAAGGTCCTCCTCGCCCTGGAAACTCGAGGAGTAAAGGTCAGCCTCACTCCGCCCGCACCGACCATAGAGGTCCTCCCCATGATCCTACCAGTTCCAACAGAGGTTCTTCCCACATGGGTACTGTACATGGAGGCCCTCCCCATGTGCCCTTCGACATTTTCCCTGGTGCCCCTCGCACCCCAGTTATCTCAAGCGGGAACCCTCTCCGCCATGGTGTCAGCGCCGCCCCGAGACCAAATGTTGAGGATCAACCTTGTCTCGAAAAGCCATCTAGGGGCAGGAGAGAGGGTCATCGCCGCCACAAGAAGAGTCCTGGGAAGGCCTGGGTGGAGATCGAACCTGCCCGTTTCTCGGACTCTGAAGCAGAATGCGGCTCAGCGCTGGAGCCATCTCCCCGCTCCTCTGTGTCAAGGACTGGGGCAGGGACCAGGCCCGTCAGCCTCATTCTCCCAGAATGAGAGGTCCACCGGATTCCCGCTTCCCTCTGCAGGTACATCCAGGAGGAAGAAAGTGTGGAAATGTCGCAGGTCCCAACCACGCAATCACCACCGTCATCACCAGAAGTTCCCTCTACCTCTACCAAAGATCACGGGGAGCTGTTTTGGGGACCAAAGATGGTAGAGAAACAGCGTAACCCATCGTTGGTGGCTGCAACTCCTATGCCAGAAGCTGTGGCTAGCAGCCCATCGTATCGTGATATCGTGGTCAGGTCATCTCACTCTTCAGAGGATGGCCGGGAATTCTGCGGCCAGTCAGCTCGTTCACCGTATTCTCCACTGCCAAGTTTACTGTCCCAGTGGTCTGCCTCAGTACCGCTACTGATCCCTCAGCCACCTCTGGTTGATCAGTGGGGAAATAAAAGGCCAAACCCTGAGTCTGAACCCAGGAACTTCTGGAGAATTCTCGCAGTAGATCACTTCCCGGAGAAGTTCTGGCCGACAGCAGCGCTGAACGTTCATGCACCAGAGTCCCTTACCTCATAGGAAGTGGGGTGCTTCCATAGAACCCTATGGGCGACGCACTTCCTCCTTCGTTACGAGTGGGTGATGTACCCCAGGGGTCGAGATCACTTTGAAGAAATCGGCGAGCAATGCCACCTGATCGATTTGGCCGCACTCCCTGTGGCCCAGCACCCTGAGTCCCCAAGCCGTCAGAGCAACCTCCAACAGAAATGCATTCAGAGTTTAAAAGTACTCCGCAGAGTCATCAAGGAAGCTACCCCCCATGTGCAAGTCCGTGGCTAGGGAAACTATGCCTCTCTCCTCTTCATCCCTATCCGACAGCAGTCCGATTTGTTATGTGACATTGAGGACATGCCTTCGAGAGGGGTCGAGGTCCATATGGCTGACGTAGTGGAAAAGTAAGACGAGCATGAATTTCTTGATGGAGACTTACCCCCCAAGGGCGTACTGCCACTAATGGACCCATCAGGGAGGGTTGCCCATCAGCAGAGGAACCTTCTAGGCCTCCTTGTACCCACCGAGTCACTGGTACTCAGTCAAAATGCCAGTAAGGGTAAGGAGCACGTCGGAACTGTCAAGAAATACGACCTGTCCACCTCTATACAGAAGACGAATAAATATCTCGAGAAGGTCGCATTACGCTAGTAGATTGCTGAGCAGAAGAGGCTGGTTGATGAACTCTTGGCCGAGCGCGCTGCAGAGCGGAGACCCGACTATGGTAATCCCAAGCCGGGGTAGCAGGGGCAGGAACAATACCCCCTGGTGAGATGCCTCCAGGCAACCCTGATCATGCTACTTCCACAGACAGGGAAGAAGCCGGAACTTATGGCAAGAGGGCATGATATGTCTCACCAAACCCTCCTGAACGACGGGGCAATCTGAGGAATCCAGCCCGGGTTCCCCCAGCCGCCCCGCAGGCCGTTCCGCCAGTTGCTCCACGAGCTGCTGAATCCATCTACCATGTCGAAGAACCTAGAAACGCACTTATGATTAGGGATCCCCATCAAGATAGGGACCCCCACCCGGATGATCTTATAGCAGCACTCATCACCTGCCTCGAAGCGTTGGAAACACGGTAGGTGGCCATCCCATCGGATGGAAAGCCATATTTTGCGTGGTTTGAAGATATGTCGGCACCCCCGGGTTTTGGGAACCCCACTTTCTTGCCCTCCAACGGGATAGGGGACCCGCCGCAGCACTTGGCCCACTTTTCTTCCAGGTGTATCCCCATGTTGGGGACTCCGACCCAGCAAGAAGCCGCCAAGCTCTGATGTTTCGTACAAACATTGGAGTGCCCCGCATTCATCTGGTACAGCCAGATCCCTATTGGATCGGTGACCGGTTGGGAGGGTCTCCACTGGCGGTTCATATACCAATTCAGCTCCACCACATGAAAGACCAGCATCGCAGACCTCTTCAAGTGCAAACAAAGGCCTAATGAGCGAGTCGCGTACTTCATCGCCCGATGGAAGGGACTTACATACTCCTTCGACATGCCACTGACTCAGGAGAAATTACTAATGATGTGTGTAGGGAATGTTAAAATGGAGTTGGTTCCTTCCCTGATCACCCAGAACTACCCTGGAGGGTTCCGAGATTTCTCAGATAAGGCTCAGGGCCTCAAGGAGGCTCTGTAACAGGCTAGTCAGGCACGTTTTCTCCCCCCTATGATCCCATCCAGGAGGGTTCCAGAGCTGAACCTACCACAGTGTCCCAAATAGAAGCCCCCAGGTAGTTGGAATTACTGCTAGCGGCATCGGCCATGCAAACCCGCAGAGGTCCTCCACCTCAAGCGCAGGCTCCTACCCAGCAGCGACCGCCTCAGAATCGACAGGTTCCCCCGCATAATGCGCCACCACCACCTAGGCGAGACAATCAGGAGCCGCCTCCTCAGCAGGCCCCTCCGGCCCCTCATCAGGGTCAGGCCCCTAGGGCCCCCTATCCGAAAAAAAGGCACCAGACCTATTCGTTCAATGAAAATTAGGTCCCTAGCTACTTCTGAAGTGCTTTAGAGCAAGAGATTGTGCGCCTACCTGAGTGCAGAAGGCCGGCAGAGGCGAATCTCACCGATCACCACAACTACTGTCCTTATCATCGGATTCTGGGGCACACCCTCAAGTAATGACATGTGTTTAAAGACTGGCTTCAAGACCAGGTCGACAACAACATAGTCAGGTTGGGCCCAACACCAACCCAAGTAGAGGGTGTCTTTGTAGGGTCAGAGATTGGTAGCGACAATGAAGGTGAGTGGCAGCAGGTTCCCAGCCATGGGTCCAAGAAATATGATGATTGGATGGCTCCAAAAACCATCGCTCATGCCCATGGTATCATTTGGTCCTGCCTGGATCAGCCAGAGCCTTCGGGAGAAGTAGCCAATACCTCTGCATCGTCTGCATAGCTGACCTCTTCCCAAAAGGGAAAGCAGTGATGACGCAAGAAGAAGCAATGCGCTCCACCACTACCGTCGTCATCCCGCACTCTTGGAAACTTTATGCCCCCTGAAATGGGTATTCCTCCCAGAATACGCATGGTGGTGGATGACTCGTCGAGCGGCAGCCCGGGGTACGCTTCGGTTAACACCATGGAGCTGGTAAAGCCCTATATGACTCCCGACGAGGGGGGATGCTGGGCGAGCCTCCCCAATGTTTCCAGCCGACGTCAACATCAGCGGAACCACAACCATGCTGGTCGTTGAGGCACATCAGCGGGCACTTTCAGCCAGGTCGTGCATTCTACTAAGACCATACAACAGGCTCAGCACAGAGCTCAGCACGTGCAACCTCATCTGATGCCATCAGTTCTACCTCCACTGCCGTTTGTGCTACTAGATCAGGCAGAGCTTCCTCGTCCGTATCACAGTCAGTCTTTCCCGGCTACAGGCTAATCTCCGATGTCCAATCCTAAAATGGCGACTACTCTCTAGGCTTCAACTAGTAGGCAGCGGGATATACCCAGCACTAGCCAACCGCCAGTTCAACCAGCAGGACCCGATATGCCTCCAACTGCAGAACGACCTCCTGTAAGAAGAGGCTCATGCTTGGCACAAAAGTATGATGTCTTGAAGCACCTGGCCAGCATTACAGCAAGGATTTATATCCTTGAGGCCCTTCGCCTATCATCTGAAATGCGCTAAGCACTTTCCAAGGCCCTAAGGATCCCCCTTCAGTTGGAGATGGAGGTAGCAACTGCGGAAGCCTTCAACGCTGAGGCAATTGAGAACGCCGAATGCCAGGAAGTTATCTCGTTCTTCGGTGAAGATGAAGACCCTCCCATACAGGGGCATATTCGACCACTGTACATCACTGGCCACTTCAATGGTGTGGGAGTCCACCACTGCCTCATTGACATGGGTTCCATGATCAACCTAATCCCGACTCAGACATTACGAAAGGGGGGTCTGTCTGAAGAAGATTTGATGCCCTCCGACCTCAGAATCTAGGGATATGATAGGACTGAGCATTCCCCAGTCAGCACGATCCTCCTGAAGACCCAAGTCGACGGCCTAATTGCTAGCACCGAGTTCATAGTTGTCTCTCAGGACACCGCCTACAATGCATTGATGGGTAGGTCATGGCTCCATCTGCACGCAGCGGTCCCTTCGTCGTATCACCAATGCCTCAAATACTCCCTCAATGGTCGAGTAGGCGTGCTCTAAGGAGATGCGTCTCCTTTTTCCTCTTTTGAAGCCCATTATCTAGACGCCGATTATTACAAGAGCAAGGATAAGAAAATCGTAGTAAGTGAGGATGAACCCACCCCGGTCACAAGTGATCCATGGGAAGGCCTAGACGATGCCTACATCTTCCCGATCCATCGATTGGAGGACATGAACCCAGAAATGGGGTAGTGTTTTGTTATTTTAGGTACGCAAGGAAGGCGTGTTCCCATGTCCAAGTGACAATGGAAAATCACCTCGTACTCCTACACCAACCAGGCTCAGGTGATCCCGGAGCCTCCTACCCCTGTGTGGTACCAAAATTTCAAGATTATGACAAAGGCAGTACATCATACGTGTCTCTTCCAACGGGCTGGAATCAACTGACTCAGGCCGACGCGTCACCACTGCTTCGATGTCATTAAACGTGGCCCCTGGGGGCGAAGGCCAGATGGGATAGGATCGACTGACTTCATTGCTATGGTCTCAGTGGTGAGTGGGTCTCCTAATACGATGACCACTGCTACCCAAGCCGGCACCAACTGCCCGTCAGGATTTGATAGCCCAGAGGAAGCCTCCTTTGTGGGAAACCCCTCCATGTGTGGAGAGGAAGATCTGGAGGATGCCCCCCCCCCCCACCTTTGAGGAAGGCGTCTCTACCACAGTTGATGAACTGGTACAGGTGAACCTTTGTAGCGAGGCAGATCTGAGACCCACATTGATCAGTGCATCCATGTCCCCCGAGAAGCAGCAGAGGTACATAGACTTTCTCAAGCAACACCATGATGTGTTTGCCTGGAGTTACAACAAGATTCCAGGACTATATCCCCAGGTAGTCGTTCACCGCCTGGGCCTCTCATCAAACCATCGCGGGTTTAAGCAGCCTCCCAGGAAGATGCACCCTTCTCACGGTGCTATGGTTGAGGCCGAAGTTGACAAGCTTATCAAAGCCAAATTCATCAAGGAAGTCTAGTACCCCAAGTGGCTTGCAAATATTGTGCCAGTCAGGAAGAATAATGGGCATATCAGAGTCTTCATCGACTTCCGCGACCTCAATCGTCACTGCCCAATGGATGACTTTCCCCTCCCGGTGACCGAGTTATTAATTGATTCCATGGACGGGTTCCAAGCACTCTCTTTCATGGATGGGTATTCCGAGTACAACCAGATCTGGATGGCCCCCGAGGACGAGGATTCCACTTCCTTCAGGGCTCCCCAAGGTACCTTTTGTTTCTAGGTTATGCCCTTCGGCCTGAAAAATGCAGGTGCCACTTATCAGAGGTTCATGCATCGCATATTCAGGCCGATTCTAGGGATGCTGGTGGACTGCTACGTGGATGACCTAGTGGTCAAATCGCGCCAGCACCAGGACCATCTCAAAGACCTTGAGAAAGTGTTCGGTATCCTCTGTTCCCACCACCTGAAGATGAACCCGTTAAAGTGTGCCTTTGGGGTCACCTCTGGGAAGTTTCTTGGCTTTGTTGTTAGATACTGGAGCATTGAGATCGACCTAGAGAAGATTAAGGCCATCAGCCAAATTCCACCCCCGAGAAATATTCGGGAACTTCGAGGTCTCTAAGGCCACTTAGCCTATATATGCCAATTCATCGTGAATCTGGCCGGCAAGTGTAAGCCCTTCTCCCTGATCATGAAGAAGGGTGTTGCCTACGAATGAGATGAAGAGTGTCGGACCGCCTTCGAGGAAATTAAGAAGTACCTACTCCAATCTCCGGTTTTGATGTCACCTATCTCCGGAAAGCTGCTGGTCCTTTACGTGACCGCCCTGGAACGATCCCTCGGTGCACTTCTCGCCCAGAAGAATAACGAGGGTATGGAGAACAGTCTCTACTATCTCAGCCTCATGCTTCTCGATATGGAAGTCAGATACTCCCCTATCGAAAAGGGATACCTCGCGCTCTTTTTTTCCATACAAAATCTACGACATTACCTCCAGCACCATGAGGTACAATTGGTCTCTCGGGTAGACCTGCTAAAGTACATCAGGAACCGCCCCAGGTTGACTGGTTGACTAGCACTGTGGGCGGTAATCCTATAGCAGTTTGATATTAGGTTCATACCTCAGAAGGCCATTAAGGGACAGGTGTTGGAAGACTTTTTAGCTGCCCATCTAACCTCCGAGGATCAATCCTTGGACCTGGATTTTCCTGATGAGACGATCCTCTTAGTCAATCGTACCGTCTCATGTTGGAAAATACACTTCGACGGTGCCTCCCAGAGCCCCACTGGTAGGAGGCTCAATGATCCTAAGCTCAATAGAGTGGGCCTGGGTATCGTCTTCATCACCCCCGGTGCATGCCGTCTTACCATACTCGTTCCTGTTGTCAGAAGATTGTACCAACAACGAGGCAGAGTACCAGGCTCTCATCACTGGCCTCGAGTTGGCCCTTGAGATCGACGTGCCCCATCTACATGTGAAATGAGATTCTGAGCTAGTAATCAAGAAGGTAAATGGCAATTATGTTGTTAGGAAGCCGGAGCTTGTGCCATTGCTGGAGTGCACCCTCCGCCTAATGGCCCCGTTCTCCTCTCGGCCAGAAGTCACCCATGTCCCTCGGTCACAGAATGGTCGAGCTGACGCTTTGGCTGGCTTAGCTGCATTGCTCGTGGAACCCGAGCAAGATGATTTGATCATACATGTTGCACACCGGAGAGTCATTTCCCCTATCACCCAAGAGGACAATGACGACATGCGGGTAAGTCATCTCACCGCCGGACCCTCTACTTCAAGGGTCCCGGGTTCGTCAGACACAGTGGTTGAAGACACTCCTGACTGGAGGGAACCTTTTGTTGAGTATCTCCAAAATGGTTGCCTCCCAAATGATCGGGCCAAGCGTGAGAAAATTCGACATCGTGTGCTGAAATTTGTCCTCTAGAGTGGTCTCAGTCTTGAGAAGATCCTCTATAAGCGGAGCTTCGATGGAGTTCTCCTCCGTTGCATTCAAGGAGTCGAGATTTCTCAGGTTATGCAAGAGGTTCACACCGGTTCTTGTGGTGCCCATCAAGCTGGGCCAAAGCTGTCCCATCAAATCCGGAGGTTGGGGTACTTTTGGCCCGCTATGATCCATGATTGTATCGAGTTTTCCAAGAGATGCCACACGTGCCAAGTTCATGCCAACTTCCTGCATCAGCTGCCAGAACCCCTCCACTCCACCAGGTACTCTTTCCCATTTGCAGTGTGGGGACTTGATATAGTGGGACCATATCCACCAGCAATAACTTGCTAGTGTAGGTTCATCCAAACTGCTACAGATTTCTTATCCAAGTGGGCTGAGGCAGTTCCACTCAAAGAGTTCAATGCCCGTTCCATCGCCGATTTTGTGAGCTCCAATATCATCCACCAATTTGGGGTCCCTCACGCTGTCCTCACCGATAACGACACCAACTTCCGAGAGGCTGAGCTGAAAAAATTGTACGCCAAGTACAATATCCATTCGAACCATACCTCCCGCTATCATGCACAGGAAAACGGACAGATAGAGGCATTCAACAAAACTCTCTCTAACATTCTGCAGAAAATGGTTGGTCAGAACAAGAAAAGTTGGTCGGAAAAGCTCCCCAATGCCCTCTGGGCTTATCGGACGACGGCTCGCAATTCCACCCAGGTGACCCCATATTCCCTGGTGTATGGGGATGAGTTCATCCTACCCATTGAGATCTAGCTGCCATCGTTACGCACTGCAGTCTATGACCAGCAAGCGCCAGATGAGGTGGCCGAAATCCGTCTAGCTGAATTGGAAGCACTGGCCGAGAACAGGCTTCATTCCCTGCACAATATGGAAAGACATCATAATAAGATAGTAAGGGCCTTCAACAAGAAGGTTCGCCTTCGCTCTTTTTTGCAGGGCGATCTGGTTTCGTCCCTTCGAGCGCCAATGATCCCGGTAGGAAACCACCCAAGCTAGAGCCCAAATGGGAAGGACCCTACATCATCCACAAGGTTTACCCCAATGGAGCATACTCTTTGTCAACCACAAATGGTGAGCACATAACTCCTCCCACCAACTCCAAGTTCCTCAAGCGATACTTTGCCTAGGGCAAAATGGTCCTGCATGACCTTAAACTACATCCTCGTCCTGTAAGACGATAAACTGCAAAATGGTCCAAGCTCTATGACCTTAAACTAAGATCTCTCCCCGTCCTCATTGCAAGACATTAAACTGCAAGCTGGTTAGGTCTCCCTGACCGCGGCTCGACCTCAGGCCCCTTGGTTTTCCCCAAATCACCCTCTTGCGGGATTGTACGGTGTGGTGTGGGACTATGTCCTCATTCACGTCAGATTACTTTCTGTACCGTACATATCCCCAAATGAGACGCATCCTTTGACCAGCATGACATTAAACTGCATGGCCTTCAAGAACTACGTATAGCTTGATTCCCATCCTAATGGGATACGTAGGAACGCCCAGACATTTTGTCTGTTGGCCCATCCCAAAATCCAAAATTTTCCCCTTGGGTAAAGACATACGGCGTGGTGTAGGATTACGTCCTCTTTCATGCCAGGTTACTCGTCGCGCCATACACCTCCCTATATGAGATATAGTTATCCCTTTCCCCGTCCTCATTGCAAGAGGTTAAACTGCAAATTGGGCAGGCCTTCCTGACCGAGGCCCAAACTCAAGCCCCTTGGCCTCCTTGGGCCCACGACCCGTGTCCTTACTATAAGAAATTAAACTGCAAGTATGTCAGGCCTTCTTGACCGAGGCCCAACCTCAGGCCCCTTGGCCTCCTTGGGCCCACGGCCCTCATCCTTACTGCAAGACGTTAAACTGCAAGTAGATCATGCCTTCCTAACCGAGGCCCAACCTCATGCCCCTTGGCCTCCTTGGGCCCACGACCCTCTTCCTTAATGCAAGACGTTAAACTGAAAGCAGTTCAGGCCTTCCTGACCGAGGCACAACCTCAGGCCCCTTGGCCTCCTTGGGACCACGAACCTTATCCTTAATACAAGATGTGAAACTGCAAGCAGGTTGGGCCTTCATGACCGAGGCCCAACCTCAGGCCCCTTGGCCTCCTTGGGCCCCTGGCCCTCTTCCTTACTACAAGACGTTAAACTGCAAGTAGGTCAGCCCATCCAGACCAATGCCTAACAATCAGGCCCCTTGGCCTTTTCGGGCCCCATCCCAGGTCCTCTCTTATGGGAGTGTATGGTGTGGTGTGGGATTATGTCCTCATTCATGTCGGTTTATTCGATGTACCGTACACCTCCCCTGTTTGGGGGTATATTACTCCCCTCCTCATCCCACATGACGTTAAACTACATCTAGAGAACTATGTGTGGCTTGATTCCCATCCTCATGGGATATGTAGGATCACCTGAATGTCTAGGCTTCGGGTCCAGCCCCATCTCTCAGGAATCTTCAACCCACCTTGGCCCCTTGGTCTATCGTTCCTCCACGAGGGGATTATATGGCGTGGTACGAGATTATGACCTCATTCACGTCGGTCTTATAATAACCACACCATGTGCCTCTCATTTTCGAGTTGTTTCGTCGGCCCTTTCCAACGGTTCACCAATGTGCCTAAGGGTACTCTGGTTTATTACCTGGAATGCCAGACTTTACTCGGACACGTCCGCACCCGCCTTCCAGGATTTGGGTATCCGTTCATCAGGGCTTCCGTCATCTTTTACACCCAGAGGGGCCCCCAAGAACAGCCTGGATACTACACCCAAGGGCTCTCCTACCGTTATGGGCCAACGCCCCTGAGGGTTTTAGACAACAAATCGATAAAAATCCCACGTTGCGAATATGGTCAGTGGTCGATGCTCGTTTGTTGTTCCCACCTCAGGCTAACGTGATATGGAAACTATTTTTTCCACCATGGTTAACAGTTATCATCTATCACCACACCAACCCCATTAAGCCCTAAATGTCGGTTACACAATTCACATCCTTCTCCAGTCTCATCGTGTCCAAGTAGAGTTTTTGAACTCTTGGTACTATTCCTCTGTGTACATCTGCGCATTGGGGGAACAAAGTCATGTAAAAGGTGTCCTTCAGGGTTCTTCACTGACTCCCCCTAATGGGATGTTTCGGGTATTGAGATAAGGATCTTCCCCCCTTGTTTCCCACACCGAGTTTAAATCACGTGGGCTTAAGGATCGGGTCGAGGTCTGTGCTTACCTGGAAAGTTGTCACCCACTCATGGTCCGAGCTCTGAGACCATAAACTAGGATCTCCTCGGAACTACGCTCAACCAGAACTCCCATCCTCATGGGATACGTAGGACCGCCCAAATGTCTCATTTTTTGGTGCAACTGATCTGGGAGCTAGTCTCTCCCCCGTTACCTTTCACCTCTATGTGGGCCCCTCGGCCTGAGGTTCCTCTCTCGGGATTGCATACGGTATAATGTGGGATTATGTCCCAATTCGCATCGGTCATGCCGCGCAACACCATACACATTCCCCGCCTAGAATCATCTCTGCTACGTCTACGCTTCATGACGTTAAAATGCATGTTTGGTCCCGTCACACGACCCTAAACTGTGACATTATCGTCCTGGCTGCACGATGAAAAATGGCACTACATTGTGATGACCTCGTTTTAGAGGACATCACGTTGGGTATTGGTCACGTGCCGTGCCATTTTTCAACGCCTATCACATCTTGATTCTTGTGGAGACACCAGGGCCTACTACCCTAGGCCGATCGCTTCACAAAAAAAACCACTCACCTTAATGGACAAACAAGATTTATCAAATTCCGCTTCTTTCAGTGCAAGGCCCATGCCTGCACTTCCCTTTTTCCCCCGGCACTGGTATCTTACCATGTCACCCTTCAGAACTACATATGGCTTGATTCTCATCCTTATGAGATAAGTAGGAGTGTCTGGGCACTTCCCCGCAGGCCCAGCCTAACCTTCATGTTCGGTCCCTTGACTCGAGCATTTCCCCAAAGAACACATGGTAAGTAGGGCTTAGGTCCTCATTCGCGCCGGGTTTTGTAACCGCCTTTCCATGTGTCCCCTTCCCCCCTTACCCATTCATGTTCTGAATTCTATGACCCTAAACTAAGATCTCCCTATTGGAAAGGACTCTGACCCCTATATCTAATACGTCTCGTTGTCATATTCATATGTGTTTTGACAAAGAGCCCGAAGTGTGGGATTTTATGGGGACATTCCCCTCGTCCCATGACCAAGATTCGTGAGCTCTCTATTTGGATCCTCATCCTATTCCACATCCAAAAGGACCCTCGGACAACAAGGATACTAGGCTTAAGGTCTCTCCATGGATGTTGGGCCTAAGGGCTCCCCTATCGTCTTGGGCCAACGTCCCTAAGGATCTCTGACAACATTTGTGACATGGTCCCGTGTTTCGAACATGGTCAACGGTCAACCCTCATTTGTCTGTCCCCATTCTAGGCTAACGTGATATGAATGCTGCGTTTCCGTCACAGTTAACAGTTATCCTCTATCGTCATGCTACCATCATTGTGATCCAACTCTCAAGCATCACGATTCACACATTTCCACTTCCTCATGTTCGATCATGTGGAATTCCAACATATTCGTCTCTATCACTTTGCGCATCTAAGTGCACCACATGGGAGTGTTAGTATCATGGGGTTGGTATTCACCGAGCATCCCTTCACCCTAACCTTCCCTTTTCTGTGTCGGGAAAGTCCCACCACTACTTCTTGTTTCCCACACCGAGCATGACTCACGTGGGCTTAGTAGTTTTGGCAGGATGTGTACCAACACGGCCAGGTTTCTCATTGTCCTGCATGATGTTAAATTACGCTTCCAGAACTATGTATGGCTTGATTCCCATCCTCATGGGATACGTAGAGACACCCTGGTATTTTTCCTACGGTCCAGCCCATAGGAATTTTCCTATCCATTCTCCTCTAGAACTACATATGGCTTGATTCCCATCCTCATGGGATACGTAGTGACACCCTGGTATTTTGCCTAGGGTCCAAACCATTGAAATCATTAATCTCATCCCTCCCTTGTCAGGCCCCCTGGCCGGACCCCTCGCTAGAGAGGCCCTGTCCCAAAGAAGGAAGGATCCATAACCAAAACAATGCACCCATCTGGCGTACTCCCACCACGGTGGTGTAACTACCTAAGTGTTGGATTCTGTTCGGACAAACCATCGCTCCATATTCCACACTTTGTGTACCCCTTTTTCAGACCCTCGTCCCCTTTTATGACTGAAGGGACCCCTTAACGACCTGGTCCCATGTCGAATCGGCTCACATACCGTTCTCGTCCAACGTTTCGGAAGACTGGTCGTGTCTGAAAGGACCCCCTAACAGTATGGATGCTCGACCTAGGGTTCGCCAACTGTCCTGGGCCAACATCCCGAAGGATTGACTGACAACATTTGTGACCCGGTCCCGTGTTTCAAACATGGTCAATGTTCGACCTTCATTTGTTGTCTCCATTTTAGGCTAACGCAGTAAGGATATCGTTTCTCCACCACGGTTAACGATTGTCCTTTATTGTCACGCCATCCCCGCAGTGTTCTGAATCTTGGGAATCGTGATCCACACTTCCCATTTTCATCTATTCAGACCGATTTCAGCGCCCCTGTAATTGCACCATTCGTGCATAAGAGCATGCTAAAGAAATGGTAATTCGGTTGTTCTAAGAACCTCCTTCTCTAGCCAGGCCTCTCCCACCTTCCGGAAATCCAGAATGGTTATCCAAACCCCGGATGCCCGAAGCTTGTTTTCCACTCCCATGTTGGGAGGGACGATGAGGCAACTATCTCCTGTTTCTCACATCGGGCTTGACCCACGTGAGCTTGGGGAATTGTCGCCGGACGTCCTACCAATATTACAGGGATGTAATGAACCGATGTAAACCATGGAAATCGTGCATGCTACGATATTCAAAAGAATAAAAAATTGAAGCGCGAAAGTACCATAAAAAGGTTTGTAATTTGTTACAGTACCCGGGGGTCGACTACACCCATGGATGGGTTGACCTCGTCAAAAGAACATTGCAGCTCTGTCACCCTTCGGCTTGTGGCATCCAAGACTTGCTGCCACTGACTCAACTCCCGCTCCTCCTCAGCAGTGGCGGGCCACAGTTCGTCAGCCTTGGCTCTGGCCCTTTCTACGTCTACCTGAATGGAAGCCATATTTCTAGAAGCCTGCCTCATACGCTCTTCTGCCTCTTCCATCTGGGCCTTCAACCATGAGATCATCTTAGATTGTACATTAAGAGAGGCTGAGTGCTCATCTGCCCAGGTCTGCATCTGTTGGACCTCGCTTTCAGCCTCCTGGAGCTTCTTGATGTTGGTCGCCTTCCTCCGCTACCAGCCCACGCTGAGCCTGCGATCATACTCCTGGATCTGCTTGGCCATGAGAACTCGGATGAGCGTATGAGGACGTTGGTCATCCACTCCCCCAGCGCATAGTTCGCACAGCCGCGAGTGAAGTCTTTCCATTTCGTTCAGCTATAGCGTTTGGGGGGTGTCCTTGATGAAGCTCGTGATTAGCTTTCATGATCGGTGGCAGACTATGTTGTTGTCCTCCTCGTTAGAGGCCGTTTTGTCTTAGTCTACGCGATTGGTAGGCTCGTACGCAGGATACGCCCGTAGGAAGTCCTCGGCAGGATCTGCATATGGTGTTGAATCCGGCATGACATCTGGCGTTGGAGCAGGCGTGACGGGACTTGGGTCGGCCGATTGATCCTCTTCATCAGACTCCACTTTAATAACCTCAGGCATGACCCTGGTGGTGGCCCCACTGGTGATAGTGTGTGTAGAAGCTCGAGGAGATGGGGGGACTATCTCCACCATCACTGGCATTCCCCTACGGCGGATTCTGCCAGAAATCCCAACCAGCCTTTCTACAGCATCCCATGCCAGTCAAAGAATTGTACGACAGAGGGAGACACAAACATTAGTTGGCACAATCTACATGTGACAACAATGAATCCAGTAGAGGAAACATACGGAGATCGATCTCCTAGTGCTTCTCTTGAGTCGATGCTGACAGGACCCCGAGGCGTGGCCCTCTATATACTGTTGGAAGGTCTAGAGATTCCTGAGGATCCACCTCGGGTGCTCTGGCCCCACCAGATGTAGAACTGGATGCAGCCGTAGGCGCGGGTTCTGAAGGTCCCGCATCGTCACCGGCCGAGGGGCGGGAGCGAGGCCTGTGTACAAGTTCCTCCTGCATGGTTCAAACATCGGTGAGAAATCTGTGATGGCCCGAGAACGGACCGTAAGGAAAGAAGTTCGGAATGATACCTCAAGAGCCTCTGCGAAATCATCAGAATCTAAGTCTTGGTCTCCGACTTCGCACTCCTCCAACAGGCTCCCTCCACCATCCTCATCCTCTCGAGAGGAGTCCTCTAATTCTTCTGGCATGGGAAAGTGCTCCCTCAGATCGGAGGCTGACAGCTGTGGGGGGACCATCCGATCCAGCAGTACCCTCACCCGGTCTTTCATTGGGCGTGGGACACCACTGGAGTGGACGTAGTCCTCCAGCTCGTCCAAGTATTGCTCGCCTCCACCCGAGATTCCGTTAAACCATCCCGGGCTGGGCCTATTCCTGGTAACTCCATCCCAAGGTGATTCAAGTGCGCCCATATCTCGGGTGGGCTGAGGAATTTCCGGTTGATATCCCAAATGTCCCAGGCCCTCGGGAAGACCGCATCCTCTGCCATGTTGATATGACGCAGCCACTTCCCCAGAGCCTGAGTGGATATCCTACGAAATCCCCTCAGTGGTCGCCCCTTCGGATGGCCCTGCTCTTCCAGAATCACCGGATCTGCCGCTGCTTCCACACCCTCGGCCGGTGCGGGTCTCGCCGCCACGGTGGCCCCGCCACCGCGAGAGGCCCTTGCTGCCCTCCGACCCCGACCTCGGGATAGAGGAGGTCTGCCGTCACCAACCCGAATAGTTGGCTGCCTCAGCATCTCCCCCGGATAAGCAACCTTCCAGCTAATGGCATACTCCCTCAGCAATCCAAAAGTGGCAGTGGATGGAGGCAATGCAATTCACATCTTCCCATATTCCCATGTGAACATGAGCCACAGCTGCCTCATCACACATGGGTGCTCCTCGTGATGCACCTCCCAGTAGACCTGCGGGGTCAGCCATTGGAGGCACTGGAACTGCCTCGCAAACTGATGTAGGGTTTACGGTTCACAGAGAAGCTCACGATCCACTCGTGCCACCAAAACTCTGCCTCGAAAGGCCAGGAGATAAGCCTCGTTCTCTTCCGTTCCCTGCCCGTCGTCAGTGAGTATCCCCTTCGGCAATGGAAGTGGGTGGATGTTAAACTCATCCACCCTCCACACCCGGTTCAGCACCATCGGCATGGTTAGTTTGAATGGGAAGCTCCCAGCTGCATTCAGAATGGAGGGGCGGAAGTTTGATCCCGACGGCGAGATAGGGTTTGGATACTCATAAATCCCCCTGATGTGCACCACAATCCACCCATATAGAAGGTGGAAGGGCCCGCATATCCTTGGTGACTTCTTGCCCTCGCTAACGTACCACAACATTTTGTACAGCTTGTTGAGCATTGGAATCCCCAGATTGACCCGTTGCACCATAGCCAGCACCGACGCCATGATAAACGAGTTGGGCCGCACCCCCATGCTGGTATCCCTCACCGGTAGAATCCAACCACAGATAAGGGCCGAGATGAATGCCGCCAGCCTGACTATTGGCTGATGTTCAGTGCTGACACTGAAACCCCAAGTCTTCCATTTCCTATCCTCCAAGACCCGCCAGTACAAGTGCTCCTTGCCCCATTGAGCCACCTTCGGACAAGTTCAAGGCCTCGGAGGAAACTCTCGATTCTCTGGGAAGTTCAGGAACCGCTCGAACCACTTCTTAAAGTGGACATCCCTCACTAATTCCTTGTCCTCTCCATGGACCAGTGCCATCAGCGCCGACGCCAGTCGCAACATCTGCTCCGTATCCTCCCACGCGCTCATGACGGGGAGGAACTCATCATACATGGACCCCAAGATCAGAACCCCCGAAATCTAGTGGGAATCCCACATGATGATGCCCACCTCCCCATGGTGCAGGTGAAAAGTATTGGTTCTAGACGACCATCTGCTCAGCAGCTCTAGCATCAGTTGTTTCTGTTGGTAAATGTGAAATTGGGAGGCCCATGCCACCTCATACAAACCCACTCTCCTCAGATCGGCCCCAAACTCCTCACATGAGGCGCCTACCCAGTAGGCCCATGCCCAATCAATGGTGAAGTTTCCGCCCTCGCACAGGTCCCACTCATCAGACCACCCCTTCTTTGAATCCTGCAAAGACGCCTTCAGCATGGTACTGTACAGAGGAAGGGACATCTCTAGTTGCAGTGGATTCCCATCAATATTGTTCACATGCTTGTAGAGACAGTCGGCGGTGGAAGGTGTGAAATCCTCCCACACATGACCATCGGCTGCCCTGAACCACTGGCGCTAGCATGGCATGCTCCTGAACCAGCAAGCTGGTTCATCCCTACTCGTCTCAGGGATAAAGATGTCATCCCTCGGCCCAAATCCATACAAGGGAAGCTTCTTGCACTGCGGATAGTTCTTCTGACCCTCTGATAGTAGTTCTATCAAATAAGTATGGTCCGAGTGGCTTCAGACCATCTCCCTAAGGCCCAGACAGTTAGCCATCTCATCCCCCCGGGCGGCATCTGCAAGGACCCCCAATATAGCCTCTCGATGGGCCATTTCAGTTTCGGCACTTGGAAAAGGATTTTTTTTTTGGGCTGGATCGCGAAGCTTGCTCGCAAAGATCCCTCGCAAAGTTCGGGCACAAAACCAAGTCGTGAAGTCTGGCCTGGGCCGGCAAACAGAAGTTCGCTTGGTGCGGTCGCGGAGTCAGAGACTCGTGATTCGCCGCGAAGCTCGATTCACGGAGAGCGGACGCGGAGAACATGGAGCTTCGCAAAGTCGAGAGCGCAAGAGGAAAAAATTCATGAGAGGAAAAAAGAGAGGTCATCCCACCTATTTATAGGCGGTGACCCTGGAACTTCACAACGCGTCCCGCCCGCGCAGAGCATCATGGTGCGCTCGGACCGCGGGGCCACCGGCAACACCGCGGGCCCATTCGTGAGGCAGCATCGTGAACCACCGGTAATTTTGGCGATTTCCCTCAGACTTCAACCCTTCGTCCCTCCGCAGCTCCAAGTCTGAGGGGGGGCATTTTTTGGTGCCAAAATATTGAACGCAAAGAAGGGACGGAAAAGAAGCCCCGTGTGCTGCCTCATGAAGCTCTGACGTGAAGCACCCCCCGATCATCGCGGCCGCCACGAAGCACAGGAGGTGGTAACGCTCCGCGAACGCCCTGACGTTCGCGAGCCCGCTGCAAAGCACCGGAGGTGGTAATGCTCCGCGAACACCCTGACGTTCACGAGCCCGCTGCGAAGACCGTGAGGCGGTAACGCTCTACGAACACCCTGACGTTCGTGATCCTACCATGAAGCACATGCCGCCCCTTCACACCACGTGAGTTATACTTCGCGGTGCCCCTTGCCTATAAATACTAGATTCCCCCTGAGTCCAGGAGGAAGGACGATCCAACCTTTCGTCTTCTTAGCTCCCGAATCGCGAAGCACCCTTCACCCCCGGGAATCATGAGCTCTGCGAGGTACTTCTACTTCACGAGATTCCTACGCCCTGTCTCGTCTTGAGGCCCTCTTCCGAGAGGGATGCCCTTCATGATGCCTAAGGGCATTCGCGATGGAAGGGGATTCCCAAGGGAACTTGGGAAGCCGTGGAGCGTTTATGCTTCGTGAAACACCCATCTGGTACTAGTGATCCACATGCCAAGGTAGGGTCTCTGTACATCGCGAAGCACACTACTTATCAGCACCTTGCTTCGCGAGGCCCCTATGCTTCGCGGGGCAGTGCTCCGCGAATACTATTCCACTTCACGAAGTACCTCCCAGTCACACCCCTTCCCCATGATAAGGACGAGGCACTCCACTTCATGAAGCATACTCCTTTGCTTGGAAATTCCTCTTCTCGTGTGACCCTCCCGGTTTACATGATGTGATTTCAAAATCCCATGGACAACACCACCCGTAGCGTTGATTCACCTAATGCTTCCTTTCATAGGCATGATAATGGCTATTGCTTCTTTTCATAGCCACGCTAACGTGGACCCCTCGATGGTTCGCTCTGCGACCCCCCTTTACCATGGCCTTGCCAGTACCTTCTCTCCCCCAAGGAAGAGAGGGTACTAGTTATGTAAGTCCTAGGGGTGTGGAGTAAACCCACCTCATCCGAGCTGAAGGAAATTAAACTTCCAAGAACCCCATCCTCAACACATGATGTTAAACTGTGATATGCCCCCGTGCCTCGCACGCAGGATCCCCCCAGCTCGGACATTTTTTACGCCACTCGTCTCCACAGAGACGGGGTCACCCCCTCCACAAGGGATGATATCCTCCTTCTTGGAGTAGTGTATGTCCATGGGAGAAGGGAAACCACCCTAGTGTAAGCCCCAAGCCTCTCTTTCGGAAGGTAGCACCCATGCACCTCCGCACTTCCCCACTGCTAAGGCCAGTGGAGGGCGCGATAGGGAATGAGGCACCTTCCATATTTGGTCCAAAATCTTTCTCCTGCCGCGCTTTGTCACACTTCGGGCCTCCATCCTAGAGTAAGTCCCAGTACCATGGGCCACCCAACGTGTAATCCCCTCTTCGTTTCTCACGGATTCACCCTTCGTGATGTGATCGTTAGGTCTCTGCTGCCTCTTGTTTCTCACACCGAGCATGACTCACGTGGGCTTAGACTAAGCATTGTCTATTACAACACCCTGTCCAGCATGACGTTAAAATGTGTTCCATCGAGCATGACGTTAAACCATATTCCCCCCGTCCGGCACGACGTTAAACTGCACATCCATTTGAACTACGAGGTCTTTGATCCATGGCAAGGCATGGTACATTGGAAGCCTCCATGAGGTTCAAGCCCACCACCCGTCATTTCTTCACGTAAGGTTCCACCCTCTTCCAGCATGATGTTAAAATGCATTCCAGTCCGACGAAAAGCCATTGTGACCAACCCGAACTACGAGGAATTTGATCCATGTTAAGGCACGGTTGGTAGGAAGCCTCCCTGAGGTTCAAGCCCATCTCCCATCAGACCAATGTCCCTTCTTCACATCAGTTTGCCGACACCCACTGCCATTCCCGAACTACGAGGACTTTGATCCATGTCAAGGCATGGTATGTAGGAATCCTCATGAGGTTCAAGCCCACCCCCAGGGGACCTCCGGTTTCACCTTCACGTCGGTTCTCCGACAAAGCCCCCTTTGAACTATGAGGTCTTTGATCCATGTCAAGGCATGGTACGTAGGAAGCCTCCCAGAGGTTCAACCCCACCACCTGTTGGTCACTCTGACCTTCTTCACGTCGGTTCGCCGACACCCACCTCCATTCCCGAACTACGAGGACTTTGATCCATGTCAAGGCATGGTACGTAGGAAGCCTCACGAGGTTCAAGTCCACCCCCAGTGGACTTCCGGGTTCACCTTCATGTTGGTTCGCCGACGAATCCCCCTTTGAACTACGAGGTCTTTGATCCATGTGAAGGCAAGGTATGTAGGAAGCCTCCCAGAGGTTCAAGCCCACCACTTGTTGGTCACTCCAACCTTCTTCATGTTAGGTCACCAGCACCTGGGCAGCCTAGTGTGTAAGCCCCGCACTATCCATACCAAGGTCCTCATTCACGTCGGTTCGTAGACAAACTATTCTGAACTATGAGTTCTTTGATCCATGTCAAGGCATGGTATGTAGGAAGCCTCAATAAGGTTCAAACCCATCACCCGGTCGTTCCGACCTCATTCACGTCAGTTCACTCCCTTCCCGCATGACGTTAAACTGTATTCCACATTCCACCTGAACTACGTGGAATTTGATCCATGTCAAGTCATGGTATGTAGGAAGCCTCCACGAGGTTCAAGCCCACCACCAGTGGACCCCTGGGTTCACCTCCACATCGGTTCGCTGATGATTCCCATCGGGACAAGGTCCACCTTCACGTTGGCTCACTGGCACCACCCCGAACTACACGGAATTTGATTCCCTTCCACGGGGATACGTAGGAGGTCTCTTCGAGGCTCAAGCCCAATCTCACTGTCGCCCTTGCAATAGTCCCATCTCAGTCCCCCTCCACTTCATCCATCCATCCATCATCCACCATGATTCTCACCCAGACCGCCATATCCTAGCGATTTCATGCCATTCCGCTCCTCTTCACAACATTCAGGAAGCCTCCCATGGGTTGGCCCCGATATCGGCATCCCTTCAAGGGAAATTAGTCAATCTGATCCACTCCAGCTAGTGTTTTGATCAGGCCGACCCGTCTCCACTAGACGTTAAACTTGCGACCTACCTTGTGATAAACATGAGATGCCTAAGGAAAACCTTGGATGGCACGCCCTTAGCGTAACCGTCTCCGCTGGACGTTAAACCTGTGGCATACCATGTGTCAAACATAGGAAGGTGAAGAAAACCTCAGATATATGCCTATGGAATATGATTCCCCGCGCTCGATGTGGGATTCCTAGGGCTTCCACGCCCTTGAGAAGCCCTATTACAAGGGACAAAAGACGGACACGCCATTTCCCCAGCATTCAGACACGCTACTGATGCCTCGACAAGACTACTCCCCTGACTGAAGGTTTCTGCCCTAACCAGACCCTTTGGAATGTCCCGACAGAAGCAGTTTAATTAACCGTCGTCCATGGAAACATGGAACTGGGAAGAGTTTCACGAAAAACGTAATAAATCTATGAGGGAGACTCGGACTAGCTGACGAGTTCCGAGGAGGAATCCATGGAAGGAAGAACCGAAATCCCATCATCTCGGTTTCGATCAAGGAGCAGACGTCACTGAATAAGTAGCGGATGCTGCCCGCCTTTGGAAAGCGGGAATGTTGGGAAACAGTAGTGCGTCCTCCTCATACGGATGCGCGCACCCCAGCGAAAGCATTGGAAACAACTGTGGTATAGGTAAATACAATAAATCTGAAAAATCAATGAGAAGAAAAACATACACTAATCACTTAATGGGAAATCATAATCAACTCTAACAAAGAAAAATATGAAAAAAAACCATCCCCACCCACTTTGATATTTTCCCATGTATGGGTTGATCACTCCCAAACATGAATATTTAGAAAGAACCAACACATTTCTTATATACTATATAATAGCACAAAATATCAAGAAAAAAGGGGGAAAACACCCCGCTCTGGTGCCACGTTGTAATGTCCTAACACAGGTGTCACTGAAACGGTACCCCGAGTTGGTCATCCACATGGCCTTAAGCCCTCCTCTCCATAAGCCAAAGGTTTGTGACTTGTAGTGAGGGTCTAACAATGGCACAATCAGGAGACTATACCCTCATGATCATAGTAGCTTAGCAGTATCATATAGGTAAGAAAACAATATAAGTAGATAAATAATAGAGTTGTGGAAGATAATAAAACAAAATGAATAAATTAACCAACACTAAAAATAAAACCATGCATGAATGTCTAGATGATGTTGAATTCACTAAATAAGTTACCATATTGAAGGTAATACAATATAATACATAAAATAACAAAAGAAAGAATACCAATTCTTTTCTCATGAGCATCATGAGCTCCAGCTCAGTCTTGTGCTCTGAACACCCTTCTACAAGTGTATAAAAAAAACATCGACCAATAAACCTGAATAGGTAATCATGAGGCATATTCGTGTACCCCAGTGCAATAGAGTCTCGGACTGGGAGTGAAATACACTCATTATCCCCCCACTAATGGTGTCTATATTATGATCCAATTTCTGAATATAAAATATAGTAGTGTGTAGGTATGATAAATAAACAAGTGAATAAATAAATAAATAAATGTAAACAAGTCATCTAAGGTTCCTCAACGAAACCCGAATGACTATACCAACTTTGGCCTAAATAGAAATATTTTGAAAAAAACTTGCTATGTGTATATATGAAAACATGTGTAAATAGATATAATAAGGGATATAAATACACTGAAAAGAACTTAAGGAATCCACGTAATGTAAGAAAAATGTGATAACATAGTCCCATGACCCATGGTTATATGACCCGACATCCATAAAAGAGGGTCTCTAAAAATACATAGAAAATCTGGGTAGTTAGACATATATGAACATATGTTCTCTAGATTTTAGGGACCTGAGGTACTAAGACGTGGTTTCCAATCATAAAAAATATCACAAATAGATACCACAAATCATATGTAATAATAATCATGCATTAATGTAATTCATTTTCCATATGATTCCATCCAAGTAATTACTATATGGTAATCCAAGTATCACTCAAGGAATATATAAAAACATGCACTATGAGTCTTTATAAGGAGTTCCTACATGGAATCCAAGTATCACTAATTTCATATATAACAACTCACCCTATGAGTCCATCCAAGGAATTATTACCTGGGAAACTCAATATCACTCAAGGAGAAGAAGAAAGGTATAACCCACTAATCTTGTAAAAGGTACAACACTAGGGAACCAATTATTTCTCAAGGAATAGCACATAACCATCCACCCACCAAGCCCATCCAAGGTAATCTACAAGGGGACCAAGTATCACTCATGAGTATGTTAAGTCATCTGCCTGGTGATCCTGTCCAAGGTATTCCACATAAGAGAGCAAGAATCACTCTTAGCATAATATAATACAAGTAATATACGATCCCATCATCAAAAATCCATAAAATTTATACACAAGTATTATTCAAGGCATTACATAGTCTCAAAATCCTATGATATAGTCGAAGGTGTTCTATAAAGAGGAACCCAAGTATCGCTCAAGGTATTCATTATAAATTTATTGATTTAAATTTAAGAAAATAGGAAGGATGTGTTTATAAAAATTGCACATCACCATTCATGTATAGATTAATAGGGTCATGATTGTCTCACATTCTAATTAACTAATTATAAATTCCATGTACTTAATAATTTCATATGAAATTTATCAAATTAATTTACTATCTCAAGTCCAAATTCAAAATTTGAAAAAGTTCACATGACAGGGTCTTACCAATAACTTTATATTTAATTTTAATTTTAAATTTTAAATATAAAGAAAACAAAAATACTTTATAAGGTGATTTTAAAACAAGGTAGTGATAGGTTGGATAACTTTATCAATTCCATATCTCAAGAAATCCATTTAATTATGTATTCTCATTTTATAAGACATTTCACCTTAACGTATTCTTTTGTAAAAAAATGGTTACATAATTCATAATTCATTTTAATAACACACCATAAAGGGGTGGTCTATGTTGAGGTGAGAAATCTATAATGATGAAATATAATAGAAATATATATTTAGTTTAATGAATTTTGGTATAAATCACGAATTTCACATTTTAGAGGTGTCTCATGGAAATTTTGGTACTCAAAAAATAACACAAATTATAAATTGAAACAACATTGAGGGAAAAGATATATACTAACTACCTCATTCATAGGATTATATAATTGTCCATTGTCAATATTTTATTTCATCTGGTTTGAGAGAAAATAAATAAATTGAAAAATTCCCATAAAACAGGGTGTATTAGCTCAAACCAATATAATGATGAAGATGACGAGATAAACGAAGGAAGGGAGAAAGATGAGTAGATAATATATTAAGAGGCTTACATCACATTTAATGGAATTTGGATCTGTCACTAGATAGAGGATATACATAAGACCCTGTGAGATGGAAGGAGGTTCTATCTACCAGGTTCCCTCTTTTGCGTGAAGAGATTAGGGGTCGATACCCATTTTTTTTTTTAAATTGTTGTCCAAATATTAAACGGTGTGTAATTATTACATGTCATTTAATAGTTTAATGTTGTGTAATAGATACACATTTAGTATTCCTTGAGGAAATCCCCTAATCTTGAACATCTTTAATCCACTAATCCTTAACCCATGAAACCATTATTGTAATGGATCGGAGCTCTTCGGTCCATTCTATTGGTGAAATTTGGTGTTTGAGGTGTTTTGGGAAATCAAGGTGACTTATCCCCAACACATAGACAAAATTTCAAACTTTTTTAACAAATGTTGTCACAAAAATGATGTCACAAAAATTATTTCATAGGAATGTAGTCACGAAAATGGTGTCATGGAAACGGTGTCACAGAAACTATGTCACAGAAATGGTGTCACATAAACAGTGTCACAGAAATTTTGTCACTGAAACGGTGTCATAGAAATGGTATCATAGAAACAGTGTCACAGAAACCGTATCATAGTAATGGTGTCACATAAATATTGTCTCATAGTTACTATCTCACAGTTACTGTCTCATAGATACTATTTCATATTTCCTTTTCCAAATTTCTAGGTCTTTTCAGTTTCACCAATTTAACCTTTTCTTTGACGTTAAACACATTTAAGGCCTTTTTTTAATGGATTTAGGGCCAATTGAAAGCCCATAACTTCTATATTAATATTACTAAGGGTCAAGATGCCTTTTCTTGGTAAAACCATGTTTGTTAATGCGATTTTCATTTAATGGAAAATGCAGCATACATTAAACCACTGCTCTGTTAAATCTTCTAATGGGATGAGATATCTTCCTTTCTTGCTCTTACTCCTTGTTCTCTAGTGCGAGATTATCTAACCTTTTCTTCCCTCTCATAGGATCCATCTGATCATGCTTCCCTATATGAATTGGTTACCCTTGAAGTTATTCTTGGTGTAAGTGCACCCACTGTTTTGGTGCAACCAAGTAGTATCGATCAATATTACATATAAGGTATGATTTAGTGTCGTTATTTTGGGTTTATATCCTTATTTTTCTCTTTTCCCTGTTGTTTAATGCCATATTTAGGTTCATAATTGTCTTTTTTTGGGTGTTGGCTGGTGTATTGGTGTCTTTGCATCCCTAGGTGGATGTAGTCCTCCAAGAGATGTGATTGTGATCTGTTTTATTGGTCTATTCTCATTCAAAGAGCATTGGAAACCTTCTGATGTAGCGAATTTTTGGCCTCTCAATTCTTTTACATGCAACTGTAGAGATATCATGTTTTATCCCATAGGATCACAAAGAAATTTACATAATAAATATTTGAACAGGATAAATAAATTAGCATAAATCGTATATTATTTCTTCTTGTCTTTCTAGATAGTGTGACATCTATGATTTTTTATTTAACTTGTCTTTCTTTATAGATGTTGGTAAATAACGTAAACTAGGATTAATTGTAAATATTTTTCAAAGATAACGAAGCATGTAAATGAATCTTGTTGTTGTTGTTGTAATTTGAAGCTAATCAAATTGATGTAGTAAGCATGTTTAATAATTTTTGATAACATTCTAGTTAGGTTTCCCATAATTGGAACCTACTATTAATGAATCATTTAATTCAATATGGATTAATGAACTATTTTTTTGATAAAAGATAATTCCTCATAGGGTTCTGGGTTACCCACTTTCTTGTAAAGGCCAAGAGCCTTATTCTTGGAGCTTTGAGAGTTCATTATGTTTGAAGGTTTTATGCCTTGTTTAATGGAAAGAGCCCAATTGATATGATGTTTTCTTTCCTGATTCTTATTTTGTGATGTGACCCTAGATGGATTTTGTGATATGTGGGGGCATGGAGGCTCATTGGTTGTGGCATCAGTTGATGTGTAGAGTGGTAAAATTCATTGGTTTATTCATGTGGGTGTCGGGGGGACACTAATGGTGTTGATATGGTTTGGATTTGAATGTTTAGATAATCAATGAATCTTGTTGGTTGTTATCTTCTTTTCTTTCTCCACTACTCAAGGATGCTGGTTTTTCTTACCCTCCTTCCAAAAGGGGTGAAGACGTGAAGGTTATGCCCCATGCTTTCCAAGTTTATCTTCTCAAGGAAGGATGGATCTACGCTCTTGTTATAGGTGTAAAAGACTTTATGGGTAGTTCATCCACTCACCATGTTGAGCCACTTTGAGTTTAGTATCTTTGAATGTTTTTCTAGAATACCTGAGAATATGGGAAAGTAATAATACTGTTAATAAATTATTGAATAAATATGTTAACCCCTGGGGTTGGAGCTTGCTGGGATGAAATGTTTAGGTTGCAATTTAAAAGAACAGTGGGCTTTTGGTGTAATGCTAGTGAAATAAAATGTGGAATTTTTAAAGGTTAATTAATGTTTAATGAATTAATTAATGTAAAGTAAAACTGATAAAAAGGGAATGAAGTAATTTAATAAAGATATTTAAATGGTTGTGTGCTTATAGGATACATAGTCTTATATGTGGCACTCGAGAGACTAAGATACTTTATTTGTAGTTGATTCTAAGACTATTTTATGCCCATAGTGTGGTTGTGAGATATATTATATTATATAATTTTTGTGTTTCTATATGCTACTACACCCCATCAGTTACAGAAACTGACACCTTAGGGATTCTGAGCCCCATGGGGTGTTTTCCCCAACATTTCAGTGGGAGGATGGATGGCTGACTACCCCCTTTGGCCCTGCTCACTTCTCTTGGTAGCTACTTGTGTTGTTAGTATTAGTGGTTAGTTTTCCCTATATATGTGAAAAGAGGGTTGTAATGGATTGTGGTTATTCACACACATATATTATGGATATAGTTTTCTATGGATTACTATAGGTGTAACGTGTATAGGCTATAATAGCTTGATGATCCTTACTTTATGTTGAGGCTATAAGGGATTGAGGCTTAAAACCTGGCGTACGATACACGTTATGCGAGATGTGGTGGCTCTCATAAGCTACCTGTTTACTTTGGATTCATAGACATAGTGTTTTTACTTCACAAGATTCATGTTGTGGTGCTTCTCCTAGGTGTATGCGGGAAATCATTTTGAAGAGAGATTCTTAGAACGCGTGACATTGGGGAATGTGGAAAACTAGTGGGGAAGTTGTAGAAGGGTACCTTTGATATTATTTATTATATTATATAATATTATATGTGATAATTGGTGTGGGTATCTATGGTGAGGCTAGGAACTTAGTATATTATTTTGGAGGCAAGTTTGTTTGACTGGTTGTTCACTGTGCTTTAGTATGACTTCTTTACTTTTTCATGAGAGGCTTCGGGGAGGATCCTACTATGCATACTATTATACTCACCCTATGTATATATAAACTATTTTTCAGGTAACTTGGATCAGGTTGGAGATAAGGTTGGTTACTACAAGGGTAGGGTTGTAGGAGGTGTTTGGTCTTTGTGGTTGCCATTGCTTTTTTACTTTCCTTTGATACTTTCAGTTTTTCTATTTCAGTTGTAGTAGTTTTGCATGACATTACTTATGTGTACATGGGATTTATTTTTTATTGTAGTCTAAGTTAGAGTTGGTTAGTGTGTTTCTTATCTCTCTCTTTCGTGTGTCTTATCATATAGGGTAATGACTCCCATTGGTATGGTTACTATACCCTCGGTACTAGTCACCAACCTGGGGCCTACTAGAGGCTAGACTCAGGGGTGGTCACTATCTCCTTCTTCATATTACTGACCGAAGAGGGGTACTCTATATAGGGAGGGGGTCCTGATAGACTGGTATGAGAGATCTAGTTGAGGGATATGATTGATTTTATAGTTATACACAAGCAAGGTTGGATGGTTTGGTAGGGAAACATTGTCAGATAAGTTTATCAAGTGATAAAAACACTGGTGACCGGATAATACATAGGCATTTAAGGCCCCCATGTGATCTAATGCACAGATATTTAAGTTTACAGTGGATACTAAATGATGTGATACTAGTTTCTTGGTAGATACCTAGGAAAGGATCATGCATCATTGAGCCTGCAAATCATTTTTTTCCTTTTTTGAAGGCCAGTTTAAAGGGGGGCCGGTACCCCAACTTACAATCTGCATACAAAAAAGACGAAACTTAAACGGTACAGAACACCATAGTATTACACATCATAACAGTGGTAATCATCCCCAAAACCCATTCAGGATTCCTCCTCTCCCGTAGCCGACTCCCACTATGGATGCCTCCAAAAATGTGCACTTTGAACCTGACTTCTAAGCTGATCCAGTGCAGGCCGCTCAGATGAAGCATCGTTGTCTACCCTTCCCTTTTTCAAAGCAAGAACCACTTCTCCACTCTTCTTAGAGGCGGATCTAGTCCTCAACGGTGGTGGAAGGTGAGAATAATACTTCTGCGCCCTTCTTCTTGTTTGTGTAGACAAAGGTTCACCACTTGTAGTCATCCTCTGGTTTCCACTCCTAACAATATCACTGAATGAAAGGCCAGTCGGACCACTCACAGTTTCTTTTCCTCCCCCAGAATTCTCCCATCCTTTACCATGTTGTTCCCTCCAAACTGACACCAGGTATTCTGGGTAATTACCCAACCACTGTTCTGGAGTGATGATCTCCACAAAAGGGAGACGCCCATCTTCGTTCGGAGCTTATTTAACATCCCTAGACAAGGCCTCTTTCCCTTTATTATCCTTGCACTTGATCTTACCCCTCCTACCCTTGGTTGAATAATTACTTCCAGCCGAGCACAACTCCTTGGTGACCTCCACTTGTCCCATATACCCGAGAGAATTCTCTTCTCTAGTTGCTCCCATACCCTCCTCCCCACCTCCTGAAACAATGCTCAAAACATTTTCAACACTACCATTACCAAGGCATTCAAACCTATTAGATAAGGCAACAAAAGGCATGGCCACTGGATCCAAGCCTCTAGCCCCCTCTGTACAAGAAATCTGCATAAATGGACTGTTACTCACATCCCCCATGGCCTGAACCAAGTCAGGTACCCCTCTTGCAAGAACCCTATCACCATGAGCCTTATCACCTTGATCGTCCTCCTCTAGCACCATATTGACCTCCGGTAGTGGCCCATCCACCACCGGGACCTGAGAAACTTTATCTTCTCCTTCTATTTCCTTTTCCTCAACAGTAGGATCAAGACCCTCCTCTACTGTCTCCATGGTAGCCTCAACAAGTTGACTGGACGCTTCTACAGGATGGGATCCCTCCTCTTCACCAACAGCTCCAGGCTCCTTCTGCTCACATCCCGCCCTCAAATCAAAATCTTCTAGTCTTCCCCTTGAATCTTCGTCCCTTCGATAAGGAACTTGTAGCCGAGCCTTCAAGGCTCTATTTCTATGGAAAAACTCCACTTCAATCTATTCTTGTAGGGAGAAATAGGTTTCATTGGTTTTGATGATGTGGTGTGGAGCATTGAGGTTGTGGTGGTTATTGTTCCTCAGTAATCGCAAGGAGTTGACGATCTCATGGGAGGAGTTTTGAGACAATTTTAGAGTTGAGTTTCTTTCATCGACTGTGAAGGTGTCCAGTCGCCAGGAGATTTTTACCCTTTGATAGGGGAGCTCTAGTGTGTGAGGGTTTGGAATCCATTTTAGGAACCTTTTACAATATTCTTCGGACCTGTTTCCATATGATGAGGCCAAGGTGAGGCATTTTGAGGGGGCTTTATATCTAGAGATCCATTGCCTGGTCACCCTGTTTATGTTGAAGACATATCTTGATGTGAAATAAAGGGTAGAGGTTGTGGATAGTACATTATCTAGAACTAAATAATCATGATAGGGGAGTCTTCCTGATTCCTTACGAATAAGAACTATAGTCCAAGGTTACCTGTTTTCAGGGAAGAAGATTTTCCATTCAGACAGGGGTAGGTTACATCCCTCAGCATCTCGTTTCTCTTGGGGAAGAGGACCTTAGGCCTATGCCAAGGGATCTTGTAATTTTTGTTTCTTATAGTGGTCGAGGTCATCAGTAGCAATAGTGCATGGCCTTTCAGAGCAGTCATCATTCACTAGGTGTTCCTCTCTAGGATCCTCCTTTGAGGCAGTTCAATCCAAGGTAGTTGCAGTAGGTTGCACCAGATTTGGATTAGTGGAGGGAAGATGGGGATGGGATAGGATAGCCCAGTGATGCTCCTCATCCTCAAAGATAATTTCTTGGTTGTGGTGGTATCCATCATTAGGGTCATAGGGGTCGTGGACGAGGTTTTGGTCATCTTTATGCTTTACTATTTCCAGTGTCAGGTGAGCCAAAAAAAAATTGAGGTACCCTTTGCTTGTTTTATACTTGGGTGTATGCCTTGTTTCATTTAGTACTGACACAATCCTTTATATCACCTTCCCTTTCCCATGCTTTGGGACTTGTGGTAGATAGGCTTCTAGTGCCCTTGTCATTGACTACACCAGTTGGAGGTTGGGCGAACTTGTTTGAAGTATGTAGAGACTATGAGCTAGTGATGGGGTGGCACTTCTCTTGGGGAGATTTCCTATGTTTATGGATACCACCATATGATTTCATCCTCATCATGGATTGGTTGTATTTTGTGCAAGCTATCATGGATTGCTTCAGGAGGCAGGTGGTGTTATTCGATACTGATGGAGATCCAGTGGTGTTTATTAGAAAGTGAGTCCCTTGGATGGTTTATAGGAGTGTTCTATACTTATCATCCTTGATGGATGAGTTGATGATGAGTTCTTCTGAGTTTCTATAATTGGCATTTCCTAGGGTCATAAAAGAGTATTGGGATATCTTTTCAGAAGAGGTTGTATCATTACCCCCTGGACAAGATATCAAGTTTGGGATTGAGCTACAGCTAGGAGAGTCTCCTATCTCTATGCCTCTATATAGGATGTCCCCTTCTGAGTTACGAGAGCTATGAATATAGCTTGATTTTCTGTTACAATGCAGTTTTGTTCGGCCGTGTGTGTCACCATAGGTGTGCCCCAGTTTTGTTCATGAATAAGGCTGATGAAATGTTTTGGTTGTCTATCAATTATCATCACTTAAAAGAAGTGATAGTGAAGACTCGCTATCCTCCTCCACATATTAATGATCTATTCGATAAAATAAAGGGTGATTGTTCGTTTTCAAAGATCGACTTACTGTTAGGATATCGTCAGATGCGTGTGAAGATCAGGATATCTCAAAGACTGATTTTTGTTATAATAATGGGCATTATGAGTTTTTTGTAATGCCATTCAGTGTAATTAATGCTCTATATATGTTCATGGGATTGATGAATGTTCTGTTCCATGAGTTCCTGGATAAGTTTAAGGTGGTTTTCATCAATGAAATCCTTGTGTACTCCACACCTGAGGAGCAGCATGTAGAGCATCTACACGCCATTTTCAGAATTCTATGTCAACATCAGCAGTTTGGAAAGTTGTTGAAGTGTGAGTTTTGGGCTCGATAAGTCTATTTATTGGGGAATTTTGTGTCCCAATAGGGAGTAGTTGTGGATCCATCAAAGATATAACTAGTTGTGTCTTGGGCATACCCCAAGACAGTGGTAGAGGTACTAATTTTCCTTGGCCTAGCAGGCTACTATAGGAGTTTTGTAGCTTATTTCTCCCAGGTTGCGACTCCTCTGACATCATTGACCATGAAAGATCAGGCGTTCATGTAGACTTATCAATGTTAGGAAGAATTCAAGTATCTGAAGGAGAAGTTGGTAAGTGATCTAGTTCTTTGTCTTCTAGTAGAGGGAGTTCAGTTTGATGTTTTATACAATGCTTCGAATCTAGGGTTTGGTTGTGTTCTGATGTAGTAGAGATCAATTTTTTCTTATGGGTCTTGGAATTTGTGTCCCCACAAAGGTAACTATTCCACCCATGATCTTGAGTTGGTGGAAGTGGTGTTTTCTCTGATGGTGTGGAGACAATACCTCATTGGAAAGCGCAATGTGGTTTTCACCAATCATAATAGCCTAAGGTATGTCTTCTCCCAGCATGAATTGAACATGAAGCATCATCAGTGGAAACGGTTATTACAAGAATAAAACTTCAAAATACGATATACCCTTAGAAACGGGAATGTTGTAGCTGATGCATTGAGCAGAAAGTTGCGTAGTGATGCAGTGTGGGAATCTGGTGATTCATGGAGAGCGATCGAAGAACTTTCAGCATTACATAACGATATGGGAGAATTTGTGGGGCATAAGATGTCTTTTCTAGATGATGGGGTATTCAAATCTAGTGTATCAAGTGGAAGAGTCCCAGTTGGGGGATCTAGAGGTGGAGGTCTGGAGAGACCAAGTTATTTGTGGGGAATCCCTTGATGTTTGGTTTGAGGATGATCAACACTGAGGGTTGTATCATGGAAGGCTTTTCTTCCTTTGGAAATGCATGAGACGGTTCTTAGGGAGTTTCATAGTTCGTCTTTAGGAGTGCATCCTGGTGTGAAAAAGATGTGCTGAGGCTTGATGAGTTAGATTTTCTGGCATGGGTTGAAGTATGCAGTAGTAGAGTTTGTGTCTCAATGTTTGGTCTGTTGTAAGGTGAAGTCCAAGCATTGTGTCCCCAGTGGTTTCCTCCAGCCAATAGATATTCCTTAGTTAAAGTGGGAGGAAATATCAATGGACTTTGTTACTGGTTTACACCGATATTAGGGAGGATATGATGTTATTTTGGTGGTAGTGGATCGTTTAAAAAAATCAACCCACTTTATAGCAATCAAGGAGTTGAGATCATTGAAATTTTTGTCAATGGAGTATCTGGAGGAGTTGGTGAGACTCAACGGAGTCTCAAGGATGATCATTTCTGATTAAGATCCCCTTTTAACCTCTAGGGTGTGGATAGTTATCAAGCATTATTCTGGTTCTTAGTTATGCCCTACCACTACTTTTCATCTGATGATGGACGGTCAGAAAAAGTGGAGCATCCAGACTCTGGAAGGTATTTTGTGCTCTTGTGTCTGGGATTTTGGATATTTGGGGATGAGGAACTTACCCTTGGTGGAGTTTGTTTACAACAATAATTTTCACTCCACCATCAGTATGGTATCATTTGAATCCTTGTATGTCCAACCATTACGTTCTCTATTGTGTTGGATGGTGGTCGGAGAGTCAGTAATTCTTAGACCGGAACTAGTACATAATATGACAGAGATGGTTCATCTGATTCATGAGAGGATGAAGATAGCACAAGATCATCATAAATCATATGCCAATCAAAGAAGGATAACTTTGGAGTTTGATGTTGGATAACACGTGTTTCTGAAGGTGAATCCTCATCATGGGCAACAAAGGTTTGGTCGTGGTAGTATGTTGTCTCCCTGATTTGTTGGGACTTTCAAGGTGTTGACTCATGTTGGAGTCGTGGCATATCAAGTAGCACTACCCTTTTAGATGAGCTAGATACATGATGTTTTTCATTTGTCATAGCTCTTTCCTTAACTTCATGATATCTCCCAAATCATCGATTGGCATGATATCAACGTTGATGATGATGCAACCTTTGAGGAGTGGCATGTGGAGATCCAAGACCATAAAGAGACTGTGTTGTGCAGAAATTATATCCCCTTATTTTGTGTATTTTGGAGACATGGTGTCATATAGGACAATAACTAGGAACGTGAGTTGAAAATACGTGCTCAGTACCCCGAGTTGTTTGATGCTTATCATTTTTCTTGTAACAATGTTCTCTTTATGGTTGTAGACCTATTGTGTTTATGAGACGACTTTCTTTTGTATCTTTTGTGGCTTTCTCTCTTCTGTGAGATATCTCCATGGGTGGTTGTTTGGACCCCTTTTATGTTTCCTTTTAGGTTGGTTTTTAATTCTCTAGGATGATAATGTTTTGAGAGGTACCTGATTTAATGGCCCGGATCTCTCCAGTTCATTCCATTACTGAAACTTAGTGTTTTAGGTGTTCTAGGAGGTCAAGGTGACTTATCTCCAACACTTAGACAAAATTCCAAACTATTTCAAGAAAAGGTGTAACAAAAACAGTGTCGCAGAAACGGTGTCATAGAAACGGTGTCCCAGAAACGGTGTCATGGAAACTATGTCACAAAAACAATGTCACAGAAATGGTGTCACAGAAATGGTGTCATAGAAACCATGTCACAGAAATAGTGTCATAGAAATACTATCTCACAGTTACTATCTCACAGTTACTGTCTCACAGTTACTGTCTCATAGTTACTGTCTCATAGTTATTGCCTCCCAGTTACAGTCTCACAGTTACTATCTCACAGTTACTGTCTCCAAGTTACTATCTCACAGTTACTGTCTCATAGTTACTATTTCATGATTCCTTTTCCAAATTTACATATTTTTTTAGTTTCACCAATTTAACATTTTCTTTGACATTAAACCCATTCAAGGCATTGTTTTAAAGGATTTATGGCTGATTTAAAGTCCATAACTCCGATATTAATTTTCATCAGGGTCTAGATGACTTTACTTTGTCAAACTATGTGGTTTAATGTGATCATATTTTAATGTAAAATCTAGTTTATCTTAAACTACTTCTCTATTAATTCTTTTAAAAGGATAAGATATCTTCCTCCCTTGTTCTTCCACTTTGTTCTCTAGTGCGAGATGTTGGAACCTTTCCTTCCTTCCTGTAGGAGTCATGTGATCAAGTTTTCTTTATTGGATTGGTTCTTCATGCTATAAGTGCACCCCCTATTTTGGTGCAACCAAACAATATAAATCAATCTTATATATAGGGTATGATTTATCATCGTTCTTTTGTGTTAAAATCCTTCTATTTCCCTATTCCCTATTACGACATTCTATCTAGATGTTCCTAATAGACTTTTCTTGGGTGTTGGCTGGTCTGGTGGTGTCTCTGCATCCACGGGTGGATGCAGTCCTCCAAGAGAGGTGATTATGATATGTTTTTTTTGGTCTATTCTCCTTCAAATAGCATTAAAATCCTTTTAAGGTAGGGGATTCTTGGTCTCTATATTCTTTTAAATGCGACTGTAGAGTTAGCATGTTTTTTCCCACTGAATCATAATATTATTGAAATAATAAATATTTGAACTGGATAAATAAATTGGCATTGATTGTATGTTATTTCCTCTTGTTTTTCTAGATGGTGTGATATATATATGAATTTATTTTCTTAACATTTAATTCCTAATTAAATTTAGTGAAGAAATTAAATTGGGATTAATTTTAATTATTTTTCATAGATAAATAAGAATGTAAATTAATCTAGTTGTTGTTGTTTGAATTTTATGCTAATAAATTTGATAGTGTAAACATGTTTAATTATTTTTGATAGCTTTCTATTTAGTTTGACCATAGTTGGACCCTACTATTAATGAACCGGTTTATTCAAGATCGATTAAAGAATATGTTTTTTGAGAAAATATAATTTCTCATTGGGTTCTGAGTTTCCCTCTTTCTTGTAAAGGCCAAGAAACTTATTCTTGGAGCTGTGAGAGGTCATTGTGTTTCAAGGATGGATGCCTTGTTTAAGGGCCAAGAGACTAATTGATATGATGTTTTTTCTCCTACTGCTGATGTTGTGTTGTGATCCTAGATGGTTTTTGTGACATGTGGGGGCAGGGAGGCTCATTGGTTGTGGCAGCAGTTGATACCTAGAGTGGTGAAATGCATATATTTAATCATGTGGGTGTCAGGGAGGACACCAAATATGATGAAATGGGGTGGATGTGAAAGTTTGGATGATCAATGAATCTTTGTGGTTGTTATCTTCTTTAATTTCCCCACTACTTAAGGAATCTAGTTTTTCTTACCCTCCTTCCAAAAGTCTTGATGACGTGCGGGGTATGCCAAGTGCTTTTCGTGTTTAGCTTCTCAAGGTAGGATGGGTCTACAGTCTTGATATAGGTGGAAATGACTCGATAGGTAATTCATACACTCACCATGTTGAGTCCACTTTTGTTTAGTAGATTAGAATATTTCTTTATATTTCTTGAGAATATGGGAAAGTTATAATACTATTATTAAATGATTGAATAAATGATGTTAACCCATGGGGGTGGTGCTGGCTCGGACGCAATGCTGGGGTTGAAATTTAATGGAATAGTGGACTTTGGGTGTGATGATAATGAAATATAATGTGGAATTGTTAATAGTTAACTTATTTTTAGTGAATTAATTCACATAATGTGAAACTGATAAAAATGTAATGAAGTAATGTAATAAATATCCTTAAATGGTTCTGTGCTTCTTGGATACCTAGTCTTAGATGTGGCATCCAGGAGTCCAAGATACGTTAGCTATAGTTAAGTCTATGACTAGGTTATGTCCATAGTGTAGTTTTCAGCTATAGTATATTCTGTACTTTTTTGTGTTTCTATATGCTAATCCACCCCATCAGTTAGCGCAACTAACTCCCCGGGGGTTCTGAGCCCCATGGGGTGTTTTTCCCAAAATTTTAGTGGGAGGATGGACGGATGACTACCCCCTTTGGCCCCACTATATTATCTTGGTTGTTACTTGTACTGGTAGGCACAGTTGTTAGTTTTCCCCATACATGTGCATAGAGGGTTGTAATGGATTTCATTTATTCACACACATATATTCAAGATAGAGTTTTTTATGATCTACTATAGGAGTAACGTGTATAGGTAGTAATGGCTTGATGATCATTACTCGGTGTATGGATTATAATGGCTTGAGTCTTCATACCCAACGTACGATACACATTATGCGAGCTATGGTAGCTCCCAGAAACTACCTGGTTCCTTTGGTTGTATAGACATTGTGGTTATACTGCACGAGGTGCATGTTGTGGTGCTTCACCTATGTGTCTATGGGAAAGCCTTTTTAGAGAGAGATGCTTAGGATGTAATACGTTGGGGAAAAGAAGAAAACCATTGGGGAAGTAGTATTGGGGTACCCTTGAAATTCATTATTATATTATATAATCTTATATGAGATACTTTGTGAGAGTATCCAGGGTGTGGTTGGGAACATTGTATACTCTTTAGGCGATGAGTTAGTTTCACTTGTAGTTCACTCTACTTAATCATGCTTCCATTACTTTTGCAAGAGAGGCTCCAAGGAGGATCCAAATGAGTATACTATTATACTCACCCTATGTATATATAAACTATTTTCCAGGTCCCTTGGAGCAGGTTGGATATCAGGCTAGTTACTACTAGATTGGGGCTGTAGTGGCTGTTTGGGCTTCATGATTGTTGTTGTTTCTACATTCCTTTGGTATTTTCAGTTTTTCTGTTTCAGTTGTAGCAGTTTTTCATGACACTACATATGTGTACTTGGGATTTATTTTATATTATAGTCTAAGATGGAGTTTTTGGTTGTTTTTATGTCTCTATCTTTCGCTTGTGTTCTCCTAGAGGGTAATGCCTCCCATTATACCCTCAGTGATAGTCCCCAACCCAGGGCTTACTGGAGGCGGGACTCGGGGGTCACTATCTCCTTTCTCACATTTCTGACCCAAGAGGGGTACACCTTGTGGGAAGGTTTTGTGACAATTACATTCCATGAAAATGTCTTACACAATGTGTAAAACATGCAACAATTATTCTCTACATCCTATTCATCCGTTCTTTCATTGGTGCTTTCCCAAACCCCCGGAACTAAAAAAAATATAAACGCCATCTGGAAATACTATTTACTGATGTTTTTACCTTTATAACCACACCCTAGTTCCTGAAATTTAAAATTACCCATATCCAAAATGAAAATTTTTAAATTCATTTTGAAATTATATTTGGTCTAAAATGAGGAACGTTACATAATGGGCCCAAAGTTGATAACAATCACAGAGTTAATTTTTTGGAATTTTTTGAATTACAAGGTCACTAAACAGAAACATGTAGGAAGAATATAAATATTCAAATAAATAAATTTAAGAAGAAAGTTCTATCACCCAATGAGGCTACCTAAAATTTAGGGGATGTATTATTTCCTAATTCTTGTATTGTAGTGGGGTAACAAGCACCAAATGTGGCTTCCTCATTATATGGGAAGATGGTATTACCTCAGTGGGAACCTGTTTTAAATACTAATAAAGGGGATGAGTAGAGGGAGAAAATGGTAGGTCACTATGATATGGATTTAGGAACTCATCTATAAGTTAACTCCCTTATTCAAAGTAACAGTCATGGATTAATTCCCTGTACTATTGAAGTAATTTGGGGATAATTCCGATCGAATTTCCCTCACTATAGGGGATTCCGTAAATGAAGAATTTTGGTAAAAACCCAAACTATAGTAACCTATAGGAATTGTTAGCATTATTACTTTATTATAAGATACAATGGATCTCATCCCAATAGACGGATCAACTTTTTATACTTGAATAACCAAATATATTCATGATTCCAACATTACATTTGAATAATAAATTATATAGAATAAAAACATTCTTTTATATTAGATATTTTTTATAATATCCTTACTCACGTCCAGGGAAAATGAAAACAAAAAAGGGTGAGCTCATATGCTCAGTAATAGTTATGTAAAACAAAATTTTTCATGAGTAAATAAGGCACAATCAATATGAAAAGTTAAATAATTGAAAATACATTCCATTTAATCAACAACTTAAGCACCAAATGCATCCATGTATAATATCGATGTAGTAATCCCACGGTTAATAGTAACTAGATTCTCAATGAAGGAAATTAATATTGTTGGAAATCATGATCTCAGGTATCATGATATATTTTCCATCAATTCCTTACGCCAATATAGTTTAAACTATGGTTAAGAATACACAATAAACCATTTAATTTGGATAAGTAATTTTTTCAAGAGACCTGTAGGTGCATCGACAAGTATTATAATTTTATTCCCCACCCATCACTACATATCCAATTCATTAATCATATATTGAATGATCAATTTAATTTATAAAAAATATTACTTATCAACAAATTCATGTATTAAATAAAAAAATAGAAATATTTCCCTCATAAATCTAATAACATTAAAAGTAATCAACTGTATACAGAAATGGTTTACTTTTTAGAAATTAATCATATGCATCATACAAATTATTTCTATATATAATATAATGTCTAATGATCACTTGAAATTGGATGTTTCAAGAGAAATTTAATTTCCACAAAATTAATCAACAGATAAGAGATGACCATTAAAAAGAATATTTTATAGGAAAATAAATCCTTGTAAGGAATAAATGAAAATGGAAATGAAACATTTAAGATAAATTTTCATAAAGAGTTTCATTTTCAAAATAATTTAAATCTTATAGAAAAAGCTAATGGTTTTAAAATTATCATGGCTAGAGGAAAGTTCATTAACACCATATACATTACAAATAAATCATCCCTTTTTATATTTTATAATGAAATTTTAAAATATACCTTTTTGGAAAAAAAAATAAGAAAGGATCCTTTAAAATCATTTAAAAAAGTTAAGGATAATATAAAATGTCCTTAATAAATCATTTGTGTAATAAAAATGACTCCTGTTACACAATTTTTAAAAATATGGACATGAAATATAAATATATCTGATCAAAAAATAAATAAGATCAACTTAAATTTAAATAATCCTATTGAAAGAGAAACTTGAATTGAATCATTAATCATCATGGATAAATATATTTTTATGTAAAATACTTCAAATAGGTAGTATGTGCATAACATAAATTTAGATAGGGACATAATAACAAATATGTCTCAATGGAGTGAAAATTGAGATAAAATCCCTTATAAATATCATATCATTGACGATAGAATTAATTAATGAAGATATTATGTGTAAAAATATAATTCTACAAAACAATTTGAAATAAAAAATAATATAAACAGATTTTATTTCACCATAATCTTAGTATAACATAGTTAATGAAGTAATATTATAACCCAATGAATCGAAATTGAGTTAAGAAACCCATTATCTCATGTTCATATTGCATCATAAATTCTTTAAAACTATTTTTTTTTAAATTATATTTATTTTAATTAAATAAGATCACCATATACATGTCTATAATATGATATATGATCCATTTATATTATTTTATCACCAATTTAATAACCATATTTTATTCTTGTCATTATTTTTTGTGTTAACTACTTCATTCTTCATATATATTTTTATTCAGTAGTTATAGCCCTTATAATATAATTATAGTTCCATGGTATCTTAAATTTTTTTAATTATATAAATATAATATATATCTGTTAAATTTTTCCTTATTACTATCCACTTAAATATTAAATGAAAAACTAATCACATCCATTTGTGGAGGTGGTCTTCTGCATGTACCAATGAGCGATGTTGTCATTTTTCAAAGGATTAGAAAGTAAGAAGGTATAAATGATATTATAATTACAGAATAATATTTATGTCATAAATATAAAACATATTCTTTATTTCATATATATAACCATCAATGTAACTTTTTATGAAAAACAAATTACACTTATATGTGGACATGGTAAGTCGTATATATAGATGAGCGTTGTTTTCACCTTTTATAAGATGGAAAAGAGACTAACTATGGTTGTATCATAATCATAATAACATATAATTATTTTTATTACACTATATTTTTTATTTTATTATGGTTATAACACATTGATTTTAAGTACAAAAAGAAATAAACTATAAAGAGACAGTAAATAAAATTACATCTTCTTCAAAATACTTCCTTTAGATCACCTCTTAAGGGACATAGGGTTGGTTTTTGGATGGGATAGAACCTTTAAAACTATGATAATAATGTTAATAAGGGAATTTAGTATGGTTTTGTTGATCTATTTTTCTCAAATTGGTGTAATAAAAATAGATAAGGGGTTTCCTTTTATAATTAATGGGAGTGACATTCTTGGAATTTATTAATGTTTCAACTTAATATTAATTATTTTTTATCTCTAGGTGGATAAAAATTTTGTATAATTAGATGATAATATTATTATTAGTACAAATAATCTAATATAACAAAAATTGGAAAAGATTTAGTTATTTTACCACCCTTACCTTTGATTTTAACCCCCCCTGTAAAGCCTTTTGACAACTATTGCAATATTAAAGTTTTCAACCCTTTAATTGTCAAGAATGATATTATAAATGGAAAAAAAACTCATAAATGGACCATGGTACATTATTTCAACCATATCCCATTAATTTATATGATGTTAATATTTTTATAAATTTGAATCACCTAATAAAATGCTTATTATTATAAAATATAATTAAAGTCATTTTTGATATTGTTCATTTAGTTTCACAAAATATAAATCTGGATAAAGAAGGAATTAAAATATAATACTTTGAAACATCTATATCTTGTCATATATATATATATAATACTTGGAACATAATAAATCATCCAATTTTTTAACTTTTAATATATTTAAAATCATTTATTTTAATTTTCTATTAACTAAATAGATATTGTGTCGGTGTTGTATAAGAAAATAAGCTAATTATTCAACCACTAAAAACATAAAATAAAATACTATAACAAAAAAAATTGAAATATAAAATAAATATATAAAAGAAAACATAATTTATTTTTATCCCTATCACAAAATATTATAGATATTAAAAGAAGAAAAGTGACATTTTTGTCCTTATCTTTCACTTAAATATTATAAAGATCAAAATCATAGACAAATAGAAACAAAATGTCATATATTTGATTTTTTAATGATTATGGATAAATTATAATATTAAAATTAAATTAAATAAAGTGTTGGATTCATATTTACTGACTTATCACATTATTTTTAACCTTATTTACTCAATTTACCCTTTTATTGAGATGATAGATTTTACCATGGTTACTATTTATAATGGTTAAAAATAAAAGAGACATATCTTAAAATTTTGAATATACTGATTCCAAATATGGTATCTATAATTTAGGGTAATTTTATAAATGAAGAATAAATTAATTCAAATATAAATGTCCAAAGAAAAATGAAAAATTCATATTAGGAAAATGTGTTTTTTTGCATAAAAATTAACTAATATAAAAATCATGAAAATTATTGATTAAATTAAATTTTGATAAATAAAATGGATAAAATGTCACTTGAAAACCAAATCTGAAATATAATGGGTCTTTTAAATTACTTTATTTAATAAAAGTAAATGACATTATTTGAAAATTCAAAAATATTTCACTATTCAAAGAAAAATAAATCATTTTAGAAAATCCAAAAAAAAATTACCCTAAGTTATCCTTAATATGAAAATTTAAAAAATGATATTAATTTTATACAAAATTTTTTTACAAGTGGTAGAAATTAATTATAATTCGTACAAACAAAATGAAAAATAAAACCATTTTTTAAGAAAATGTATTTTTCTAGTATATAATAATTTCACTGAAAATTAAGCAATTATTTTTTATAAATAAATAAATTATATAAAAACCCTATACATATTTTTAAGGATGTGTTTAACCCTATTCATCCCCTTTAATTCAACGGTATGGTTATAGAAGTCATATTTAAATAATAATATCTCATGGTTCTTTTAAGATTAGTGCTTCACATGTTATACACTATAGTAAATAGAGTTATTTAAAAAACATGGGGTGTTACATCCCCCCCAAACCCTTAAATAAATTTTTTCCTCATAATTTTAAATTGATCTCAATAATAAAGGGTTTTCCATTTTAAAATTACTTTGTCAAAAACTCACAACATAAAGAGGTTTAATAAAACTACCTCTTAAATAGAGGGGAAGGAAAATTCGAATTTCATATCGAATATCACAAAAATGGGTTTCTAATTAGGAGAAAAACAGTGGGAAGTTAAAATATGGACATGGATGAGAAAAATAACATCCCAGGACTACTATAGAGTGATAGAAAACATGGTCAGTAGAATATAAACACCCACAAAACCCTAAATTTATAATGTGTTAAGAGAACATTAATTCATCCAAGTGATTATAATAGGATAACACTTTTTGTTCAAGATCCTTTAATCATAGTTAAGTAATAAATCCACCATATAAATGAATAACTTAATTAAATATTCTTACTCTAATAGTATAATTTCATCTTTTATTCAATTTCCACAACAATCTCATCCTTTCTCCAAATGATGAGTATTCAAGATGAATTTTTCAGGGCTGAATCCCTTAAATTAACTTATAATAGACCACATAATCCACCAAAGGATAAAAAATATTCCTCATATCTTTGAATTTTAATGAAAACTAAAATAGTTGTCATAATATAAGATAATATCAAAATGTATAATCCTTAACATTAAGAAATAATACAATTTACTTCAAAATTTTCACCAATACACCAGAGGTTCAACATAGATTTTTCAACAAATAAATAAACCTACATCCAAATTAATCTCAATTACCTAATCATTAAAGATTATTTTAATATAAATAGGAATCCAAAACCATTTTAATTACATTCCCAAAGTTTAATTTTATTATTCCAAATTAATAACTTGTATTAAACTACATGTTAAACCTATAGTATATATATACTACAACCCAAGAAAAAATCCTAGAAATGTCATTAATCTCCATGATAAATCATTATATATAATTAAAATTTAGTGAATTTCAACATAATATCATGAATCTAATATAGATACTAACCTAAAATGTAATCCTTATCTTGAATATAAATATCTATGAAAATAATGCATTTTCAATGAATCACTTTTTTACCATGAACATTATCAATATCCCATTATCTTATAGACCACAAAAAATCATATAATAATACAAATTTTTTGTTAAAACTCAATATATTATTACTCCTAAAACCCAATGAAAGATCTAAATAACCTCAAAATATCATCACATAAAACATCAATAGGGGTATATATTCCATTAATATTATAGAAATATTTAATATATAAACCCATGATGGTATCCACAAAACTTATGTTAACCCCACATAAAATAATATATGCTTATAAATATTAACATAACACTTATTCCTAAAATAAAAACATATAATTTTTCTATAAAAATTTAATAAAATTCATAAAAGATTGACTAACCAGTTTTTCATCAAACCACTAGCCAATTTCAAGGTATTAAGTACTATCACATTTACTTTATAAATGTCAATCATTCCATCATAATAATTATAATCCTTACACTTCAATTATTGGAAGAACATAATTTCTTCATTGGTCTATGAGTAAACCTTTAGATTAGGGAATTGGCTTGTATAGTTCCCATATTCCCAACACATGTGATAATTAACAATAAATTGTATATTTGGAGGAACTTCATATCGTTCAACTGAACTCATCATTTTTTTCCTTGAAAATTCATTGATTTATTCCCTTATTTTCTAAACATAAAACATTTTCTATTTATTTGAGGCATTCCATAGTGTGCCAATATATACATTTTTTACTTGAAGGAAATTGATATTTATTTCCTCCATGGTTACCACAACCTGAGCTACCAAAAAACTATATTCTTATCTTATTTAGTGATTTTCATATTTTTATAATGTGTGGGTTTTTAATGATATATTGGGATAGATAATATTTTATAATCACAATATATTTCACTCAAGTCCAATTATATTGGTCTTAATCACCACATTGACTGTCATATTCAGTGTTAACATGATTACTCCAAGTTCTATCTATTGAATAAAAGTAAAAAATATATTATTGGTAAAAATAACCATAGTTTGAACCCTCATAATCTCAATATTACTAAAATTATATAATATTATCATATACTTGGACTTATCCTCAAATTTATCCATAGTATTATGTTCCCAAATCTATTTTTTCTTAAATCTAGTTCCAAAGGACTCTATTAAACTTCCTATAATACCAAATATAACAACCGTAACTCTAGAAAGCCAGAGTCAGTGCCTAATTTATTACATTGGTATAAGATACAAATAAATCATCCCAAAGAATTGATTAGTTTAACAATGTTGATGAACCTGATACCTAAATGATTTGTATATTACTTTGGAAAAATAAAATACATAGCATACAAAAAATTACTTCATCCTTGATATTATTCATAATATACTTATTCATATCATGGAGAAAGGAAAATAAAAAAAGGGTGAGACCAAATACTCACTAAGAGTTATACACAGTAAAAGTCATCATGATTCCATAAGGAATAATCAATATGAAATGGTAAATAACTAAAAACATGTTTCATTGAATCAATAACTTGATCATAAATTAATCAATGGGTAATATAAAAATATTTTTCTCTTGGATAATAATAACAGAATTCTCAATGAAGTAAATTTATAATGTTGGACATGATGATTTCAGATATCATGATATCTTTTCCATTAACACCTTCCTCAAAGACACATTAAACTATGGTTATGAATACACTATAACCCTATTAAAATTGGCCCTTTTATTTTTCTCATGATACATTTTATGGAAAAAAGGGGTTATATAATTCTGATCCCCACATATTATTGTATGTCTTATACATTCCTTATATATTGAATAATCAATTTAATTCAAAAAATATATCCCTTATCAATAAATGATCAAATTGATGGAATAATTTGGAATATCAATACATACCTAGTCAATAATATAAATTTAAAAATAAAACAGAATATTTATACTTATATTTAAATTAATTTTTAATGATATCAAGAAGTTTAATATTTAAGTAGAAAGTCTATGACCACATAATTAATCAAGAGATGTAAGATGATCATCAAAAAATTATATTTTATAGAAAAATATATTATTTTAAATAATCTATGAAAATGAAAAATTAAAAATAAGTATTCAAAAAGTGTTTCCTTTTAAAAAAATAACATATTATAAAATAATATAAATCATGTAAAATTATTATGGAGGCAGGAAAATCTGTTAACATTGTATATGTTAAAAAAGAAAACATCTTTTTTTCTATTTATAAAGATAGTTGAAAAGAAACCATTTTGTAAAACATTATAGAGAGTCCTAAAAAAAATTAAAAATTCAAGGATAACATAATATTTCATTAATAAGTCATTTGAGTAATAAAAATTGATCTTGTAAAATAGTTTAGAATAATATGGACATGGAAGAAAAATATACCCGATCAAAATGAGAAAAAATTGTGGATTTTCTTTTAAAAAATTATATTGAAGGAGTAATATTAATTAAATCAATAATAACAATTAATAAATATATATTCATGTTAAATAATTTATATGGAAAATATATACACCACATAAATGTAAATAGGTTCATAATACCAAATATGTCACAACAAAGTGGAAATTTAGACAAAATCTGTTACAAGGGACGTATCACTAAAGTGAAAATTATTAAATAAAGTGATTTTGTGTAAATAATTCGATTCCAAACAATAAAAGTGGAAATTAAAAAAATAAATTAAAATTTGATTTAACCATAATCATGGTAAAATTTAGTTAATAAAGTAGAAGTATAACCCAATGAATGGGAATTGAGTTAAGAAAACTCTTGCCTCGCATTTGACTTTCCTCATAAGTAATTTTATCCTTATATATAATATATTTATATTTACTATAATTACATAAAAGAACCATATATATACTTTTAATATCATATATGATCTATTTATAACATTTTATCACCTATTTGATAACAATATTGTATTTTTATCATTATTTTTTGTGTTAACTACATCGTTTTTCATATTTGTTTTGATTCACTAGTTTTGGTATTAATAATTTAATAATGAATAAATTATATTATAAAATGTAATAATGATGTAAATATCATATATATCCATTAAATCTATCATTACCACCTTATATGTAAATAGGAAATGAAAAACGGTTCATAACGCTTCAAGGAGGTGGTGGTTAACACATACGCATGAACAACGTTATCATTTTTCATTTGATTGTAAAGTGTGATGGTATATATGATATTATAATTTAAAAATATTTTTTATTTACTAAATTTGACATATATTAATTAGTTCTATATGTATGGCCATTCATGCAAAGTGGTTATGAAAGGAAGTACACTGCTATGTGGAGATGGCAAGTCGTATGTATACATGAGTGGTGTTTTCTATTTTTAAAGGATGTAAATGAGATAGAATAATGTTTTAAAAAAATATAATGACATATAATTATATTTATGAAACTTCATTTATTATTTTAGTATGTTTAAAACATATTTAGGGGAAGTAGAAGATGAATTAAACATGAAAGAGTTTGCAAAGACAGTTACCTCTTATTCGACAGACTTCTTAATATCTTCTTTTAAGGGACATGGGGTTGAAATTTTGGAAGTGAAAAAACATTATAACATGTTTAATAATTTTTTTAACTTAATTGGGTAGGGTTTTCTAAAACATTATTGCTCAAAGTGGTGTGAATAAAAGAGATAATGTGTGTCCTTTTATAAGTGAAGGGAGGGGCATTCTTGGTATTTCTTATAGTTTTAAATTAATATAAATTATGTTTTATAAATAAGTGGATCCAAATTTATGTAATATTAATATAATATGTGTAGGAGTTTAAATAATCCTTTGTGAAAATTGGGACATGTTTTTGTAATTTTTTCACACTTACTTTTAATTCTAACCACTCATTGACCCTTTTGAGAATTACTGCAATATTAAAGTTTTCTATACTTTAGGGTAATGAATGTTACCATAAAATGAAAAAAGACCAATAAATGGAGTGTGGATTATGTTTTCATTCATTTATCCATGTTTAAAAATATAATATTTTAAAGAATCTTAAATCATTTAATAAAATGGTATATATTATAAAATATCATTAATGAAATTTCTTAGACTATTCATTTAATTTGACATTAAGACAACATGAAAAATATGTAATTCGAATATAATTCTCTAAAAATCCCTAAAATTTCTTATGTATCTATAAAATTCATTGAATTAAATAATTCAAACAATTTTTATTACTTTTAATATTTTTTATATCATTTATTTTGTTTTTCTATGAATCAAAATAAATATTGTGTTAGCGTTGTGAAAAAATTAAAGCTAATTATTCAGTAACTACAAATTTAAAATAAATACCAAGATAAAAAAAATTATCCATTAAGAAAATAAAAACCTATAACCCAACATTATTTTTTTTAACCCTGTCACAAAATATTATATATATTAGAAGAAAAAAAGTTACATTTTTGTCTTTATCTTTCACTTAAATATTATATAGGTCAAAATCATAGAAAATTTAAAATATCAGATCATATTTTTCTAATTTTGGATTATTATGGATGAAATAATCTCACCTAATGAAATTAAAGAACCTATTTGGCTGATATTTAAAGACTCTTTACATTATTTTTAAACTTATTTACCCAATTTACCCTTTACCATGGTGATAAAATTTAACACAATTTTTGTTCATAATGATTAATAACAAAAGGGTCATATGTACCAAATTTTACCCACCAAATTAGAAATATAGTAACCATTTTTTAGGATTAATTTTCTTGAATTTTCATAAATTAATTCAAATATAAATGTGTAAATCGCTATAAAAAATAGCTTTTAGAAACAAATTTTTATGAATAAAATTTTTATAATTAAAATTTGTAAATCATTAAAATTGTTAATTAAAATCAAATTATTAGGAATAAATTTTTTATTATGTTTCTTTAAAAAAAAATACCCGAAACAATTTTACTTTTAAATTACCTTATTTAATAAAATAAATTATGGCATTCAAAAATCTAGATTTTTCACTATTTACTGAAAAATCAATCATTTAAGAAAAATAAAAAAACATCAAACAAAGTTCATTTTCATATTATGATTAAAATTTTAATTTAATTTTATAAAATAAAGTTTCTAAAATTTGAATAATTTAATTTTCATTCTCACATACAAAATGAAAAATAAAACCATTTTTGAATAAAATATATTTTTAAAGTATAAAATGATTTCACTAAAACCTAAGTACTTGTTTATTATTAAAAAATACAATATATAAAACCTAGATACATATTTTCATGATTTGTTTAAACCTATTTATACCCTCTAATTCAATGTCCTGGTTATGAAAGTCGTATTTAATTACTAATATTTCTTGGTTTTTTAAGCTCGGTGTTCAGTGTTGTATACCATATCGAAAATAGTGTCATTTTAAAATCCTAGTGTGTAATAAATGTGATTATACTTCAAACCCTAATGAGGAGGTGTTTTATGATAGATCATGTAATAGGTCTACATAATACCGGGGGAGTCCATCAACATTTGAGAGTTGGTGATTGACATGTCCCAAACCACTAGAACCTACTAGGCTGGCGGTAAGCCAGCTGTAACACCACAAGGCCACCTCTAATAGGCCAGGGTCAGGAAACAAGCATCAAGTAGGAATAATAAAATTTTTACACCTTAGCCTGAGAAACTACACACACACACACACAACCACACACCTAACATCATGAAATAGTGAAAAGTAATAATAATAAAAAAACTGAAACATCGATAGTATAAATCTGGCATAAAAAACTCTAAGAAAGAATCAAAGTAAAACAACATAATTAAAAACTAATTGGTTAAAAATAATGCCTAATCAACCTGACAAAAAATGGAAAATTGATAACTAAATAAAATCTATCACCAATCTCAAAGGTTACTAAAAACATGACCAAAACATCGATGAACCACTATGCTCCTCTAAAACAATTTCCACCAAAGCCATCACTAATTTTACAATAAAAATTATAAAACATGTCACGTGAAGAAAAATCCCACATAGTAATGAGTATATATATACCCATTAGGGCACCAAAAATCCAATAATGATAAGAAAATATAATTTTTAACTCAACCAAATAATAAATAGGGTAAGTAAACCCTAATATTAGATATACTCACAAGAAAACCAAGAGAAAAGAGAAATTAAATAGCACAAAAAATAATTTTAACAATGGATTTTTTATTTTGACATCAAAATTTAACTGATGAAAACATAGGAGATAATAAAACAAAAATTTTCAAAATTGGTTTCTAAAAAACTGAAATTGGAACTCCCATTAAAAGAAACTTTTACCAATTATTAAATATTTTTTTTTAAGAAAAACCAACATAAAAAAGTTTTATTCATAAATTTTCACATGGTTTTATCTAGAAAACTAATGTGGAATGATATTTCAATGTCCGTTTTTAGTAAAAACTAAAATTGAAATTTTTTATATTTTGATTATATAAAATATAGTCATGGTCAATTTTTTGTAAACATCAGTGTCAAAACTCCCAGTAAAGGAAATTTCACTGATTATTTAACATTTTTTTAGAGAAACTAACATTGAATGTTTTGTTCAAAAATTTCTACAATGGATTTTATAGAAAACCAATATAGAATGATGTTTTGATGTAGATTTTTGGTAAAAAACAACATGGAAATATTTTTTTATTTTTATTTTATAAAATACATTCAATGAAAATTTTAAGTAAAAATTGACATCGAAGTCATTTATTATGATTTTAGAATCAATTTTCGACATCAGTTTTTGTTAAAACCCAGTGTTAAAAGTAACATTCCACTTCAGGTTTTGTTAAAAACTAACACAAAAACCATTTATATTCAAATTCAATGTTATTTTTCAAAAAACCTGATGTGCATATCTAAAATTTAAAAAATATATATAAATTTATATTTTCCAAAAGAATCTAAAACCCCATAAATAGAAAACAAATGCCTGAACTTAAATGAAAGAACAACCCTATAAAAAATAAAATATTCTAACTAAAAGCAAAAAACCATTATAAAAATACTTATTTATTAACTTTAATTAAAAAATATATACAGTAAACATATGAAACCCAGTAAAAACAAATAGAATACACCAAACTAAAGTAAGAAATGATTGTCTAAATTGTTATTTCTTTAAATTTAACTAAAATATAAATACGTGATAATTTAAAAAATTATAATTAATAGATTGTTTGCAAAAAAAATTAATTATGGCCAAGTTATTCATTCTTATAAAACTCAACATCATTTAAAATATATAATAAAATGTATTTGATAATATTAAACATGGAATATTTTGATATAAAACACAAATCAAAAGTTATATTTGTAGAAAAATAGAATGAACAAAATTTAAAGTGAAAGTAAAATAAGAAGTATGATATTATTTATCAAAAAATTGATTTAGAAATTGTTATTTAATAAAAATGACTCAACATTTATTTTGTGGTTTTTCTTAGAGTTTAGTAATTCATTAATTATGTTGTATTTGATCATAGATTATATGGTTATAAAACATTTTATAACGGTTCATAGGGGTTGTTGGTATCCCTTAAATCATTAAATAGAGATCATTCAGTTGATATATATTTCTAATGAATAAGGTGGAGGTCTTGAATTCCTTGAGTGAATTTATGTGATACTTCTGGAATATTCCTATCGATTGTCTACAAATGTAAATGATAAAAATAAAACTTTTGTTTCCTAATTAATAATGATTTTTTAAATATATCTTGATATATCAAGTAAACCGATTTTCAAAGAGTTTTTATATAATGTATTTAATAGTTTTTATTTATGTTTCCCTTCAATAAAAACTCATTACTTTCAGTTATATTAAAATTTAGTTTAAGAAAACCTTTTCAATTAAAATTGATAATTAGTATAATATAAGGTATTATTGGAATTATTTTTAATTTATTTATATTGATATATTTATACGTTCTTATATTTTTTAGATATAATTTTATGTTGGTATATATAAGTTTTTATAAGTTTAATATTTTTTAATTTTCTTGTTAATTCAATATTTTTCTATAAAGATGAGTATGTATGTTATATTTCTTTTTTTCTAGAGATGACTTAAAGGAATTTATTTTTTTCCTTGATTCATTGATTTTGTCACACTTATATGAGTTCATGGTTTGATACTAATTTCCATTGGTATTCATAATGTATCATTCTAAGTTAAAGGCTCATGTATTATCGAGAGTGTTTTATCAATCCACAACCCTTTATACAATAGATAAAAACGTTGAAAAAATAAACAAAATATAATAACATAAATAATAAAATGACTGTCTAAATAATAATTTTTTCTTACTTTAATTAAATAAGAGATAAATGAAAATTTAAATTATAATCATACATAACAAATGGTTTGGAAACAAACTATAAATATGGGTAAGGCCTTAATTCATATATGAATCAAAATCATTGAAAATATAAAATAATATTTAATTCTATAATATTAAAAAAACAAAATATTTTGATATTAAATATAAAATAATTAATATAATAAACCTTAAAAAAATTAATTCATTGGCCTAGTTTTGGTTATATCATACACGAATCATAAAACATAATAACCACATTCAAACATTCATTTTTTATGATAAAACTACGCTTATAAAAAATTATTTTTAAAATAAAAAAACAAACATATTTATATATAAAAAACGAATCTTATCTTATATGAGCCTATGAGTGGTGGAACCCCCCCCCCCACCCACCCTCCCTCGTGTGTCTAGGGCTTCCATTGTTCGCCAAGTTCTTCCCTCCTCCGTCATGGCCCGACATCGGTGGCAGCTCTCTTCACTCGGCTCGGCGTCATTGGGTGTCAGATCCATGTGGTCCGGATGTGTTTTGGGCTCAGCGATGAATTCGATTCGGCTTCGAGATCTTTCCTCGGCTGTGGTATGTTCATCATCGGCTTCGGTGCGCTCAGAAGTGGCCTCGGCTCTCCTAGATCTGTGATCTCAACTCGACGTTGGTGTGCATCAACTCCAAGTGACTCTGATTTGAGATCTCGGCTCGGTGATGGTTTCGTTGCTTCCGGGTCTGGGTCTTCTTTAATTATCCAGGTGTGTGGTGCTTGATCTGATGTGCTGATGTTGGCTTTGGCTCACCCTGGATTCGGGATCTCATCGCATCTCCGGATCGGCGTCAGTTCGGTGCGCTTGTCGCCGGCTTCATTAGCCATACTTGTTCAGTTTTCAATCACGATGGCGGTGTGCTCGGCGTTGACGTGCTCAGCACCAGCGGATCTGGTTCCTTTATTGGATTCCTCCTGGCTCGATGTCGGTCATGGCGTGCTCCACTTTTCTCATGGTTGGTCCAATGGCTTGCAGGGGGAGGACTCTTGTTTTGGTGTTTTTTGGTGTTGTTGGATGTTTCTTTGATGTTCTAATTTGGTGATGTTGGGTTTGTGTTTGACCTAATTTGAATGATTGAGTTGTTTGAGGTGAATTGGAGGTGTTTTATGGTTTGATGGGGAACCCTAAAATTCTTCAGGTTTATTTTTCAGAGGAGGATAGAGCTGATCGTCTTCACAGCGCATGGCTTTTTGGATTTGGAAGATTGAGAGGGTATGGCGCAGCCATCGGTACCATGACCATGAATTCTTGCACAGTACTGTTTGCTGATCAGACATTCTTTGGTGGAGGCATGTCCTAATGATATTTATGCTAGGTGGAGGAAATTTCTTGTAGTTTTGTTCTGGGTTTCAACCCCATGATTTTCGTTTTTTTGTGAATGTCCTAATGTCCTTGAAGTCTTGGTTTCTCCCCCTTTTATCCTTAAAAGGGGGATTATCTAAAATCAATAAATATTTTTAGCCTCTGGGCCATTCAGTCAGTCTAATATGATATATATTTACCATTAATTTCATGTATTGAATTCTATTTGGCTTCTATATCGATAATTTATCATTTTTAACATTTTTTCATGACTTCATTTTCATATATATTAATTAACAAGACATGTATCAACAATAATAATTAAATCAAATAATAGATAAAAAATAATACTTCCATATTTAAATATTTGGTAATTTTTTTAGAAACACCACCTAATAAAGAGAAAACTCAATATAATGTGCATTCATATGGGAATAATACAATCAACATCTTATTACCTCTATTGTATAAAAATGTTACAATTAATGAAAATATATCAATATTAGTTAATATTTAACATAGTCCTCTTCCCCAACAATGAATAGAAAAAACTAACACCCAATCTCTATATTTGATAATCTCTCTCATATATATATAACTCTAACATCGGTATTTATATATTTCATAGACATTGAAATGAATCTAGATCTATAAGAACATAAACTCTAGTGCTCTCATTTTTTATGAGAATCATGTGTAGATACCTAATTAGATAAGTAATATAATAAGTCATCTGAAATCATCTATGTGTAATGAAAGAAAAACAAAAGGATAAATTTACTTACAATGGAAACTACTATAACATTGGAATCATGAGCCCATAAAAAATAGCCAGCTCTGTGATATGTTTTTTGAATATACTAATTGGATAGTATCTTTCAAATATATTAGACTTTATCGAAAACTCATAAATATTATCCAAGGAAGAAGAAACATGGAATAATATTTATATTTCATTATAAATATTAGAAGTATCATAATTTTTTCATTCCTAAACCTTTTGGATCCTTTGTACTAATTCTTTTTATTTTAGATACTCCCATATAAATTAAAAGTAAGAAAACATTATAAGTAATTTCCAATAAAATGTAACTAATATTTAAAAACAATGCATAACTCATATGTTAGAAAATAAAGAAGTCTATCTGGGCAAAGTAAAAAATTACTCATACAATCTCCAACTCTAGAAACCTCCTCGGTATGAAATGGAAATAGATAATTTGGATAAATAATATTATGTACATATATTCTTTCCTAACCTGAAAACATATGCTAGTGATGTAAAGAATCCCCCAAAATATGTATCATTTTGTATGATACAATACATACATAGGGATCAATGGAATATAACTCATAGTATAATGTCATATCCAAATGAGGAAGCGGAGAATCTGAGGAGGTCGGTTGGGTCGACTGGGTAGGTTCAGTAGGCTACGAAAGCTGAAAAGGTTGTGATTGTCTCATAAATTATTAAAACATAACCTACTCATCTGATTAAATTGGATATTCCATGAACTATTTTATGTATTCCAAACTATATTTAAAGGAATATATTTATGGGTGTCTTGATTTATTACTTTGATGACCAAAAACATTCATAATACTCACACTCACCTTATATCCTCTTATGTGGTTGGGGTGTTTTGGATTTTCTAAAGTAGTAGTTGTGATGTCCATCCTACCCTTTGGGATAAAATTCCCCTATATCACTCTATTTTGATGGTCATCCTCAACTGAAAAATTAAAATTATATATTAGTTCATCTAATTTAAAAAAACAAAAATTCATATAAATTAAAATAAATTTCTTAGAATCATGTCAGCTACTTCCTTAGATTTCTATATATGATAATTTTCAATTTTTTGATTCTCTCTCTTTTACTTATTTAATGGTGTGTGGGGGAGATAGAGGACCTAATTGGACCTCTTATAAACCGCTAATAGATTTATCTCTTAAGTCATCAAAATTTTCTACCATCATTTTCTTCTCCAATAAATGATACCCTCCAAATGATAAAGTATGAGGGTATATATTCTACAACTGGATATCATGATGATATCTCCTAATGTCTAATTATGTAAAAACAAATTTATATTTAATTAGATAATATACATGAAATATTAAAATATAAAATAATTATCAGACCCAAAATGATTCATCTTGTTGGCCATAGAAAATTATATTTCATGTCTCTATTGTAACAACTCAACTCTTCTCAGAGGTATGATCTATTTGTTTTCAGTTTTAAATAATTTTCATGGACTTGTTCTGATTCCTAAGGGAGTCAAAGGGGATTCATTAGTGTCTGTGGATATTTTAGAGTCCATATCCCTGAATATAAAAGTAAAATACTAGGTTTCACAGTTAGTAAAAACTGTGTTTCCCAACCCGTATGTTTTCTCTAATTGTGCGGTTTCAAAAAGTGTGGTGTTGGGGCCCCATGTTTTGTCACCAAATGTGCAATCCTAGGTGCATGATTGTGGATTATTTTAGACATTCAGGACAAAATATTTTTTCAAAGGAGGCACATGTTTAGACATAGCATTATCCTAGCTATGTGGGGTGCCCCTTTGAAACAGAGCTTCGCACCTGATTGGTGTGCATGTTGGCAAACCTTGTGCCCCTTCTTACACCTGTGAAAGTAAAAATTTTCCCCTTATGATTTTTTAATTAAACCTCATTCTTTATCTTATTATTCTATAGTATTTAATATCTCCTCCCTCATGCATGATTTCCTCCTCCCCTCTTCATATGGTTTTTGACAACTCTCTCAATCATACTTCAAATCACCATTAGAAAAATTGTAAATCACTCAGTACTCTCTTCAATCGTCTCCCTCCTATTTGATGTTTCTTCTAAACTCTATTTCACTATTTCTTTGTGACTATTTTTTCCTATTTCTAGGGTGTTGGATGAGTTCTTCATTTCCTCTCATTCTTTCTTGATTCAATCCTTGACAACAGACAAGTGGAGCACTAAAACATTTACGTAGGTTCTCTAGGTCTCTCTCACTCATTTAAACTCTTTCTAAATGACACTTCCTTGTTCCATACATCGGAACCCTCTGTCAAAACATCAATAATGTCTAATAAAATAATTTAATAGTTTTTCCATATCATTTGTGACCCTATGCAACGGATTAACCCATATGTGGGTTGTTATCCTCATTATTTCCCACCACTTTTCATGTGCCTGCCTTCAATGGACTAAATTCCCATGGTTGGGATGATAACCACCATGTGTGTGTGTGTGTTCACATGTGATTAATTCTATAATTAATGTGTTAAATAAAAGTAAACAATTTCCCAAGAGATAGTTCTTTGAGCTTCATGCATCACACTTTATATTTTAATTCTTATTCATTATGATTCACATTAGATCCCACATGCAATGTGTTTCATTACTTATGCTTGAGCCTTTAATGTTGGATTATGTGTATGATTTATAATTCATGGCTTTGATAATATACTTATTCCAAGGGCCTTGTGATAAATTCCTTATTCCATGGTTTATGTATTTAATTTTTTAAATTGGATAGTGTACATAGTATGTGACACTGACATTCTCATTGATAAAATGTGAGTGTACATGCTATTACTTGTGATGTGTTTGTTTATTACAATGCTTCTCATAATATGGGCCAACAGAGAACATGGGTCCTAATATAATGATGTATTGGATGGACTCACTAGGTTCAGATCATATCTACTTGATGTGATGGGAGAAATAGATTGTCTCGTCAGGAACAGGCTCTCTAAGAGTTTTACATATACTCATAAGTGACAATGTTTCCCTAGGGGAGAACCCACAAATGAAATTAATGTAAAGATGGTTATGTCAGGCATTGGGTGATTCATGGACCCCTATGTGAGATAATTTTTATGGACTTATATTTCACCATGCCATGAGTGATACAAGGGATGCCTTTATGGGTTTCCATGGACTAACTCGGTGGAATTGATTATATTGGAGACTCCTATAAAAAACCCTAGGATTATTTATAAATCACCTTGGATGGGATAGAGACTCCATCTTTGATCTGATGGATTTAATTGTTGTGTCATATGTGATGTTTCATATTTATATTATGATATTGCTTGTATGATGTCATGGGGATGTGAAATCCAAGACAAAGAACCATCTTGGGGTCTTTTTTCCTTGATTTCTTCATTTATAATAGCCTTTTTTTATAACTTGTACAAGTACCTTGGTTTATAAATCTATCTTAAGTTGAAGTAGGTGGTATCGTTCATGTGTCCATTTAGGCACCTAAACCACAATTTTTATTTATTTAATTATTTCTCTTCATTTATTATTATGGAAAATAGTTCATTTATTTATTAAACGAAATGGATGGGCCTAGACATAGTGGGTGGAGGCCTACTAAGATTGTATCTCACATCCTTCTTTAAAATAATTTGTTACCCAATAAGACTTTATGATTGAATTTATTGATAAATGGAATCGTTCATCTTTCTATGTTTGATTGATTTATAGATTTTGGATATAGTATGGGAGTAGAGGACAAAGCCAATGCTCCAGATGCTAGTTGTAGTAGGTTTTAGTGTTTTTGAATTTTTTTATAGCATATAGTATATGATTGTATCACATGATTCCCATGTACTCTTATGTTTTGTATAGATAAATGACATACAATGATCATAATTGTTTTTGTCTGTTGTTGTTATTAATATTTATCGAATTATATATGTTTCCCTTGTTTGGATTATTTCTATTATTTCCACTATTGTCTGTATATTATTTCTATTTCCACTATTTATTATATTTTTTTAATATTGTGGTCACTCTGATCTATGAGTTCATAGTCTCCACACAGACACACCCTAGGATCTCACTTCAAGTCAAACGCCTCTAGCATTCGGGGAGGTGCGCTTGACATTTGTGGTCCACCATCTCAGGGCACTATTGAGTGGAAACATGTGTTATTTGTTACATAGTGTTATCAAGGCTTTATTTTCATTTTGTATTTCAGTTTGGTATTATATAGGAGAAGAGGACATCACGATTTGGTAATGAGACTATTCTTGGGAGTAACTAACCCACATACAGTGGAAACCCAAATTACCTGGTATGGATAAATTAAATTATCGCTTTTGCAGTTACGGTTTCATGGATTTCACTATTGGGTGATGAAATTGTTTTGTGTTGTCATTAGTGTGTGTTGATATTACTATTTTAGAATGTTTCCCTAGATTTACTAGATGAGGGAAATAAAATAAAGCATCATACTCAGAAATATAGGATTAAAATTTCATGCATTATTTAATGGTATGTTTAATTTTTTTATGATTACATGTATTTCAAGTGACTGTTATTTGTACTGTGTATTTTATACCATGAAGTGCTTTGATTGTTATAAATATAAATGTGACAAATTACCTTTTTGGACTAAGAAGCACAATTACACCTAAATTTCATTCCTTAACCAAACATTTTTTTCTGGCATAAGTTATATTAGACACCTTTAGTAGTTAGTTATTGCATGTTTATCCACATACCATTAGATGCATGTGATGGAACGTGTTATGTTTAGGATTAAGTGAATTCCCATTTTCAATTTATAATGTGTATCAGCCCTTATAAATTGTAAATATTGATCCATCTAATTCTACTATTTAAATTTATTTAAATGCATAAATTATTTAAAATGAATAACTCCTTTAATAAAGAAGTTGTCACCTTATTTGAGAAATGGGTGACCTTGAACCTAACCTAACCATGGTAGTGGGTAGTAGGCCATGTCTCTTGTGATCCTTTTTTGACATTGTCCTACCACTTAGACCAACCAATAGGGGAAGGCTGAGGGTTATAATGTGTTTCAAGGATGCCTTTTACCCTCTATTTCCTTATCACCTTCCTTAACTACTTTTCCTACATGTTATAAATCCAGTATAAGGAGTGTTCTTGGAAATTATAAGGTTATTCCACCATAATGTCCTCATGTTTTATGATAATAGAATAGTGATGAGCACGCTCTAGAAGTGGTGGGCTAGGATCCACCCATGATACCACTTATAGTTCCAACTGAGGCACCTCTTGATGATCTTCCACTAGGAATCAACAAATAGTTATGTGACATTTTTTGGATTCATTTAGTCTGTTTAGGGTTCTCCCCGACCTACCCCTACTATAATAGATCTAACACAGGGACATTCAGTAGTAGAATCCTCTCACCTTTTCGGGGGATGGAGGACCTCTGGCTATTGATTCATGGTTATTGGTTGTGGTATTGATCTTCAAAAATATTGAAATGCCTCTAGAGTATGGGATCAATCTCGCTATCGACATTTTATGTGATTCTTGAAAGTGATAGTGAGACATCATCTCTCAAGATAAGATTAATTGAGGTATTTTCTAGGAAGACTTCCAGAAATCTTTCTATGATCACTTATTCTAATATAAGATGAGGGAGGATCATAGTAGGGAGTTCATATATCTTCATCAAGGAACTATAATTGTGCTTGAGTATTATACTCGCTTCTCAAAGATCCATCATTTCACTCTATCTAAGAATAGTGCCAAGTTGATGAATGAAAGGAATCATCAGTATGATATTAGGTACATATTTCGATTGCTGGTGAATGTATTTCATTTAAATACCATTACATAAATAGTGAACTATGACCTAATTATAGAATGAAATCTATGAGAGGCTGGAAATGTGAGTCATGTTGATTTTGTTTAGAGGCTGGTTGGTGGCTCATCTAGTAGTTGGAAGCATAATTTCAAGGATTCATGCGGGGGAAGTTCAAAGTAGGTGAAACACACTAACATATCTATAGTGAGTCACTAGTGTGGTAGGATAGGCCATAAAAATCCTTGGTTCATGAAAAACCTAATTGAGTATCATGTTTATGATGGGATGGGTCAACTTCAGTTCTTCTTCTAGACTTTTCAACCATCATACATTGAGAGGGATCCGTACCAAAACCTCTATTAGTTACAAGATCCATGACTCCACATTAGGCAGGGATATGGTCTCCTACCATCCGATTATGAAAAGTTGGTAGTGGTTGTAGCTGAGGAATTCATCAATCAGAGCTTCAGCATCAGTAGATTTGATCTGCTCATGTTATTCAGGCATCACCTTAGGGTCTCAGTTTGGACTATGTTTATAGAGTGCAGTTAGTGCCTAAAGAGTATATTCTAGGACCATATATGGTTATAGGTACTATTCTGGTAGCCTCTACTTTAGTTTTTTGAACTTTTCAATATAAGTGCATTGTATTCTTTTATATCTATTAGGTTTGTGGGAACTCTATTACTTGAAATTGATTAATTACATGGTGTCATGTCTCTCAACACAATGTTAGGGGAAAAATTATAGGGAATACACAAGTTCCTGGATATCACCTTGAGATTGGTGGGTACTTGGATATTATTCATCCTTGAGATGACTAGATTCAACATAATTCTCGGTATGGACTGGATTGTTCCTTATTGTGCCCAAGTGGATTGAGATCATCACAAATTCTCTTTCACATCACCTGAGGAAAACACTTATATCAATAAGGGATAATGGTATGTCTAAGAAAGTTGATCTGGACCCAAAAAGTTTGGCCGATGAAGAGAGATATCCCAACTGGCCAGTCTCTTTATAAGTAATTTGGTAATGCAAATAGTAGAGTTTCCTCCTATTGTGAAACGCTTCAAGGACCTCTTCCCTGATGATTTATATAGTTTTCCTCTTTATATAGGGATTACTTTCACCATTGATCTAGTGCAAAGTGTAGCACCCATGTCTGTTCCTCTATATAGGATGGCACCCACAGAGCTCTAGGAACTCAAGAAGTTGCTTCAAGATCTAGAGGCTGAGGGTTTTACCTGGCCCAAAACATCATTGTGGGGTTCAGAAATCCTTTTAAATAATAAAGAACATGTTACCCTTAAATTATGCATATATTACCATTGATTGAACCAGCATACGATCAAGAATCGGTATCCACTTCCTCATATAAAAGACCTCTTCAACCAGGTCCAATAAGAAACCATTTTCTACAAGATCAATTTGAGTGTGGGATACCATCACATCCAAGTGAGGAAATCTTAAATACCACATATAGTTTTCTGAAGTAGGTATAGCCATTATGTGTATCTTTTTATGTCGTTCGGTCTAACGAATGAAACAACAGTCTTCATGGATTTGATGAATTGGGTTTCCCACTAGTATCTTGCTTACATCATGGTAATATTTTTTGAAGACCTCTTAGTGTATTCTCACACGAGAAACATTTATTCAAATCATCTTCAGAACATGTTGAGCACGTTAAGAGAGCACCATATATACTCAAAGCTCTGTAAATTCCACTTTTGTATCATCAAGGTTCACTTCTTGGGTCATATCAAATATAATGCAATCATAATAGTTAAACCATATAAGGTGATCATCGTGGATTCCAGGGAGCATCTCAATAACATATTTGATATATGCAGCTTCTTATGGATGGTTAGCTATTACAGAAGATTCTTCCAGGATTTATCACACCTGGTAGCACTGCTTATGGTCTTGACCAAGAATGGTGTGAATTATGTCTTTTATAAAGCTTGTGACATATCTTTTCAAGATTTAATGGAAAGAATGACTTAGATGTTGATCTTGATTATTCCTGAGTCGGGAAGAGGATATACTGTAGAGACCCGAAACTTATCGTACATGGACATTACATTACTTTTGCGGAATACTTAGTACATAACAAAAACACACACTAAAGGATCGTAATAGTTTAGTGTCTTTGGAAACTCGGAACGTAATCTTCTAATCCTGGTGAAAGATCTTCAATATCTCCCATAAAGATCTTCCCTTTTTTTTCTTACCTAAAACCTTTCTTTATATCCTGGGGAAAAGAAAACATAAAAGGGTGAGCTCAAATGCTCAGTAAGGGTATACAAAAGAAATAAAAATCATATCATATCTTTTTGAAAATCATAACCTGCAAAAGAGATCATAATATCTTAACATGGAAAAAAATCATAGAAGTGAAAATGAGATCACCATAATCATAACATGAAACTTGAAACTTTGTGGCATGCACACATAATCATGGAAAATCATTTCTTGTTAGTCATGACTCATTGCCAAGACTATCTTAGTGGACAAAGTCCCTTTCTGAATCGAGTAACCCTCGTTTCAGTCCTGTTTCACTGAACCGGTATAACCTACCATTCCAGCCATGTCTATCTCATGAGATATAAAATCTTTACCCAATGCATTGGAGGGAGATATAGGTCCCACCCATCTTATAATTAATCCTTTCTTATGTGTGCCACATAATCATAAAACATACATCATCGCATAACACATGTAACAAAAATGGGATTCTTGAAACATCATGACATCATAAATCAATTCATATAAGATAAAGGAATTCATAAAAATAATTCCATCACAACATGAACAAATCAATTTAATAATAAGGATAAAAACAGAACCCTTTATTATCTTAGATGGAAAATAATTTTGATAAAACACTTGAACTCCATTCTTGAGGAAAATATCCTTTCTTCTTCAAAAACATTTTTCCTTTCATAACATGCCATACAACTTTAAAATAAAAGAAGTTGATTAAAAATAAACTTGAAAACTTGTAAAGGAAGCTTCTTGGAAAAAATGTTTTAAAAATCCATTCATGCCGTATAAGTTAAAAAAACATTCTTCGTACCTTTGTCAGAAAAGTCAAAAAGTACCTCGTACGAAAAAACGACAAAAGATTCCTTTCATATTCTTTAATAAAAACTCACCGAAGGGTAAACTTGGATTTAAACAATTGTATGTGGATGTAAATAATGTTACATATTGATGGAACATGGATGTGGATGATAAAATACACCCCAATAAATACTTACGAATAAACAATCTCGGATAAAAATGAGATTGTGATATTTTCCTTACCTTAGGTCCGACTTGCTTTGTAAGTGTCTGAACCTCCTGTATAATGATTTAAATCATGTTATTGACTTATTACAGAATCATATTCATTGTTATGATATCATATATGGTTCACTTATGACATTATATTACCCGTTCTTTTGTAAATTCCATGTTAAAGAAGCGTTTTGGGTAAAATCGTTTCATTTATCGTAGGTGTTTTGACTTGTTTGTTCTTGACATAATTATTACTTATATCATGATTTACTTACTTCCAGAATATAAAATATGATTTATATATCATATATATTCAGTATATATATATATAATAGGTAGATAAATAAAATGAAAAACACCGTTCATGGAGACGGTAGTCCGTACGTACGCATGAACGCTGTTTTTCTTTCCTTATTGTCTTGAAATGGAAGTAAGTAGATGACATACATATGTATATATATAAATAAATCCAGTAGATTTATAATGTCATATATTTCATTATTATGTCTTATATATACATTATAATCATTCTTAAATGGTTAACATGGAGAATGAATCTCATCGCGTCGTGGAGACGGTAGTCCGTACGTACGCACGAGCGATGATATCATTTCTATAAATATTGAATTGAATTGGAGTGGATTATACAATATATCAGAATCAATATGATGTTGTAATAACTATGTATAGTTATTCTTTACACCATTATACCCATCCATGTAAGGTGGTGGTGGAAAATAGATTACACCACGGCGTGGAGACGGTATTCCGTACGTACGCACGCGCGGTGATTTCTTTTTCCGTAGGATGGAGAGATGGTGAAATAGGGTTGTTTCATACTTATAATAACATATCAGTATATGAGTGATACTGATGTTATTACTTCATAATGAAACAACCTAAGAAGAAGAAGTGGAAGAAGAAATAAAGATGAAATAATTGGTAACGGTAATTACCTCTTCTTTGAAGTGCCTCTTTGAGACCTCCTCTTAGGGCACTAGAATTGGTCTTTGAGGAAGACCAGAACCTCTAGGATGTTGCTAGGGATGTGGAGAAGAGATTTTGTCAGGGGTTGGCCGAGCTTGAGTGCTCAAATTGGTGTGAGGAGGAGGGGGAGGAGGTGTCCTTTTATAGGGGAGGAGAGGGGCACCTTAGGAATATCTCAAAATATTATTTTATATTAAAGTCAAAATCGGTTTATAATGGTTCCAAAGGGTCTTATTTCGAAGATAAAGTGGGGATGGGTCTAAATCCTATCAACCAATAGAATTTAGACAAGTTTAGGATATTATTTTAACCTTATCAATTAGATTTAACTCTAAGTTAAATAATTTAACTTTTACCATGTCTTTTTGTTTTCTTTCACTATATGGTTAATACACTTACTATAACATGCCAAACGAACCCCAAATTGTTTATTATTAATATATATATCCTTATCTAAGTCATTTGGCCGAACTTTAGATTTTTAGGAATACAATAACAATTAATAATATAATATTTGATTTAAAAACTATTTTGTGTCAATTTTGACACTATTTGATATATGATTTTTGTAAAAGTCATAACAGAATTAAATGTTCGAAACAAGTTGATTACATCAACATTAATATATCATAGTAACCTATAAAATTAGTGTAATTCATAAAAAATCTCAAATTACATTTATTTTGGTGTTTATAACATCAATTATGTCAATATTTCATTAATAAGATAATTACTGCATCATCGTTGTGTCATAAATAAATTAAATTATTTGATGTCTAAAAATTACAAATAAAATACCATCATGTAGGAAATAGTTTTAGCTTTCTAATGAATATTTACAATCGAATTTATCTTATGTATAACCCCATATTAAAAATTATTTACTTATTAAACATTGATTTTAACTATTTTAACCCTTCTTTAAATAAATTAATAATAAATGTCCTAATCTAATCCAAGTGGGCCTAAATGGTCATATTTTATTCCTAAGTTTGTTTTTGGTCGAATTACACTTGTCCAATAGAATTAGGACATGTGTTAGGGTAATAGTAATATCATATTTACCCTTAGTTACCCTATTTACTATTAACCGCGGTAAAAAAAAAGTAAAAAGTTACTATTCACCAAAAATTATTTTCATCTCATTGAACCACATTTTAGTCCTTGATATTAACCGTGTCTCTCGGATTTTCAAAATTCCATTCACAGAAGTGGTAAAATTAAGTTTTATGCAAAATTCAGTTTTTAACCTACCACTTAGTGGTTTCACTATTCATCAAAAATTGAAAGTTTTCAGAAAAATGCCAAAAATTTCATCCTAAGCTATATTTCATATTCCGAATTCAAAAATGAAATCTATTTTACCAAATTCATAACATAGAAGTTGAATTAATTAATTTTATAATTAAATCCCGCTTTTAAAACAAATAGCGTGTTTTTACGAAACAATATCTATCAAAAGATTGACACTTGTTTATGTCTGGTTTAAATGTGAAATTACGTCCAATGACCAACATTGTATTAAATTGTAAAAATATATTCTAAATATAATTTAAAACCACTCAAATTAATAATTTATCACTATTAATTATTTCGATTAAAAAAAAGTTGTTTTTAATTATAATTTAGTAATTTTCACTATTCATCAGAATATGAAAGTTATCCGAAAAGTACCAAAATTTCACCTTAGGCTAAATTCGATACTCCGAATCCAAGAATGAAGTTCATTTTGAAAAATAAGATTTACAGAATTTTAAAAAGTGGTTATTACTATTCATAACGGCTAGTTTTAATAATATTTTAATAGCACATCGTTGTTTAGTGAAACTCGGTATTGCGTATTACACACACTATCGAGGAAGGTCGCGATTGCGTGTAATGCAAGGCAAGACAAGGATGCGTGTTGTGCAAGATCCTTTTGGTGTAGCGTACAACACAAGACATTAATAAAATTAAAAAGAATATTTTTTTTTATAAAATCTTGGGCTGTTACATATACTATCTACTGTGATTATTTAGTAATCATCCTAGGGGAAGTTCTAATGCAGGTTGAATGGGTTGTAGTATATGGGTCCCTCCAGTTAAGGTCACCTGAGAAAAATCACCCCACAAAATACCTCGAGCTAGTTTCCCGGGTTGATGCTCTATTTTATTGGAGGCATTACTTATTGATAGAATGATTGATTATTTACATGGATAATAAAAGTCTAAAGTATATCTACACACAATGATAATTTAATCTGAGGTAGTACAGATTGGTGGAATGCCCGCAATTCCCAAACTTTGAGCTTTATAACATAACTAAAAGGGGAAATGTAATAGCTGATGTCCTAAACTAGAGGACACAAACACATGCCTTCATAGAGGCTCGTAGTGAGTGGTAGTTGATGGTTCTGTTTTCTTAGATGCACCTGGAGGTTAAATAATAGTGCGGGAACCAGTCTTAGTAGCTCTAGAAGTGACATCCTCTCCTCTGAAGTTGACCTGTATGAGGTAGTTTTTTTATTCTTAAGTCCATGTCCTAAGTTGAAATGTCTTTATAGAGAACATGCTTCTTTGTTGGGTTGTTTATGGAAGTAAAACCATAATCTTTTGTGTCTGTGTAAGGGTTCCTTCAAATTTAATATAAGATTTGATGAGGGAATTGAATGCCTTAGTTTGGAAAATTCCTCTAGGGATTATCAAGATGTACATAATTATATGTAGTTACTATTAGTGGCTAGGAAGGAAGAGGAATATTGCAGGCTTTATCTCTGGGTGCCCCACCCAGCGACATGTGAAGACAAAACACCAGAAACCTATTAGACTTCTATATCAACTCTCCATTCCCTACTGAAAATGGAACAACGTCACCATGGATTTTATAAGGAGGTTTTAGAGATGCCAAAAAGGCAGTGATGTTTTATGGGTGATATTTGAAAAGTTGACCAATGTTTCTCACTTTTAGATGATTCAAAAAAACTTATGTGTGGTTGATATGGGATGGTTGTGCATCCAAGAGATAGTTCACCTTCATCATTTTCCCCTTTCTATTGTTTCATACTAAGACACTAGTTTTACTTCACAATTATGGAAAGGATTGAAAACAGCACTAAGTTTACAGGTGATCTTGAGTACAACAAATCACCCTCAGACTAATGGGTAGTCTGAGAGGATGATACGAGTGTCAGATTATATTATTCAAGCCTAAATCATTCACTTTCTGGATTATGGGAAAATCATATACCTCTAGTAGAGTTTTCCTACAACAACATTCATGGAATTATTTAGATGGCATAATATGAGGACCACTATAGTAGGATTTTTCATTTAACTTTGTGTTGTCTAGAGGTAAGTGAGGTAGTGCTACTGGTTCTCATCTCATTCAATACACTTCACATAAATTATAGCTAATTTAGAATTATAGGTTTATAGTTCTGTCCAAGAAGAATTCATATACCGATCATCGATATCGTCCTCTAGAGTTTTAGGAGGGACATTGGTTTTTCTATGTGCATCACTAGATTGGGGAATAGACAAATATTGAGATAGTGGAAGTTATATCCTCGTTATGTCGATACTTTTAAGATAGTGAAGAGAGTCGGTCAAGTAACCTATCGGTAGAAGCTAACTCAAAGGTATCATTCCATGCATGACTTCTTTCAAATATCATAGCTTCAGCAGTATAACGTAGACATGTATCATTCATTTGACACCAAATATATTGAGATAGAAGAGGGTTTGTACTTCTAAGAGTATCCAATACATATCATTGATTAGAGTATAAAGGATATCCAAAGTAGTTCAGTTCCTTTGGTCCAGGCCATATGGAATCATAGATTTATGCAGGATGGAACTTGGGAATAGGAATTTGATGTATGTGCACAATAGACCAAACATTTCTCATATTATGTATTACCATATTTAGAAGGGAAACTTAGGGATGAGTCATCTTACGGAGCAGAGGTTGCAATGTCCCAGATCATCTTAGAGGTATAGAATGTTGGTTTTCTTTTTTTAACTCCGATTTTGGAATTTTTTTTATTCCTAAGAGATTCAAGGTGGTTTGGGGGGATTTTGGGGCTTGTCCAGATAATACAACCCCAAAAATAAAAGGGGCAGATTTGGCCACACGGTTTCTCTAACCGTACAGTTGTAGATAGAGAGGTGTCGGGTGTCGCAAGGTTTTTTTTATGACTATGTGACCCAATATAATGGAAATGCATGATTTCAGACCCACAGAATAGATCGGTTTTTCCTGGGCTATGAGCGGTTAGAGAAAAAGTGTGACTAGTTATGCAGGGTGGCCCTTTTAAGCAATGCCTAGTGTAAGGTTGGTGCATAGTTTGGCTGAGTGATCACCCCATCTTGTGTGGGTGAAATTATAAATTTTCCTATACTGATGTTTTAGTTAAACCTTATCATTTCTTTCACTCTTCTCAAATGGTGCATCCCTCCACCCATACAAATGAACTCCTCCTCCCCTCTTCATTGGGTTTCAGATAACACTCTCAATCAGACTCCAAATGTAACATCCCAGGTAAATAAATAATTTGAAATTTTCATATTTATTAATATTTTTGAATTAAATATTAATATTACATTTAAAGGGATGCTATGTCCAATAGCGTACACAACATGAAACAACAGTTTTCTTTGAAATATTACATTGCACACAACTTTGAGTTATTCCAAAAAATAATATAATATTATTATTATTTAAATGGAAGTTAATGCCTAGCCATTGTATTGTAGGGAATGAACATAACTAACTACAATATGATTACACATGTTTATTAAATATTTTTACTTTTATCCAATAAATTTTAAAGGCTTAAAATAAGAATGAATCATATTGTAAGCATGAAATACTATATTATTTTTTAAAAGGTAGATTTACCACCTTTCGATGGTGAACCCTTTTTAGATATCATTGTTTTCACTTTTATACGTTCCATTTGAAAAAATAAACTTCTTCTCTAGAAAAGGGACATAAAAATTTACTTTGGGTAAAATTTTGGTATATTTTTTATAGAGTTCATTTTTTGATGAATGGTAAAAAATACTACATTTTAATACAAAACTGCCTTTAAATCTATGTTATTTATATTATTATGTTGTCCTTTTAATTGGTTTTAAAATTTAATTAGATTATATTTTTATCATTTAATCTAATTTGGGTTATTTAAATTAATTTCACTTTAATATTGGATATAAACACATATCAATCTTTTGGTAGTTTTTATTTCTAAAAAACACGCTTTTTGGTTTTGACAGTGGGAATTAATTTTAAATTTATTGTTGCAACATCTGTGTTTTGAATTTGGAAAATGAATTTAATATTTGGAATCAAGAGGTATAAATTGTTTAAATAGGTAATTTTTATTTTTAGACATTATGAATAGTAACTTTAGAAAATATTTTATTTTCCATGGTTAAAAGTAAAATCTATAAATAAGGGTAAAAAAATAATATTATAATAATATCAAATTACCCGAACACATATCATAACCCTATTGGATGATACATGTGCGACCATGGCAATCTTTAGTTATATTTTGGGACACCATGATGCCACCTGTAAGTGAAAATGATATTTTATAAAAATTAATTTAAAGTTAAGGAAAAAGTAACATAATCATATATCTTTTAGTAAAACAAATTTTATATAGGGTTATATTAGTCATATTTTCGAATATAAATATTCATTATAAATCTAAAACTATTTCCTAAATCATGGTTTTTTATTTATAATTTTTAGATATTCAATAGATAAATTTAATTATTTCACAATAATGATACAGCGATTGCTTCATTAATAAAGGATTCAAATAAATGATATTATGAATGTTAAAATAAATGTAATTTTGTTATTTTGATGTCATCCATGATTTTGTTTATTATAGTTACATTTTATCTTTATATTAATCAAGTTTTTTTGAATCAATCAAATTTTTATGGATTTTTAAAAAGTCATGATATGAATAGTGTCAAAATTGACATAATTCGTATTTTAAAATATAAAATATTTTATTAAATATTATAAAATTCCCAAAGATTTAATATTTATAAAAATAGTTATAATATGTCTCATATTTTATTAATGAATTTTTATTTGAATATTTTTCATGTTTTGGTAACTATTTTGATTCTCAAAGTGTTAAATACTAAATAAAAGGGTAAGAATAAAAAGGGGTTAAATAAAAAAGATAAGGATTGAAAAATATTCAAAACCTATCCACTTATTATTCTATGATGTTATTTCAAGTTATATTTATCTAATCTTATAGTTTAATTATTTTTGGACCTTTTTAATATGAAAAAAAGTTTACAATAAAATAATACTTCAAAACTTTCCTAAGGAGACCCTCCTGCCTATTATAAAAGGCCATGAACTCTAACCCATTAAAAACAACTATCAAGCCATTGGGCTCATAAAAACTCTACTTTAACAATATCCCAATATCCCCATATTCCTCATTAAAGATTTCTCCTAGAAATAAGGCAATTCAACAAAGCCTTTTGGCTCAAATAGAAGATAGTTACACGTTTTAAGAGGTAGCATCTTCTCTAAAATTCTTTTCCATTATTCTACTTCTTCACTCCCTATTATAGTCTTTTTATTTTATTAAAAAACAAAAATAGTATCCTAGGTATACTAGGTTGTTTTTATGGGATTTATTCTTACAACACTTACACACACGTCCTACTAATGGGTATAAAACATACTATTTCTGTGGACGACGAACTACTTCCTCACAAAACGGTGATTGTTCAATATTATCCTACCAACTCTCATGGTGGCCATTATGATGGAACTATAAATATATATGATATTTGAAATATTTGTTTTATCTCTATCCTTCTATAATTATAATTTAGAACATACCTTTTATTCTTTTCATGTTTTATAAAAATGATAGTTTAATTTGAGGAAGTGCAGACTACCACCCCCTCAAAGTGATATGACTCATTCACACTTTGCATGGAATGTATAAATGATAAAATTAATGAACTTATGTAACATATATAACATATATATTATACTGGAATTATTATATACATATTTATCATTTATTTACCATTCCATTAAAAAAGAAAAAAAAGAAATGAATGTAGTGTTCATCCGTACATACGGCTTACCGTCTCCATGAACGGTGCATTTCATTTTCTTATATCCAAATTTTATGGAATATTATTAATACATATATACTGGATATAAATACATATATAATTTATATATATGATATTTTAATTATTAATAAAAATCTTCAGATAATTTACTTTTGACTACATGGACAGTTTGTAATTATAACAAGTTCATTTTTGACTCATGTTCCGAACATCGATACAATGTCTGATATGAACTCAAATAATTAACTAATTTTTGAAGAAAGGTAATAAGTGATATAAAAGAAATAATAAAAATTAAAAAATTTATTAAGAATTTATAAATTAACTTAATTTTATTATTCAGGAAGAATAAGGAACATATGAGACAAGTCAGACTCGAGGTAAGAGAACTTCTAAACCCAATTTCCATTCTTTGGGTTGATCTTCTACTTCTTGATTATGTAGTGATATGAATATGTGGGAATTAATTATGATTGTTTTACACTTCATATCTACTTATATTGGGTGTGTTTATATTTTTCACACATAATTATGTCATTGATTTATCCTTAATGTAATGATACGATCTTTGTAAGGGAATTTTTCACCTCCTCTTTTAGTCAAAGACTTATTTTATATGATGTCTTTAAATTTCAATTATAAAATATTGGGATATGTTCTTATATGTCCTTATTAATGTAAATTTTATTTCCATGTTATTAGAGACCATTTTTCTCTCATCAATGCATTTTCTAAATTTTTAAGTGATGTCATTAGGCTTCCGAATTTTTATAAGGGAACCTCTTAACCCAATTTCCAATCTTTGGGATGATCTAATACTTCTTGTTTATGTTGTGAAATGATTATGTGAGAAATGAATTTTGATATCTTATTGTGTATTTATACTTATGTGTACCTATAGTGAATAAACATAATTGATATATTTTATTTACAAAATGATCTCTGTAGTGGACTACATCTCAATCTCCATTAATTGTGGAATAACTTGATATTGTGCACCTTTATTATACTATAAGATCTATATACTACCCTTTGACATATTATATAATGAATCTCCTTATTATCATAATATTATATTATTTGTTTCATGTTATTATGTAATTATTTTTATTCATGTGTTTCTCAAGTGATACGAGACTCTTTCACTAAAACATTATTTTGAAAGTTTAGAAGATTTATTTTGCTAAATCATTCTCATTAATGTCCATGTTTTTAAAATGGGTTTAAATATTTATTTATATGGACATTAATTATTTAAATTTTAATTCCTTTAAATGATTCAAATTGGTATGGGACACTTTATCCCAAAAATCACTTTATTAAAATTTTTAAATGGTTTTGGAAATGGATTTGATATGTCAATATCTTGAAATGTTATATTGTGATTGGAATGTGAAAAAAAATATCTTTCTTTTATGCTTGTTTTATATTTTATATTATTTTATGGTTCTTGGGCATTATTTATGTATATGGGTGGTTCCATGATAAACCTAGGGTGGGTGATCCTGAGAGATCCCTCCAATGCATTAGATAACATGACGAAGGTAAATGTTAATATTTCTCCTAATAGATTTATGGAATATACTATGATGGGTATTCCAAACATAACTCCCTATGTATCTGTGAAAGCTATAATTTAATTATGATATGGATGCCACAATTTATCTTTAGGATTTATTATTTCTATATTTTATTCAAAAATCTCATGATTTCATGAGGTATGTTAAAGAGATTATGTTTTGCATATATTGATGGAATAATGTTTTCTTTATTTATTTTATTACCCTTAATAAGATTTTTATGCTCATCCCATGTTTTTTAAATGTTTTTCATAGGGTATAAGGAAGTTTAGGAGAAAATAAAAATTCAAGAAGATTTATATTAAGAAAAGAATTCTTGTTTTCTTTTAAGAGTTTTTATTTTATTAAAAAAATGGATACTGAGTATAAGTGTCTACTTTGTAATATTTGAGATGTAATCTAATAATTATTGCCTAATTCTCTAAAACTCTAAACTTGAAAAGATCCTCAATGTGAATTATTAACTTAATTCAAGATTATTTAATGTTTTAAGGTTGGGGCCTTATAGTTGGTATCAGAGGTTGGTTTAGATAACTTTAGACCTTAGTGTGTTATATAAGGATAAGTGAAATAACCATAATGGTTAGAATATTAGAAAGATTCATAGTTATTTTAGATAGACTGAATGGGTTTAAGATAACATGAATAAGTAAATATTAGTGTTTACCCTCTTCATAATATATTATATGATTATTTTACTAATATACTCACATTGAACTTTTTGGTTTTAATAAATGGATGGATTTAGAAGGAACCGACGTAACAATGGATATAAAGAAAATTGTGACTCTTTTCAAAATAAGAAACTGAATGGAATGGGATTTGTAATGAAAAATCATTTGGTTATTCTCAACTAAATATTTGAAGTCGTGATTGACCACCAGATCCTTGGTGATTTTTATAATGTATCTTATATGCGATAAACAAATCCCAATGGGAGTTCAGGTAATAACCATAAAGGTATGTATATTAAAAAACCTATGTGTCAAAGATGTGGAAAGAAACCACTAGGAAAATGCTTCAAAGGGAAGGTAAGATACTATATATGTGGAAATGAAGTTCATAAATCAAGAACATTCAATGGAAAATGTAAGTGTCCAGTTGACTCTAGGAAAGGGAAAGAAGTTCTTTCTGGATAACCAATTGAATGTGTTTAATGTGTTTTTCATGGTCATTATACAAATTTATTTCCCACGAAGAAGGTTTGGGAATGGGATCAGAAAGATCATACAAATACATGTTTACCAATTCCTAATGCCATTCCAATTGAAGATGAGCAAACAGAAAATGACCTATAGGTGGTATGGATTATTTCTTAGCTCGGTTTTTGAAAATACTAAAATCATACAACATTATTCATGATCTTGTTTATAGGAAAGAAGTATAAAAAATAAGATGGGAAAACATGGATTAAGGATTAGTAAGAATGTTAGATGATTTATAAGTCTACATTTTAGTAATTGAAGAGTTATGTTGGATTTATGGATGATGATTTGTTTAAATGTTTTAATGATATGATTGCATTGGAAGACTTTTTCTAGTATGTGTAACCCTAAAGTTTGATATGTGAATATTTTATTCAAGTAAGAATTATATTTTCTTTTGTGGATATAGTTACGAATAACCATTTGGATTTATATGATCATTGAATTTGAGTCAATTATAGGTTATTACCTTTCAGGATGAAAATGTGAAGTATGAGATAACATTTGGGCTTAAAATATGTCATGGTTATTTCTAAGTAATTTACCTCTATTTTTGGGGAATTTTATAAAATTTTATATTTTTTCAAAAAGGAGAACACACTGACTGTGTGAAAACCCATTGTATTAGACAAATTTATGGTAATCAAACCCACTACTGAAGGGCGACAAGGGCACATCGCCTACCAATGGACTACGTGAAGTCCCTGGTTAGTATGAATTATAATTTTTTAGTTAAATGATTTTATGGAACAATAATGAGTTTATTTTCATAAATAATTTTTTATAAATTGGATATCCTTGGTATAGGAAAATTATTTATTTATTAAGTGAAAAATGTTATTTTGGAATATTTTCTCTCTTTTGGGAACACTATATACCTATTGAAAATATAATATAATGGGATTTAAATTTTGGAGTAATGTTTGAATTTTATTTTGGAAGAATATTTTTTTTTATTGTGGACATGTGAGAATTTCGTTAATTATGGAAATGATTAACCTATCATAGAGAATATGTGATTTGGTTAATAACACTTTAGAATGAGGCTTTAAGAGTATTCGATGTTATTTGAAGATAATTGTTAGGATTTAATATGGAAGACTATGTGATTAAATTTTTATGAGCTTTGGGTTTTAATCATAGTTTGGATTATATTGAAGGATTTTAAGGGAAATTGTTTATTGAATTATATTTGTTGAACTTTGAGTATTGTTTGTTTAATTTTAGAGATTAATAGTGGTATTTGTTTATGAAGTATCATACTTTTTGGAGATTTCTGATCTTGTATAACCTTTTTGGTTTTATTTAATCTCTAAAGACATGGGAAATATATGGTTCATCTTTTGTGGATCACGTTATTCTCTCAAAGTTGATTCTAGCACTTCATATGTGACCAAGTCATCTTGAATACTCATCTTTTGGAGAAAATATGAGTTTATTGTTGAAATTTAGTAAAGGATAAAAGACTACATGATAAGTAAGTATGTTTCTGTATGTTCTTAGTAACGCTATTAAATAAATTCCTCAACATTAGGAAAGAGAACTTAAAACAAAAACTTTTCCCGTTTAATTTTCCTACTTGGGAATGAAAGACGTTTTAACCCATCACAAGTTTGTGATTTTATAGTGGTTAACTTTCTCTTAATCATGTTTTCTATCACTCTCCATCAGAACTTGATGGTTTGTTTTCTCCTCCATATCCATGTTTACATGGAATCCTAGTATGTGTTATCTCAGGTAACATTTTAACTTCTATTTTTTTTAAGTGATATATTTATTGACTCTTTTTCCAATGTAGGAATTTCAATGATTTTTTCAAACCCATTTTTAAAATTGTGAGAACGCAATTTCCAAAGGGGGGAAAGATGTAACATCCCAAGTAATTAAAGAATATTGAATTTTCATATTTATTAATATTTTTTATTTAAATATTAATTTTACATTCAAGTTTATTTTTTTCTTGATATCTTACTCAACACACAACAATGGGTTTCTTTGAAATCTTTTGTTGCACACAACATTGAGTTATACCAAAAAATAATATATTAATATTAATATTTAAATGGTAGTTAACACCTAGTCATTGTATTGGATGTAATGAACATAACTAAATATAATCTAATTACACATGTTTGTTAAATGTTTTTACTTTCATCCAATAAATTTTAGAGTCATAAAATAAGAATGAATCTGATTTTAAGCATGAAATACTCTAATATTCTTTAAAAAGATGATTTAACTCCGTTTGTTGAAGAAACCCTTTTTAAATATAGTTTTTTTCAATTTTATAAATTCCATTTTATTAAATAAACTTTGTTTTTATAATTGAGACATCAAAATTTACTGTGGTTAAAATTTTTGAATTTTTCTGATAAAGTTCATTTTTTGATGAATAGTGAAAAATATTGCATTTTAATTCAAAACTGCCGTTTAATCTAATTTATTTATATGATTATACTATCATTTAAATTGTGTTAAAGTTTAATTAGATTATATTTTTATAATTTAATCTAATTTTTCTCATTTAAATTAATTTCACTTTGAAATTGTACATAAACACATGTCAATCTTTTGATAGTTTTACTCCTTAAAAACACGTTTTTTTGTTATGAAAACCGAAATTCATTTAAAATTAAATTCTGAAACTTCTTTGTTTTGAATTTTGAAAAATTTATTCCATATTTTGAATCATCATATCTAAGTTTGGTGAATAGGGAACTTTTATTTTTCGAAATTATGAATAGTAATTTCATTATATATTTTATTTACCGTGGTTAAAGGGTAAATCAAGTTAATAAGGGAAAACAAATAATATTATAATAATATTAAATTACACTAAAACTTGTCCTAAACCTATTTTATGGTATATATATGACCATTATCATCCTTGTGTTGATTTTGGGACCACATGGATCCACTTGTAAGTGAAAATGACATTTTATAAATATTAATTTAAAGTTAAGGAAAATGTAACATAAACATAAATATTTTAGTAAAACAATTTTTATATGGGGTTATATAAGTGATATATTTTATAATAAAAATTAATTATAAATCTAACAATATTTCATAAATCTTTGTATTTTATTTATAAATTTTAGAGATTAAATAAATAAATTTAATTATTACACAATAATGATGTAGTGATTGCTTCATTAATAAAGGATATAAATAAATGATATTATGAATGTTAAAATAAATAAAATTTGGTTATTTTGATGTCATAAACGAATTTTAGGGGTTATATATACTTGTTATCTTTGTATTAATGATTTTTTTTCGAATAAATCAGGTTGTTATGGATTTTTCAAAAGTCATGATATGAATAGTGTCAAAATTAACATAATTCATATTTGAAAATATAAAATATTTTATTAAATATTACAAAATTTAAAAAAAAATATAATATTAGGACAAATAGTTACTATAAGTATCCAATTTTATTAATGACTCTTTATTTGGATATTTTTCAGGTTTTGGTAATGATTTTGATTCTCAAAGTTATAAATGCTTGATAAAACGGTAGGTGTAAAAAAGGGTTAAATAAAAAAGATAAGGATTAAAAAATATCCAAAACCTCTCCAATTATTATTGAATGATTCTATTTTTATTTATATTCATATTATATTCTAATATAATGTGTTTTGGACCTTTTTAAACCAAAAATAGTTTTATATTAAAATAATACTTTTGAACATTAAAAAAGAGACCCTCCTCCCTCATATAAAAGGCCATCACCTCTAACCCATTACAAACACCTCTAAATCCCCTATTTTCATAGAAAATCTACTCCAAAAAGCTCCCAAAATACCCATATTACTCCTATAATCATTATCCTAGGAATAATTATATTCAATAAAGCCTTTTAGCTCAAATAAAAGAGAGTTACATGTTTTAAGAGGTAGTGTCTTCTCTAAAATTCAATTCCTTTATTCTACTTCTTCACTCCCAATTCTATTATTTTTCTTTGATTACATAACAAAACAATATCCTAATTATACTAGGTTTTTTTTATGATATGAATTATAACTACACTTACACATACCTCCATCTAATGGGTATAGAATATACTGTTTCTATGGACGGCAAACTACTGACTCACCAAACAATGATTGTTCAGTATTCTCCTACCACCTCTCATGGTGGCCATTATGACAGAACTGTAATTATATATAATATTAATGATATTAATTTTATCTCTATGCTTCTATAATTATCATTTATTTTAGAGACCCGAAGCTTCACGTACATAGATATTACATTACTTTTGTGGAATACATAATACATAACAAAAACAGACACACAAGGACCGTAATAGTTTAGTGTCTTTGGAAACTCGGAATGTAATCTTCTAATCATGTTGAAAGATCTTAAACATCTCCTATAATGATCTTACCCTTTTTGTTTCCTTACATAAAACCTTTCTTTATTTCCTGGGGAAAACAAAACATAAAAAGGGTGAGCTCAAATGCTCAGTAAGGGAAAACATATAGAACATAAAACAATCCATAAACATTTGAAAAAAAACTCGAGTTCACTCCTCGTTCCAGTCCTGTAATACAGAACCGGATTAACTTACCATTCTATCAATGTCTATATCATGAGATATAAATCATTACCCAATTCATTGGAGGGAGATATAGTTACCACCCATCTCATAATGAAATCATTCTTACTTGTGCCACAAAATAAACATACATCATTCATAATAACCCAACGAATAAAATGGGTTTCATAAACATCATCCCATCACCACATAATACATTAAAAAAAGAAATTGATATCCTTTCATAATAATAAAAGTGAAACCATGTAAATCAAAGAGACATTATACATGAAACATACACATATGAAATAATGTCATCTTAGATGGAAAAATTGTTTTGATAAAACACTTGAAATGAGTTCTTGAGGAAAATATCCTTTATTCTTCAAAATCAATTTCCTTTCACAAAACATAATGAAATTTTAAAAGAAAGAGATTTTGTTGAAAATATTCATGAAATATTTTGGATTAAGCTTCATGAAAATAAGGCTTTATAAAACCGTAAAAATCCTTTCATGTCGTATAAGTTAAAAAAACATTCTTCTCGTACTTTTTCCAGAAAAGTCAAAAAAAATACCTCGTAACATAAACAAAAGAAATATTCCTTACATACCATGTAGTAAAAGTCAAAATGGGTAAAAATGACTTTAAACATACATGAATACACTTTTATAAAACATGGACATGGATGATAGCAATAACCCCATTAAATACTTACGAATAAGCAATCTCGGATAAAAATGAGATTTGCAAAATTATCCATTACCTGAGATCCGATATGATTCATATGTATCTGAACCTCATGTATAATGATTTAAATAATGTCATTGACTTATTATAGAATCATAGTAATTGTTATGATATCATATATGGTTCACTTATGACTTTATAATACCCGTTCTTTTGTAAATTCCATGTTAAAGAGTGTTTTGGGTAAAATCGTTTCATTTGTCACCCGTGTTTTGACTTGTAATTATTCATTTGATTAATTAGATCATGATTACTTAATTCCATAATATAAAACATGATTTATATATAATATATATCCATAAAAAATATATATATAATAGATCAATAAATGGAATGAAATACACCGTTCATGGAGACTGTAGGTCGTACGTACGCATGAACGTTGTTTTCGTTTCCTCATTGAATTGAATGGAATTAATTGGATGACATAAATATATATACACATAAATAAAGTATCATTATTATTTCATATATTTCATGATTACTTATTATATATACTTTATAATCATTCATGAATGGTTAATCATTGAGAATGAATCTCATCGTGTCGTGGAGACGGTATTCCGTACGTACGCACGAGCGATGATATCGTTCCCTTGATCGTGAAATTTTATTGGAGTGTATGTATACTATTAAAGAATCAATATCAATTTACAATAATCATATATAGTTATAATTTACACCATTATACCCATCCAAGTAAGGTGGTGGTGTAAAATAGATTACACCCCGGCGTGGAGACGATATTCCGTACGTACGCACGCATGGTGATTTCGTTTTCCATAGGATGGATAGATGGGGAAATAGGGTTGTTTCATACTTATAATAACATACTAGTATATGAGTGATATGGATATTATTACTTCATAATGAAACAACTAAAGAAGAAGAAGTGGAAGAACAAATAAAGTTGAAAGAATCGGTAACGGACATTACCTCTTCTTTGAAGCGCCTCTTTGAGACCTCCTCTTAGGGCACTAAAATTGAACTTTGAAGAAGACTAGGACCTCTAGGATTTTTCTAGGAAAGTGGATAAGAGAATTTGGCAGGGTTTGGCCGAGCATGAAGGCTAAAAGTGGTGTGAGGAAGAGAGGGAGGTGGTGCCCTTTTATAAGGGAGGAGAAGGGCACCTTTGGAATAACTAAAAATATTATTTTATTATAAAGTCATATTCGGTTTTTAATATCTCCAAATTGATATATTTAGAAGCTAATGTGGGTATGGGTCGAACTCCTCTCATCCAATAGAATTTAGACAAGTTTATGTCATTATATTAACCTTATCTTTTAGTTTTAACTCTTAGTAAATTAGATTGACATTTACCCTGTCACTTTGTATTTTTATATTATATTATTAATAATTTTACCATATACATCCAAGAGACCCCCAAGTGGTCCAATAATTATACACATATCAGGATATAAGTATCTTGGCCGATCCTTAGATTTTTAGGAATATAATCACAATTAATAATATAATATTTGTTTTAAAAACTATTTTATGCCAATTTTAACAGTATTTGGTAATTGATTTTTGTGAAAATCATAACATAATTATTAGTTCAAACAAAGTTAATTAAATCAATACTAACATGTCATATTAACATAGAAAATTATTATAATTCATAAAAAGTCTCAAATTACATTGATTTGGGTATTTATAACATCAATTATGTCAATATTTCATTAATAAGATAATTACTACATCATCATTGTGTCATAAATAAATTAAATTATTTTAAGTCTAAAAATTACAAATAAAATACCATTATGTAGGAAATATTTTTATATTTCTAATTAATATTTATAGTTGAATTTATCGTATGTATAACCCTATATTAAAAATTATTTAGCTATTAATCTCTGATTTTATCAATTTTAACCCTTCTTTAAATAAATTAATAATAAATGTCCTAATCTAATCCAAGTGGGCCTAAATGGTCATATTTTATTCCTAAGGTTGTTTTAGGTCGAATTACACCGGTCAAATAGAATTATGACACGTGTTAGGGTAATAATAATAACATTTTTACCCTTAATTACCCTATTTACTTTTAACAGTGGTAAAAGAAAGTAAAAAGTTACTATTCACCAAAAATTATTTTCATCTTATTGAACCAAATTTTAGTCGACCGTTTCTCTCAGATTTTCGAAATTCCACTCACAGAAGCGGTAAAATTAAGTTTTATGAAAAATTCAGTTTTTTAACTACCACTTAGTGGTTTCACTATTCATCAAAAAATGAAAGTTTCCAGAAAAATACCAAAATTTAGGCCTAAGCTATATTTGATATTATGAATTCAAAAATGATGTCTATTTTACCAAATTCGAAACATATTAGTTACATTAAATTATTTAAAAATTAATTCTCATCGTCAAAACAAATAGCGTGTTTTTAAGAGATAATAACTATCAAAAGATTGACACTTGTTTATGTCTGGTTTAAATGTGAGATTACATCCAATGACCAAAATTGTATTAAATTGTAAAAATATATTCTAAATATACTTTAAAACCACTAAAATTAATAATTTATCACTATTAATTATTTCATTTTAAAAAGTTGTTTTTAATTAAAATTTAGTAATTTTCACTATTCATCAGAATATGAAAGTTATCTGAAAAGTACCAACATTTCACCCTAAGCTAATTTCAATATTTTGAATACAAAAATGAAATCCATTTTCAAAGATAAATTTTATAAAATTTCAAAAAGTTTGTATTACTATTCATAATGGCTAGTTCATAATAATATTATAATAGTATCTCGTTTAGTGAAACTCGGTATTGCGTACTACACACATTGTCGAGGAAGGTCGTGATTGCGTGTAATGAAAGGAAAGTTAGGGATGTGTGTTGTGTAAGCTCCTTTTTTTGTAGCATACAACACAAGACATTAATGAAATTAAAAAGAATATTTTTCATAAAATCTCGGGGTGTTACATTCTACCCCCCTTAAAATGAATTTCTCCCTCGAAATTCGTCGGGGTTATAAATGGTTTACTACTCGAAAGTTTCTTTAATAGAAACCCATATCGTAAAAAGGAATACCAAAACTTGGATTTACAAGATAAAGTATGAAACGTAACTGTTACCCAAATTGACTCATCACTGGGTTTCCACGTAGGAGAACATAGGTGAAAATATCGATATGGAAGAAAAATCTAACCATCAAGTTCTGATGGAGAGTGGTAGAGAACATGGTTATGAAAAAGCCAAAAATCACAAATCCATAAATTTTTGATGATCTAAGGTACCATATGATTCTTCGGATATAAGGGAACTAGGACAACATTTTTGGTTTTCAAGATCATTTCCCTAAAGTTGAAGAATTTGAATTAGAATAAATACTTACTTTATATTGGTACAATCTCACTGTTGTTCGTGCCTTGAATAGTTTCCACTTCATCTCTTAAAGAAATGAAGTTGAATTTGTTATTCGTGAAGTGTTAGCAGATCATGTTTTAGAATGATAGGTCATTCCATCTGTCTCAAAAAAAAGGTTAGAAAAAGTTATTAATTATACATAAATCGATCTATAGTGAGATTAATCATATATGGTTCCTAAAATGGACTTATACTACATATATCATACTGCTTAATATAATAAAACTAGTTTCTACTAAACAGGGACTTTCTGTAGGCCTTTGGTAGGCGATAAAGGCTAGTCGCACTTCGGTTGTGGGTTCAATTCCCACAGCCTTGTCCGACGCAATGGGTTGTCGCCCATCTTGCAGGTTGTCCTTTTTCTAAAACAACATTACTATAACATCCCATCAATAATATCGAAAAAAACTTCTATCCTTAAACAATACTAACTTATGTCCAACATAATCCATTTCAATCTTTAGGCTTATCCAAAATACTGATGTCAAATCTCATATTATAGTGAAAAGAATTACCAAAGAGTTCGTATAACAAGCATATTAATACCATCGTTGATCCCCATATATCATGAGATATGTCTTGTTGGTCACATTCCAAACATTCGAAGGCCTTAATCATGTATTCTCTTGAAAAATGAAAACCCATTGAATCTTAGTGAAAACATTAGTGCTGTCAAAAGTTAACTCCTTCCACATACCAAAACCCAAAAATTCTATATACTCAAACCATGATATAACTATTTCCTTATATCATTCATGAGGTCATGAATACTATCAAACATTTCATTTTCTCCTTATCCCTTCATTATACGCATATCATCTTTTTTCCAAAAATATCTCAATCACTTTCCATGGTTACCGGTACCATAAAATTTTTGAAACCCACAATAGACCAATACATAAATATTCCAATATTCCACGATACTATATACAACATTATTTTGGAATCCCATTACATGAACACTTAATCATTCCACCACATCATTGTCATATTCAACATCACCAATAGTGATCACATGTGACTTCCCTTTGTCCTTTTCCTTGAGTGGTTGCTCATGTCTATCATCACTAACCCTTGGATTAGGGAATTTATTAGCATTATGCACCATTTCCTTGCACTTGAAACATTCAAGTGTTGGTGGTGCGTTCTCTACAGTCTTTTCTTTATTCACATCATTAGAAACCCTTTTTCCATTACTTCGACACTCAGCTGCTCGATGACCTTCTTTTCCACACTTAAAACATTTTCTAGTCCCTTTAAGACAATCTCCACCATGCTTCTTTCCACACTTTGAGCATAAGGAAACATTCATCTTCTTTTCACCATTATTCTGAGATTTCTCCTTGAACTCAATCATTTGTTTCTTGTCAAAACTATGATATGGATAAGTAACACCAACTTCCATTTCTAGCTTGATAGCACAATGCACAATTTCTTCATATCTACTGAAGTCTATTATAGCTAATGCCCTGCGAATATTTTGTTTTAAGCCACTAAAGAATCGATCAACTTTACTTTCATGTTAGATGATAAAGCCATATGCATACCTTGCAAGCCTTGTAAAATTCACTTCGTATACACCAACAGATTCATCATACTTTTGCTTTAGTTCAAGAAACTCCTTCTCCGTCTTTGTTCAAAGAATACAAGGGAAGTACTTATTGAAAAATAATTTCTTGAACTTGTCCCATTCCATAGACTCAATTTCATCTCTTGGCCTAGTATTCTTGATAAGATTCCACAATTGATCAGCTTCACCTTTCAAACGATATACTGCTAAGATGAATTTATCTTGTACAAAACATTGAAGAACTGAAAATATATTTTCAGTGGTATTGATCCATTGTTCAGCAACAAGTGGATCAGAAGACCCACTGAAAGAAGGTGGACGTTGCCTCATGAAGGACTCAATAGAATATTATTCCCTTCTCTGCTCATTTGGAAGTCCAGAATGATTCATATCTTGTGCAAGTATAGCAATAAGATTTTTCACTCCATCTACCATATCATTTGTTTGTTCAGGAGGACAATCATTGCATTGTCCATTGCATTGATCAACACGGTTCCTTCGGGTTCCATCCATCGTCTAAAACCCAAAAAGAATAGTGTGAGAGGTAAAAAACATGCTAGGGAAAACAACATAGTAAAGGGGGAGTACCCTCAATATCTAACATCTTAGGTTAAATTCTAAGATCATTAGCGCAATTCTAGAACTATAACCTATATGTATACTTAACCTTAGGGTCATCCCTAGACATACCTTATAAATATCTCTAGGGATCTCACTAAAGTTTTCGCATCCTAGTTTCCAAAGGTTAACTAAACCTTTCCTCTGATACCAATTGTAGAGACCCGAAGCTTGGCGTATATATATATTACATTACTTTTTCGGAATACATAATACATAAAAAAAAATAGACACACAAGGACCGTAATAGTTTAGTGTCTTTGGAAACACGGAACGTAATCTTCTAATCATGTTGAAAGATCTTCAACATCTCCTATAATGATCTTCCCCTTTTTGTTTCCTTACCTAAAACCTTTCTTTATTTCCTGGGTAAAATAAAACACAAAAAGGGTGAGCTCAAATGCTCAGTAAGGGAAAACATAGAGAACATAAAACAATCCATACACATTTGAAAACAAAAACTTGAACATGAAATCTAAACATTAAAACCTTGAGCAAAGACTTAAATCATGGAAGTACGTAAGGCATATATCATAATGGAACACCAATCATGATAACATAGCATGGGAATAAAACATGTAATTGTGGCATACATTAAGCACAAGTAATGATTTCCATAGTAGCCAAGGCATTGTTTCCAAGACCATCTTAGTGGACAAAGTCCCTTTCTGAATCGAGTTCACTCCTCGTTCCAGTCCTGTACTACTGAACCGTATTAACTTACCATTCCATCCATGTCTATCTCATGAGATATAAATCATTACCCAATGCATTGGAGTGAGATATAGGTCTCACCCATATCATAATGAAATCATTCTTACTTGTGCCACAAAATAAACATACATCATTCATAATAACCCAACGAATAAAATGGGTTTCACAAACATCATCCCATCATCATATAATCCATAAAAAAAGAAATGGATATCATTTCATAATAAGAAAAGTGAAACCATGTAAATCATAGAGACATTATACATGAAACATACACATATGAAATAATGTCATCTTAGATAGAAAAATGGTTTTTATAAAACACTTGAAATGAGTTCTTGAGGAAAATATCCTTTCTTCTTCAAAATCAATTTCTTTTCACAAAACGTCAAGCAATTTTAAAAGAAAGAGATTTTGTTGAAAATAGTCATGAAATATTTTGGAGTAAGCTTAATGAGAATAAGGCTTTATAAAACCGTAAAAATCCTTTCATGCCGTATATGTTAAAAAAACATTCTTCTTGTACTTTTGCCAGAAAAGTCAAAAAAAATACCTCGTAATGTAAACAAAAGAAAGATTCCTTACATACCATGTAGTAAAATTCAAAATGGGTAAAAAGGACTTTAAACATAAATGAATACACTTTTATAAAACATGGACATGGATGATATCAATAACCCCAGTAAATACTTACGAATAAGAAATCTCGGATAAAAATGAGATTTGAAAATGTATCCCTTACCTTAGGTCCGATATGCTCCATACGTATCCGAACCTCCTGTATAATGATTTAAATAATGTCATTGACTTATTACATAATCATATTCATTGTTATGATATCATATATGGTTCAATTATGACTTTATATTACCTGTTCTTTTGTAAATTCCATGTTAAAGAGTGTTTTGGGTAAAATCGTTTCATTTATCGTACGTGTTTTGACTTGTAATTATTCATATGATTACTTAGATCATGATTACTTAATTCCAGAATATAAAACATGATTTATATATAATATATATTCATAATATGCATATATATAATAGATCGATAAATGGAAAGAAATACACTGTTCATGGAGATTGTAGGTCGTATGTACGCATGAACGTTGTTTTCGTTTCCTCATTGAATTGAATGGAATTAATTGGATGACATAAATATATATATATACATAAATACAGTATCATTATTATGTCATATATTTCATGATTACTTATTATATATACTTTATAATAATTCATTAATGGTTAATCATTGAGAATGAATCTCATCGTGTTGTTGAGACGGTATTCTGTACGTACGCACGAGCGATGATATCATTCCCATGATCATGGAATTTTATTGGAGTGTATGTATACTATTACAGAATCAATATCACTTTACAATAATAATATATAGTTATTATTTACACCATTATACACATCCAAGTAAGGTGGTAGTGGAAAATAGATTACCCCATGGCATGAAGACGGTATTCCGTACGTACGCACGCGTGGTGATTTCATTTTCCATAGGATGTATAGATGGTGAAATAGGGTTTTTTCATACTTATAATAACATACCAGTATATGAGTGATACTGATGTTATTACTTCATAATTAAACAACTAAAGAAGAATAAGTGGAAGAAGAAATAAAGTTGAAAGAATCGTTAACGGACATTACCTCTTCTTTGAAGCGCCTCTTTGAGACCTCCTCTTAGGGCACTAAAATAGGTCTTTGAAGAAGACCAGAACCTCTAAGATGTTTCTAGGGAAGTTGATAAGAGAATTTGGTAGGGGTTGGCCGAGCTTGAAGGCTCAAAGTGGTGTGAGGAAGAGAGGGAGGAGGTGCCCTTTTATAAGGGAGGAGAGGGGAACCTTTGGAATAACTAAAAATATTATTTTATTATAAAGTAATATTAGGTTTTTAATAGATACAACTTGATATATTTCGAAGCTAATGTGGGTATGGGTCTAAATCCTTTAATCCAATATAATTTAGATAAGTTTATGTCATTATATTAACCTTATTGTTAGTTTTAACTCTTATTTAATTAGATTGACATTTACTGTAAAGACCCGTAAAATTCAAGGGAAATTTTTTCTTAATTTTCTTTAGAATTTTACAAGAGCGCGGTTTTAGACGGCACCTGATTCCGAGGCCCGGAGTGCCCGGAATTAATTTCCGAAATTTGGATCGGGTACGTTCAGTGAACGAACGAGCGGGAATTCCTAACATTTGATCCGGTGCTCGGAATTGAAATCTGAGGGCACCGATGAACTCGCAGCGCTGATATTCTCTTAAAGAGACCTTTTCGGAAGTTGCGTTTGTTGCGGGTTGAAAGTTAGTTTTTGGGTTTTTAGATTAAGTTAAATAAATTTTTTGAAATACAAAATTTATTTAAACGTGTGGGTTAACTTCTCCCAAAGGACGTTAGGGGTGGGACCCACACCCACTTAACCTCCTTTGAGAGGATTAAGTGTGGTGGGGCCCACAAGAACCCTAAACTTTTCAAGTTCCCTAACTCCCCTCTCTCCCTCTTAAAGGCTTGTCAACTTAACTTCTATTTAATTATACAACTCATGTATATTAAATAAGTGAGTTTAATTTTGGAGTTATCCATTTTGAATTTCAAACCTTTGAAATTCTTTGTTAAGTTTTTGATTAAATTAAGCTCTTCTCTCTTTTTGTTGGGTTAGAACTCTTTAGCCAACTTGAGAGTTTTTGGGAGCTCCTCCTCCTTCTTCTTCAACTTGATGAAGAACGCTCAACTTGACGAAGAACGCTCAAGTTCCAACGAAGAACGTTGCTCCGCTCTTCTTCGTCCTCCGTGTCAACGAGAGGGAATGCCGCTTCCTCCTCGGACTCCCTTCGTCGACATAAGAAGTTTCGCCAACGACGTATCTCTTCGGGCGTATCTCTTCGTCATCGGATTTGATGAACGACGACCGCGACGCCCGACCTCCGCGACGTTGTCTTCCGCGGGACGTTGTCAAATCTTCGAACCTATACCCGAGGTAGGGGTTGTTGATTATTGTTAATTTATTTTATTCTTGCTCGTGGTTCGCATGACTAACGTGATGATTGAATATTTAAGTTGTGTTTTAACGTGAGGGGGCCGGACCGCATGAACACGGCCGAACCCCCTCCTTCGTTCTTGGTGTTTATTTTTTGCGGATGAATCAAGGTGGCGTGGTGCCGTCGCACCACGCGGATATTCGCCCAATTCTTATTACGCGACGCCGTCGCGCCGCGCCATGGAAGAAACATCAAGAACGCGACGCTGTCGCGCCGCGTTGAAGAAATCAAGGTGCGGAAAAGGGGCGCGGTGTCGTCGCACCGCGCCGGACGACGAACACCGTGGCCGGTTCCGGGCCGCGGCGGAACGAGGAGACCGGCGGCCGGGCCGCCGGCGTCGGAAGCCGAAGAGGGGACCGGATTTTCCGGTCCCGTTGGAGAAAACCGGCCGGCCAGCTGGCTGGCCGAATGGTAATATTCCGGGGGAAATTAATCCCCCAGCCAGCAATTAAAACCCCCCTCATAAAGAGGGGGGCGGTTTCCTTGAGGGGGGGGGGGCAGGAGGCCCCCCGGTTTCCGCACAAACAGGCCCCCACGTGGGGGGCGTTTTTAAAACATGGGCGCGGCATATAGTCGCGCCGCCCCACCAATCAAGCGGGAGGGCTTTGCCCCCCGCGCTGCCTCCGTGCGGTGTCGTGCCGCCGCGCCGGCCGGCCGGGCCGGGTCGGGCCGACCCAGGGGGGTCGGGCCGGGTCGGCCCGGACCCGGACCCCCCCGTTTCGAATCAGATTCGGTCTTTTGGCCATATCTTGAGCCACTGACCTCCGATTGACGAACCATCTGCGGCAACGCGATCCTTGGATCTAGACGGTCGTTTCGGTATATCGCACTCAAGGTTTCGGATTACTTTGAGATCGGCCGGGTTGGCTCATTCACGAAACCAACCGGGCCTTCGGAGCGGAAACGCTCATATCTTGAGCTACGGACGTCCGATTGACGTTCCGTCAGCTGTGTTGTGTTCCTCTTAGTGAGACGGATCTTTTGGCATACTCCGCCCGAGGTTTGGACGCAGGTGGAGTATGGTCGGGTTGGTTTTTCCTTAAAAACCAACCGGGCCCCGGGGACGAAAATGGCAATAACTCTCAGACTGGGCGTCCGATCGACGCGCCGTCTGTTGCGTTGAGTTCCTGTTGACGATACAGAACTTTTGGATACATCAACTCTTGACTTTCTGTCGGTTGATGTATCAGCCTATCGGCTCGTGGAGCGTACCCTCCGAACGAGCTTGCTATGTGCGGGAACCCTAGTGCTGGCTGCGACTGTTACTGTGACTACTACTGCTGCTACTGCTACTGTGACTGCGACGACGACAATACAGAGATCCTGTGTGGATTCGACGACGATGACTTCAGCACTCAGCGATCCTGCGTGGATCAGTGCTACAGGTCCTGTGTGGGCCCGATCCTGTGTGGGTCCGATCCTATATGGGTCCTTGCGCTCAGCGGTCCTGTGTGAACCAGCGCCTACAGGTCCTGTGTGGGCCCGATCCTGTGTGGGTCTTTTGCGGGGGTTAGTTACCTATCGATCCTTCGTGGGTCCGACGACTTAGATGGATCAGTGATCATCTTTATCGTCTTTTGAAGAAGTATACCTGTGTGAGCTGAAACCTATTTCTTTCCTGTGTGGATTGTGTTGTGCAATCCTGTGTGGATTACGTTTTGCTTTCCTGTGTGGATTGTGTTGAGCAATCCTATGTGGATTATGTTTTGCTTTCCTGTGTGGATTGTGTTGTACAATCCTGTGTGGATTACGTTTTTCTTTCCTGTGTGGATTGTGTTGTGCTATCCTGTGTGGATTACGTTTTGATTCCTGTGTGGAATACGTTTACTTTCATGTGTGGACTGAGTTGTACTTGGGCTCGGAGGTTGGAGCGTATTTGAAATTGATGACTTACGTATATGTATGGGCATATACCTAAGCAGTGTCGGTTGTTACTTCGTGATTGTACCTTTCTTTGTGGTTTATCCTTTGTGGATTTTGAGAGACCTTCAGGGGTCTCGGGGTCCCTACTGAGTAGCTTATACTCACCCCTGCACGGGCTTTGCCCGCACTACGTTGTGTTGGTTGCAGACGACGGACAGCGCTGACCTTAGCTGAGGCTTGCAGAGCAGGACGGTACCTGGAGGTGGACCATTGGGCGGAACATGCTCGGAGCGGACGGCGGGACCTGTGGAGCAGTGGAGCTATCTGTACCCACCCTTCAGGTGGGATTTCCAGTGGACAGTTCGGTGTAGCGGCTTTTACTTTTCAGTTGTTGTTTTCCCTTTCGAGTTGTACTTTACTTTCAGTTTGGGTTTGTATACTGGCCCATTTACTTTTCCGCACTTTCAGTTGTACTTTGCTTTTTCTTAGTGTTTACTTTCCGCTTGCTTACTCTGTGGTGTTTGTTTACTTTACAAAGGCAATGCCTTCCCTTTTTACCGGGATTTACGCCTTGGCGCTAGTCGCCAGCCCCTGGCCTATGGAAGGCGGGCTTGGGGTAGTCACGGCACGGACCCCGAGGGCGGGTCGTGACAAATTGTTATCAGAGGAGTTCGGTTCTACCGCGAACTCTGATCTTTTCTATGTGAAGCAATAATGTTTAGCGTATTGAGTGTGGTTATCAGTCCAGGGAGTCCAGTGTTGGTGCGGCGGCCGACGTATCCGTACACTAGGACCTTGACTTCTGATTTCCGACTTAATGCACGAAAACATTGATTGCGTGTGTGTTTCAAAGTTTTCTTTGTGATTACTTATATCAGCTCACCAGGTATACTGTTTGACCGTGGCGCACCTGTTTCCTATTCAGGATGGCCCCACGACGGCAGCCAGCTAGGGTTCCGAGAGTCGAGTGTGACGACAGCCCACCGAGCGACGAGGCCTCGGTGCAGGGCCCTTTGTCAGCAGTGGCACCGGCGGTAGATCTACCCGCCGAGCCCCCGATGCTTCCAGCAACAGCCGCTGACGATGCACGTCGCCTCAGCGCACTGCATGAGTTTCAGCGCCAGCGACCACCCAGGTTTCGCGGGGAGACGGATCCCCAGGCAGCAGAGGACTGGCTGGAGGCAGTGGTATGAGTGTTTAGGCTAGTGAGGACACCAGCAGACCTCATGGTGATCCTCGCTGCGAGCCTACTACACGCAGCAGCAGGACGATGGTGGAGCTTGTTGCTCCAGGTGCACGATGAGGCATCTCTACTATGGACGGACTTTGAGAGCCTCTTCCGCTCGGAGTTCGTCCCAGCCACCCTTCGTGCGGTGCGCATCCAGGAGCTTCTTCAGCTGCGGCAGGGCAGCATGACGGTCGCTCAGTACTCGGCAAGATTCACCGACCTTTCTCGGTACTCGACAGACATGGTACGAGACCCCTTCTTCGGGGCCCGGACCTTCGAGAAGGGATTGAGACACGAGATCAGGGCATCACTGATCTCCCTCAGCATCCCGACCCAGGCAGGAGTGCTGGAGCGGGCCCTTCTGATCGAGAGCTTCATTGCTGAGTCTACACCAGCACAGCGACCAACCGCAGGGCGGCACGTGGTAGAGTCATCTACAACAGGCAGTCGACGGATGACTCAGGGGTCCAGCCAGACCAGATCTTCAGGCAGACGACCTCAGGGCACTGGCTCAGCAGTGCAGGGCACACAGCGCGGAGCCAGTCTTTCGAGTGGAAGACAGTGCTATGCATGCGGCAGGCAAGGCCACATGGCTCGTGACTGCCCGACCCGCGATGCAGAGGAGCAGCAGACGGTTGAGGAACCACCTAGGCAGAGGCAGAGGTTCAACTGTGGCGGTCCGCAGGGAGGAGGCGGACGAGGCAGAGGAGCTGGCCGAGCAGCAGGTGGTGGGTGACGTTTTGAGGCTCTACCACCACCACCACCAGGAGGTCCACCCCGACCACAGGGAGTAGGTGAACATGCGAGAGCTCAACTTCAGGAAGCCGAGGCCTTCGATCATGGAGCTCTGGGAGCCGATGGACAGGAGCAGAACTAGTGGATACATCCTTTGTACTTCTGGTTCCTTGTTGCATTTGTGTAGCGTCTTGTATTATGAGCTGCAATAATAAAAGACGCATACCTTTGTGATATTTTCGTTCCTGTCCTCTTTCGTGATGTTACTAAGAGGTTCCAGTTTTGGCTGTTGACTTGACCCTCACTTGTGAGACATCTACTGGAGGAGACCCAGTTACCACACACTAATGCCGACAGTGTGACTCAACCCTTGGAGGCGAGAGTAACGGTTGGATCTCTTAGTAGTAGCGTCGAGGCCTTACGACGTCATCCTTGGTATGGATTAGTATCATCCATGTTAGGATTGACTGTATTAGGCGAAGAATGTGGTTCATCCAGGGGATTAGACCCGATTTCTCTTATCGGCAAAGAAGAAATCTTGCAGCTCTTGTGGGACCTGAGATGGTCCAGGTCATCCAGGGGCGGATGAGTACAGCTCAGAGCCGGCAGAATCCTTATGCTGACAGGAGGCGGAGGCCACTGGAGTTCGAGGGTGGTGACCACGTCTTCTTGCGGGTCTCACCTCGACGTGGTATTCAGAGATTTGGCCGAGGCGGCAAGTTATCTCCGCGCTTCATCGGACCCTTCCAGATTCTCAGCAGGATTGGTGAGGTGGCTTATCGCCTGGCTGTACCACCTCAGTTGCACCAGGTGCACAACGTTTTCCACGTGTCTCAGCTGAGGAGATATGTGCACGACCCGACGCACATCATTGTTCATGGGGAGCTTGACGTTGACGATGGGGAGACTTTTACGGAGGTCCCGGTGGAGATAGAGGATCGACAGGAGCGGGTCCTGCGTGGGCGATCGATTCCTCTTGTGTGCATCAGATGGCAGCACGGGAATCTCCAGGAGAGCACATGGGAGCGGGAGGCTCAGATGCGTGCTCAGTACCCTCATTTGTTTCCCTAGTTTTTGATGTATCTTTACGGGGACGTAAAGCCCTAAGGTGGGAGTAATGTAAAGACCCGTAAAATTCAAGGGAAATTTTTTCTTAATTTTCATTAAATTTTACAAGAGCGCGGTTTCATACGGCACCTGATTCCGAGTCCCGGAGTGCCCGGAATTAATTTCCAAAGTTTGGCTCGGGTACGTTCAATGAACGAACGAGCGGGAATTCCTAACTTTTGATCCGGTGCTCGGAATTGAAATCCGAGGGCACCGATTAACTCGCAGCGCTGATATTCGCTTAAAGAGACCTTTTCGGAAGTTGCGTTTGTTGCGGGTTGAAAGTTAGTTTTTGGGTTTTTAGATTAAGTTAAATAAATTTTGTGAAATACAAAATTTATTTAAACTTGTGGGTTAACTTCTCCCAAAGGAAGTTAGGGGTGGGACCCACACCCACTTAACCTCCTTTGATAGGATTAAGTGTGGTGGGGCCTACACGAACCCTAAACTTTTCAAGTTCCCTAACTCCCCTCTCTCCCTCTTAAAGGCTTGTCAACTTAACTTCGATTTAATTATACAACTCATGTATATTAAATAAGTGAGTTTAATTTTGGAGTTATCCATTTTGAATTTCAAACCTTTGAAATTCTTTGTTAAGTTTGTGATTAAATTAAGCTCTTCTCTCTTTTTGTTGGGTTAGAACTCTTTAGCCAACTTGAGAGTTTTTGAGAGCTCCTCCTCCTTCTTCTTCAACTTGACGAAGAACGCTTAACTTGACGAAGAACGCTCAAGTTCCGACGAAGAACGCAGCTCCGCTCTTCTTCGTCTTCCGTGTCAACGAGAGGGAACGCCGCTTCCTCCTCAGACTCCCTTCGTCGACATAAGAAGTTTCGCCAACGACGTATCTCTTCGGTCGTATCTCTTCGTCATCGGATTTGACGAACGACGACCGCGACGCCCGACCTCCGCGACGATGTCTTCCGCGGGACGTTGTCAAATCTTCGAACCTATACCCGAGGTAGGGGTTGTTGATTATTGTTAATTTATTTTATTCTTTCTCGTGGTTCGCATGACTAACGTGAGGATTGAATATTTAAGTTGTGTTTTAACGTGAGGGGGTCGGACCGCATGAACACGGCCGAACCCCCTCCTTCGTTCTTGGTGTTTATTTTTTGCGGATGAATCCAGGTGGCGTGGTGCCGTCGCACCACGCGGATATTCGCCTAATTCTTATTACGCGACGCCGTCGCGCCGTGCCATGGAAGAAACATCAAGAACGCGACGTCGTTGCGCCGCGTTAAAGAAATCAAGGTGCGGCGGAGGGGCGCGGTGCCGTCACACCGCGCCGGACGACGAACACCGCGGCCGGTTCCGGGCCGCGGCGGAACGAGGAGACCGGCGGCCGGGCCGCCGGCGTCGGAAGCCGAAGAGGGGACCGGATTTTCCGGTCCCGTTGGAGAAAACCGGCCGGCCAGCTGGCCGGCCGGATGGTAATATTCCAGGGGAAATTAATCCCCCGGCCAGCAATTAAAACACCCCTCATAAAGAGGGGGGCGGTTTCCTTGAGGGGGGGGGGGGGGGGGGCAGGAGGCCCCCCCGGTTTCCGCACAAACAGGCCCCCCACGTGGGGGGGGGGCGTTTTTAAAACATGGGTGTGGCATATAGTCGCGCCGCCCCACCAATCAAGCGGGAGGGCTTTGCCCCCCGCGCTGCCTCCGTGCGGCACCAGGCCGCCGCGCCGCCGGCCGGTCGGCCGGGCCGGGTCGGGTCGATCCGGTTCGGGCCGACCCTGGGGGGGGGGGGGGGGGTCGGGCCGGGTCGGCCCAGACCCGGACCCCCCCCCCCCCCCCCGTTTCGAATCAGATTCGGTCTTTTGGACATATCTTGAGCCACGAACCTCCGATTGACGAACTGTCTGTGGAAACACGATCCTTGGATCGAGACGGTCGTTTCGGTATATCGCACTCAAGGTTACGGATTACTTTGAGTTCGGCCGGGTTGGTTCGTTCACGAAACCAACCGGGCCTTCGGAGCGGAAACACTCATATCTTGAGCTACGGACGTCCGATTGACGTGCCGTCAGCCGTGTTGTGTTCCTCTTAGTGAGACGGATCTTTTGGCATACTCCGCCCGAGGTTTGGACGCAGGTGGAGTACGGTCGGGTTGGTTTTGCCTTAAAAACCAACCGGGCCCCGGGGACGAAAATGCCAATAACTCTCAGACCGGGCGTCCGATCGACGCGTCGTCTGTTGCGTTGAGTTCCTGTTGACGATACAGAACTTTTGGATACATCAACTCTGGACTTTGTGTCAGTTGATGTATCATCCTCTCAGCTCGTGGAGCGGACCCTCCGAACGAGCTTGCTATGTGCGGGAACCCTAGTGCTGGCTGCGACTGTTACTGTGACTACTACTGCTGCTACTGCTACTGTGACTGCGACGACGACAGTACAGAGATCCTGTGTGGATTCGACAACGACGACTTCAGCACTCAGCGATCCTGCGTGGATCAGTGCTACAGGTCCTGTGTGGGCCCGATCCTGTGTGGGTCCGATCCTATGTGGGTCCTTGCGCTCAGCGGTCCTGTGTGAACCAGCGCCTACAGGTCCTGTGTGGGCCCGATCCTGTGTGGGTCTTTTGCGGGGGTTAGTTACCTATAGATCCTTCGTGGGTCCGACGACTTAGATGGATCAGTGATCATCTTTATCGTCTTTTGAAGAAGTATACCTATGTGAGCTGAAACCTATTGCTTTCCTGTGTGGATTGTATTGTGCAATCCTGTGTGGATTACGTTTTGCTTTCCTGTGTGGATTGTGTTGAGCAATCCTATGTGGATTACGTTTTTCTTTCCTGTGTGGATTGTGTTGTGCAATCCTGTGTGGATTACGTTTTGCTTTCCTGTGTGGATTGTGTTGTGCTATCCTGTGTGGATTACGTTTTGATTTCCTATGTGGAATACGTTTACTTTCATGTGTGGACTGAGTTGTACTTGGGCTCGGAGGTTGGGCGTATTTGAAATTGATGACTTAGGTATATGTATGGGAATATACCTAAGCAGTGTCGGTTGTTACTTCGTGATTGTACCTTTCTTTGTGGTTTATCCTTTGTGGATTTTGAGAGACCTTCAGGGGTCTCGGGGTCCCTACTGAGTAGCTTATACTCACCCCTGCACGGGCTTTGCCCGCACTACGTTGTGTTGGTTGCAGACGACGGACAGCGCTGACCTTAGCTGAGGCTTGCAGAGCAGGACGGTACCTGGAGGTGGACCATTGGGCGGAACGTGCTTGGAGCGGACGGCGGGACCCGTGGAGCAGTGGAGCTATCTGTACCCACCCTTCAGGTGGGATTTCCAGTGGACAGTTCGGTGTAGCGGATTTTACTTTTCAGTTGTTGTTTTCCCTTTCGAGTTGTACTTTACTTTCAGTTTGGGTTTGTATACTGGCCCATTTACTTTTCCGCACTTTCAGTTGTACTCTGCTTCTGCTTAGTGTTTACTTTCTGCTTGCTTACTCTATGGTGTTTGTTTACTTTACAAAGGCAATGCATTCCCTTTTTACCGGGATTTACGCCTCGGCGCTAGTCTCCAGCCCCTGGCCTATGGAAGGCGGGCTTGGGGTAGTCACGGCACGGACCCCGAGGGCGGGTCGTGACATTTACCATGTCACTTTGTATTTTTATATTATATAGTTAATAAATTTACCATATACATCCAAGAGACCCCAAAGTGGTCCATTAATGATACACATATCATGATATAATTATCTTGGCCGAACCTTAGATTTTTAGGAATATAATAACAATTAATAATATAATATTTGTTTTAAAAACTATTTTATGTCAATTTTGACACTATTTGGTAATTGATTTTTTTTGAAAATCATAACAGAATTATTAGTTCGAAAAAAGTTAATTAAATCAATACTAACATGTCATATTAACATATAAAATTATTGGAATTCATAAAAAGTCTCAAATTACATTTATTTGGGTATTTATAACATCAATTATGTCAATATTTCATTAATAAGATAATTACTGCATCATCCTTGTGTCATAAAAAAAATTAAATTATTTTAAGTCTAAAAATTAAAAATAAAATACCATTATGTAGGAAATCTTTTTAGATTTATAATGAAGATTTATAGTCAAATTTATCTTATGTATAACCCTATATTAAAAATGATTTAGTTATTAAAATTTGATTTTAACTATTTTAACCCTACTTTAAATAAATTAATAATAAATGTCCTAATCTAATCCAAGTGGGCCTCAATGGTCATATTTTATTCCTAAGGTTGTTTTGGGTCTAATTACACTTGTCCAATAGAATTAGGACATGTTTTATGGTAATAATAATATCATTTTTACCCTTAATTACCCTATTTACTTTTAACCGTGGTAAAAAAAGTAAAAAGTTACTATTCACCAAAAATTATTTTCATCTCATTGAACCACATTTTAGTCCTTTATATTAACCGTGTCTCTCATATTTTCAAAATTCCACTCATAGAAGTGGTAAAAATAAGTTTTATGAAAAATTCAGTTTTTTAACTACCACTTAGTGGTTTCACTATTCATCAAAAAATGAAAGTTTCCAGAAAAATACCAAAAATTATGCCTAAGATATATTTTATATTATGAATTCAAAAATGATGTCTATTTTACCAAATTCAAAACATATTAGTTACATTAACTAATTTAAAAATTAATTCCTGTCGTCAAAACAATTAGCATGTTTTTAAGATATAATAACTATCAAAAGATTAACACTTGTTTATGTCTGGTTTAAATGTGACATTACATCCAATGACCAAAATTGTATTAAATTGCAAAAATATATTCTAAATATACTTTAAAACCACTCAAATTAATAATTTATCACTATTAATTATTTCGATTAAAATTATAGTTTTTAATTAAAATTTAGTAATTTTCACTATTCATCAGAATATGAAAGTTATCCAAAAAGTACCAAAATTTCACCCTGAGCTAATTTTGATATTCCAAATCCAAAAATGAAGTCCATTTTGAAAGATAAAATTTATAAAATTTCAAAAAAGTGGGTATTACTATTCATAACGGTTAGTTCATAATAATATTATAATAATATCTCGTTTAGTGAAACTCGGTATTGCATACTACACACGCTATCGAGTAAGGTCGTGATTGCATGTAATGCAGGGCAAGTCAGGGATGCATGTTGTTCAAGTTCCTTTTGGTGTAGCGTACAACACAAGACATTAATGAAATTAAAAAGAATATTTTTCATAAAATCTCGGGGTGTTACATTTATAACGTACCTTTATGTTTTTCATGTTTTATAAATATGATATCTTCATTTGAGGAACTGTGGACTACCGCCCCCTCAAAGTGATATAACTCATTCACCCTATACATGGAATGTATAAAATATTGAATTATTGAAATTTTTTAACATATATAACATAGATATTTTAATTTAATTATAATATACCTATGTATCATTTACTTTTCATTTCTTTAAAAATGAAAAAAAAAATGAAAGTAGCATTCATGCATACATACGGCTTACCGTCTCCATGAATGGTGCATTTCATTTTCTCATATACAAATGTAATACACTATTATAAATAAACATAAACTGGATATAAATACATATATATTAGATATATATTATATTTAAATTATGAATACAAATATAGGGATAATGCACTTTTTACCACATGAACAATTTGTAATTATAACAAGTTTATTTTTTATTCAAGTTCCAAACATTGAAAAAATGGCAGATTTAAACTAAAATAAGTAAATACTTTTTTGTATCAAGGTAATAAGTGATATTAAAGGAATAATAAATTTTAAAAATGTTATTAATAAATTATAAATTAAATTATGTTTATTATTCAGGAAGAACAAGGAACATACGAGACAAGTCGTACTCGTGGTAAGGGAACTTCTTAACCCAATTTCCATTCTTTGGGTTGATCTTCTACATCTGGATTCTATCATGCTATGAATATGTTTGAATGACCTGTGATTTTTTTACACTTCATATCTACTTATATTTTTTTTATTTATATTTTTCACACATAACTATTTCATTGATTTATCCTTAATGTAATGATACGATCTTTGTAAGGGAATATTTCACCTCCTCTTTTAGTCAAAGACTTATTTTAGGTTTTTTCTTTAAATTTAAATTTTAAATTGTTTTTATATGTAATTCTATTTCCTTATTTCTTTACATTTTATTTCCATGTGATGAGAGTACCTTTTCTCTCTCATCAACACATTTTCTGAATTTTTAAGTGACGTCGTTAGGCTGCCAAATTTTTGTAAGGGAACATCTTAACCCAACTTCCAATATTTGGTTGGTTTTATACTTATTGTTTATTTCGTGAAATGATTATATGAGAAATTAAATTTTGATATATTATCTTTCATTTATACTTACTTATGTTTACCTTTATTGAATACACATAATTGATCTATTTTATATAACAAATGATCTTTGTAAGGGACTACGTCTCAAACACATTTTATTAAAGAATATCTTTATATTGTGCACCTTTATTATCCTATAAGGTTGATATACTACAATTTGACATATTATATCATTAATCTCCTTATTATCATGATATTATAATCTTTTTTATGTTATTCTGCAATTATTTTTATTCAAGTGTTTATCAAGTGTAACGAGACTCTTTCACTAAAACATTGTGCTAAAAGTTATGATGATTTATTTTTCTAAATCACTTTCATTAATGTCCATGTTTTTTAAATGGTTTTAAGGATTTATTTATATGTACATTAATGTTTTAAATTTTTAATTACTTTAAAATATTCAAAGTTGTTTGGGACACATTGACTCAAAAATCTATTTATTAAATGTTTTAGTGGTTTTGGAAATGGATTGCATATGTCAATATCTTGAAATGTTATATTGTGATTAGAATGTGAAAATGTTATCTTTCCTTTATGTTTGTTTTATGTTTTATTATTATGATATTTTTCTTGGGAATTATTTATGTATACGGGCGGTTCTGTGATAAACCTAGGGTGGGTGAGTCTGAGATAGCTCTTCAATGAATTGGGTAACATGACAGAGGTAAATGTTAATGTTTCTCTTACGAGATTTATAGAATATAATATAATGAATATTCCAAATGTAACTCCCTACATATCTATGAAAGCTGCAATGTAATTTTGATTTGGATGCCAAAATTTAACTTTATGATTTATGATTTCTATGTGTTATTCATAAATCATATGATTTAATGAGGTATGTTAAAGATACTATGTACTGTATGTATTAATGGACTAATGTTTTCTTTATTTATTTTATAACCCTTTCTGATATTTTTATGCTTATCCCATGTTTTTGAAATGTTTTTCACGTGGTATAAGGAACGTTAAGAGAAATTAAGTATTCAAGAATATTTATATCAAGAAAAAAAAAATTTGTTTTTATTGTTTTTATTTTATGAAAAAAAATAGATACTGTGTAGAAGTTTCTACATTGTAATATTTGAGATGTAATGTAATAGTTATTTACTAATTCTCTAAAAATCTAAACCTGAACAGATCCTCAATGTGAACTATTGTATTAATTCAATATTATGTGATGTTTTAATACTAGGGCCTTATACGAAATCTCTTGTTGTTGGAAGCTTTGGAATTCCTTGGGTATGTTCTTCAATCCTCTACCACCTATTTGAAGTTTCATCTAACAACAATTTTGTTATTTATGTGAGACCCATTTCCCCTATTTTCAAGGAGTTAGATGATGTATTCATTTACTATCATTCTATCTTGATTAATTCCTTGACAAAAGATGAGTGGAGCACTAAAACATTAAGGTAGGTGGTCTTTGTATTTATTTAAATGATGGGTTGTTTTTTCGCATGTAGAACCCCTCTAGGACGCCTCAATATTGTCTGATAAAATAATTTAATTGTTTTTTCATGTATTATGTGACCTTAGACTATTAATAAAATCATTCTTGGGTAGTTTTCTTCGTCGTTGTACGCACCATTGGGTGTTACCACCTTAAATATCCTAAATTCCCATGCTTGGAATGATACCCACCATGTGTGTGTGTTTGAACATCTGATTAATGAAATATTTAATTAATTGAATCAAGATAAATGGTTGGCCATGAGATAGGTTATTGATCTTGATGCCTCAAAATTAATATTTTAATTCTTATTATTGGGGCTTCACATTATATCCCACATGACTTATGTTTCATTACTTACTCTTGAGCCTCTATTATTTCCTTATGTATATGATTTGTACTTCATTTCTTGCACAATATGCTTATATTAAGTGCCTTTCCATAAATGCCTTATGCCATGTTTGATGGATTGAATTTTATAACTTGGATTGTCTTATTACCATGTCATATTGATATTCTCATTGAATATATGTGATTGTATAAGATATGACTTGTGATATGTTCTTTGATTTATATGCCTCACCTGTTATGGGATAGGAGAGAACATAGGTCCAAACATAAGGATGAAGTGCATGGACTCGTCGTGTTCTATTCAGATCTTCTTGACATGCTGGGAGCTATACTTTGGATTGACAAGTATGAGATATATGGGTTGTTCAATTATCTTCATGAGTGACACGAGTTCCCTAGGGGAGCAACCATGGACATACTTGTTGGAAAGATGGTTGTGCCATGCCTCAGGTGATACCCAGTCTCCTATGTGAGATGCTGGGTTAGGACTCAGAGTTCACCATGACATGACTGATTAAATAGACACCTTTTGGGTTTCCTTGTATGAACTCAATGGATTTTTTTTTCAAATACTCTTGTAGATACCCTGGGAATTATTTATAGATAGCCTTGTATGGGCTTTGGAGTCCATCAGGAATTTGATAGATTGCTTGCTTGTTTCATATGTGATGTTTCTTATTTATATAATGAAATTTCTTGTATGATGTCAGGGGGATGTGACATCAAATCCAAATCACCAATATGGGTTCTGATTTCCTCATTATCTTCATTTATGATAAAATATATTTTTAAAATATCACTTGTATAGATACCATAGTTCAGACATCTGAAATAGGCAAAATCTGGTGTTATTAGTTGGGTGTCCATTTTGGAACTCGGAATTGAATTTTTATCTATTTAATAGTTTCTCTACATTTATTATTATAGAAAAGGGTTAATTTATTTATTAAATGAAAAGGATATTACTAGACACCACAGGTGGCAGCCCACAAATATTGTATCTCAAACCCGGCTAGGGCCACCTTTTGTACCGAAACATACTTTGTGATTGTAGATATTGTTTAAGAGTCACATGTGACTTCTAATTCTTGATTTATTTATAGTTTAATGATGGCATATGGGAAATGATGACCAATCCTATTCTCAAGATGACGGTTTTAGCAGTTTTTGTCTTTTGGATTCTTGTATAGAATTTAGTATATGTTTGTATCCCCTGATCCATGTGCACTCATATTTTTTGTATAGATACATGTAATGCCAGGATCATAATTTTGTATCTATTATTATTATTCCTCTTTCAACAGTTTTATATATTTCTCTTGTTTAGATTATTTCAATTATTTCAGTTTTTGTCTCTATTTTATTTCTGTTTACACTTTTAATTATCTATTATTTCTATTTCTCACTCTGATTTATGAGGGAATAGTCTCCCCATACACATACACCATGCCCTATCTTGTTGTCAAAAGCCTCTAGAATTTGGGGAGGCATGTTTGAGGTCTTATAGTACACCTTCTTGGGGCACTGTTGGGTGGAAACGGGTCAGAATGTTACATCTATATCCAAAAACTAATACTTAAGGTATGAGTTTTAATTTTGTAACTTCCCAAAAAATTGATTTTTTGTAGATTTTGTTTTAAGATATCTCTATTGAACCTCCAATAAAGATAGAAATATGTTTTTAATTTTTATTCATTTCCTGAAAATTGAAAGTCATTTGTAATTTAATATATTAAAAATAAGTTATATAAAATAAATAAAATTGGACAAATGATAATAAAAATATATCAATTTTTATATTTTACTATTTTGGACTCATACAACTTCTCTTTTCCTATATTTGTAATAGAATTCCAATCAGGATATAAAATGTTAATCCTATAATGGATCTACATGGAGATATAACTGGAAAAAACCACATTGCATTTGGTCCAATTGGGTGATTATTTTCATCAAAATTAATAATTACTATTTTCTATACGTAAGAAGGTAATAGTATTTGTAAATGTGTAATCCCACATCTACCAATTCTAAAAAACATTTTCTCTATAGAATAAGGTGGGGAATCCTCCAAAGGATTCACATCAGTTGTCCCATAGTTATGTTTTGTAAATTAAATGTCTTCTTTCAATAAATAATTATAATAATAAATATTTGATATTATCAAAAAAGATATAAACCTCAGTAACTATTCCTTTACATCCATGTCTTTAATTGAAATAGGAATATGTAATGAAATTCTATGTAGCTATATATTATTAGAAATGTAAATATTTAAAAACAATGATTACAAAAAATATATATATTAAAAAATTGTGTCATGAATGTGTAAGTTTCAAACAAAATAATGATGTCATGATTCTTAACAAAAAAAATTCACGTTAAACTATTAAATATAAAAATTAATTATAAAATTAGATAAACAGTTATAAATTTAAATAACATGGTTACAAAAAATAATAATTTTATAGGTGTAAATTTAACCAAAACATAATGATATGCATTTGGTTATTCAATCAAAAAATGTTTAACCACAACTATTGAATAAAAAATTTAACAAAAAAAACATATAAATAATCAATATATAAAATTAAACATCAAATAATTAAAAGATAGAGTTTTACACATGTAAATTTAAAAAAATATATAAATATCTACCTTAATAATATGGAGAGTAATTTAATGTTTTCCAATATCCCTTTAGTATGATAATTTTATACAACATGAATTATGTTTGAATTTTAGTCATTATTATCATACGAAAATCATATAATAGATGAAGAAACCTCAAATAAATCCATAACATCATCATCACCCAAATGAATTCTTTTTCCCTTGAAAAATTATATACCACTGATCATTCAATAGATCCATGAAATAAAATATTTTTATTACATGTGTCTATATGATAAATAGTTCCTCTTTGAAACTAAATCTTTTCAAATAAACCAATGTAAAATCACAATCATCATGTTTCACACCACTATTATTATCTACACAGTTACACTTAAACACTATTAATCAAAATTTAGTAAAATCAATTTCTCATATTTCCTAAAGAACTCCAAGATATATAATTGATGTAGAAATTGGATTTTTTTCATTTATACTCGAAAAACGTGGTGCTTCAGTGAAGACCATTACCCCAATATTTTTAATGATACCATTTTCATCTTGATTTTTTGGGTAAAATGTGAACCCAATAATATGAAAACCAGACCATGTGATCACATTAAGATATGGTCTCCCTTCCAACCATTTTAATGTTTCTGATGTAGGTATAACTATGTTGAATTTATCTTTAAACCATGAAACAGATTACTTTTACAACCATTACCCAACCATTTTGAACGGTACACTTTTCATCTGGATTTTTTTGGGTAAAATGTATACCCAATAATATTAAAACTAGACCCTGTGATCACCTTGATATATGGTCTCCCTTCCAACCATTTTAATGTTTTTGATTCTGGTAAATCTATATTGACATTTTCTTTAAACCATGATACAAATGTATCTTCATGCTCAACTGTCAACAAATTTTCATTTGTTTTCGTATATCATACCATTAATTTAAAAAAATGTGACGATATATATGGTTAAACCTCATATGTGTTGTTTAAAATTTTTAAATTTTATTTCATCACTTCACCACATGGAATTAATTTTACATTTTTGCCTTGAATCCTTCTACCTTCACTATCAACTATCAAATATATAGATATAGGGAGACCAATATGCACCTATTAATACAAATATTAAGTACATAACTCACTCATCTCTTCTGATACATATTTTTCAATAATAGAGGCCTCTTGTTGATGAGGTTTTTTAACATGTCCCATTAAAATGATCATTTATATTTATAAATTATAAATCCATTATTAATAAGAAGGCATACATATATTATCTCATGAACCAAATGAATCATCAGATGAACCATTGTTTCCAAAAATGTAGCTAGGAGATAGATTTATAGTTGAAAAAGTATAAAATTATCATCATTCTATGAAAATTCAAACAAATTAGGATTAACACCATTACAACAAATGGATTTGAAAAAATAACATAACATGAAGATAGTATTTCTAAAAGGTGTTCTAAATATAACACATAGTGCAACTGATAGATGTTGTTTCATCAATACATTATAGTCATGAGATTTCATTCCTACTAATTTATAATCCTCAATAAAACCAAATTCATCACATTTAAATAATATGCACTGGGTAATTTAATACCAAATATACAATGCAAAAAAATTATGTTCTCACTCTTTTTTAATGTGTGACAAGTCAGAGGTAAATATGTTACCTTTTCTTTTATAGTAGCAGCTAACTATAAATGTGTTCCCATCGATATCAAGTATATTATAGAATTAAATCCATAATTTTTTTTCTTTCCTTTTATGACTAATAGTGTTCCAATTAGATTGTAACATATTTTTTCCTCAACATTCATAACCTTAATGTTATGTTTTATCTCTAAAAATATCCAATAACGTATTTTGAAGAAGATATATGATTTATTATTGATATTTTTTTGATGACCATAGCTTTCTTTCTTTATAAATATGAAATAAATATTTTTTAATCGACCTTAAAATTATTCAGCTGAAATGGTTCTGGGGGAAGATCACATTCTTGTTGACCATTATATTTTTTTCATTCTATGATAAGTATGATCAATTCACAAAAATATTGAAGGTCCCATGTACATTTCCTTTATTCCATTCTAACACCTTTCACCCATATTAATTTTAAAATTTTAATCAATGGTTAAAGATACACATTTGTATCATTTACAATCTATTTTTGTGAAAACATCATCAATCGCATCATAACATATTTTATATTCATAGATATCTGTGGGGAAAAGTCTCAAAATACCAAAATGTTGTCCATGATCTATGTCTGCTACTTAAGTTTCAATATGTATTCATTCCATCTCTATATAATCTCAATTTTGATATTTCTAACTTCACTTCCAAAATCAAGAATGTTTTCATCAAATCTCATACACTATGGTGAATTAGTAAGGAGATGTAAGTTTCCATCAGATATGTGCTCATTTTTATGCCAGGTTAACATTTTTCCATCATTTGAATTTCAAAATAGATGCATAAAATGAGTAATTATTTGAAGGTACCAAATTTATTTAGTATGAGGTTTGATTTTGATACCTGATAATGAATTAGAGATAAAATTTGCATCAATATTATATTCTAATGGCCCATATTTATGAATTTTTTTATAAAAATTCATATTCCTTCATATACAATACTGAATTAATGGGTAAATCATATATCTTTTTATACCCAATTCCCATTGGGAATAATATTTTATTTGATTAATAATCACAATATGGAAGGTCATTAACTTCTGAAAGAATCGCTTTTAAAAGTTCAATAAATTCAGAGAAACTTTTATCACTCCACCCTTTTCTTGCTTTCAAGTTTACAAATATGACTGTAGATAATGTTGTAAATTTAGCATGAATAGAGTGTATTGGTTTCCCATAATCTCCCAAAAATCATTCAAAAAAAATATTTGTTATGGTTTCAATGCCTATATCTTGAACTAATTCTTCAATATGATCCTCTCCCTCATTCACCCTATTTTCATCAATATTACATGTTTAAATTTCTTTTATTTAACCATGACAGGTCCAACATGTATAATTATGGATAAAACCATTGAAAATGGGTTTTCCCTTGATTAATCTATAATTTTTATTTCTCATATTCAAACACTTCACCCACAGATAGAAAATCAAATCTTTGTTTTATAGTTCTATTTAGAAAGTTCCAATAAATGATCAACTCCTTTCTTCTATTCATCAGTGTTTCTTTGTATATTTTTTGAATTATGATCCATTAATTACCTAAGAACACTATATAAAATGTGAATATATTAAAACATATAATAATTAATATATATATATATAAATAGATAAATTTAAAACATAAAAACATATAATTAAAAGCTTCAAATATTGATAACTATATGATCATAAAAAAAACTACACATAATGGTCAAATCATATTATAAATAATTTTTCTTCAAAAAATAAAAAAACATTATATGTAACTTATCTTTAAAAAAATTTATTTAATCTACCCTGAAAAAATTATTCATAATTTATCTTGAAAAATAAAAATAATAACTTACAAACACATAAATATAACAAATAATTAATATAAAAAAATTATAAATAAAAAACAATTATCATAACAAAAAACTCTCATAAAAAATAACTATCAAAAAAATAAGTATACATAATTTATCTTACAAACAATTATCATAAAAACAGTTAAACATTTAAAAATAACCTACAAAAAATTATGAAATATAACCCATGAATTCAAAAAATAATATATGAAAATTTATAAAAACTATTATACAAAGAATTATAAAATAAAAACATACGAAAAATTATAATTATAAACAATAAAATAAAATATTCAAACAATTATAAAAAATAAATTAAAATAATTACACTAACTATTATGAAAAATATCTTAAAAAAAATTATCAAAACAAAGACAACGAGCTTGTACCCTAGTGGTACAAGCTCCTACTTGGCATCCAAAAGACCTGGGATCAAATCCGGGCAGGGGTGAATTTCCAGGTACTGTAGCAGGGCATTGTAGTAGTACTGTAGCAGCTGTGGAACTGTAGCAGCGGTGACACTGTAGCGGTGGAGGGACTGTAGCAGGTACTATAGCGGTGTCGGTTACTGTAGCAGGGACTGTAGCAGCGCGGGTACTGTAGCAGTACTGTTCACCGAGGGGTCCTTTGGGCCAAAAAATGGGCTTTCAAGCCTTGTATTCAGGCCACTTGGCCTTGGGCCTTCGTGCTTTTAATGGGTCACCCTCTACCCAGTCTAAAGAGGTCTTTGCTTTAAATAATAAATTGAGGCTTCGGCCCCAACCTTTTAAAAAATTATCAAAACAAATAGTTAAACATAAAAACATATAACAACTTGTAAACATATATCATAACAAATAGTTATACATAATATATTTTATAAAATTAAAAAACTTAAAAAATTTGGAGCTCAATGATGTAGAATACCTCTGAAATTACAATAAACTCTATTGATGTTTGTGTAAATAAGTTCAACACTACAATATTGAAGGAAAATGAGTACTAAAATGATGTAAAAAAAGAATGAAAAAAATCTCAAATCACAGTTACAGGTTGAGCATAATATCTCGTGGATCATGAAATAAGATTGAAGGATGAAAGATTGAAGATAAAACAAGTGAACATTAGATGAAAATAGACTACATGAGATAATATAAGGTTTTCTAGGGTTGTCAAAGATATCGGGTGCCTTCATCAATCATGATAGAGGGTTTCGACGGAAATAAAAATAAGGATTTGAGATGTCGATATATTTTTTAAAGAACTTTCCACAACGATTTTCTTGAAAACTTACATCGTATTATTTTTTTAAATGAATTTTAATGACTATTTTCCTGAAAATCGACATGAAATATTTTTTTTTAATTTTTAACATCATTTTTTATGAAAATTGACATTAAAATAATTAATGAAGACCTATTAATGTTAGTTTTGTAAAAAAAATGATGTTTAAAGTTCCCCCTGTTAATTGTAATGTCAGTTATTAAAAATACATCAAAATAAAAATGTCAAATCATATATTTTTACTAGTGTGAGATATTTATCATCTAAGCTAGCTAAGAATGAATTGTTCTCACATAGCTCCATAAGTCCCATATTCTAGCCAATCACTATGCACAACAATGAGATAAATTGGGTGGAGAGACCTCTCCTTTCTACTATGAGTATCAGATGAGAGATCTATATCTCTTATCCAAGTATCTAACATAACCTCTCTGGAATGAGTATGGTGGTCCCCCACCTCACCACTGGATAGCACAGCCAAGGGAACCCTACTGTAATGAAGGAATTGACCATCGCTAGAGCTTATTGATGGGTAGTCCAGTCTAAAAATAGAGGATTCGGGACCAAAGTAATGTGGGGAAGTTCTAAATCTACCTTTAATAGGGATATATGAGTCTCATTCCCTATAGAGATATAGGGGAGTACTGAGCCCAGTAAAACATTGAAGATAAGACCTGATCACTACCATTGGATAAGTGTCACTGAATGACATTTCCAACTAACATCACCTCATGTTTTATCTCTGCTACTAAAAAAGACCAATATCACATCCCATAGGGAAAAATTCACATATTAGTATACTTGTGGGAACAAAACCAAGTCTCAAATAAAGAGATACACAAGGTGGAGAGTTTTGGAAGAGCATATGAAATGTATGATGGTTCACATGAAATGAAACCTCTATTGGACACTGGGGTGTGTCTTTTCTTGAACATAGCTTGGGAATTCATCTGACACTACATGGGATACATATGGGATAACACTAAATGTACATTCATTGGGGGTCTTGGGTGTGTGCACAAAGTACATGGCACGACCATCCATGTACATATACTCAGAGTGTCCCTCAAGGTACACAGTGTGTCTAAAGAAATGGGGTCATGGGAATGTGACTTTGGTGTATGGTTTTAGTTCATAATTAGGATCACACAGTGTTTCAACCTTACCATATTATGTGTGATATTCACCTCAGTCAAACCCCTATCCATCATCGAAACACAGACTACACGATGTGTGTTACTCTGGGATATAGTATGTCTTGTCAGCTTTTCTATATATAGTGAGTATTTCCTTCACAAAAATTATATATATAGTAAATCTGAAAGTTTCTTATCCATTATACTTTCCCACGATTTTTGGATCAAAAGGATTCTATCTAAAATAATCTTTTCCCAGCCACCAGTGGATAGAAAATTAAAATCCGATTACTCGCTTAGAAATTGTCACTCTATCCACTATTTTTCTATATATCAATCTACATATTCATATCCCACAATCCACAAAATAGCTCAATACAACAACAAAACAAAAAACCTTCCGTCACTCCCACATTCTCCAAGAATCTAGAGGTTTTATCATTCTTGAATCCGGACCGACATTATTGAACTATGACTCCCTGGTACAACGGTAACAAATGCAAAGAATAGTAGGGGAAATAACACGAACAAGTTTAATCCATCATTGGTTGATGTGATCTCAAATAATGATTACATAAAGATAAATGATGGTGAATAACTGATGCAACAACCCAAAATAAACACGATCAAGCTTCCTATTGTATGACTAACCTCACATGAAGAATATAGATCATATATAAATTAAATAAGTTAATAAAATCCATGCTTTACAAATATATCAAGGGTATAAATCACATAAATAATGATCCAAGACACAAAAATGGATTGAATATTGGTAAAGAATGTGTCCACTAATTATATTTTAGAAAAAATAATGCATTTGTGAGTCCTCCAATGAATCTCCTTGATTTTAACATCGAAGATCCATTATCTGAGTTCATTAATATGAATGGGGACTATCATTATCCTCTATAGTATCCCAAGGTTATACGGCTAATCATGTGTATTTTCCATTATGAAAAATATATAGATGGAGTTAGGGTTTTTAGTAATTAAATAAATAAAATCTAATAAAATAGTTTTTTTACATTATGAACCTTCCAATAGATTTCCTCAATCAAATGCTCCATTTTGACCAACTTCATGCCATGCCTAGAGTAAACCTAGAATTTCAGAATCAACCATGATCTAAGATTTCCAATCTTAGGTCCCAGTCAATAGGAAGACCATTTATTCAGAAAATATGTGTTTGAATGCCTTAATATATACTAATATTTTATATATATTAATTCTGGGTTTCTATTACACCCAAACATATTATTGAAACTATGAAAATATAAAAATATATATATATACATATTTAAAGGACTAAACCAATTAAACTATAGTCATTACATTTTCCCCTCCTTCTATTCTTTTTTTCCCAAAAAGAATAATCTACAGAAAATTATGTGGGTTTAATAAGCCTACATCTAACTCTAATACTCCCATGATATCTCCCTCATGATCTCATATTATACAAGTAGTAAAACCAATGGAATTTTCCATCCATTAAAGATCTTATCATATCGGCCCTTTATTTCCACCAAGTACTCTAAAAAGGTGACTTTGTCCTCAATGTACTGCTCACCACAGTTGATAAAATGAAACTGTTTGGGAATGTATCTACTGAACATTAATTCACAAAAGACATCATGAACTTGGTATCACATTGGGGGTAATGTTAAGTGTTATGAAACCTAGCCAACCCCACATAGAAACCCTTAATGTCTAAAGAACCTCAGGTAAAAACTTATTTCTTAACTAAAACTTTACAATCTACATCATGGGGAGACTCCCAAGAAGTCGTGATCTAGAAATATGAACTCCAAAGTATTATTAGGTAGTTCTATGTAATATTTCTATCAACACTGAATTATCCTTAGATTATTTTGGATCACCCAAACCCTTATATAATGATTTTTAAACAATTTGTATCTTAACAAGAGAGGTTTTTCAAACCTCAAACAAGTACAAGGGAGACATATAGGGACATACATATACTGATTCACATGGTTCCATGCTGTTTGTGGAGTGATTACTTCTATTAAAAGAGACATTCACCTAGGGTAAACTATCCATAGAGATCTTTCCAAAAACCAACATGTTGGTCCATGTCACCTTTCCAAAATATGGATGATCATCTAACACTCTCCATATTTTAGGGGTGGAATATTGTTTTTATCCATAACTGTGTCTTGAAATAATCCTTTAAACCTCTCAAAATATATGAATTAAGTATCATGTTATGATTTGAACAAAGTTGGTACCCCATGAAGCAGGATGACCTCTTTCTTGAACATACACCACCAACTCGCAACCATGATCTGAACATGGATGGAAAGGAAGTGTTACAACTTGGTAAGTCAGTTACCAATTGCTAAAATATCATTTTGGTCTCTAACTGGATGTGGAATCCCTATCAATTTATCTATTCTTTTTTCATCCCACTTCCATTTACTAATATCAAAAGGTTGAGTGAAAACAGTTGGATAGTGACATATAACGTTTACCTTCGGACATGAGAAATATATAGAAACAATCTTGAAAACATTAATCATCATGTAATCCAACCAAAAATACTTATAGAGGTCATTTTATATCACTTATACACCTAGATTTATAGCTAATGGAGAGGGAAAAAAACTCCCTCAATACCTCTTGAAGCAATATGACTGGAACCATGAACTGTCCCAAGAAAAAGGATGGTGTGTTTCACTCCTTCAAAAAAAAATTGATCTATTATATCTTTTAAGGATATATAATCACATAAAACTTCACATTTAACATATCCCAATTGATCTTATCACATGCACTAAAGAAGTGGTGGAGCCACTACTATAGACTGAAGAGAATTTTAAACCCTCTCTTCCACCAAGGTCAGTTTCAAGGAGGACAGTTTCTTAGATTTATCCTCCCCAAAGAGAAAAAGATATTTCATTCTAAAGGAATCTTCTAAGAACCTTCAATAGTAACTATAGAAGCTGAGAAAACTTTACTCCTCCAACATGCTCTTGGATGGTTCCCAAGAAAGAACTGAATCACTATTCTATGGTTCTATAGAAACACTACTCATATAGATACATTACCTATAAAATTAATATTTTTGATCCAAAACTGACACTTTGAGAGCTCTCTATAAATTTTTTCCTCCAATATTAATTCTAGTAACATACCTAAATGATCTTTATGCCCCTCATATTATGGATATTATATGATAATTTCATCAATGTTGACAACTAAAAATTGGTCCATGGAATTTCGGGGGTTTAGTTCATAAGATTGATGAACATAGAGGGGGAATTAGTCAAACTAAAATGAGTCACCAAAAACTCATAGGGTCTGTAACTATATCATAATGTCATCTTCCAAATTTCATCCTCATAAACCCTCGACTGATGGTAGTCATACTAGATATAAAACTTTTCTAACCAACTCTCATCTTTAAACTGGCCAAAAATATATTCCATCCTTGGGAAGGGGTACTTGTCTTTTATCATCACCCAATTCAGGTGACTAAAAACAATGTAAAGATTCAATCCCTTATCTTCCATTTTCATGAAAAACATTATATATACCTAAGAGAAACACACTAGGTCTGAAAAAACACTTCTCGTGATGGTTTTATAACTACACACCCATCTACTAAAGTTATAAAGGGGACATCCAATATTCCCTAGAATATATCAGTGTAATCTTGGGGTGTACTTCATTGAATAATTCATATACCCATTCACTTAGAAACAATGTATAAAAATCACAATGTCTCACTGCTACTACATAATGATACCTCAAGGATATATCTTCTCCTACAATAATCTTCAGGTATTAAACAAGGTATATAGAAAGAGAGTATTAAATTTCACAATCTTCTAGATAAAGTACACAAATAATTGTTCATACCATGGATCACTCTGATGCCTCTGGGTCATAAGCCTTCACTACTAAAAGTTATCCTTCCACTTTCCCATCAGTCTCCCATGACTAATGTACGCACCAAAACTGGAATAACACTAGAATAAACTCAAACATATAAATAAATTAAACTCATCAACCACCCCTTGACATTATCTGGTATGGGAAACATTGTTTCACCCGTGCAAATTTAACTTATTCCAAAAAATAACATATCATAGTGGGAAAAGTCCCCCTTCCTTTCATGATCAAAAAAACATCCAGAAATTCTAAAATGGGATAAAAATAGAATAATCAAATGGTTATAAAGGTCAATAGCCAAAGAAAACATTAAAAGGGAAATAGAACATACCCCATATTATATATGAAGACCCTCAATCGGAATCCTCTTCTTCTTTTCCTCCCACTCCAGCATGATAGGTCATTAAATCTAGAGAAAGATAACTATCCTCATCATGGTCATATAATCACCTGTTATTATGATGTCTAAGTATTTTATGAGGCTTTTAATCTAAAAAACCTTCAAAATGACGGATTACACCACATGGTTTCGATGTTTTATATCCTCATATATGAGTCTAAGTATGAGTATGGCTCCTGCCCCATTACCATAAAGACTAATTCTTAATAGATACTACAAACATCTCAACTTGATGAGTCTACCAATAACTATAGTTCCACAATACTCCCTTCCCTATAATCTCTCTATATCCCAGTTCTACCCAAAATTATCTATTTTCTAAACTTGGGGTCTGGTGGAGTGATAAAACTTACTATTAAAACGGTACTCAAATTTTTCCCAAGCAAGCTTCGCCTCATCAAATGCTTGGGTAACCGAACACCACAAACTCATAACTACCTCATGAATGAGTATATTTAAAATAATGACCATTATATTAAGTGTAATTTTAATCTAACAGAAATCTCAAACTACTAATTATAGCAAAACCTCTAATACCTGAGTGTCTGAATCTCCCTAGAATCTGTGTGACACCTAGTCCTGGAACTCAAAAATTATTCCCATCCTACATTCATAATAATCTAAAATAGATGGGAAGATTGGATATTTAACCTGAATCAAAACATCAAAATGACCAAATTTGGGTGGTTCCTCCCATTACCCAATAGGTTGAAACCATACTCACTTCCTGTCTAGAAAAACTACCTCACGAACAGGATCCTTAATGGTATCCTTGATACTGTGATGTCTGTCATGAATACCTACACTAGGGAATAATAACTCAACTAGTCTTCATAATGACCTTTTATTGATAACATAGATGGTAGATACCCAAGCTTGACATACATGGGCATTACATTACTTTTTAGAAAAACTTAATACATGACCCAAACTGATACCCAATGACAATATTAGTTTAGTGTCTTTGGAAACTCAGAACATAATCTTCTAATCATGGTGAAAAATCTTCAACATCTCCCATAAATATCTTCCCCTTTTTTTCTTATCTAAAACCTTTCTTTATATCCAGGGGAAAAGAAAACATAAAAAGGGTGAGATCAAATGCTCAGTAAGGGAAAGCACGGATAAAATAAAACAAACCATATACATTTGAACTTAAAAACATGAACATTAAGTTTAAATATCAAAATCTTGAGTTGTGAAATAAATATTGGTAGTACATAAGGAATAGATCATAAAGTAACATTAATCATGATAAAATAGAATGGGAATAAAACATGTAATTGTCGAAAACCATTAAGCATATGATATGATTTCCATAGTATCCAAGGCCTTGCTTCCAAGACCATCATAGTGGACAGAGTCCATTACTGAACCAGGTTTAACTGTCGTTCCAGCCATGTATTACTGAATCGTATTTACTTTTCATTCTATCCATGTCCATCTCATGAGATATAAATCATTAACCAATGAATTAGAGGGATATATAGGTCCCACCCATCTCATAATTAAATCATTCTTTCGTGTCTTATAAAATAAACATAAATTCATCATCATAACCCAACGAATAAAATGGGTTTTATAAACATCATCCCATCATAACATAATCTATATAAAACAATGGATATAATTTCACCACAAATAAAATCAAACCATGTACATAATAAATACATTATGATTGAAACATAACCATATTAAAGAATTTCATCATGGATGGAAAATAGTTTTGATAAAACACTTGAAATGAATTCTTGAGGAAAATATCCTTTCTTCTTTCAAATCATTTTCTTTTCTCAAAATTATGTGAAATTTAATAGAAACGAATTTTATTGAAAATAATAATGAAATCTTGTATATTAGTCTTTATGTAAATAAGGATTTATGAAATCGTAAAAATCAATTCACGCCGTATAAGTTAAAATAACATTCTCCTCCTAATTTTTCCAGAAAAGTAAAAATGTACCTCGTGTGGTAAACAAAAGAAAGATTTCTTCCATAACACATAGTAAAAGTCCAAAAGAGGTAAACCCGACTTTAAAAACACATTGAAGAATAGAAAAAACATTATGAAAACATTTTATTATAAAACATGGACACGGATGATAAATATAACCCTAGTAAATACTTACGAATAAACAATCTTGGATAATAACGAGAATGGAATAATTATCCATTACCTTAGGTCCAATTTCTTCTGTAAGTGTCCAAAACTTCTGTATAATGATTTAAATAGTATCATTGACTTTTTCAAGTATCATAGTCATTTTTATTATATCATATATGATCCACTTATGACTTTATATTACCTTTTTATTTGTCAATTCCATGTTGAAGCAAGGTTTTGTGTAATAATCATTTTATTTATCATATGTGTTTAGACTTTTTGTTCTTGATATTATCATGATTTTCTTACATCTAGAATTTGAAACATGATTTATATATCATATATACATTCATTATATATATATATATATATTTAATATACAGATAAATTAAATAAAATACACCGTTCATTGAGACGGTAGGTCGTACGTACGCATGAACGCTGTTTTCCTTTCCTTATTGACTTGAATGGAAGTAAGTATATGAAATATATATACATACATAAATCCAGTAGCATTATTATGTCATATATCTCATTATTATTAATTATATATACTTTATAATCATTCTTGAATGGTTAACATGGAGAATGAATCTCATCGCGTCGTGGAGACGGTAATTTGTACGTACGCACGAGCGATGATATCATTCCCGTAATTATTGAATGGAATTGGAGTATATGATATAATATCCCATAATTATTATATTGTTATAATAATCATATATATTTATTATTTCCACCATTATATCAATCCATGTAAGGTGGTGGTGGAAAAATAGATTACACCAAGGCGTAGAGACGGTAAGTCGTATGTACGCATACGCGGTGATTTTGTTTTTCGTAGGATGGATAGAAGGTGAAATATGGTTTTTTAATATTAAAAATAAAATATAAGTATAAAATTGATACTTTATTTATTACTTAATAATTAAAAAAAGCATATACAGTCAGTAGAAGAAGAAATAAGTTTGAAAGAATCGGTAAAGGATATTACCTCTTCTTCGACGCGCCTCTTCTAAACTTCCTCTTAGGGAACTAAATTTGGTCTTTGAAGGAACAAATGACATATAATATGTTTCTAGATAAGTTTAGAAGGTAAATGGTCAGGTTTTGCCCAAGTTTTAAAGCTCAAAATGGAGTGAAGTGAAGAGGGAGGAGGTGTCCTTTTATAAGAGAGTAGAGGGGCACTTTTGAAAACCTCTAAAATATTAATTTATAATATACTCAAACCCCACTTAAATAATTCCAAAGTGACTCAAATTCGAATATGAGATACTTTAGGGTCTTAATATCGTCAACTAATCAAATTTAGACATGTTTTGGTTTTTTTTAAACCTTATAATTTTAATTTTTCCTTATTTAATCTATTTAATTTTATTTGTGGTAATAATATTCTAAAATTTAAATGGTTATAAATACTTACTTATGTGTTGTGAATTGTCCATAATTAGATACTTTATGACATATTAGACCATATAAATTTCAATTTTTAATTTTGAAATATTTTTGTGACTTTTAAACAATTTAATAATATGTTATTTTTATAAAATATTAATAGTGTCAATTTTGACAGTATTCATTTATTTGAATTTAAATAAAATCCACACATATGATTAATTTGAACCAAAATATTTAACATATTCCTAAAATTTCATATTCATATATAAAATTAGTTTATCACATTAATTAGTTCATATAATATTTATTTTAATATTTTTGAAAACCATTTATTTGATAGTTCTCATAATAAAATAATTACTGCAATATTTTTTTATAATTATTTAATACACTTATTTGTCGTATAAAAATTAAAAATAAAATACTATGATGAATATAAATATCATAGATTTACTAATAATACTGTTAGTCGAATTTATCTTCTAAAACACTAAACTTTTAAAATTTTATCTTTATTAAATTATGAAGGTGACAACTTTGACATCATTTAAAATAAAGCAATATAAATGTCATAATCTCTTTCATAAGCTTCCAAATGGTCCACAAGTAGAAAATTGGATGATTATGGGTTATATATACGTGACAAATAATGTTTTTTCTAGTTTTTGGTCTTTTGATAGGTATTATTATTTTAATAAAAACTATATTATTGATTTTTCACTAAATAAATAATTTCTGCATCATTAATGTATAAGCTATTAAGTTAATTATATATTTCTTAAAAATTTAAAATAAATTACCATGTTAAAAAATGTTTTAGCTTTAAAATGAGTATTTATAATTACATTTATATTTTTTATAACCTTATATTAAAAATACTTTAATTATTTAAAGTTTCAGTGAGACATACTTCACTTTCCTTTAAATAAAATAAATTAAAGGTGTTAATAACATCCAAGTGGGTTCCAATAGATACCATTTCGACCCAAATATATTTTAGGATAAAACATAATCATCCAATTATATAATGGAAAGTGTTAGGGTAATTTTATAATATTATTTTTACACTTAATTACCTTATTTACCTTTAAGTGTGGTAAATAAAATTTATCAGTTACTATTCAAAATGTCTAAAAATAAAAGTAGCCTATTAACATAATTTGGACATAATTATTTAAAATATGGAATCCATTTTTTCAAATTCAAGACATATAAGTTGCAGTAATTAATTTGAAATTAATTCTATTGTCAAAAAAAGGGGTTTTTATTTAAAACATTGAAAAAGATTGAAATGTTTTTACTTATGAATTCAATGTAAAATTAATTAAATTGACATACATTATATTAAATATTAAAAATATATTCTATTTATACTTTAAAATAATTCAATATTATACTTTAACCATATAAATTATCTCAATGAAAAAAGTTGTTTTTAATTAAAATTTAGCGTATTTTTACTATTCATCAAAATAATGTCAAACATTTATCCAAAATAAATTTTTATATACAGATTCAAAAGAATAAGTTTAATTTTTCAAGTTGATCTTATAAACATGTCAAAAATTAGATTTAAAATGTGTGCGCCATCAAAAGGCGACAAAACTGAATTTTTTGAAAAATACTTCTTTTATCCGAAAAATTAATTTTGTTCTCATACCATGTTCTAGAAAATATATAAGATGAGTGATAATGTTATAAAATTGAAAATGTGGTTAATAATATTCATAACGGCTAGTTCATAAGAATATTATAATAATATATTGTTGTTTAGTGAAACTCGGTATTGCATACCATGCAAGCCATCGAGGAAGGTCACCTTTGAGTGTAACGCAAGCCAAGTCAGTGTTGTGTGAAAGATTCCTTTGGTGTTGCGTATAACATAATCTAATATTATTTCCTTGAACCAAAATCTATATTCAATGTTGAATTATATCAAAAGAACTTGAAATTGTGTGTAAAATAAACCATTAATAGTGTTGCTTATACAACAAGCTAAGACGGTGTTGTGTATAGAACAAGCAAATATTGGTGTAGTATACAACACAATACATCAATAAAAAAAGAATCTTTCTCATAAAATTTCAAGGTGTTACATTTGCTTCGTGATAGATTGGTATGAAAGGTGTTATTTACCCTAAGTATGTGTTTATAGTTCGACCTTACTGGGATGATTAGTTTGATTACTTAGGGAAATGGTGTTAGAGTGTATCAGGTGAAACTCTTAGGCCAGGGAACCCATTTTCGGTATGAAGGTAAATGTATCCATGAACCAGGACTATGAATAGCTATTTTTGGAATCAGTATATCAAGGTATAATTTTTAGGGAAACGAATGGCATATACATTAAGAAGGTAAAAGTTATATTTAACATGGTTAGATGAAATTGACTAGGGATCAAACTCTAGAAGGAAATGAAAGTCAATAGGCACCGATAAAGAATCCCCTTTAAAAGACCTTTTTTAGAACTCTTCAAGACCACATTTAATAGTTCATTTTTTAGAACTGAAAAAGGGGGTTTTCAACAGAATTTTTATCTAGCACTGTTAAAGCCCTAGTACAGGATAAACCCAGTTTTGTAGTAGTGTTCAAAGATAAATTCCTTCAAGAAAGAATAGCTTTAAAGAGATCCTGGTTTCAAATTATCTTCAATAATAATAGAAACAAACCAATATCAGTAGAAACATAGTAGCATGAGGTTGAAATATGTATTTAATAATAGTGTAGCCTCTTCTGAAGTAATAAATTTACATTACCTTTTGTTTGTCTATTGCAGTTCTAAATTTAGAAATATATTGCATGTGTAAAATCATATATATATATATATATAAGTGAAAATATTCCTGCTATTTATAAAGAAATCAGTTTTTTGAGTAGATCCATAAATGTTTCCTGATAAATTTCAATCATTCAAGGTTGTATTAACTTCCCATAAAAATAGGAGCGATTTATTCCATTTAATATGAGCCTTCGAATTGGTCGTAAAATAGATTTAATATAATATTTACTTCTATCAAGATGATTTTAGTAATCACATAAAAATCTTAGATTTAAAACTCCATAAATGAATAGCTAAAGGTGGGGTTCCTTTATGTGATGACAAAACTCTAAATGTAGGGTTGATAATGTGTGGTTTATTAAAAAAGTAAGGTTGATGTTCCATAAATTTTTGTCCTCAAATGTAGGTTCCCTTATAAACATAGGTGAATTTATCTAAACATCCCCTTTTCTCAAATTTAGGACTCTATCTAAACATAGGTTTGATAAATAATACTTTTCCAATAGGGTAGGCTACATGATCCATATGTCCTATAGCTACCCAATCTTAACATACATGGATATTACATATTTTTATATGAATGTTTAGTAAATTAAAAAAATACATTCCATAGGAATATAATAGATTAGTGTATTTGTAGATTTAGAAACAAAATATTCTATCCTGGTGAATGATATTCAACATCTCCCATAAAGATCTCCACCTTTAGTACCTCTACCTAAAACTTTTCTTCATAACCTGGAGAAAGGAAACATAAAAAAAGGGTGAGTTCAGATACTTAGTAATCGTAAACAAGGGAGACATGTAAGCATAAACATGAACATAATTATATGATAATGTGATCGTAACATTAGGAGAACGTACCCTGTATATAAAAGGTCAAAAACATGAGTTATGGGATAAAGCTGGGAAGTTCATTGGACATGAATCATAATGAAATAAACATCAGGATCCATGAAATCATAACTAAGTAATAATATATAGATTGTGTTTCATATATATAAGAATATAAACTTTTATGTCAACACTACATACCAAGACCATTATAACATGTTAACATTTGGCTATGACCATTGTACATACTTCAGGCATGGGCTAGAAAACCATTTACCCACCTTGTTTTAGGCTTGGGATACACCCAATGTGCCTTCTTGTTTTCAGGCTTGGGATATAACCCATGTACCCTATTTTATTTAGGCTTGGGGTACAACTTCTACACCCTCTTTCTTTTCTGGATTCGGAAACAACCCATACACCCTCTTTGATTTTGTTCTTGGGATACATCCCATATACCCTTTTATCTCATATAAAACATTTCATTGCCTAATTCATTAGAGGGAGATATAGGTCACACCCGACATATAATGAAATCATACATACATCTTCCACAAGATCATATATAAAGATATCATAACCCATGAAATGAAATTGGTATCATAAACATGTATACATATCATAACTTTTGTAAAGATACATGTTTCATAATCATTTCATCATATACCTAACCTGTGAAAATAATCAGGTTTAAAAATAATATAACCCATGAAAGAGAAATGGGTTTCGTAAACATATTACCCATAAAGGAGAAATTGGTTTCATAAAGACCATGATATTAATCTTAACCCATTCATAGAATGTATATGAATTGAACCTTTTGAGAATTTAAAAAAAGGTAATTATTAACATCAAAGTATGTAATCTTATATGGATAGTAGTTTTGAAATATCTTTCATAAACGTTTCTTGAAAAAAATGTCCTTTCTTCTTTAAAAAAAGGCTTGTTAATACATAAAACCATTTATAAATAATTTTCTTAGAAAATACCTTGAAAACATATAATGAAAACATGAAAATATTTTGAAAATATTTTTCCTTGAAAATTATTTTAAATATAATTTCTTAATGTTCAGCCTTTGTAAAAAATGAAAAGGAATTTTCAAAGGAATAACGGTGGGTATATTCGTACATGTAGTACGAAGTAAAAAATGAACATTGCTTTGGCACTGTAAGAAGGTTGGAAGGAAAGACTTTTTTCGGAAATAGATGAGAATATTCCTTTGGAGTATTGGTCAAATAGAAAAAATTTAAAATTTTATTTTAGATATTATAGGTTAATGGTATAATATTCTGGGAAACTCTTTTTTGAAAACATAGATTTCTGACTATAGAGAGGGTAAAGTCGGGCTCTCCTAAAAACACTTTCTTAACTAAATTATATACCAAAGATTATATAATGGTACCAATACATGATTATATCATAAAATAATAGAGTATAAGTAAACTCATGAATTTTCTTGAGGTATGGATAATAATATTTCATCAATGGAATCATAAACATAAACAATCTCAAAAAACATTGAGATTGTCTCAACAAACTCTTATAACATGGTGTCTTGGGGTTATTCTCTCCATGTAAGGAAATTAAATTTTATGAATCATATAATATCATTAAAATATTAATATTAATGAAATGGAATGTAAAATGGAAGTATATTCACCTCAAAAAAATATTTTATGTGCATAACAAAACATGAGTCTCAATGAAGACAAATGGAGACAAACAATTTTACCGATATAGTAACATTTGAAACTTAAACCCCATAAAATAAGGATCATAAAAAGGACATTTTAATACCCATAAATTTAATTACAAGATAAATATAATACAATAATGGGAATTACATACCCCACATAAAATTAAATAGTGGAGATCATAGCTTGTATCTCATAGAAATTAAAAGTGAGATCAAATCACCTTACCTTGTGTCTGGACCCTCTTCATACTCATACAAGTTTACTATATAATAATTTTAAGTTTATTATAAATATTTCCCATAATAATATTCTTATATGTAATACTATATAGGGTTTGATTTTGACCATATATTACCCTCTTTTTAACTATCCTATGTTAAGGTTTCACTTCGGGTAATATTTGTTTTGTTCTTCACATGTGTCTCAATTTGTTATATCGTTGATCATTATACTTATATAGTGATTTCAGAATTTAAATCATGACATAGATATAATTTATATAAAATATATGAATATTATAAAAATATATATTATAAAGAAGTACAAAATTAAATACATCATTCATGGAGATGGTAAGTCGTATGTACAGATGAACGTGGTTTCGGTTTTTATTGTTGTATAGAAATAAAGTATGAAAATAAAATATATATATATATATATATATGTATATAAATATATATATAAATATTTAATTAGAATGAATATAAAAAATATATCATATTAGTTCACTAAACTCATCCTTAATACATTTCATGTGGTGTGTGATTGAATCACATCGCTTTGAGGGGGCGGTATTCCACATTTCCTCAAACAAGATTATTGTATTACCAACAAATGAAAATATAAAGGATGTTCTATATAAAAGGAATAAATAATATTAAATAGATAATATATGGAATTTATAAATAGATTTACCATCATAATGTCCACCATTATTGGTGGTAAAGGAGTAATGAACAATCATCATTTCGAGAGGTAGTAGTTTGTCATACTAAGAAATAGTATGTTTGATAGCCATTAGATGGAGGTGTGTGTAACTATAGGTAGAAATATTTGATTAAAAACAACCTAGTATTTTTATGATACTTTTTTCAAACAATAATGGAATAAATATGGTGGATGGATTGAAAAGGTAAAATAATGTAAATGAGTTTGAGAGAAGACTTTACCTCTTAATTGGGTAACTTCTTTTGGTTTATGCCAAAATCTTTATTTAAGAATATTTCCACCCAAAGGGATTCTTCATGGTAGAAGGGACTATTTTTGCGAGGCTCATTGGGAAGATCTTGGATGAACATAAAATGATTTAGAGGTGGGTTTAATGGATAGACCTGGTGGCATTTTATAGGGAAGGAAAAGGAATCATTTGGTGTTAAAGAAACAAGTTAGGTGTTCACAAGATCTTACCTAAAAAAAGTAATAAAAAATAAAAAACTCAAAAATTGAAGGTGTATTTCCTAAATATGGATGGTTTTTGGGAAAGTTATAGGTCATTTGACCCCTTAATGTTAAGTTTTACTCCCTAATTAAGCTTAATTTGGCCTTCACAACTGTGATAATTTTAATCGCTTTTACTAATATTTTTTTGTCAAAAAATAACATAGTATTATTAGACACTAAATATTAGACTGAATATAATGTTGTATTTCAAATTTTTTAAATTCAATTCATAGAATTAGAAAATTTAAAATTAGTGTCAATCCCGCAGACGGGACGATATAACGGGGTTTTAAAGTAGGAAAACGTTCAAAACTTTTGTTAACATTTTATAGTCAATTACAAAGCGAAGGTGATTATAATAAATTACATTGTATTAATATATATAATATTTATCTAATGTGAATTTAAAACAAATTTATAATATCATTTATAATTACTAATTAATTATACAAAAGGGCAGTTTTAAACTAAAAATAGTATTTTTCATTATTCATCAAAAATGATGTTACTATGAAAAATCCCAAAAATTCACCCTTGGATAATTTATAATTCTGAATTAAAAATGAAGTTTATTTTATCAAATTAAATTTATAAATGTGTCTAAAATTAATTTTATTATTAAAAATATGTCCATTCATGAAAATGATATTTTTAATATAAAAGGACTATACCAACAATCTCATCTTTCATTATCAATATGTTTTATTTATATAAAAAAATTACAAACAATACTTATAAAGTAGTTATAACTATTCCTATAACTATGTTAAATGTTTATGATATAATTATCTCACTTAATTAATTATATATATAAATATGTTTCATATAAACTCAGTGTTGTGTGTATCGTATGCCATGTCAGTGTTGCTTATAGTGAAAGACAACTTGGTATTGCATATAGCACAACCCATGTTGTTATTACGTGTAGCACAATACAAGTCGGTATTTCAAGTGAAATGAATGTTTTACTTAGTGTTTTAAATATATATATATATATATATATAACAATTTATAGTGTCACGTGAAATGAAAAATATTGAAAAGAAAAATTAATTCAAAAAAAATAACTCTCAAAATCTTGGGGTGTTAAATTCTACCCCCTTAAAATTAATTTTTCCCTCAAAATTCATCTAGGTTATCAAAGGTTTAATATTTGAAAGTTTCAATCATAGAAACCCACATCATAAAAATAGATACTAAAAATTCACTTAAAAAAAGTAAATTTGGATCTATAACTGTTACCCAAAGAAACATATAAATGGGTTTCCATATAGGAGAACAGAGGTTGGGAGTGAAGATTGGACATGAAGTAAAAGCATAAATATTTATAGGGAGTGATTGATTTCATAAATAACAAAAAATTTAATGATCAAAGAAAGTTTAGGAACTCAAAGTCATAAATTTTTTACGATTCCTAAAGCAATTGGTTCAACATAATTTAAGGTATTATGAAAACATTTTTTTATCACTTTTTTAATGTTGAGTAATTCTTGATAAATTTCTATAAAAATCATTCTTAGGTTTTTCTTTGAACAATTTATTGTACACCCATTACCTCATGGAATAAATTTCCTGAAATTAACTCTGATGAATAAAGCCCTATAATACACTTTTAATGGATATTAAGGACCACTAAAGAATAAAAATTATAAAAAAATTTCTCTTAAAAAAAATGCATAAATATATAAAAATAAATAGTAACACTAATAGTTCATCACAAAAAATTTATTCACTATAAAAAAAATATACATTTACCCAAACATCGCGTAGGCCAATGGTAGGTGTGAAAACCTGATCATCCTTCGGACATGGGTTTAAGACCCGCAGCCTTTCCAGAATTGATTGGTTGTCACCCGACATAGATTAAATCCTTTATAAAAGCCACACTAATATAATATATAAGATGTATGTCCTTGAAATAAGGTTAGTCATTAATTATCATTTTAACCAAGGTTTTCAACAGAAACTCAATGCTTAAATAATTCCTCTGAAGTTTAACTTAATCTTTTCATGAATGGTTAACCTTATAACCCTTATCAATGTTGAAAATCCAAAACATTATAAATAGAGTCACGAAATCATATTAACATTGATTCCCTTGTACATCAAAAAGTATCCCTTGGTTGTTAAATTCCAAAAAAAGTGAATACCCTCGTCATATAGTCTCTTAAAACATGGTAATAACCTGAATTACTATAAATCCTTTTGGAAAACATGCATTCCTTCTTATTCCTAAGTATATTCGATCTATTCCTTAAATCCAAAAATATTTTAAGCTTCATCGATGATAGCATAAACCACACTTTAAAAATTCCTTACTTAGTTTCATGGTAATCAATATTATCCAATTTACTAATTTGTATCCCATGTATCTTTATCCATACAACATTATAATTTCATAAATAACATGTTAAGGGTTACTTTCCATTAGTAAAAATGTCACATTTGTAGTCTATCAGGACCATTCAACATATTCTTGTAAATCCTCAGAAAAACATAAACTGAACAATCTAAAAATAATTCACCATTCTTAATTCTAGAATAAAACTATATAAATACTTCAATCCTTCAACTTTAATGTTTGTTATGGAAGAGGTACTTACATATTTTAGAAGTAAATCATTAGATCAGGGAATTGTTTTGGTTAATTCACATGTTATCCATAGATAATACATTTAATTTATGATAATTCACCACTCAATGACCATTTTTCCTGCAAAAATAACATCTTCCCCTCCATTTACGGTATTCCTCAAGGTTATTCATCCCTTATTCTGGACATGTGGGAAGATGAATCATCTTTTTTATATGTTCCTTAACATAAAATTGAATCTTTCTCTTATTCTACTAATTAGGAATATCACGAAATCTAACATTGTTAATCATATATCGTGATTGCTAATTCAGAATAATCACAATATCTTTTTCTCCCCAGATCATCCCATTTGACTTCTCATTAGAAAATTGGCCATCACATTCAGCATTAATCTAGTTCATTATTGTTACTCCATTGACTAAAACTATAATCATAATGTGATCATAACTTATCATACCATAAAACCACATAGTAATGAAAATATTTACTTATAGGATATCTAAATCATGTCACCTTCTTTAATCTATGATACCCTAGGATCATCAAAGGGTAATCATAGACAACATATATTAAAATACTTCAAAATGGTTTATGAATAGTTTGTGAATTCTCAAAGCATATCTCCCAAGAGTGTCAAACCAGGTGTGAAGAAAGATCTATTTTTGTGTACTAGATTACCCCGAGTCTAGCCCAGAACTTCTTGTCGGAGTTGTTACCACTAAAAACATTTGTTCCAGAGCCACATCCACTTATATTCTCTAGGTATGAATGTATTTCTTGAAAACCACTTACTCTATCCTTCACCAAAATTCCAAAACATTTTCCTAAACATTAACTCATTTGTATACATATCCTTAGAGACATCCCTAGACATATCCTTATAAATAAACCCAGGGATCTCACTAATTTTTTCTCAACTTAGCTTCAAAAGGTTGGATAAACCTTTCCTTTGATGCTAACTATAGCATACAAGACTTAACATACATGGATATTAAAATTTTTTAAATAAATATTCAGAACATAAAAAAATACATGCCAGAGGACTGTAATAGTTTAGTGTCTTTAGAAACAAGGAAACAAAATCTTCTATCCTTGTGAAAGATCTTAAACATCTCCAATAAATATCTCTACCGTCATTAGATCTACCTAAAACATTTCTTCACAACCTAGTTAAATGAAACATAAGAAAGGGGTGAGCTTAGATTCTCAGTAAGGGTAAACAAGGGGGAAATATAAGAATAAACATGAACATAGTTGTATGATAACATGATCGTAACTTTAGGAGATCATACCCTGTATATCAAAGTTCATAAACATGAGCTATGGGATAAAGCTTGGTAGTTCATAGGACATGAATCATATAGAAATAAACATCATGATACATTAAATCATAACTAAGGAATAAGACATAGTATATGTGGCATACATATAAGAATAGAAACTTTTAGGTCAACACCACCTACCATGACCTTTATAACATGTTAGGCTTGGGCCACCATTCGTGTACCTACTTCGGGCTTGGGTTAGCTACCCATGTACCAATTTTCTTTTAGCCTTGGGATAAAACCCATGTACTGTCTTATTTTTAGGCTTGGGATATAACTCGTGTACCCTCTTTATTTTAGTATTGGGTTACAACCCATATAACTTCTTTTTTTGGGCTTGGGCTACTATCCATGTATTATATTTCATTTAGGTTTGGGATTCAACCCGTACACCCTATTTCATTTCAGGCTTGGGCTAGAACCCATACACCCTCTTTATTTTTGGTGTTGGGATACAACATATGACCCTTTGAGCTTGTATAAAACTTATCCTTACTGAATGAATTTTAGGGAGACATAGGTCACACTTGTCACATAATGAAATCATACAAACATGTTCCACTAGATCATAAATAAACATATCATAACCCATTAAATTAAATGGGTATAATTAACATGTACATGTATCCAAAAAATGGAAAGATACCAAATTCATAATCATTTCATCATAAACATGACATAAGAAAATAATCTTGTTTAAAAAGTATATAACTCATGAAAGAGAAATGGGTTTCCAAAACAGATTACTTATAACGGAGAAACAGGATTTATAAAGACAATGACATTAAGTGTAACCCATTCATAAAAAGAATATGAATTGAACCTTTTGAGAATTTCTAAAAAGGTTATGAGTAACGTCAAAGGAGGTCATCTAAAATGGAAAATATCTTTGAAATATCTTTCAAAAACGTTTCTTGAGGAAAATATCCTTTCCTCTTTGAAAAAGACTTGTTAATGCATAAAACCGTTTAAAAACATTTTCTTATAAAATACCATGAAAACATATAAAAAAGACTTGAATGCATTTTAAAAACCTATTTTATTTAAAACTAATTTCATGAAAATTTAATAAATATTAACCTTTTAAAAAATGAAAAGGAATCTTCAATGGAATGACGGTGGGCAACCCATTACATGTTGTATGAAGTAAAAAAGTACATTCATTTTTCATGGTAAAAAGATTTAAAGGAATGCCTTGTTTCAGAAAGAGACAAGAATACTCCATTGAAGATATTTTTCAAAGAAAAAAATGGTAAAAATTTCTTTTATATATTATAAGTGAATTGTATAATATTCTTGGGAACCCTTTTTAGAAAACATAGATTTCTGACCGAAGAGAGGGTAAATTTAGGCTTTCCTAAAAACACTTTCTTATCAAACTTATGTACCAAAGAGTATAAAATGGTACTAATACATTATTATATAATAAAATAACATAGTATAAGTAAAATCATGAATATTCTTCAGAAATGGATAATAAGATTTCATCAAAGTAAGCATAAACATAAACAATCTCGAAAAACAATGAGATTGTCTCAATAAATACTTATAACTTGGTATCTTGGGATCATGCTCTACATGTAATGAAAGGAAATTATATTAATCGTATAATATCATGTAAATATTATTATTCAAGATATTTCATGTGAAATTAATGTATATAAATCTCAAAAAAGAGTTTAGGTGCTTAACAAAACATGAGTCTCAAAGAAGGAAAATTGAGACAAAATATTTTTAACGATTTGGTATCTTTTGAAACATAGACCCCATGAAAGATGGATAATAAAATGGGAATGTGAATATAGAAAAATATAATTAAAAGACACATATAATACAATCCCAGGTGTAAAATACACCACACAAAAGGAAAGGGTGGGGATCAAAGCTTGTACCTCACAAAAATTAAAAGTGAGATGAAATCCCCTTACCATGTGTCTTGACTCTCTTCATACTCATACAAGTTTTTTGTATAATAAGTATAATGTTATTATAAATCTTTCCACAATCATATTATTATATCTAATAATATATATGGTTTTATTATGACCTTATATTACCCATTTTCTAACAATCATATGTTAAGGTTTCACTTAGGGTCATATTTGTTCTATTCTTCACATCTGTCTTAATTTTGTATATCATTGCTCATTGTACTTATAACATGATTATAGAATGTAAATCATGAAATAAATATCATTTATATCCATTATATTCATATTATAATAATTTATATAATAAATAATTATTAAATTTAATACACCGTTCACAAGGATGGTAAACTGAAAGTACGCATGAACGTTGTTTCCATTTTTATTGTCATGTTGAAAGAAAGTATGTAAATGAAATATATATATATATATGTATATGTATATATATATATGTATATGTATATATATATTTATATATATATGTGTGTATATAAATAATTATTACAGTTTCATTAATATATCATATATATCATATAAGTTCAATAAACGCATCCTTAATACATTCCATGTGGTCTGTGAGTGAATCACATCACTTTTAGGGGGAGGTAGTCCACACTTCCCCAAATGAGATTATCGTATTAACACCAAATGGAAATTTAAAAGATGTGTGTTGTAAAAGGAACACATAATATAAAATAAATAATATATTTCATATATAAATATATTCTCCATCATAATTTCCACCATGATTGGTGGTAAAGCTGTAATGAACAATCATTTTTCCATGAGGCAGTTGTTCGTCGTATATAGAAATAGTATGTTTGATATCCATTAGATAGAGTTGTGCGTACGTATAGGTTGAAATATTTGAATAAAAACATCCTAGTTATGTAGGATACATTTTTTCACAAAATAATGTAATAAATAGGGTGGAGGGAGTGAGTATAGAAAATAAAGGAAACGATCTTGACAGAAGATATTGCCTCTTAATCGAGTAACTCCTTTTTTGTTTTTTCAAAAAGGCTTCCTTGAGAAGATTTCTACCTAAAGGGAGGATTCATGGTCAAAATAGGTTTGTTGGGAGGCTAATTGGGAAGATATTGGATGCATTTAGAAGTTTTCAGAAGTATTATTAATGGGTAGAGGTGGTGTATTTTTATAGGTAAAGAAAAGGACACATTTTGAATTTTTAGAAACATGTTCGGTGTGCACACACACTTACCTAAAAAAGTCATACAAAACCAAAACTAAATCAATAATGGAAATTTTATGGACAAAATATGTATATAAAATGGGTTTTGGATATTTTTATAGTTCATTTGGGCCCTTAATTTTAAGGTTTAGTCCCTAATTAAGCTTAATTTGGCCTTAACTGTTGTGATTAATTTTAATCACTTTTACTAATCATTTTGGTCAAAAATTAACATGTTATTACTATAATATGAGTATTATATTGAATAAAATGGTTTATTTATGATTTTTTAAATGAAATTCACTAAATCGGTAAAATTTAGATTAATGATAATACCAAAGATGGAACGAAATAACGGCGTTTAATGTAATAAAGAGTTCAAAAGTTTGTTAAGATTATATAGTTAGTTTCAAAGTGAAATTGATTATAATGAATTAAATTGTATTATTAGATGTGATATTTATCTAAATTTACTTTAAAAATATTTATAATAGCATTTATAATTAATAATTAATTAGACAAAAATGCAGTTTTTAACTAAAAGCAGTATTTTTCACTATTCATCCAAAAATGACATTTCTCAGAAAAAAACCCAAAAATTCATCCTATGCTAATTTTGAAATTATAAAATAAAAATAAAGCTTATTTTATAAAATTAAATTTATAAATGTGTCTAAAATTAATTTTATTAATAAAAATCTGTCCATTCAAGAAAACGGTATTTTTAGCATAAATGGATTTTACAAAAAAAATCTCATATTTCATTATCAATATGATTTATTTATATAAAAAATTGTAAAAAATATTGGGAAAGTAGTTTTTACTATTCTTATAACTGTGTTTAATGTGTAGTTTATTATTATCTCATTCAATTAATTATAATGTTTGAATTAGTGTTTCAATATATATATATATATACATATATATATATATAACTACTTCCAGTGTCATGTGAAATAAAAAATATAGAAAAGAAAAATTAATTCGACAAAAATAACTCTCAAAATCTCGGGGTGTTACATGTTCTATTTCAAATGTAAAGTTGTGAAACCATACATCACGCTTATAAATGTATTGTATGAATAGTGTTTCTAGAATAAATTCTAAACACTTTCATAATACATTAACAAATTTTATAACCTATAAATAAAATAATCTTCTCAAGAAATATATTCCTGAAAAATACTTATATTAATATCATTTGTAAAACAAATAAGGGTATTTATTGTTATCGAAATCATTAATATTTATAGAGTATTGTTGATATAATACATGCCCAAAAAACACCTCCTTTTGTGATCACAAAAACTAAAATATAACATAGAAAATATATAAATTTTAAATGAAAATTAAATAAAATATTTAAAAATATTGAGAGATTAGTTGTTGAAAATTAATTTACACAGTAAATTCATTCCATTTAATTGATAACAGAAACTGATATATGAATAATGCGATCATTAATGTTGTGTTTACCCAATTTTCTCCATTATTTTCACATAAAATATAAAATAGATGAAAATTAATTTAAAAACATTAAATGTAGCACATAAAAGTTAATGAATGTTACATTATGTTTAAGAAAAAAATGAAATATGTGTTCTGGAAGTAAAAAATGAATAGAAATAAAATAAACTATAATACGAAGAGAAAAATGATTTTGTAAAAACAATTTTATGTTTACAAGAATAATGTTGGTAGAGAAACGATAAAAATTATGGTTGGGTGAATGTGAAATGGATAGTTCATTAGAGGTGTTAGATTTTGGTGATACTTGAATAGCCTGAACAACTACCTTTAATTCTCAATTTTATCCTCTTAGGATTTAAGTAAGCTTTTCTACCAAATGTCCCATAAAAAATCTTTGAATCTTGAAGAATCATTAAAATTTCAACCTAATTTAATTTCATAAATTCATTAATTGTTTCTTCTAAAAAAAAAATTGAGAAATAATTTTACCAAACTAATTGAGATGAGTCCCAATACAATGATCTCCTGAGTATATCTTATCAATAAGATCTCTTTTATTGTTTGGAAAAACACTGAGTGGTGCACTATAAAACTGAATAGTATGAATTTGATCATTGAAATTGTACATTATACCTGTGATAGCTTAAAAATGTTTGACTAAGTATATATTTGTTTTATGTACATATGTAGAAGATATGGACTGATTTTCACTACATATAATAGACTCCAACTAACTCCCAAAATATCTTTTAAATATCCAAATTCTATTTTTGAAACAGTCTCTTCTTGGAACTTTATAAACTAACCAGCCATTTCTCTATGAAAATCATCAATATCTATTCTTGTAACTGAAATATCTATTTGATTAGATAGTTGGGAATGAATAGATTCTAACACCACACTAGGAATATTTTAACTTATTAAATATTCCAAATGCTTTCTTATATATTCTATCTCCTTTTGTAAACATTAATTTTATTATTTTAGTATGTTTAAATGAACAATATATTCTTAAATTTTATTATTCAAAGAATTAGAAGATTTTTCTATGTGAGTATGAGATGGATATCCTCTATCAACAAAGGGTATGGATTTGTCTTCCAAATTCCCACTATATGTAAAAACTTCAGCCTCAATAACTTGTATAACGATAATAGGTACAATATTTCCTTGCCTAGGGAATCAACTATAACATAAATTGATTGATTGTATACTAACATTTTACTTTTAGATACTTCTTATTGAGCTTACTCATTTCTGTGAGAATCTTCCGAAACTTGTGATTTATTATAAGTTATTTGAATTATATTTTCATCTTGATTAAAAATATGATTCAATTTACCTTCTTTATTATTTGATTGAGTAATTTCACCAACTGCAGCAGCCTATACCTCTCATTGATGAGTTTTGGTATTATGATCTACAAGCTCATCCATTTATCTAGAATGGATGATAAGGGAATCATAATTTTCTTCTTCCAAATGTTATTCAAGATATTGAGTGATATATCTTACAAATTCTATATTATAGATTTTGTATCTAATTCTTCATCTCTTTGATTGAATTGTGTCATCTATTATAAATTATTTAACTTCTTCTTCTTGAATTTGGACTATAGCAATAGATCCCAAATTCCATTCTCCCCCTAAGAAAAATTTAAAGATCCTTATTGGTCTTCTTCACCAATAGGTAACATCTTTCCTTGTAATACACTCCAGAATAAACATATATTCCTTATATTTTTGTCATTTAGAATGTTATTGTGGAAAACTTAGTGCATTTGTACATCTCTAATCACGCCTCTTTGTCACAGCATTAAAGAAATTATCCTTCTATAAGGATAAAAATTCATTCTTGCCTTATCCTAATGCATGTATCATAATATATAACATTAAAAATTAAACATAATATCACTTTAAAATAAAAACATTATATACATTTTTGGGTAAAGAATATTTTTAAGGTCGGCAATTCTTGGAATTATTATTTATTGAACAAACTTAACCAACAACTTCTGCTTACTATCAATATACCTAACAAGAATTTTTCTTATTTTAGTGGAGTTAAAAATAAATGATATAATATCCTATAATTTATTTTCTTAAAACCATGTTGATCAAATATCAAAAGTAGAAACCCCTTTACATAGACACTTAAGTCCTTAGAAATTTTGAATGAAGAGATTGAAAAAATCCCTATCATTTATTAAAGATAAAATGATGTCTGTCCGATCACCAAATCTGAACTGAACATTTCTGAAGATATCTTTTACGTATATATAAAAAATAAACTCATTTTTTCCCTCAGTAAAAAGAGTTTCTAGAACATGAAACACGAGATAATTCTTGAGAATAATATTTTTATAATAAATCCATTCGAAATATTTTAGGCTTCCATGAAGAATTTTTTTGTAGGTTGTGTAATGTCACTTCTTTCTTATTAGTTCACCTACATCAGTTCTTTGAATCATAAACATTTATAATAACATGATGGTTGTAGGTTTTATATTCTAGGGTTTATAAAAAATGATAGCTCTAGAATTTAAAAGGGTTTGAATACTGATAGTGAGAGAGATAGAGATAGATAGAGTTTTCTGACAACTTTAATAACGACTGTCTTATTTCTCGAGCCCATTACTCAGTGAAATCATTAATTATTTATTTTGAAAAGATTTATTTTTCAAGAATAGAAATAAATTCATGTTTTATTTAAGAAACTAATAAATAAATAATATATTAATTAAATTAAAATGATTAATATATAATTTAATGAAATAAATTAACAAAAATTTATTTGAAATTAAATATTCCGAACACCCCCTTAATAAAATAAAAAACTTTTCATGGGAAGCGGTTTCGTAATAATCTCCTTATTTTGATGTTTGTTGTTTAAAAATAATAAAGATATATCCTTTTTAAGAACATGATCTATTAGAAAATGATGTCTTATATCAACATAAGTTGTTATTAAGTGACTTATAGGGTTTTTGTAAATATTAATTTATCTTTTAATTTCAAATAAAGTAGTAATAGTTTTAAAATTAAGTCCAAAGTCAAGTAAGATGTGTTTCATCCACAAAACTTATGCACATAAACTTCCAATAGATATATATTTTCCCTTAACTATTCGTAGATCAACTGAATGTTATTTTTTACTAGACGATGAAACTAAATATTTTCCTAAAATGTGATAGGTTTGTGATTTTATTTTTTATCTAATATACATCCTCCAAAATTAATATATGAGTATGAAATTAAATTAAAATCATTGGTTTTTGGAAAAGTATAGATTGAAAAATAGTTCCTTTTAAATATCTACAAATTCTTTTAAGAGAAGAAATATGGGAATCTTTTTTGTTTGAATAAAGTCTAGCATATAAATATGTAGAAAAGATTAAGTATGGTATTCAAGTGGTAAGATATAATAAACTATCAATCATACCTCTATATAAATTATTGTCAATTGGTTTTCTAGCGTCATCCAAATGAATTTTTGCATTAGGAAACATGGTAATCTTATAAGTCTTATTGTCTTCTAGTTCAAATTTTTTGAATAAACCAACAATGTAATTTATTTGATTAAAATATTATAATCGTTTTAATAAATTTTAAACACTAGAAAGAAATTTAACTCTCTCATAATAATCATTTCAAATTCTTTTTTCCTAAGGTTTAAAAAATCATTAATTTTTTTTATTTTTTGATCTAAAAATGACATCATATACATAGATTTGTGATAATAATATATTAGAACAAATGGTTTTTTAAACCAGGTAGGATATTCTAATTTTGTAGAAAATTCCTTTTACAGTAAGAAGGAGATTAGTATATCAAATATTTCTCTGGGTGCTTATTTAAGTCTATAAAGGTATTTAGTATGTTTAAAAACTTAATTTGGTAGAAGAGGATTTTTGAAACCTACTAATTGTTCAATATAAACCTCCTCCATTAAATAACCATTTAGAAAAGAAAAATTCTCATACATCCAATATAATTTTAAATTAATATAATATGCAGAAGATAGTAAGATCTTAAATGCTTTAAATCAAGCAATAAGTGCAAAGTTTTCATCATAGTTTAGCCATTCTTCCTGAATATATCCTTTTTCTACTAATCAAGCTTTATTTCTTGTTATTATCCCTTAATCATCATGTTTATTTTAAAAAAAACAATTTGGTTCCTATTAATGGATAATTGGTTATTCATTCCACTAATTCCCAAATATTTATTTCTACTGAATTGATTATGTTCTTATTGCCGAGCTATTAACCAACATTCATCATTTAAATATTCTTCTATTGTCTCAGGTGCTCATTGTGATAGTAAAGAATATAATTTTTCTAAAGTTCTCAAATTTCTAATAGTTATTACTATTGTGTCAATATTTCTTATTATAGATTCTAAAGGATGATATATTAAGGTTCTAGATTGTCTCGGTAAGACACTTTCAGGTTCCCCTATTTTATCTTCTTCTGGAATGGACTGACTTCTATTTTCAATGATATTCTTGGGTTATTCAAGCCTCATATTATATAAAGATTCATCAATTTCATCTATTTGATCTTTCATTTTATCAAAATGATCAATTTCATAAAATTTCATATAAAAATATTCTTCAACAATCCTTGACTTTTTATTATACACTCTACAGGCATTAGAAGTAATAGAATATCCTAGAAAGATTCCTTTATCATCTTTTAGATCAATATTACCTAGTTTTTTCTTAGTATTCATGATGTACACCATAAATACAAACATTTTAAATTACTTTAATTTATATTTTCTTTTATTCCAAAATTCATAGGGTGTATTTTTTTATAATATGTATTTTTAGAACTATATTCATGATATATAAATTTATGTTTACATCTTGTGCCCAAAAATAGCCAGGAAGGATATATCCATTCAACATAGTCATTTCCATCTCCTGAATAGTTATATTTATTCTTTCTATAATTACATTGTGTTGTGGTGTTATTGGTGTAGAGAAGGTCTGTATAATGCCTAAGTTTGAGTAAAAATAATTAAATTCTTGGTTCTCAACTTCTCCACCATGATCACTTCTTAATGAAATTATTTTAAAATATTTATTTGAACAATTTTGCAAAAGATTGAAAAAATATTGAATACATCACATTTGAGTTTTAGAAAATAAACACAAGTAAACATACAATTTTCCACCCAATATTTCTACCCTTAATGGTCCAAAAAATCCATGTTGACATGTTCTAGTGGTTTAGATGTAGAAAATCAATTTACTTATTTGAGAGATGATTTTTATTGTTTTCAAGTTTGGCATGCATCATATAATCTTTCATTATTAAATTCAAGACTAAAAAAATTAGAAACTATGTGTTTATTAGAAATTGTATATAATGTAAATATATTGTAGTGTTAAATTATTCTATTCTAGATCCAAGACTCATTTTTTCAGTATTTAAACAATCCAAATTTTGTTTACACAAGGAATTAAAATCTAGGGTATAAATATTTTTAATTTTAGGTGCCCTAAATTTATGCAGTTTATCTTTGAAAACTGAACTGAAATTGTTATAGAAATCAATATAAAAACCATCATCATAGATTTGAGAAATAATTATCAGATTTTTCCTTAGTCCTTAAATATATATCACTTTATTAATAGAAATTTACTTTGGATCTCTAACTGATCCAAATCCAACTATCTTCCCATTATAATTTTCAAAAAAGTTTATTGGACCTCCAAACAGTATTTGAAGTGTATGAAAATTGGAAGAGTCAACACTCATATGTCTTGAGTATCCGCAATCCATATATCATACAAGATTTTCTTTCTCGTGGTCGTTTTTCTATAAAATCATTTAAACAAGAGTTTGTTTGGGTACCTATGTTTTCTTGGGTCCAATTGTGTGAGAAAACAAGGATTTGGGAATCCAAAGTTTCCTAATTTTATCAATATTTACATAAGTTGAGTTGTAAATGTTTTTAGAAATAAAATCCTTTTTAATTTTAATTTTCTAAGGATTTATTAACTAACATTTGTTAGAATAATTTCATTTCATTAAAAAATATAAATATGTAGTATTTTTAAAGCTATGTATGATATTGTTTTTATGTAACTTTTATTTCTATCCATTACTTCATATTAATTATTTATCTCTTTTAATAATAGTTTTTCAAGAGTATAATTTAGATATTTTTATCCGTTGGTTAAAATACTAGTAGCACTATTAAATGATTATAATTCATCTAGTAATTCTTGTATTATCTTTTCATGAATTTTACAATTTGATATTGATGTATTATATTTTTCCATTAATTATTGATGTTGTTTTAGAATTACATACTTTTCACTTAAAACAGAACTATGAATGTTTTTTAATGAATTGGGATTTTTTACATAAGAATCATATTTTTCATCAAGCATCAAGAAATAAGAAGTTAATTTTCTATTTGATCAGCTATCAAAATAAAAACTAGGAGAAGAATAAGATTGTACAAAACTTTCTTCCTTATCCATAAAGCACATACTTACTCTCATTTTTTTTAGCTTTTTCTCTTACTTAGATTTAAAATATATGTTGGTGTTTTTACATACACTCTAAGTACCGTTCATATCTCTTTTCCCTTTATGATCATAATTTGTTTTGTTCTAATTTTTATTTTCATTCCTTTTTCATTATTATTTTTCACAGGGGGAAATCAGGTCTGATATGACCCACCCATTTTTAATCATATAATATTACTTGTTTATATCATTTCACATATTTCTTAAAGGGTTTTATGAAACATCTCTTTTTCTCATAGAACTTGCTAAATTTTTCGGCTTACTAAGCCAGTTCAATTTCAAAATCTGATCAATCTACATTTTTTGATTTTTTTGACATTTTATTTGAATTTCTTTTAATTATTATAGGATATTACTTTAAGGTAAGTATTTTCCTTTTTTAGTATCTTGTAATATTCTGCATCATATTGAATTTATTCTTCATACATCATCAAAATTCAATCAATTCTTTCATTATCTAATTTTGATTGGTGATGATTTTCTTATATCTTTAGATATCCCATTCAATTTTTAGGGTAGTACTCCAATTACTTTCCACACTTGATATGATTGGGTAATTTCATTTATTAAGGTAGAAACATCATTAACTACTTCTATCAACTGCCCATCCATTTGGGTGATGGTCTCACCATCATACATTATAAAGGTGTAAAAATTTAGTTTTTTAGTAGCATACATTTACTATCTGACAATATCAGTTACTTTATATGCAATAGTAATTAGATTCAACATTTCATAAGCAGTAGTACATTGGGATACTGGATTGAATTATTTAAGACCATGTCCACAAATGATATCATTAATTTATTTTAAATTGATGTCATACTTAGATTTTTTGGAAGCATTCCATGTTTCTAGTTTTTCAGGAATTTCATATGGATTAATAATCTTAATATATACTTTGTATCCAATATTTTCAGATATATGAAAATATGGTATTTATAGTATCCATAGTTATCACCATTAAAGTATGGAGCACATATTATTCTTATAATTTCTCTAGGATTTTCCATTTCCATCTTTATTTATATAGACTTTACACTTTGATATCTTTGTTAGCCACAATCCATTTTTTGTATTATTTAAAAAGACACGTTTTGGGTAAGTGCGAACCAAACATATAGAGCCACCATTATATCCCACATCCACGTAAACTACACATTACACATTCAAAATTAAAAATTTCCACATTCAAATTTTAAAATCAAAAATCCAAAAATACCACCATATCCACCTCGATCAATGAGTTAACACACCTCGATCTACAATTGTAAGGTCGTAATAATAAAAATATACACAAGAGGGGGAGAATTGAGTATTTTTGGTAAACTTTATAGATTTATATTTTTTATCTTTCTTTATGATTTATAAATATATATAGTATTTTCATATGTAAGTATTCTGATCCAAGGATAAATAATATTTTTTATCTTTCTTTATCATTCTTTTGATATTAAAATAATATATAATTGGATTGTATATCATATATACAGAATCATTATCATGTTATATTTATTATTTACATGAGTTACACATCATTATTATACTCATCCAAATAATAATAAATTGAATAACAATTACACCGCGACGTGGAGACGGTAAGCCGTGCATACGCACGTATGGTGACATGTTATTCAATGGATGGATAGAATACTGAATATGGTTGTACCATATTTATAATAACATCACGGTATATATATGATATTGGATTTATTATTTTATAATGGTAATAACAAAGAAAGAAGAAGTGGAAGAAGAAAGGAACTTGAAAAGGGGTGGTGAAAACATTACCTCTTCTTCGGGTTCTTCCTTTTTGATTTGATCAAAAGGGATCCTTAGGTTGGATTTATGATAAAAATAAGGCCTATAGGTTGTAGTTAGTGAAGTTAAGAGAGTATTTTGTCAGGGGTTGGCCGTACCAAAAGGCTTTGAAGGTGTGAAGAAATGAGAAGGAGGAGTACCCTTTTATAAGAGGGGTGAGGGTCACCTTTGGAAAAGCTAGAAATATTAATTTATAATAAATTCATATTCGGTTTCTAATGGTTCCAAAGTTGATTATTCAAAGGTAAAGGTAGGGATAGGTCGAAAACCATTCAGCCAATATAATTTATATAGGTTTGGGTCACTATATTAACCTTATCATTTAGTTTTAACTCTTAGTTAATTAGTTTGACATTTACCATGTCACTTTGTATTTTTATATTATATAGTTAATAAACGAACTATATACATCCAAGAGAACCCCAAGTTTTCCATTAATGATATAAATATCATGATATAAGTCTCTTGGACGAACCTTAGATTTTTAGGAAATTAATATCAATTAATAATATAATATTTTTTTTAAAAAACTCTTTTATGTCAATTTTGAAACTATTCAATAATTGATTTTTGTGAAACACATAACAGAATGATGACTTCAAAAAACGTTAATTACATCAATACTAATATGTCATAGTAACCTAAAAAATTAGTGTAATTCAACAAAAGTCTCAAATTATATTTATTTGGGTATTTATAATATCAATTATTCTAATTTTTAACTATTATGGTAATTATTGCATCACCATTGTGTCATAAATAAATTAACTTATTTAATTTCTCAAAATTATAAATAAAATATCATTATGTAGGAAATCGTTTCAGCTTTCTAGTTAATATTTATAGTCTAAAATACAACATATATAACCCTATGTAAAAATTGTTTTGCTAAAAGATATATGCTTGTGTCATTTTTGTATTTATTTTAACTTAATTAAAATAAAGTGTCATTATCACTTACAAGTGGATCCATGGGGTCCCAAAATCGACCCAAAGATACCCATGGTCGACCATGTATTAACCAATAGGGTTAAGACACGTTTTAGGGTAATTTAGTATTATTATAATATTATTTGTTAACCCTTGTTTACTGGATTTACCCTTTAACCATGGTAAATAAAATATTTACCGAAGTAATTATCCAAAATATCTAAAAATAAAAGTTAACTATTTACACAATTTGAAAATCCTGATTCCAAATATGGAATCCATTTTTCTAAATTCAAAATACAGAAGTGACAGAAATTAATTTAAAATTAATTCTCGTTGTTAAAACAAAAAAGCGTGTTTTTAAGAGATAATAACTATCAAAAGATTGGCACTTGTATATGTCTGGTTTAAATGTGAAATTATTTTCAATGACCCACATTGTATTACATGGTAAAAATATATTCTAAATATACTTTAAAACCACTCAAATTCATAATTTATCAATATTAATTATTTTGATTAAAAAAGTTTTTTTAATTAAAATTTAGTAATTTTCACTATTCATTAAAATATGAAAGTTATCCGAAAAGTACCAAACTTTCACCCTAGCCTAATTTCGATATTCCGAATCCAAAAATGAAGTCCATTTTTAGAGATAGAAATTATAAAATTTCAAAAAGTAGGTATTACTATTCATAACGGCTAGTTTGATTGGTTGTGGTGTGTTAAAATCTCGAAGTTGCGTACAATGCACGCCATTGCATTATTTGAAGGGAAACGTACCATGGAAGCTTGGGGTGTTACATTCTCCCCTCCTTCAATAAATTTCAACCTCTCAATTTTTAAAATTGTGCTTGGGAATATAATGGAAAGCTCCACATCGGAAAAAGAGTCAATAAAACTATCACTTTAAAAGAAAGAAAGAGAGGTATAAAGGTCATCCAAGATAACCCATACTCGGATTCCATGTAGGAAAACATGTATATGGATGATAAACTAAGTGTCAAGTTCTGATGGAGAGGGATAGAAATTATGATCAGGAGAAAGTTAACAATATGAAAACCACAAACTTGTGTTGGGACAAACGACCATTAGTCTCCTAGTAGGAAAGTAAAAGGACAACTTTTTTTTTTGTTTTAAGTTACATTACATAAGGACGAGGAATTCATTTATGATATTGACTAATAACATTAAGAGATATACTTACTTTTTAAGTAGAGTTTCATTCTTTAATAAATTTCTACCACTAACTCAATTTTTTTTTAAACGATGAGTATTCAAGAAGACTTGGTCACACTGGAAGAGCTAGAATAAACTTCTATAGAATCACATGATCCATGCAGGATAAACTATATATTTACATTGTCTTTGAAGATTAATCAAAACCAAAATGGTTAGTGAAATATATAATGATCCCCCAAAAGGATATTCCTTGAGATAAATATGCACTAATCTTAATTTCTAAAATTAAACCAACAATACCCCAAAGTTAAATAAATACCATTCAATAATCAATTGTACTTAAAATCCTTCAATATAATCCAAACTAATATTGAAACCCACAACATAGAATAATTTGATTATGTAGTCTCCCATGTTAAATTGTATCTCTAAATGACATCAAATACTCTTAAAGTCACATACTTAAAATTAATTAACATCATCACATATTCTCTGTTATAGGTTAATCATTTCCATAAATAATCCAAATATCTATAAATCCACAATAAAAAACGTAGATAAAAACCTACCATTACTCTACAAATGAAACCCCATTGTATTCTATTTTCCTTGGGCATATAGTGTTCACAACAAAGCGAGCATCTTCCAAAATAACATTTATCACTTAATCACCAAATCATTTTCCTATACCAAGGGTATTCATTTGATAAGACATAAGAACCCAAATCAACTTATAATTCATCAATAAAATCATTTAACTAAAAAAAATAGTCAAACTAACCAGGGACTTCACATAGTCCAGTGGTAGGCGATAAATCCCAATCGCACTTTGGTTGTGGGTTCGATTCCCACAGCTTTGTCCGACGCGATGGGTTCTCACACGGTCTATGTGTTGTCCTTTTTCAAAAACTATATTTTATAATATTACCAAAATGAGATAAATTCTTCAAAATAACATAATTTAACCACAAATGTTATATCATACCTTGCATTTTCATCCCAAATTATAATAACTTATAATTCTCTCAAACCCCAATGATCATATAAAACCAAATGGTTATTTATAGCTATATCCACAAGAGAAGAGACAATTCTTCCTCAAATATCATTATCGCATGGCAAACTGTGGGGTTTCAAATACAAGAGAAAATTATTCCAAAGTAAACCCATCAACAAGGAGCACTAATACTTTTTAAACATTTCTCCAACCATTTATTTCCACATAGCTTCTTCTTTGACCAAGAAAATATCCTCTAGAATAGGACATTCACTCGGGTAATGTCCAGGTCCCCTACATTTGCGGAAAATTACTGTAAATGGACTCTTGGGACCATTTTTATCTTTTTCCATAGTACTCTTCATTTTTCTTCAGTAATTCTTCCCTTTATGTCCTTCCTTCCCGCACGTAAAGCATTTCGTTGTCCCATTGAGACACTTTCCTGGGTGTCTCCTTCCACATTTCCTGCATGATAAAAATTGAGGGTTCTTTTCTCCATGGTCCCCATTGCTGGAGATCTTATCATTCATCTCCTTTCTCTTCCTTGTTGAGTCTGGTATTTGGTTAATATATATGTTGTTTATCATATTTTTGGAAAACTGATTTGGCATAAAGATGATATCTTTTACGCCTATCAACATTCCATTTTGTTGCTCATTGCCACCACTATTCCCAGCTTGTACATCATTCTCAAAGTCACTATGACTTCCTTGGAATCCAGCCATTAACTAAAACCAGAAATCATTGTGTGAGTAACAATAGTCGTAAAATCATTTAGAGATTAACATGTATCCATATTCTCAATTTGAAACATATTAGGATTAACCAAGGTCATTTAATCTCATCTTATATATATATTAATTAAATCGGTTTGTAAAGAAAATGTAAATTATCCTAAGTATATCCCCCGGGAGTTCCGTAACCAAGAGTGCATCAAGGCCCGTTGTCGTGCACCAGTTCCCATTTGAGTCTAGATCAAAGCGGTGTTTTCGGGTTTTACCCCTAGGTACATCTATGCCAGAGCCGCCTCTACCTGCTCGTATCCAGACAGGGATGTATTTCTCGGAAAACTCACAAAATCTCTACAATACCAAAATTCTAGGAAGTTATTCTATACTAATCCTCAAAGTTCATCTTAGGTCTACGTGTTCTAATCAGAGTTTATCTAAATCTAGCTTCCAAGGCTTGTACTAAACTTCCTCTGATACCAACTGTAACGCCCCGACACCAGTTACCCAGAGTCGGTGCATTATTACTTAACATTGGCATGATCACAAGAAAGATCAAATCTCGAAAGACCGATTGGTTTAGTATCCTTGAAAGCACTAGATATATTAATAAAGTTTTACATTACATCATGAAGTGAAAAACTACTACAACAACATATTGTCTCCATAATCCACACTATTATCCCCTCATAATATCCCTGTAGGTCATTCATAATTTACTTCTTCACTTCTTGCGAAAAATAAAACATAGAAAAGGGGTGAGCTAAAATGCCCAATAAGGATAACAATATAGCGGAAACTTTTATAAATAAGAATAAACATTTAAGGCAATGTATAACTAAAACAAAAGCCTCTTAAACTTGAACTTCAACATAGTATGGAAAAAATAAAATGAAATAATTCCATTTACTTATTCACATGGATATTATACTAATCGAATAATCACATGCATTATCAATAACCACTTTCATAATGATGGAATGCATAATGCCAGACTATCATAACCACATAGCCAAGGCCTCGTTCCAATACTACAAATAAGATTTTGCCAAGGCCTTGTGCCAAGACACTAGTTTGTCTCATGAGACCTACCGATGCATCGAGGAGCTATAGCGGGCTCCACCCGTCACTTATTAAGTCAAATGCATTCCTCATATGAACAGGTTTAAACATAACATAAACATTCGTATTAAAACTAGCATACGAAATGTCAATACTTTTACCACAAACCATGAATGGTATAAAAATAGCACATCCACAGTCAAACATAACTCATTCGATACAATATGGAAGATTGTATTGTATCACATTAACCTCAATCAAGAATAATGAAGGATGTTGACATAGATGAAAATAATCATCAAAACAATTTGAGAGAAATATCCCCCTTTTCTTGAAAACATTTAAAAGTCACACTATTTATCAAGAAGCCATTTAAAAATAGATTTTTGAATCAAAGTGTCTCATACCACTTTGAAACTTTTAAAAGGAGTTTTAGTTTTAAAAATTTAATGTCCATATAAATAAATCCTTAAAACCATTTTTTAAAACATGGACATTAATGAGAAAGATTTAAAAGAATAAGTCTTTAAAATATTTAAAAATCGTATTTTAGTTAGAGATTCTAACCAAAAGAGCGACACTTGAATACAAATAATTGAGGTAATCAAAACTTTGTAATATCATGAGGATAAAGTGATTCATGATATACTATGTCAAAGTACATTATATACACCACATAAAAGTGATTTGGTATATAACAACAAAGAAGTATCAATGGAATTTAAATTGAGTTGAAATCTCTCATAAAGGTCGTATCCTTAGGTTAAGGTTAAATCAACGACATAATTATGTGTGAAAAATATAAATACACTCAATATGATTGGATATTTAGTGTAAATCAATCAGATTACATTCATACATATTCTTGTAAAAACAACACCAATGAATTGGATATTTAACTCAACAAATGGAGATTGAGTTAAAATTACTCTTATCAAGTTCATACCGATCACTTGAGAATTAATCAATGGAGTGATTATGTGTATCAAAAGTATATCCACATAAAGGGGAGTGGAAAATATGACATAAGAAAATGAATAGTAATTCCACACATAATCTCGGAGTAAAATAATCAATGAAGTTTGCGTAAAGCCGAATAATTGGAAATTGAAATTTCAAATTCCCTTATCCATTTGGTAACTTATGAAACATGCACCCATGAAATAAGGATCATACAATGATTATGTAAATACCCATAAATTAAAGTATATTACACAATGAATACAATCATGGGCAGTACACATACACCACATGCAATAAATAAGTGGTGAACAATGGAATTCTCACGAAATTAAGAGTGAGATAAGAAACACCTTACCACGTTAATCAACTGAGTCGTATGGCCAAAAGTTAATAACCACCAAATTATTTACACAATAATATGAATATAAAGAGAATCATGATAATATATATCAAATGGCAGTACACAATACACCACTTTCAATAATTTAGTGGCGAACAATTGAAATCTCACGGAATTGAAAGTGAGATAAGAAAATCCCTTACTTTGTACTTTTTCCTTGGTTGAAGGTAGGTTAACCTCCTGTATAATGGTGAAATAATTGTTATTGAATTATACAAGAATAAGTTACTTTAATATGATATCATATATGATCTTTTAACATTGATTTGTTAATAATATCTTAGAATTATCGTCATTTCGGGTGTTAACGGGTTCATTTTACTTTATATTCTTTGTTATGTGAGCCATATTCATTATTAATGGGATGTATATTATTCATATCCAAAATGATATCAAGTACTTAGATACTATTTTTAAATCATCAAACTATAATTATACTTGAATGGATATGATGGAGAATGAATATCATCGCATTCGTGGAGACGGTAGTCCGTACGTACGCACGAGCGACAATATCATTCTTTTGATATTAAAATAATATATAATTGGACGGTATATCATATATACAGAATAATTATCATGTTATATTTATTATTTACATGAGTTACACATCATTATTAAACTCATCCAAATAATAATAAACTGAATAACAATTACACCACGACGTGGAGACAGTAAGCCGTACGTACACACGTATGGTGAAATGTTATTCAATGGATGGATAGAATACTGAATATGGTGGTACCATATTTATAATAACATCACAGTATATATATGATACTGGATTTATTGTTTTATAATGGTAATAACAAAGAAAGAAGAAGTGGAAGAAGAAAGGAACTTGAAAAGGGGTGGTGAAAACATTACCTCTTCTTCGGGTTCTTCCTTTTTGATTTGATCAAAAGGGATCCTTAGGTTGGCTTTCTGATCAAACTAAGGCCTCTAGGTTGTAGTGAGGGAAGTTGAGAGATTATTTGGGCAGGGGTTGGCCGAACCAAAAGGCTATGAAGGTGTGAATAAATGATAAGGAGGAGTGCCCTTTTGTAAGAGGGGCGAGGGGCACCTTTAGAAAAGCTAGAAATATTAATTTATAATAAATTCATATTTGGTTTCTAATGGTTCCAAAGTTTATTATTCAACGTTTAATGTGGGGATAGGTCGAAAACCATTCAGAAAATAGAATTTATACAGTCTTGGGTCACTATATTAACCTTATCTTTTAGTTTTAACTCTTAGTTAATTAGTTTGACATTTACCATGTCACTTTGTATTTTTATATTATATAGTTAATAAACTTACTATATACATCCAAGAGACCCCCAAGTGGTCCATTAATGATATACATATCATGATATAAGTCTCTTGGACGAACCTTATATTTTTAGGAATTTAATATCAATTAATAATATAATATTTGTTTTAAAAACTCGTTTATGTCAATTTTGACACTATTCAATAGTTGATTTTTTTGAAACACATAACAGAATGATTACTTCGAAAAACGTTAATTAAATCAATAATAATATGTCATAGTAACCTAAAAAATTATTTTAATTCAACAAAAGTCTCAAATTATATTTATTTGGGTATTTATAATATCAATTATTCTAATTTTTCACTATTATGGTAATTACTGCATCACCATTGTTTCATAAATAAATTAACTTATTTAATGTCTAAAAATTATAAATAAAATATCATTATGTAGGAAATATTTTTATCTTTCTAATGAATTATTATAGTCTAAAATCCAACATATATAACCCTATGTAACAATTGTTTTTCTAAAAGATATATGCTTGTGTCATTTTTATATTTATTTTAACTTAATTAAAATAAAGTGTCATTATCACTTACAAGTGGATCCATGGGGTCCCAAAATCGACCCAAAGATACCCATGGTCGACCATGTATTAACCAATAGGGTTAAGACACGTTTTAGGGTAATTTTGTATTATTATAATATTATTTTTTAACCCTTGTTTACCGAATTTACCCTTTAACCATGGTAAATAAAATATTTGCCGAAGTAATTATCCAAAATGTCTAAAAATAAAAGTTACCTATTTACACAATTTTAACATCCTGATTCCAAATATGGAATCCATTTTTCTAAATTCAAAACACAGAAGTGGAAGAAATTAATTTAAAATTAATTCTCGTTGTTAAAACAAAAAACGTGTTTTTAAGAGATAATAACTATCAAAAGATTGGCACTTGTTTATGTCTGGTTTAAATGTAAAATTATGTTCAATGACCCACATTGTATTACATGGTCAAAATATATTCTAAATATACTTTAAAACCACTCAAATTCACAATTTATCACTATTAATTATTTTGATTAAAAAAGTTGTTTTTAATTAAAATTTAGTAATTTTCACTATTCATCAAAATATGAAAGTTATCCGAAAAGTACCAAAATTTCACCCTAGGCTAATTTCGATATTCCGAATCCAAAAATGAAGTCCATTTTGAGAGATAGAAAATATAAAATTTCAAAAAGTAGGTATTACTATTCATAACGGCTAGTTTGATTGGTTGTGGTGTGTTAAAATCTCGAAGTTGCGTACAATGCACGCCATTGCATTATTTGAAGGGAGACGTACCGTGGAAGCTTGGGGTGTTACATTCTCCCCTCCTTCAATAAATTGAAACCTCTCAATTTTTAAAATTGTGCTTGGGAATATAATGGAAAGTCCCACATCGGAAAAAGAGTCAATAAAACTATCACTTTAAAAGAAAGAAAGAGAGGTATAAAGGTCATCCAAGATAACCCATACTCGGATTCCATGTAGGAAAACATGGATATGGATGATAAACTAAGTGTCAAGTTCTGATGGAGAGGGATAGAAATCATGATCAGGAGAAAGTTAACAATATGAAAACCACAAACTTGTGTTGGGACAAACGACCATTAGTCTCCTAGTAGGAAAGTAAACGGACAACTTTTTTTTGTTTTAAGTTACATTACATAAGGACGAGGAATTAATATATGATATTGACTAAGAACATTAAGAGATAAACTTACTTTTTAAGTAGAGTTTCATTCTTTAATAAATTTCCACCACTAACTCAAATTTTTTTTTAAACGATGAGTATTCAAGAAGACTTGGTCACACTGGAAGTGCTAGAATAAAATTCTATAGAATCACATGATCCATGCAGGATAAACTATATATTTACATTGTCTTTGAAGATTAATCAAAACCAAAATGGTTAGTGAAAGATCTAATGATCCCGGAAAAGGATATTCCTTGAGATAAATATTCACTAATCTTAATATAATCCAACTAATATTGAAACCCAAAACATAGAAAAATTTGATTATGTAGTCTCCCATGTTAAATTGTATCTCCAAATGACATCAAATACTCTTAAAGTCACATACTTAAAAGTAATTAACATCATCACATATTCTCTGTTATAGGTTAATGATTTCCATAAATAACCCAAATCACTATAAATCCACAATAAAAAACGTAGATAAAAATCTACCATTACTCTACAAATGAAACCCCATTGTATTCTATTTTCCTTGGGCATATAGTGTTCCCAACAAAGAGAACATTTTCCAAAAAAACATTTATCACTTAATCACCAAATCATTTTCCTATACCAAGGGTATTCATTTGATAAGACATAAGAACCCAAATCAACTTATTATTGATAAATAAAATCATTTAACTAAAAAAATAGTCACACTAACCAGGGACTTCACGTAGTCCAGTGGTAGGCGATAAATCCCAATCGCACTTTGGTTGTGGGTTCAATTCCCACAGATTTGTCCGACGCGACGGGTTGTCACACGGTCTACGTGTTGTCCTTTTTCAAAAACTATATTTTATAATATTACCAAAATGAGATAAATTCTTCAAAATAACATAATTTAACCGCAAATGTTATATCATACCTTGCATTTTCATCCCAAATTATAATAACTTATAATTCTCTCAAACCCCAATGATCATATAAAACCAAATGGTTATTTATACCTATATCCACAAGAGAAGAGACAATTCTTCCTCAAATATCATTATCACATGGCAAACTTTGGGGTTTCAAATACAAGAGAAAATTATTCCAAAGTAAACCCATCAACAAGGAGCACTAATACTTTTTAAACATTTCTCCAACCATTTATTTCCACATAGCTTCTTCTTTGACCAAGAAAATATCCTATATAATAGGAAATTCACTCGGGTAATGTCCAGGTCCCCTACATTTACGAAAAATGACTGTAAATGGACTCTTGGGACCATTTTTATCTTCTTCCATAGTAATCTTCATTTTTCTTCGGTAATTCTTCACTTTATGTCCTTCCTTCCCGCACGTAAAGCATTTCGTTGTCCCATTGAGACACTTTCCTGGGTGTCTCCTTCCACATTTCCTGCATGATGAAAATTGAGGGTTCTTTTCTCCATGGTCCCCATTGCTGGAGCTCTTATCATTCATCGCCTTTTTCTTCCTTGTTGAGTCTGGGATTTGGTTAATATATATGTTGTTTATCATATTTTTTGAAAACTGATTTGGCATAAAGATGATATCTTTTACGCCTATCAACATTCCATTTTGTTGCTCATTTCCACCATCATTCCCACCTTGTACATCATTCTCAAAGTCACTATGACTTCCTTGGAATCCAGCCATTGACTAAAACCAGAAAGCACTGTGTGAGTAAAAATATTCGTAAAATCATTTAGAGATTAACATGTCACCATATTCTCAATTTGAAACATATTAGGATTAACCAAGGTTATTTAATCTCATATTATATATATTTTACTTAAATCAGTTTGTAAAGAAAATATAAATTATCCTAAGCATATCCCTCGGGAGTGTCGTAACCAAGAGTGCAGCAAGGCCTGTTGTCGTGCACCAGTTCCCATTTGAGTCTAGCTCAAAGCGGTGTTTTCGGGTTTTACCCCTAGGTACATTTGTGCCAGAGCCGCCTCTACCTGCTCGTATCCAGACAGGGATGTATTGCTCGGAAAACTCACAAAATATCTACAATACCAAAATTCTAGGAAGTTATTCTATACTAATACTCAAAGTTCATCTTAGGTCTACGTGCTCTAATCAGAGTTTATCTAAATCTAGCTTCCAAGGTTTGTACTAAACTTTCTCTGATACCAACTGTAACGCCCCGACCCCAGTTACCCAGAGTCGGTGCATTATTACTTAACATTGGCATGATCACAAGAAAGATCAAACCTCTAAAGACCGATTGGTTTAGTATCCTTGGAAGCACTAGATATATTCATAAAGTTTTACATTACATCATGAAGTGAAAAACTACTACAACAACATATTGTCTCCATAATCCACACTATTATCCCCTCATAATATCCATGCAGGTCATTCATAATTTACTTCTTCACTTCATGGGAAAAATAAAACATAGAAAAGGGGTGAGCTCAAATGCCCAGTAAGGATAACAATATAGCAGAAACTTTTATAAATAAGAATAAACATTTAAGGCAACTTATAACAAAAACAAAAGCCTTTTAAACTTGAACTTCAATATAGTATGGCAAAAATAAAATGAAATAATTCCATTTACTTATTCACATGGATATTCTACTAATCGAATAATCACATGCAATATCAATAACCACTTTCACAATGAGGGAATGCATAATGCCAGACTATCATAACCACATAGCCAAGGCCTTGTGCCAAGACTACAAATACGATTTTGCCAAGGCCTTGTGCAAAGACACTAGTTTGTCTCATGAGACCTACCGATGCATCGAGGAGCTATAGCGGGCTCCACCCGTCACTTATTAAGTCCAATGCATTCCTCATATGAATAGGTTTAAACATAACATAAACATTCGTATTAAAACTAGCATACGAAATGTCAATACTTTTACCACAAACCATGAATGGTATAAAAATAGCACATCCACAGTCAAACATAAATAATTCGATAAAATATGTAAGATTTTATTATATCACATTAACCTCAATCAAGAATAATGAAGGATGTTTACATAGATAAAAATAATCATCAAAACTATTTGAGAGAAATATCCCCGTTTTCTTGAAAACATTTAAAAGCCACACTATTTGTCAAGAAGCCATTTAAAAATAGATTTTTGAATCAAAGTTTCCCATACCACTTTGAAACTTTTAAAAGGAGTTTTAATTTTAAAACTTTAATGTCCATATAAATAAATCCTTAAAACCATTTTTTAAAACATGGACATTAATGAGAAAGATTTAGAAGAATAAGTCTTTAAAATATTTAAAAATGGTATTTTAGTTAGAGATTCTAACCAAAAGAGCGACACTTGAATACAAATAATTTAGGTAATAAAAACTTTTTAATATCATGAGAATAAAGGGATTCAGGATATACTATGTCAAATTACATTATATACAACACATAAAAGTGATTTGGTGTATAACAACAAAGAAGTATCAATGGAATTTAAATTGAGATGAAATCTCTCACAAAGGCCGTATCCTTAGGTTAAGGATAAATCAACGACATAATTATGTGTGAAAAATATAAATACACTCAATATGATTGGATATTTAGTGTAAATCAATCAGATTACATTCACACATATTCTTGTAAAAACAACACCAATGAATTGGATATTTAACCCAACAAATGGAGATTGAGTTAAAATTACTCTTATCAAGTTCATACGATCACTTGGGAATTTATAAATGGAGTGATTATGTGTATCAAAAGTATATCCACATAAAGGGGAGTAGAAAATGTGACATAAGAAAATGAATAGTAATTCCACACATAATCTCGGAGTAAAATAATCAATGAAGTTTGCGTAAAGCCGAATAATTGGAAATTGAAATTTCAAATTCCCTTATCCATTTGGTAACTTATGAAACATGCACCCATGAAATAAGGATAATACAACGATGATTTAAATACCCATAAATTAAAGTATATTACACAATTAATACAATCATGGGCAGTACACATACACCACATGCAATAAATAAGTGGTGAACAATGGAATTCTCACGAAATTAAGAGTGAGAAAAGAAACTCCTTACCACGTTAATCAACTGAGTCGTATGGCCAAAAGTTAATAACCACCAAATTATTTACAGAATAACATGAAAATAAATATAATCATGATAATATATATCAAATGGCAGTACACAATACACCACTTTCAATAATTTAGTGGCGAACAATGGAAATCTCATGGAATTGAAAGTGAGATAAGAAAATCCCTTACTTTGTACTTTTTCCTTGGTCGAGGGTAGGTTAACCTCCTGTATAATGGTTAAATAATTTTTATTGAATTATAAAATAATCATTTACTTTAATAGGATATCACATATGATCTTTTAACATTGATTTGTTAATAATATCTTAGAATTATCGTCATTTCGGGTGTTAACGGGTTCATTTTACTTTATATTCCTTGTTATGTGAGCCATATTCATTATTAATGGGATGTATATTATTCATATCCAGAATGATATAAAGTCCTTAGATACTATTTTTAAATCATAAAATTATAATTATACTTGAATGGATATGATGGAGAATGAATCTCATCGCGTTCGTGGAGACGGTAGTCCGTACGTACGCACGAGTGAAAATATCATTATTTTGATATTAAAATAATATATAATTGGATGGTAAATCATATATACAGAATCATTATCATGTTATATTTATTATTTATATGAGTCACACATCATTATTATACCCATCCAAATAATAATAAATTGAATAACAATTACACCACGACGTGGAGACGATAAGTCGTACGTACGCACGTATGGTGACATGTTATTCAATGGATGGATAGAATAATGAATATGGTTGTACCATATTTATAATAACATCACAGTATATATATGATACTGGGGTTATTATTTTATAATGGTAATAATAAATAAAGAAGAAGTGGAAGAAGAAAGGAACTTGAAAAGGGGTGGTGAAAACATTACCTCTTCTTCGGGTTCTTCCTTTTTGATTTGATCAAAAAGGATCCTTAGGTTGGCTTTCTGATCAAAATAAGGCCTCTAGGTTGTAGTGAGGGAAGTTGAGAGAGTATTTGGGCAGGGGTTGGCCAAACCAAAAGGCTTTAAAGGTGTGAAGAAATGGGAAGGAGGAGTGCCCTTTTATAAGAGGGGTGAGGGGCACCTTTGGAAAAGCTAGAAATATTAATTTATAATAAATTCATATTCGGTTTATAATGGCTCCAAAGTTGATTATTCAAATGTTAAGGTGGGTATAGGTCGAAACCAATTCATCCAATAGAATTTAGACAGGTTTGGGTCACTATATTAACCTTATCTTTTAGTTTTAACTCTTAGTTAATTAGTTTGACATTTACCATGTCACTTTGTATTTTAATAATTTATAGTTAATAAACATACTATATACATCCAAGAGACCCCCAAGTGGTCCATTAATGATATGAATATCATGATATAAGTCTCTTGGTCGAACCTTAGATTTTTAGGAATTTAATATCAATTAATAATATAATATTTGTTTTAAAAACTCTTTTATGTCAATTTTGACACTATTCAATAGTTGATTTTTGTGAAACACATAACAAAATGATTACTTCAAAAAACGTTAATTAAATAAATCCTAATATGTCATTGTAACCTATAAAATTAGTTTAATTCAACAAAAGTCTCAAATTATATTTATTTGGGTATTTATAATATCAATTATTGTAATATTTCACTATTATGGTAATTACTGCATCACCATTGTGTCATAACTAAATTAACTTATTTAATGTCTAAAAATTATAAATAAAATAGAATTATGTATGAAATAGTGTTATATTTCTAATTAATATTTATAGTCTAAAATCCAACATATATAACCCTATGTAACAATTGTTTTTCTAAAAGATATATACTTGTGTCATTTTTGTATTTATTTTAACTTAATTAAAATAAATTGTCATTATCACTTACAAGTGGATCCATGGGGTCCCAAAATCGACCCAATGATACCCATGGTCGACCATGTATTAACCAATAGGGTTAAGACACATTTTAGGGTAATTTAGTATTATTATAATATTATTTTTTAACCCTTGTTTACCGGATTTACCCTTTAACCATGGTAAATAAAATATTTACCGAATTAATTATCCAAAATGTCTAAAAATAAAAGTTACATATTCACACAATTTGAACATCCTGATTCGAAATATAGAATCCATTTTTCTAAATTCAAAACAAAGAAGTGGCAGAAATTAATTTAAAATTAATTTCCGTTGTTAAAACAAAAAACGTGTTTTTAAGAGATAATAACTATCAAAAGATTGACACTTGTTTATGTCTGGTTTAAATGTGAAATTATGTTCAATGACCCAAATTGTATTACATGGTAAAAATATATTCTAAATATACTTTAAAAACACTCAAATTTATAATTTATCACTATTAATTATTTTGATTTAAAAAGTTTTTTTTAATTAAAATTTAGTAATTTTCACTATTCATCAAAATATGAAAGTTATCCGAAAAGTACCAAAATTTCACCCTAGGCTAATTTCGATATTCCGAATCAAAAAATGAAGTCCATTTTGAGATATAGAATTTATAAAATTTCAAAAAGTAGGTATTACTATTCATAACGGCTAGTTTGATTGGTTGTGGTGTGTTAAAATCTCGAAGTTGCGTACAATGCACGCTATTGCATTATTCGAAGGGAAACGTACCGTGGAAGCTTGGGGTGTTACATTATCCCCTCCTTCAATAAATTGCGTCCTCTCAATTTTTAAAATTGTGCTTGGGAATATAATGGAAAGTCCCAAATCGGAAAAAGAGTTAATAAAACTATCACTTTAAAAGATAGAAATAGAGGTATAAAGGTCATCCAAGATAACCCATACTCGGATTCCATGTAGGAAAACATGGATATGGATGATAAACTCAGTGTCAAGTTCTGATGGAGAGGGATAGAAATCATGATTAGGAGAAATTTAACAATAAGAAAACCACAAACTTGTGTTGGGACAAACAACCATTAGTCTCCTAGTAGGAAAGTAAACAGACAACATTTTTTTTGTTTTAAGTTACATTACATAAGGACGAGGAATTCGTTTATGATATTGACTAAGAACATTAAGAGATATACTTACTTTTTAAGTAAAGTTTCATTCTTTAAAAAATTTCCACCACTAACTCAATTTTTTTTTAAACAATGAGTATTCAAGAAGACTTGGTCACACTGGAAGAGCTAGAATAAACTTCTATAGAATCACATGATCCATGCAGGATAAACTATATATTTACATTGTATTTGAAGATTAATCAAAACCAAACTCGTTAGTGAAATATCTAATGATCCCCCAAAAGGATATTCCTTGAGATAAATATGCACTAATCTTAATTACTAAAATTAAACCAACAATACCCCAAAGTTAAATAAATACCATTCAATAATCAATTGTCCTTAAAATCCTTCAATACAATCCAAACTAATATTGAAACCCAAAACATAGAAGAATTTGATTATGTAGTCTCCCATGTTAAATTGTATCTCCAAATGACATCAAATACTCTTAAAGTCACATACTTAAAAGTAATTAACATCATCACATATTCTCTGTTATAGGTTAATCATTTCCATAAATAACCCAAATCACTATAAATCCACAATAAAAAACGTAGATAAAAATCTACCATTACTCTACAAGTGAAACCCCATTGTATTCTATTTTCCTTGGGCATATATTGTTCCCAACAAAGCGAACATCTTCCAAAATAACATTTATCACTTAACCACCAAATCATTTTCCTATACCATGGGTATTCATTTGATAAGACATAAGAACCCAAATCAACTTATTATTGATCAATAAAATCATTTAACTAAAAAAAATAGTCACACTAACCAGGGACTTCACGTAGTCCAGTGGTAGGTGATAAATCTCAATCGCACTTTGGTTGTGGGTTTGATTCCCACAGCTTTGCCCGACGCGACGGGTTGTCACACGGTCTACGTGTTGTCCTTTTTCAAAAACTATATTTTATAATATTACCAGAATGAGATAAATTCTTCAAAATAACATAATTAAACCACAAATGTTATATCATACCTTGCATTTTCATCCCAAATTATAATAACTTATAATTCTCTCAAACCCCAATGATCATATAAAACCAAATGGTTTTTTATACCTATATCCACAAGAGAAGAGACAATTCTTCCTCAAATATCATTCTCAGATGGAAAACTGCGGGGTTAAAAATACAAGAGAAAATTATTCCAAAGTAAACCCATCAACAAGGAGCACTAATACTTTTTAAACATTTCTCCAACCATTTATTTCCACATAGCTTCTTCTTTGACCAAGAAAATATCCTATAGAATAGGACATTCACTCGGGTAATGTCCAGGTCCCCTACATTTACGGAAAATGACTATAAATGGACTCTTAGGACCATTTTTATCTTCTTCCATAGTACTCTTCATTTTTCTTCGGCAATTCTTCACTGTATGTCCTTCCTTCCCGCACGTAAAGCATTTCTTTATCCCATTGAGACACTTTCCTAGGTGTCACCTTCCACATTTCCTGCATGATGAAAATTGAGGGTTCTTTTCTCCATGGTCTCCATTGCTGGAGCTCTTATCATTCGTCACCTTTCTCTTCCTTGTTGAGTCTGGGATTTGGTTAATATATATGTTGTTGATCATATTTTTGGAAAACTGATTTGGCATAAAGATGATATCTTTTACGCCTATCAACATTCCATTTTGTTGCTCATTGCCACCACCATTCCCACCTTGTACATCATTCTCAAAGTCACTATGACTTCCTTGGAATCCAGCCATTGACTAAAACCAGAAAGCATTATGTGAGTAACAATAGTCGTAAAATCATTTAGAGATTAACATGTCACCATATTCTCAATTTGAAACATATTAGGATTAACCAAGGTCATTTAATCTCATCTTATATATATATTAATTAAATCAGTTTGTAAAGAAAATGTAAATTATCCTAAGCATATCCCCCGGGAGTTTCGTAACCACGAGTGCAGCAAGGCCCATTGTCGTGCACCACCTCCCATTTGATTCTAGCTCAAAGCGGTGTTTTCGGGTTTTACCCCTAGGTACGTCTGTGCTAGAGCCACCTCTACCTGCTCGTATCCAGACAGGGATGTATTGCTCAGAAAACTCACAAAATCTCTACAATACCAAAATTCTAGGAAGTTATTCTATACTAATCCTCAAAGTTCATCTTAGTTCTACGTGCTCTAATCAGAGTTTATCTAAATATAGCTTCAAAGGTTTGTACTAAACTTCCTCTGATACCAACTGTAACGCCCCGACCCCAGTTACCCAGAGTCAGTGCATTATTACTTAACATTGGCATGATCACAAGAAAGATCAAATCCCAAATGATCGATTGGTTTAGTAGCCTTGGAAGCACTAGATATATTCATAAAGTTTTACATTACATCATGAAGTGAAAAACTATTACAACAATATATTGTCTCTATAATCCACACTATTATCCCCTTATAATATCTCTGCAGGTCTTTCATAATTTACTTCTTCACTTCCTGGGAAAAATAAAACATAGAAAATGGGTGAGATCAAATGCCCAGTAAGGATAAAAATATAGCAGAAACTTTTATAAATAAGAATAAACATTTAAGGCAATGTATAACTAAAACAAAAGCCTTTTAAACTTGAACTTCAATATAGTATGGCAAAAATAAAATGAAATAATTCCATTTACTTATTCACATGGATATTCTACTAATCGAATAATCACATGCAATATCAATAACCACTTTCATAATGATGGAATGCATAATGCCAGACTATCATAACCACATAGCCAAGGCCTCATGCCAAGACTACAAATAAGATTTTGTCAAGGCCTTGTGCCAAGACACTAGTTTGTCTCATGAGACCTACCGATGCATCAAGGAGCTATAGCGGGCTCCACTCGTCACTTATTAAGACCAATGCATTCCTCATATGAACATGTTTAAACATAACATAAACATTCGTATTAAAACTAGCATACGAAATGTCAATACTTTTACCACAAACCATGAATGGTATAAAAATAGCACATCCACAGTCAAACAGAACTCATTCGATACAATATGGAAGATTGTATTGTAACACATTAACCTCAATCAAGAATAATTAAGGATGTTGACATAGATGAAAATAATCATCAAAACTATTTGAGAGAAATATCCCCCTTTTCTTGAAAACATTTAAAAGTCACACTATTTGTCAAGAAGCCATTTAAAAATAGATTTTTGAATCAAAGTGTCCCATACCACTTTGAAACTTTTAAAAGGAGTTTTAATTTTAAAACTTTAATGTCCATATAAATAAATCCTTAAAACCATTTTTTAAAACATGGACATTAATGAGAAAGATTTAGAAGAATAAGTCTTTAAAATATTTAAAAATAGTATTTTAGTTAGAGATTCTAACCAAAAGATCAACACTTGAATACAAATAATTGAGGTAATCAAAACTTTGTAATATCATGAGAATAAATGGACTCATTATATATTATGTCAAAGTACATTATATACACCACATAAAAGTGATTTGGTGTATAACAACAAAGAAGTATCAATGGAATTTAAATTGAGATGAAATCCCTCATAAAGGTCGTATCCTTAGGTTAAGGATAAATCAACGACATAATTATGTTTGAAAAATATAAATACACTCAATATGATTGGATTTTTAGTGTAAATCAATCATATGACATTCACACATATTCTTGTAAAAACAACACCAATGAATTGGATATTTAACTCAACAAATGGAGATTGAGTTAAAATTACTCTTATAAAGTTCATACCGATCACTTGAGAATTTATCAATGGAGTGATTATGTGTATCAAAAGTATATCCACAGAAAGGGGAGTGGAAAATATGACATAATAAAATAAATAGTAATTCCACATATAATCTCGGAGTAAAATAATCAATGAAGTTTGCGTAAAGCCGAATAATTGGAAATTGAAATTTCAAATTCCCTTATCCATTTGGTAACTTATGAAACATGCACCCATGAAATAAGGATCATAAAATGATGATGTAAATACCCATAAATTAAAGTATATTACACAATTAATACAATCATGGGCAGTACACATACACAGCATGCAATAAATAAGTGGTGAACAATGGAATTCTCACGAAATTAAGAGTGAGATAAGAAACTCCTTACCACATTAATCAACTGAGTCGTATGGACAAAAGTTAATAACCACCAAATTATTTACAGAATAACATGAATATAAAGAGAATCATGATAATATATATCAAATGGAAGTACACAATACACCACTTTCAATAATTTAGTGGCGAACAATGGAAATCTCACGGAATTGAAAGTGTGATTAGAAAATCCCTTACTTTGTACTTTTTCCTTGGTAAACGGTAGGTTAACCTCCTGTATAATGGTGAAATAATTTTTATTTAATTATACAAGAATCATTTACTTTAATATGATATCATATATGATCTTTTAACATTGATTTGTTAATAATATCTTAGAATTATCGTCATTTCGGGTGTTAACGGGTTCATTTTACTTTATATTCTTTGTTATGTGAGCCATATTCATTATTAATGGGATGTATATTATTCATATAAAGAATGATATCAAGTCCTTAGATACTATTTTTAAATCATCAAATTATAATTATACTTGAATGGATATGATGGAGAATGAATCTCATCGCGTTCGTGGAGACGGTAGTCCGTATGTACGCACGAGCGACAATATCATTCTTTTGATATTAAAATAATATATAATTTGATGGTATATAATATATAAAGAATAATTATCATGTTATATTTATTATTTACATGAGTTACACATCATTATTATACCCATCCAAATAATAATAAATTGAATAACAATTACACCACGACGTGGAGACGGTAAGCCGTACGTACGCACGTATGGTGACATGTTATTCAATGGATGGATAGAATACTGAATATGGTTGTAACATATTCATAATAACATCACAGTATATATATGATACTGGAGTTATTATTTTATAATGGTAATAACAAAGAAAGAAGAAGTGGAAGAAGAAATGAACTTGAAAAGGGGTGGTGAAAACATTACCTCTTCTTCGGGTTCTTCCTTTTTGATTTGATCAAAAAGGATCTTTAGGTTGGCTTTCTGATCAAACTAAGGCCTCTAGGTTGTAGTTAGGGAAGTTTAGAGAGTATTTGGTCAGGGTTTGGCCAAACCAAAAGGCTTTGAAGGTGTGAATAAATGGGAAGGAGGAGTGCCCTTTTATAAGAGGGGTGAGGGGCACCTTTGGAAAAGCTAGAAATATTAATTTATAATAAATTCATATTTCGTTTCTAATGGCTAAAAAGTTGATAATTAAAAGGTTAAGGTGGGTATAGGTCGAAAACCATTCAGCCAGTAGAATTTAGAGAGGTTTGGGTCACTATATTAACCTTATCTTTTAGTTTTAACTCTTAGTTAATTAGTTTGACATTTACCATGTCAATTTGTATTTTTAAATTATATAGTTAATAAAAGTACTATATACATCCAAGAAACCCCCAAGTGATCCATTAATGATATAACTATCATGATATAAGTCTCTTGGGCGAGCCTTAGATTTTTAGGAATTTAATATCAATTAATAATATAATATTTGTTTTAAAAACTCTTTTATGTCAATTTTGACACTATTCAACAGTTGATTTTTGTGAAACACATTACAAAATGATTACTTCGAAAAATGTTAATTAAATCAATCCTAATATGTCATAGTAACCTAGAAAATTATTTTAATTCAACAAAAGTCTCAAATTATATTTATTTGGGTATTTATAATATCAATTATTCTAATTGTTCACTATTATGGTAATTACGGCATCACCATTGTGTCATAACTAAATTAACTTATTTAATGTCTAAAAATTATAAATAAAATATCATTATGTAAGAAATATTTTTATCTTTCTAATTAATATTTATAGTCTAAAATCCAACATATATAACCCTATGTAACAATTGTTTTTCTAAAAGATATATGCTTGTGTCATTTTTGTATTTATTTTAACTTAATTAAAATAAAGTGTCATTATCACTTACAAGTGGATCCATGGGGTCCCAAAATCGACCCAAAGATACTCATGGTCAACCATGTATTAACCAATAGGTTTAATACACGTTTTAAGGTAATTTAGTATTATTATAATATTATTGTTTAACCCTTGTTTATCGGATTTACCCTTTAACCATGGTAAATAAAATATTTACCGAAGTAATTATCCAAAATGTCTAAAAATAAAAGTTACCTATTTACACAATTTGAACATCCTGATTCCAAATATGGAATCCATTTTTCTAAATTCAAAACACAAAAGTGGCAGAAATTAATTTAAAATTAATTCTCGTTGTTAAAACAAAAAGCGTGTTTTTAAGAGATAATAACTATCAAAAGATTGGCACTTGTTTATGTCTGGTTTAAATGTGAAATTATGTTCAATGACCCACATTGTATTACATGGTAAAAATATATTCTAAATATACTTTAAAACCACTCAAATTCATAATTTATCACTATTAATTATTTTGATTAAAAAGTTGTTTTTAATTAAAATTTAGTAATTTTCACTATTCATCAAAATATGAAAGTTATCTGAAAAGTACCAAAATTTCACCCTAGGCTAATTTCGATATTCTGAATCCAAAAATGAAGTCCATTTTGAGATATATAATTTATAAAATTTCAACTATATGGTATTACTATTCATAACGACTAGTTTGATTGGTTGTGGTGTGTTAAAATCTCGAAGTTGCGTATAATGCACGCCATTACATTATTCGAAGGGAAACATACCATGGAAGATTGGGGTGTTACATTCCCACCTCCTTCAATAAATTGAGTCCTCACAATTTTTAAGTTACATTACATAAGGACGAGGAATTCATTTATGATATTGACTAAGAACATTAAGAGATATACTTACTTTTTAAGTAGAGTTTCATTCTTTAATAAATTTCCACCACTAACTCAATTTTTTTTAAACGATGAGTATTCAAGAAGACTTGGTCACACTGAAAGAGCTAAAATAAAATTCTATAGAATCACATGATCCATGTAGGATAAACTATATATTTACATTGTCTTTGAAGATTAATCAAAACCAAAATGGTTAGTGAAAGATCTAATGATCCCCCAAAAGGATATTCCTTGAGATAAATATGCACTAATCTTAATTTCTAATATTAAACCAACAATACCCCAAAGTTAAATAAATACCATTCAATAATCAATTGTCCTTAAAATCCTTCAATATAAACCAAACTAATATTTAAATCCAAAACATAGAAGAATTTGATTATGTAGTCTCTCATGTTAAATTGTATCTCCAAATGACATCAAATACTCTTAAAGTCACATACTTAAAAGTAATTAACATCATCACATATTCTCTGTTATAGGTTAATAATTTCCATAAATAACCCAAATCACTATAAATCCACAATAAAAAACGTAGATAAAAATATACCATTACTCTATAAATGAGACCCGATTGTATTCTATTTTCCTTGGGCATATTGTGTTCCCAACAAAGCGAACATCTTGCAAAATAACATTTATCACTTAATCACCAAATCAATTTCCAATACCAAGGGTATTCATTTTATAAGACATAAGAACCCAAATCAACTTATTATTGATCAATAAAATCATTTAACTAAAAAAAATAGTCACACTGACCAGGGACTTCACGTAGTCCAGTGGTAGGCGATAAATCCCAATCGCACTTTGGTTGTGGGTTCGATTCCCACAGCTTTGTCCGACGCGACGGGTTGTCACACTGTCTACGTGTTGTCCTTTTTCAAAAACTATAATTTATAATATTACCAAAATGAGATAAATTATTCAAATTAACATAATTTAACCACCAATGTTATATCATACCTTTCATTTTCATCCCAAATTATAATAACTTATCATTCTCTCAAACCCCAATGATCATATAAAACCAAATGGTTATTTATACCTATAACCAAAAGAGAAGAGACAATTCTTCCTCAAATATCATTCTCACATGGAAAACTGCGGGGTTACAAATACAAGAGAAAATTATTCCAAAGTAAACCCATCAACAAGGATCACTAATACTTTTTAAACATTTCTCCAACCATTTATTTCCACATAGCTTCTTCTTTGACCAAGAAAATATCCTATAGAATAGGACATTCACTCGGGTAATGTCCAGGTCCCCTACATTTACGGCAAATGACTGTAAATGGACTCTTGGGACCATTTTTATCTTCTTCCATAGTACTCTTCATTTTTCTTTGGAAATTATTCACTTTATTTCCTTCCTTCCCGCACGTAAAGCATTTCGTTGTCCCATTGAGACACTTTCCGGGGTGTCTCCTTCCACATTTCTTGCATGATGAAAATTGAGGGTTCTTTTCTCCATGGTCGCCATTGCTGGAGCTCTTATCATTCATCACCTTTCTCTTCCTTGTTGAGTCTGGGATTTGTTTAATATATATGTTGTTGATCTTTTTTTTGGAAAACTGATTAGGCATAAAGACGATATCTTTTACGCCTATCAACATTCCATTTTGTTGCTCATTGCCACCACCATTCCCACCTTGTACATCATTCTCAAAGTCACTATGACTTCCTCGGAATCCAGCCATTGACTAAAACCAAAAAGCATTGTGTGAGTAACAATAGTCATAAAATCATTTAGAGATTAACATGTCACCATATTCTCAATTTAAAACATATTAGGATTAACCAAGGTTATTTAATCTCAAATATATATATAAATTACTTAAATCGGTTTATAAAGAAAATGTAAATTATCCTAAGCATATCCCCCGGGAGTGTCGTAACCAAGAGTGTAGCAAGGCCCGTTATCGTGCACCAGTTCCCGTTTGAGTCTAGCTCAAAGCGGTGTTTTCGGGTTTTACCCCTAGGTACATCTGTGCCAGAGCCGCCTCTACCTGCTCGTATCCAGTCAGGGATGTATTGCTCGGAAAACTCACAAAATCTCTACAATACCAAAATTCTAGGAAGTTCTTCTATACTAATCCTCAAAGTTCATCTTAGGTCTACGTGCTCTAATCAGAGTTTATCTAAATCTAGCTTCCAAGGTCTGTACTAAACTTCCTATGATACCAACTGTAATGCCCTGACCACAGTTACCCAGAGTCGGTGCATTATTACTTAACATTGGAATGATCACAAGAAAGATCAAATCTCGAAAGTCTGGTTGGTTTAGTAGCCTTTGAAGCACTAGATATATTCATAAAGTTTTACATTACATCATGAAGTGAAAAACTACTACAACAACATATTGTCTCCATAATCCACACTATTATCCCCTCATAATATCCCTGAAGGTCATTCATAATTTACTTCTTCACTTCCTGGGAAAAATAAAACATAGAAAATGGGTGAGCTCAAATGCCCAGTAAGGATAACAATATAGCAGAAACTTTTATAAATATGAATAAACATTTAAGGCAATGTATAACTAAAACAAAATCCTTTTAAACTTGAACATCAACATGGTATGGAAAAAATAAAATGAAATAATGCCATTTACTTATTCACATGGATATTCTATTAATCGAATAATCACATGCAATATCAATAACCACTTTCATAATGATGGAATGCATAATGCCAGACTATCATAACCACATAGCCAAGGCCTCGTGCCAAGACTACAAATAAGATTTTGCCAAGGCCTTGTGCCAAGACACTAGTTTGTCTCATGAGACCTACCGATGCATCGAGGAGCTATAGCGGGCTCCACCTGTCACTTATTAAGTCCAATGCATTCCTCATATGAACAGGTTTAAACATAACATAAACATTAGTATTAAAACTAGCATACGAAATGTCAATACTTTTACCACAAACCATGAATGGTATAAGAATAGCACATCCACAGTCAAACATAACTCATTCTATACAATATGGAAGATTGTATTGTATCACATTAACCTCAATCAAGAATAATGAAGGATGTTGACATAGATGAAAATAATCATCAAAACTATTTGAGAGAAATATCCCCCTTTTCTTGAAAACATTTAAAAGTCACACTATTTGTCAACAAGCCATTTAAAAATAGATTTTTGAATAAAAGTGTCCCATACCACTTTGAAACTTTTAAAAGGAGTTTTAATTTTAAAACTTTAATGTCCATACAAATAAATCCTTAAAACCATTTTTTAAAACATGGACATTAATGAGAAAGATTTAGAAAAATATGTCTTTAAAATATTTAAAAATGGTATTTTAGTTAGATATTCTAACCAAAATTGCGACACTTGAATAAAAATAATTGAGGTAATAAAAACTTTTTAATATCATGAGAATAAAGGGATTCATGATATACTATGTCAAAGTAAATTATATACACCACATAAAAGTGATTTGGTGTATAACAACAAAGAAGTATCAATGGAATTTAAATTGAGAAGAAATCTCTCATAAAGGTCGTATCCTTAGGTTAAGGATAAATCAACGACATAATTATGTGTGAAAAATATAAATACACTCAATATGATTAGATATTCAGTGTAAATCAATCAGATAACATTCACACATATTCTTGTAAAAACAACACCAATGAATTGGATATTTAACTCAACAAATGGAGATTGAGTTAAAATTACTCTTATCAAGTTCATACCGATCACTTGAGAATTTATAAATGGATTGATTATGTGTATCAAAATTATATCCACAGAAAGGGGAGTGGAAAATATGACATAAGAAAATGAATAGTAATTCCACACATAATCTCGGAGTAAAATAATCAATGAAGTTTGTGTAAAGCCGAATAATTGGAAATTGAAATTTCAAATTCCCTAATCCATTTGGTAACTTATGAAACATGCACCCATGAAATAAGGATCATACAATGATGATTTAAATACACATAAATTAAAGTATATTACACAATGAATACAATCATGGGAAGTACACATACACCACATGCAATAAATAAGTGGTGAACAATGGAATTCTCACGCAATTAAGAGTGAGATAAGAAACTCCTTACCACGTTAATAAACTGAGTCGTATGGCCAAAAGTTAATAACCACCAAATTATTTACAGAATAACATGAATATAGAGAGAATCATGATAATATATATCAAATGGAAGTACACAATACACCACTTTCAATAATTTAGTGGCGAACAATGGAAATCTCACGGAATTGAAAGTGAGATAAGAAAATCCCTTACTTTGTACTTTTTCCTTGGTCGACGGTAGGTTAACCTCCTGTATAATGGTGAAATAATTGTTATTTAATTATAAAAGAATCATTTACTTTAATATGATATCATATATGATCTTTTAGCATTGATTTGTTAATAATATCTTAGAATTATCGTCATTTCGGGTGTTAACGGGTTCATTTTACTTTATATTCTTTGTTATGTGACCCATATTCATTATTAATGGGATGTATATTATTAATATCCAGAATTATATCAAGTCCTTAGATACTATTTTTAAATCATCAAATTATAATTATACTTGAATGGATATGATGGAGAATGAATCTCATCGCGTTCGTGGAGACGGTAGTCCGTACGTACGCACGGGCGACAATATCATTCGTTTGATATTAAAATAATATATAATTGGATGGTCTAACATATATACAGAATCATTATCATGTTATATTTATTATTTACATGAGTTACATATCATTATTATACCCATCCAAATAATAATAAATTGAATAACAATTACACCACGACGTGGAGACGGTAAGCCGTACGTACGCACGTATGGTGACATGTTATTCAATGGATGGATAGAATACTGAATATGGTTATACCATATTTATAATAACATCACAGTATATATATGATACTGGAGTTATTATTTTATAATGGTAATAACAAAGAAAGAAGAAGTGGAAGAAGAAAGGAACTTGAAAAGGGGTGGTGAAAACATTACCTCTTCTTCGGGTTCTTCCTTTTTGATTTGATCAAAAGGGATCCTTAGGTTGTCTTTATGATCACACTAAGGCATCTAGGTTGTATTGGGGGAAGTTGAGAGAGTATTTGGGCAGGGGTTGGCCGAGCCAAAAGGCTTTGAAGGTGTGAAGAAATGGGAAGGAGGAGTGCCCTTTTATAAGAGGGGTGAGGGGCACCTTTGGAAAAGCTAGAAATATTAATTTATAATAAATTCATATTCGGTTTCTAATGACTCCAAAGTTGATTATTAAAAGGTTAAGGTAGGTATAGGTCGCAAAAAATTCATCCAAAAGAATTTAGACAGGTTTGGGTCACTATATTAACCTTATCGTTTAGTTTTAACTCTTAGTTAATTAGTTTGACATTTACCATGTCACTTTGTATTTTTATATTATATAGTTAATAAACTTACTATATACATCCAAGAGACACCCAAGTGTTCCATTAATGATATAACTATCTTGATATAAGTCTCTTGGCCGAGCCTTAGATTTTTAGGAATTTAATATCAGTTAATAATATAATATTTGTTTTAAAAACTCTTTTATGTCAATTTTGACATTATTCAGAAGTTGATTTTTGTGAAACACATAACAGAATGATTACTTCAAAAAACATTAATTAAATAAATCCAAATATGGAATAATAACCTATAAAATTATTTTAATTCAACAAAACTCTCAAATTTTATTTATTTGGGTATTTATAATATCAATTATTCTAATTTTTCACTATTATGGTAATTATTGCATCACCATTGTGTCATAACTAAATTAACTTATTTAAGGTCTAAAAATTATAAATAAAATATCATTATGTAGGAAGTATTTTTATCTTTCTAATGAATATTTATAGTCTAAAATCCAACATATATAACTTTATGTAACAATTGTTTTTCTAAAAGATATATGCTTGTGTCATTTTTGTATTTATTTTAACTTAATTAATATAAAGTGTCATTATCACTTACAAGTGGATCCATGGGGTCCCAAAATCGACCCAAAGATACCCATGGTCGACCATGTATTAACCAATAGGGTTAAGACACGTTTTAGTGTAATTTAGTATTATTATAATATTATTTTTTAACCCTTGTTTACCGGATTTACCCTTTAACCATGGTAAATAAAATATTTACCGAAGTAATTATCCAAAATTTCTAAAAATAAAAGTTACATATTTACACAATTTGAACATCCTGATTCCAAATATGGAATCCATTTTTCTAAATTCAAAATATAGAAGTGGCAGAAATTAATTTAAAATTAATTCTCGTTGTTAAAACAAATTGTGTGTTTTTAAGAGATAATAACTATCAAAAGATTGGCACTTGTTTATGTCTGGTTTAAATGTGAAATTATGTTCAATGACCCACATTGTATTACATGGTAAAAATATATTCTAAATATACTTTAAAACCACTCAAATTCATAATTTATCACTATTAATTATTTTGATTAAAAATGTTGTTTTTAATTAAAATTTAGTAATTTTCACTATTCATCAAAATATGAAAGTTATCCGAAAAGTGCCAAAATTTCACCCTTAGCTAATTTCTATATTCCGAATCCAAAAATGAAGTCCATTTTGAGAGATAGAATTTATAAAATTTCAAAAATTAGGTATTACTATTCATAACGGCTAGTTTGATTGGTTGTGGTGTGTTAAAATCTCGAAGTTGCGTACAATGCACGCCATTGCATTATTCGAAGGGAAATGTACCGTGGAAGCTTGGGGTGTTACAATATTCTCATTCTCTTATAAACCAATGTTCTTTATCATGTTAGTTACTTCAACCCACCTTTCTTATATATTTCACTCACACTACTCTTTTTCATTTTAGGTTCTTATACTAGTTTGACATTTCTTATCATTTACTCAATCATGTTTCAACAGTAACTTCATCATCTTCTTTTAAGTTCATCTATTGTCTCTTTATTCTTCTGGTTCGAAGCTCTACCCATTGTTGTTTGCTCGATAATTCACCTTTAGAACCCAACGGTGAGTCAGTGATTCACCAATGGACTTCTCCAATGGTGATTCATGACTCACAGTTGGAACCCAAAAGTGTGTCTTAATCCTCCTCCAATTTTAAATGGTGAGTCTTTTTACTCACCATTTCACCTCAATGGTGGGTTATTTTTTACCCACAGAATTTTTCTTATTTTTGATTGGATGAAATTTTCTTTCTTCTCTCAAGTTTATTATGTTACTTATTTTAGTTTGAAGATGTTTTATTCATATTTATCTAATGTTTTTTTATTTTATTTTTCTTCCTATGTATTAGAAGATTCTTCGGGTGATTTATCCAGTGATTCATTATTGGATATCTTCAATGGTGAGTTATGAGCCATCATTCTCAGTTTGCAGTGGTGGGTCTTGAGTCATTGCTCTATGTTTTTAATGGTGTTTCATGAGTTATATTTGGATATCTCCAATAGTATTCCATGATCCACTTCATTCTAATTTAAGAGCTAGAAAAAATGATCCACCATTAGTTAAAAAAAATTCTAAAATTTTTATTTCTAATTTTTAATTAATTTTGTTAAAATTAATTTATTTCTTTAATGTATTAATATTTTATGTGCAAATATAATTTCAAGACTCTATAAAAAATAATTTTATCATTTTTTATTAACTTCTTGTTGCAAATTTATATCCATGTGATGATTTGTTTTAAAATTATTTGTTGTATTTATAATATATAATATTATATTTTAATTTCAATTATTTTATAATTTTGAATTTTTTAGAATTGTTATTATTAAAATATTAAATGTTTCACTTTAATATTTCATAAAGAAATATAAATCATGATTGTGCTCTTTTTCTCAGTGGAGGTTTAATAGACAAATGAAACCGTCATTTTATTCTATTTTTATACACTAACAAGTTTCATTAAGATATTATATATGGTTATTATCCAAGAATGTATTTCCTTAATTATTTGGTTGATATCTTCAATGATTAAAACATGTACCAATGAAAATCATTCAACAAGATTATGATCATATAATTTCTACATCTTTGGTTTGTTCAAAAAAATTCTTTGACTTCTGTTGCTCTACGGTGATAGCTACAAATCTTTATCTCTTTCATCTTCTACTACTCCAGTGATAAAATAACTTGAGTTGTATTGAATTTATACATAATTTTCTAAGCTATTCTTTTATTTGTTTTTTTTTTGTTATTTCTCCATTATAATCCTTCCTACCGACTATTTTTCTTCTAGAGTTTTGTTTAAGATTTTCTCATCCACAATAGGTCTCTTTGGGTTATTCATCCCTTCTAAAAGGAAGGTCATATTGTTCATCCCAGAAAAAAGTATGGTAGGTCTTGACCCATTCAAAATTCATGGATTATACCACCAGGTGTGAAAAAGTAGATTTCATTTCTATGTAATAGGGTTATCACCACCTTTCAAAAGTCAGGATCTAGTTAATACCATTATCCTCACAGAGTAGAGGATATTTATGAGAGAACTGAGATCATGGTGATCTGAACCTCTATAAAAACTTTTTGTGTTACTGATTTTTATTTTCACTACATTTTTAATATTATTCTTACTCTAATATAATAGAATTTATTTTAATATTTCAAAAATGACTATTCATCCCCCACCCTCCACCTCTAGTTACAACTTCCATACTAAGGGTACTAACATAAATAAATATCATCATTATTTGCATTAAAGTGTCGTTAATAAAATATTAAATTATCATCACTTTTTAATTTATAACTAATAAAATCCTTTTCATAAGTTTAATTAATTAATTATTTTTAAATCCTTTTCCATATTTATAAAAAAACCTTACCCCCACTATAGATCAGAATTATATTTCAAGTTAATGTGAAATAGGTACTCCAATTCATTACCCTCACATAATTTTAAGGATTATTACACATCTAAAAATAATGGTATAATATCTCCTCATATAAGGAGGAATGTTTTACCAATTTTTTTAATTCTTCTATATTTAAAACAATTCCACGCAATATTATACCTCCCTCATGATAATAACTGATATATTTTCCATTTATTTTTTATTTCTTTAATATTTAATGAAATGAGTCATTAAGTGTTTTATATATGAATTTATAATATAAATTCCATGTTTTTTAGTGTTTGGGTAGAGTTGTTTTGAAAGAAAATATTTAAAAGGGATTTTTTTAAGGAAACAAAATGTGATTTCTTTAAAAAGGCTTGAAAATGGGTGTTGGTGTTGAGTTTTCCTAATGTAATTATTTGAAGGGGAATGGTTTTAAAATAAAAATTTCTTGTTTGGTTTTTGTTTATTTTCAAACAAGGAAACTTTTTTTGAATGTGTATATTTCATCTAGAATTGTTTTGAAATTTTAACAGTTTCAGTGAGAGGAACATTATTTTATGTGTTTAAGGATTAATTTGGATTTAATTTTAATAAAAACTTTATTCATTTTTTCATAATAAATTTATTAAGTTGTGTAATAATGGATTTGGGATGAATTTTCGTTTGATTGAATTGGTTTAGATTTAATTTGGTTATTAATAATGTGTTTTCAAGGTATGATTTTCATGTAAAATTTTATTTTAGACTAATTTCATATTCTTTGATGAATATATGTTGTTTTGAGTTACACATAAATTCAAGAAATATATTTCAAGTTTAAAAACAGGGGTTATATAATCAAATAGTCACAATATGATTTTTTTTATTATGTTTTCAAACTTATAGTTAATCATGTATGGAATTTAGTATGGAATTGATCATAACCAATTTATAATATTAAGAGTCTAAAAAAAGTATAATATATTGATTAAATTCCATTTATGTCATATAAGTGAAGAAGAAAATGTTATTTATCTAAATAAGTTTTAAACAATTGAAACATAATTTATAATAGTAAAAACATGTTTGCTAAAGAAAATTTTTCATATCAAGTTAAGGTCTACCCATGTTTCCCATATTTAAAGAGATGTAACATTTACACATCATATCATTACTATATAAATGAAATATATTTAGTTCAGGGTGGAGGTAGTTTTTAAATAAAACATTTTAAAGAATGGAATTACCTGCGGTTATGGGTTCTCTATGAAAAATAATAAATTATCAAGTCTTTATTCAAAACCAATTTCATACTCAACTCTCTAATAAAATAAAAATCATTATTATTTATAAAGTTTCAAGTTATATTTAGAAAAACATACTATTTATTTAAACCCAATATCTTTAAGAAATAAATCATTAATATTCCCTTCCAAATATATTTTTTATGTTTTAGAATAATTTCTACATTGAGTTTGAGTGGGAACCTAAAAAATAATGCACCAGAGGAAAAACCTAAAAAACCCTAATTCAAAATATCCATATGATAAAAAAACAAAATGCTAGAGTAAAAATTATAGATTTAAAATTATAAAAAAAATTGAGCTTATAGTAGCCAAGCTTGAGGATGATACTTGCGTCTCTAACTGTATCCCCTCGTAATAAACAGATCCACATCACCAGAGTAAAACCACCAGTTCATAATCCATCACTACTCAATAAGGATTCCATCTCTAATAAATCAATCATTGATAGAATCATCACCAACATATATGAAAACTACTATGGAAACAACATCATGATAACTAAGGATGATGAAAACCCACAAAATTAGTAGAAATGAAATAGATAGCTTTCATATAAACTAAAACTATCATTTCAATTCTCAGCAACCATATAATAAAACACAAATAAGAAAAATTAGTATTTATTCAAAACTAATAAATAAAACACTGAAAAACTATCACTAAATTAAATTATATTACTAAAATGAAGCTAAATATAAAAAAACCTATATAAGATGAAGATTAAATATTTAACCCTAAACCAAACCCATCAAAGAATAGCGTAGAATCTATAAAATTCATCACTATGAAAGAGACATGCTACTATTTCCAAAGACAACATCCTTAATTAACCATGCCTATAAGAAACCCAATGTCTAAATTGAGGTGGAAAACCAATAAGAAAAATATTTACTTTTTACTTAGATAAACTCATCCATTATCTCAGAATTGATTAAATTCTTAATCAAGGTTATGTATTATTCATTTGCATATAATTTTAAATAAATGAATTATTTTTTTAATGCATATAAAAGTAAAATAATAAATGCATAAATATGGTAAATTTATATCATTTAAAGTTATCTTCTTAAACTAAATTAAAATTTACTAAAAAGGGCCTAATATTCCCTTCTTGACCCAAGGCCTAATTCTTGTTTACATATTTTTACTTAATAATAATAAATTCAGGGTCATGTCCCAAATGTATGATAAATGCATTCATTTATGGACCTAAAAATCATTTGCACATTTATAATATTTATAAAAATGAAAATCAATAAATTGAATCATGTAAGTAATTAAAGAACACTGGGGCATATATTGTGATCATGGAACATAAAATTATTAAACAAAAAAACTTAATTAATTTCCATTACATAAGAACCCAAGAATTAATAAAAAATATAAACAAGTTATTTTTAGAGAAAATTTATTTAGAAAATAATAAAATATATATAATAACATTCAAGTATATAATAACAAACCAATACAAAAAACAATTATAATATTCAAGAATTTATTTATTCAAATTAATTATTTACAGGAAAAAATAAAAAAAATAACTTTTCACAAGGTTTTAAGTCAATGTTTTATATAATTCATGTATTAATCAAAAACCATCACATAGTTTCATGTAAAATTATATTTTAGAACTCTAACATAAAGTATAGAAATATTTTTAAAAACAACCCATTCAAATACCATTGTATTTATAATATCTAGTGTGATATATTAAATATATCACATATGCATATATTATATTTTATAACAACTTTTATGTTTATCTATAGTTTTCTTATATTAACAAATCTATCGATAATCATCATATTCAAGAGGGTAAATATATTTGTTTCATAATGAGTGGTATACTTATATGGTGTTAGAATGTTTTTAGACATCATGATGAGGTGGTTTATTTCCACATATGTATCATTTATATTTAAAATATATCATAAATATGTAGTTTATTTACAGCTAATTAAGTTAATTTAATTATCATTTATGTTATATTTTGGGAGAGAGATTTTATAATTGAATGGTTTCCATATTTTCTAGCATGAAATAATATATAGAGTTTCATTTTAGCAAACACTCTATAGTTATGTTATATATGTGAGATTAGGAGCCCATGTTATTTCAAAATTAGATCATTTTTTATATTTTGGATAATTTTTTCAAAGCGGTAGTGATTATGTACATGCATCTTATAAGACTAAAATGGTATAGATTAATTGGTAAATGATTCTAGGGTATTTAGTGATCCTAAACTTCCTTTTAATTTAAAGGGTGGATTTAATATGATTCTTATTATATAATTTACTCTATATAGTAGAGAAAATGTAATAAAATTGCCTTTATACATTAAGAAGAAAATAAATATTCATTAGTGATGAGTAGGAATTAACCTTGCATTAGTCTAAACAATAATGTGGCAGGTATGATTGAATGTGTATGTTTTCATTTAAAAGAAAAATTTAGTTCAAAACACATGTCACATAACAAAAAATAAGAAAATAATTTCATATTTTGATAATACATTATGAAAATGATTGGTTATTCATTTTTGAGATGTAAGAATGGACCTCACTTCAATCGAACATGTTGTGTAATTCATATAAATAAAAGTATTTATTTTCAATTTAGAATTGGAATTCAATATTAAAACATGATTTATATTTTTAAAACAAATAAAAACTATTTTTTATTGTATTAATTTATGACAATTATTTGTTATCTATTTGTGACATTTATAAATTAACTACACATTAATCCATCACTTGGTGTGACTAGTATGACTAAAATTACATTACATACTCAAAATAGTGAAAGCATGCATGGAGTATCATATTACAATGTAATATGATTTATTTATATATTTTATTGTAATATCCTGACCCATATCACTCTATAGTAACTAGATCAAAGCTTCAATAGATAGTAGGAGAACTTTTCTTTATGCCAACGGATTCTAACTAATAGAGAGGATCTATGGGGTAATGGTGGGGAACTATATCCTCTAAAAATAATAATAAATATAACATAGCAACATTATAATAAACATTAAATAACATGCAAAAAAATCTTAAATATAGTTATGATGAGTATTGGAAACAACTATAATGTTATTCTAGTCATAAAAGAGTCAACGTAGTCACCTGGTGGCTTATCGAATATTTACATGCATGATGTGACCAATATAAATCACTATCATGAAACCAGCATTACCTTCATCTTCACTAGAATTTAGAAGAACAACCCTTACACATACCTATTACATAAGACATAAATTTTACACATGTCCTAGAGGGCCCATGTAGGGTGTGAGTATGAAATTATAAGGCCACCAATAATTATGTCCCAATCTACTATCCATGAATATACCAGTGTATGTGATAGATAATAAACATAAATTAACATGCCATGCATCCCGCTCCACTCTTGATCAACCATATTTGATTAAACCTTTACCTAATTTTTCATGATCCATTGTGGAATGATATTTCATAGGTTGTCATATATAAGTATCCTGAGTCTTTCCACCATTTTTATATCACATAGAAACACACTCCATCATGTATCTTAGAACCATTATAATTTAACCGTGACACCCAAATGGCATTTCCAAAACCACATCATAAGTCCCAAAGGAATATAAACCCTTGAACAACATTCAACTTAACATCCTAGAAAAACCTCAAATATTTGATGAGCATCCTACAATCACCCAGGGATCTCTATTACCTTTCATATCTAACTATGGAGTATCCCTCCTCTACATTAAGGGTCAACACTATCTCCCCTAAGATGCACAATCTACAAACTATACCACCAACAAATAGTGGTCAAAAAGACCTCATTATCCATTTATAGTACGGACCCCCCCCCCTCCCTAATGACCTTCATCGCCATGGTGAGTGGATATTACCATCTCCAAGTCCACACTATAGAGAAACGTCATCTGAAATATGTATATGGTCAGCACCATCCACACCATAATGGAAATCCTCCATTTCCACAATCATGGTGATAAACATCATGTAAGTGACATATATTTTATCCATCAAATTAAAATATTTATTCTTTATAACATATTGATATATTCTCATAATACCCTACAACCACATAACCTAATCATACTAGGAAAACCTCATCATTTCTGACATGAGACTACACTCGGGTATCTCTTATAAATAATGAAAATCAAAAGTGGTTCTATTCCCAGTCACATATATAAAACCCTACCCTATCCCATATATTACATGATGGATGTAACACATATAAAATTGTAAATAGTTTGGAACCACCTACCTAGACTTAAGAAGAATCTATGTGTTGAATAAATATGACTGATTCAGCACTAATTAGTATAAATTAGGCAATATAAATAAAAAATAAATGATTTATGGAATAACCAACCTAAATATTATATAAAATAATAAATAAATATAAATAAATACCACAGTGAATATGTACTTACCTGTGGCAACTCCCTACAACAAACATCTTTAATAACATGTAATAATCGATGAAGAGCTCACTCTAAGATGAGTAGGAGAATGAGAGAAAATTTTAAGGTGTACCCTTTGTGTTCTATTCATAAAATACCTAAATCCCCCTTTAGAAAAAATAACAACTAATTAATTTATTTTAATAAATTTATAAAAATCTATAAAAATCATCATTTTGAATTTTTTTCATAAATTCCATAACCCTTACATATAGACCATGAATTATTGTATTTATCATCCCCGAAGACCCTTATGTATCATACTTAATCATTTTTTTACAAACTCTATTGCCTAAATGTATCATATGGTGTTCCAAATGACTCTGATATTTCATATATTTACACAAAATGGATCTTTCATATTATGGAAATGAACCATATATATCACATGTGCTGCCAACACTATACCATTTCTCTAAATTTAAGGAATATTATAAATTCCTAGGTCACACTTATATATTCCATTTATCATAGATTAACTCCTATGTAATCGATGTAACTATAGAGTTACTATTATGTATCATCTATGTGGCACATACAGATCATAGTGGCTTACCACATTTAGTTATTTCCACACAAGAAGTGGTTAATCTTATGTATGGGGTAAGCATATAAGAGTAAACTTTAAATGGGGTGTCTTCAAATACATTTCCTTTTTTTCCAACCCTTCACAGGGTAACTCTTATGCATCAAACTTAACCATATTTTTCCAAAACTAGGATCATTTTTCATGATGGAACTTATACATCGTAAAAAAACTCTAATATAAAGAAGGTGGCTATTTTTCAAGATAATCCCTACAACTCCCCCAAGATAGTTGTAACTTATGATTCACCCTGGCCATACCCTATGACTAATAACTTATTTTTTATCCAAAATTCCCAAAATTCTTCCCAAAATTTCTAAAATTACTTTAAATTCCACCCAAACATACCCAAAATTATAATTTACAGATATTCAGGCTAACACTTACATCCATATTTATTTTAAACTACAAATAAAATAAAAAACAACAAACCTCGATTTCATGGCTTATAATGAAACCTCAAACACCTCAAAAGGGACTAAATTAATTTTTTCTGTCCAAGATATAACCTGAATTACCATTCATGAATACCTAAAACCTTACAATCTCTCCATCATGTGATAGATTATCCTTTATCTATTTTAATATACACAACTCATTATATTTTATTTGGTGCCCTAAAAACTACTAATTTTTACTTTCTATTACTTTTATATCCATGGTATTGACTATTAACAAATATATTATCATATGGGGCATTTTTCTTAGAGTATATGTCATATCAAAAAATCATAGAAGTTCTCAACTATGATGTGAACCTTGAATTTCTATGTAATTATTCATAAATATGTGTTATATGGATGGAATAAATTTATCTAATAGGATATAGATTATTGAGTTCATCTGTTATTGGAGGCTCATAACACATGGATACTTATGCTCATCAAGTTCTCACTTGATATTCTATAAGGGGTGAGGTTATGAGAATTGTCTTCCTTTATAAATTCTATAGGTTATGTGTGTGAATATGTATTCATATTCATGGACATTTTCTTTGTTCCTTATAATTGTGATTATTATTAATGTATATCATTATTTTCACAATTATATGTATTCCAAAAAACCAAGATGACATATACTTGTGGTGACATAGGATATGTTGGCTGCATTACAAATGATATGGACTTAATGAATAATTCAAGAATGGATTTTTTTTTTCTTCTGAGTTTATTGAAGTAAATATATTAGCTCATTATATTGGAATGGAACTATCTATTTAAGTCCATTTCCATGGATTTTTTATCAAAAATGTATTTTACTAAAATCAAAGAATGATATCGAGCATATAGGTTAATGATAATCGTGATGAAATCTTCTAGATTTGAAATTGAGACAAAATAATTATATTACTTAATGAGTGTGCATCATAGGTTTTTGTCATTGAAACATTAATGTTATTTTAAATAGGTTCCTTGATGTACTACAAGACGTTTATCTAGGATGTTATGTTATCCTAATTCCATTGAGAGGGTCCTAGAGGGTCACACACTAGGTATATCCAGAACCTTAGTTAAATTCTATTTGAGTTTATCATTAGAATAAATATTATTCTCCATTTTTCATAAATAATTTATATTCGAATAATTTTGATCACATAAATATGAATTAAAGTAATATTTATTTATTATAAAAAATATTTATTATTCAAGGTATGATGAATGTAGGAGAGGACTGAAGAACTCAGTTAAGGTTCTGATAGAAATTCGCGTCAAATATATTTTTGTTTAGTGCATGTTAATGAAATATTATTATTATTATTATTCAACACAGCATCCACCTAGAATAAATATATATCCATGTTCCTTTTTGAAATAACTAGTATCTAACCCTAAGTATAAAACCCATATTATATCATTTATGGGGTTAAAATTTTGTCGTGTCCACAATTATCATTAAATAATTCTCTCAAAACCTTAGAGATAAATTTATATTAGACACCCTTAACAATGATTATTTTTAATCCACCTCCTCCCTCAAAATACTATAGATAACAATAATAATCCTTCAAGCTAAAAAGGAAATATTTTTTCAATCAATAGTGAATGATGTAGGTAGATATAATTATTTTCTCTAGTACCCATATATTCTTCATTAACTTTTCAATTTTCATAGAGAACATGTGGATCAGTAATAGTGGATTTTTAACTTTGGATCCTTCATCTCTACGAGAGTATGACATGTGTTTAAACCGAATCAACAATGAATAAATAGTTGAAAGTGAGTACAACTCTTATTTATATAAATATGTTATAAATTATATGTGAAAATATCCTCCCATTGATTATTTGGGAGTTGAGTTTATTATGATATAATGATTTAATATAAATAAAATAATAAAATCTATAATTGGGGTATAAATCATATTGTTTCCACTTCACAATGGAACCATTGAGTGGTATCTAAGTTCTAAAATATCAATCATCGATCAATTTATTCATTTTATTATTAAATTTTAATTTCGGTTTAATCTTTCTTAATATAAAATTAGAGATAATATGTTTGTGAACATTAATATAACTAAGAACGATCAAATAAGAGATAAAGAACATTAAAGATGTAATTTGGAGCTGCTGAATATTATAGTCAGTTGACAGGGTTACATGACATGTATCTAAAAAGTATAAGGCATGAACCCAAGTTCACTACAATAGGATGAGTTGTGTGAAACACAAAACATCGTATGGGAGAAAGTACATTATTTAATCACACATGGTTTATTTATAAAAAAGGGAACATATATAGATGTGTTTCAAGGTATAAATAAAGATTATAGGCCATGAAATCCCATATATCTTGACTATATGGGAATTTCATAGGCTTTCTGGTGAATGTTTGTGACATGTATTTATTAGATGGTATGTATTGACTAATAACAAAGAAATATGGTCCATGTAATGGACCAAACATTTATAAATTAAGTTACATTTTTATTTTGTAAATTCCATATAGTAATAGAAAACACAAACACTATAGTATACTAGTTATAAAATATAGCCTGTTAGTTTTAAAAGTTCTTAAAAAATATTAAAAATTTATAATATAGTCATTGTATGGTGACTAATGAGATTAGTATAAATTATGAGTAATGATAAAGTCTAAGTTCATAGATGAAAGGAGTAATGAATTTAACTAGTAATATCACACCCTATGAATCAAATTTATAGGACCTTCCGATGAAGATGGAATCATTGGGATTTACCCTTGACCAAGCCCAAGCTATAATTAAATAATTAAATAATGGATAAAATTGGTTATGGGAGAAGTTCATTATTATCAAGATCAAGACCCAAACCATATTCACTGAGTTGCCCTAAGAAATATACATTATCTCAAAATTTATCCTTGGGAGGCTTTCTGGAGTAATAATGGGTTATGTATATATAACCTAGTAGTATGAATGTGTATATTTTCATTTTTCATCAAATAATAATTATATTTATCCCCTTTAGATATTAAAAACTAATAGGACTTGATGAAAATTAAATTTTGAAATTAAGAAATCAAAATTTTATTATAAGAAAATATAAAGTTGGAATAAAAATGATCTTTCTTGATAAATTCAATAATTTTGAAATAAATTTTATTTTCATATAATATTTTTATTGAATAATATTTTTATATAAATGATAAAAGAATTTATTTAATTCTAACAAAAAAATTATATGGTTTGGAGAATTTATATTGTTGTTATACCCAGTACTTTTCAATAAATTAGATTTTTTATTTAAAAGTGTAAATTATAATATTTATTGAATTATTTTTATAAAATAAATAAAAGTTTTTAAATATGAATGTTGAAATTATCCAGTATTGAATTTTTCATAATTTTCTAAGAGAGTAAGATTTTTGGGTATAAATAAAATATGGTATAGATATACAGTATGTATTATGACATCATAACAGCCTAAAATCATATAATAAATAGTATAAATAGAATACATTAACAAAAATAAATTTCCCATTTATAATAATGTTTTCCTAATTTATTTTATTAATTATATAAACTCTTAATGAATCCTCCAAAACCTATATTATATTTTGTTTTTTTAAAATAAATTATTTACAAAATGAATCACTTACACATCACCAATGGTTTTATTTTAAAGAGTTCAGTACTAGTACTTATAAAATATTTGGAAACAATCCAATTTTTCATAAACCATTGTAAGAAACCATGGTAACTTTTTTGGTTTTGAATATTTTATCATATATAATTCAAATTCTATGTTTTGAAATTAAAAAATAATTCCCCGGACTTTTTCTATAAATACTCACCAATCCTTACACTCATATTCACTCAAAAACCTTTGATAATGAATTTTTCCACCACCACCCACCCTATAAATCCCTCCCAAGTTGTTATTAATCACCTAAAAAGATCCTCCCAAATGTTTAGAAGCACCCTCTCATGGTAAGGGGCTCTCTATGCTTCTTTTATTTCAAGTAATTTCTTTATACTAAACCCTTTTGATTTCAAATTTTTCATGTTGTAATGTGTTTTTACACATACCTATAATATACTTATGATTACCATGTAATGAGAGACCAACATTCACTCTAATTCACCCCTTATATAAACCTTTTTGTAAACCTGTTATGCTATTGAAATTATCCTAAAATTGCCCATACCAAACATCTGTATAGTTAAAACTCATCCCTGTTTCCACTCAAGGTTATTCACCTAGTTGTACATATCCTTAATTGATTTGATAATACCATTTATATAACCAATATAACTTAACCATGTGGTTAAAAGTGAGTAAAGGTCTTCTTATATTTTATGGTCTATATAGTGCACAAATGCATGTATATGAAATTAATATGATGGGTGAGCCGAAAATTAAATATTCCTCTAATATATTAGGTAATTTTTTCTTCTCATGAGATTCCATGTATGGTTCTCAAGAGGTTATCAAAATCACAATATGTTTTGATATCTTGTAAGCTAGCACTGACTTATTCTTATGATGTCATGTTTTATATTGTTTCCACATTCTTATGCTTCCTTTATGTCATCATATTATAACATGTTTTAATAAACATGTTCATGATTATCACCCCTTTTATGTCACGTTTATATTATTATTGACTAATATGTGTCACTTTCACCATGTTATGATTTGATTATTCCCTTATTGTGCTTTATAGCTCATTCCTTTCTTATATACCTCCCTGAGTTATCTTATGTGGTTTTAAATGATCAGAGGAATATAAAAGCAAGTTATGGTATTTTTTAAATAATGTTATTATATCCCTATTTATTATTATGGTTTTATATATATAATTACCCAAATACACTAAGCCTCATGATCTTTTATAATTGTATTATGGGTATTTTTATGTAATAAATCATGAATTAATGTTTATAAAAGATATGGGTCATCATAGTTTCTATCAGAGGATGGCTGAGTAATTTTTGGGGATTAGGATCAAAAAAATAGTCAACCATTATATATAATACTAAATATAATAAAACATCTCTAAATTATGTTATATTATATATTAGGTGTTTTTTGTCCATAGAATCCATGTTTGGATACTAAAAGTGGATATGGATCTAGAATATATTTACCAAGGGGTAATTATCTCTAAAAGAGTACATTTGTATTTGAATTGATCATCACATAGTGAATGAAAAAGATGCCTAGTTGCATACTTAGTTTGACGCTCTAAGGTTATATTATTAGTTAAATCCCCATGCTCCTTATGAACCACTGTGAAGGGAACAAAAATGGCCATAAAATTTTACATTAAAAAATGGGACATGGATAACTTATATTGAAACCTATAAATTCATAGGTTAATAAATGTAAACAATTTATGAGTTTTGCCTTAAATATTCATAGTTTCCATTTTATTTGATTAGTTATTTCAAAATTCTCATCCCTTATTTTCCATTTATTTTCGTCAATGGTTTTGAATAGGGATAATCAAGTTAATAACCAATGTGATGAGAAATGTAATGGATTCCCAAATGAGATGCCAAATAAAATGGGAGATAGAGTTGATAACTTCATAACAATACTTTCTGAATTGGATTGTGTTATAAATAGAAACTTGAATCAAGTAGAAAACCCAAATCCCCCTAAAAAGGATAAATTTTCATTTGAGACCATTATATGATAAAGGAAACTTATTTTTAGGGTATATTATTATCCTTTAATTGTGGAAAATTGGATCAACTCCATTAAAATATATTCTACATCCTCCAATGATCTGGGTAATTTAATTTTGAGCTGGTATTTTATCATATGGAAGGATTAGTTGATCAATGTTTGACATTAATCAAAAATAAAAATCATGAGGAAGATCCCAAAGTAGTGGGGTGGAAGGAATTCTAGAAAAATGTTTTTTAATAAATATTTTCTCACACTCTCCAACTAGAAATAGAGAGGGGTTTACTTAACATAAAGAGAAAAGATAATGAATCCATCAGGGTGTGTGAAAAAAAAACATCAAAATACTTTCATGATACACCTCTAACTTAGTCATTTACCCTGAATATAAAGTTGGCCATATCTTTGGTGGACTAAATATGAGTCTATAAAAAACTTATGTGATTCAAGACTTCAATAGCTCTGAGGATATTGTCTTATGTTCCCTCAAAGTAAAAAATGGTGATTATTGGATCTCAATGGTCGCATGGGATTTAAGAAAGCAATCATAGAATGGAGTTTAATTATAAGGTATTGGTTGATAAATATCTTGGTGGAAATAAATAACATCATCCAAATTTTAAAAATTGTGCGTAGAATAACCCAATAAATTGCATGAAGGTAACAAGGAAATCATTTTGGTGCGGGGAGGAAGGGAACCCAGCCAATGAATACCTATGGAAGAAACCCAACAATATGATGGAATAAATGAGTTAATCAGTCAACCCTCATCATTTTATCTAATTTTTCAACTATAAGGAACAAATACACTATGTGAACAAATTCATTAATCCAATTGTTGTTGACTATAACCTATGATAACAACCTTTATTCCCTAGAGAAAAAGGGAAATATTATTAAATAATAAATGTTATGGTGTATCGTGACAATGATTTGGTAATAGGTATTCTATTTATTAATTCAATGATATTGGATGTGCTTTTTTATTCTAGTTTTATACCTTCTTTCTGGTCACACAATTTTAGTAGAATAATTCAAACACCACCACAAAACATGGAAGTGGAGGTATTTTGAGAATGAAAATAGGGAATTTATAGAATCCAAAATATATAACTACTCTCATGTCCATATTTATGGGTTTAGCATCCTATTAAACCCTGTGATACTCTATTTATAATAATTAGATATAATTCTGGGTATAGATTGGTTTTTCTTGAATAGAGGCGACATAAATTTTTGAAAATAGAAAATAGCCCTTCATATTGAAAATCACCCTCTGATTCTAAACAAGTTCAAGAAGGAGGATAAATCTCATTTAGTATCATCATCTCAATCATGGATACTATTTTCTTATGATCATGAATATCTATATCAAATTATTGAGACTAAGGAAAGTATTGTCCAAGATGACATGCCTCTTTTAAGGGAATATGTTGATGTGTTTCCTAAATAATATTTTAGTTTTCCTCCAATTTGTGAGGTAGAGTTATCAATTGATCTTATAATTAGATATTTTCAAATATCCAATACTTCATATAGAATATCCACCATTAAACATGAAGTGATGAAGAATAAATTACATGAGAATTTGTATAATGGGTTTATATGCCCAAGTGCTCCACTCTAGGGCGAACTGGTCCTCCTCATCAAGAAGAAGAATGGGTAAATGAACCTCTACATTGATTATCTTGATCTTTATAAGATCACTATAAAGAAAAAGTACCCTCTACCATGGATTGATGAATTTTTCGATCAGCTATATGGGGCCCAATACTTATCAAAGATGGATATTTGGTTGGGATATTATCAGGTAGAGGTGAAGAAATAGTATATACCCAAGAGTATTTTTCATACCTGGTATGGGACCTTTGAGTTCATAGTGATTACATTTGGACACTATAATTCTCCCATAATATTTATTGACTTAGTGGATAGAGTAATTAGGGATTATCTTGATCAATATTTTGCAGTGTTTATAGATGATATTCTTCTCTACTCCAAAAGAAAGGAGGAACATTGGGAAAATTTGCATATTGAATTAAAGGCCTTGTAAATGGAAAATATGTAAGAAAAATACATTAAATGTGAGTTTTAAATGAAGAAAGTAACATTCTTAGGGAATTTTATCACTAGAAAAGTGATTTATATGGATCCTTCATAAAAATATAGGTAATTAATAGATGGACCTGGCCAATATTTATAATGTAAATATGCAATTTTATTAGATTATATAGGTACTAAAGTCGAATTACAAGAAAATTATTAGGATTTTTAATCCCAATTACCATTATAACTCAAAAGGGAGTGTAGTTTTTCAGGAATTATGAATGTGAAGAAAGATTTAAATAGTTAAAGAAGCAGTTAATCACTACACATGTTCTCAAAAAACCCACCAGTGGGGATGTATTTGTGATATATAGTAATTCATCCAAAAAGGTCTTGGGTTCTATTTTCATGTAAGATAAAAAAATTGACTGTCTATTCTTCCCACTAATTAAATATACTTGATAAAAACTACCCATCTATTGATCTATAATTTACTATAGTGATCTTCATGTTTAAGATTTGGTGAAATTATCTCTGTGAGGAAAAGTGTCACATATATACAAATCATAAATACTCAAGCATATATTCAAAAAAAAATATGCTAATGAAGGTGGTTATATATGATTAAGGATTTTGATTTTTAAATACATTATCATCCTAGGAAGTCAATCAAAGTAGTAGATTCTTTGAGTAGAAAGGATCCTATAACCCTATCCAAGATGATGATTGAAATTTATATAATATTATTATACATTAAAAGGATTGTAATTGGAATAATAAAAGATATTCATACTAAATTTCTCAAATAACATCTCGACAATTCATTCTTGAGAGGATCAAGGAGGACCAAAAGGATGGTGTGGAGATAAATAAAAAGGTAATGAATTTTACAGATTTTAACTTCGATAAAGATTGATTTATAAGGTATGAAACCAGGATATATATATATAATATATAGGAACAAAAACTAAAGAAGTAACTTATGGATGATTTCCATAGATCATCATTCTCTATCCATCCAGGAAGCATAAAGATATATAGATATCTAAATCAAAGCTTCTGGTTGCATAACATGCAGAGAGAGAATATAGAATTTATATCTTGATTCTTTGTATTTAAAAAAGTCAAGGATAAATATAAAAATTCTTATGGTATGATGAAACCATTTCTTATACTAGTTTGGAAATGAGAATACATAACCACAGATTTCATCATAGGACTCCCAAGAAGATCTAAATGTAATAATGACATCTAGGTGGTGTTCAGTCACCTAAAAAAACAGATCATTTCATTTTTTCAAGAATATTTATCTCTTGAATAACTCTCCAAGATATAAATGATAGAATTAATAATTATTCATTGATTTTAACTATCCATTTCACTTGATCGGGATCTAAGGTTTACCTTGATGTTATAGGGAGGCCTTTAGCAAGAGTTTTATATAGAGTTGATTTTCAGTGATATTTATCACTCTCATATGTATTTTCATCATAATAAAACCATTAAAAATCTATAGTATATTCTTAGATCATGTTTAATGGGTTTCCAAAGAATATTGGATCAACACCTTTCCCTAGTTGAGTTCTTATAAAAACAAAAAATTCTGTTCTAGCATTCAAATTTCTCCATATGAGGCACCATATGAGAAGAGGTTTCAGACTCCAATATGCTAGGATGGAATTGGATAACAGAAGATGATGGGACCTAATCATATCTAAAATATGATAGAGAAGGTTAAAACAATTCAACATCATATGAAATCCCCATAAAGTCGACAAAAAAGGTATATAGACAATCATAAATGAAACATAGAGTTTGAGGTTTAAGATTAAGTGTTCTTACATATATCTCTATGGAAGAATGTAATGTGGTTTGGAGAGAATCTAAAACTCATTCCAAGATACATCATAATGTTTTAGATCCTTGATTTAATCAGAGTTGTGGCCTATCAAATTGCACTTCCACCTAACCAATCTCAAGTAAATGGTGTGTTGCATATATCTCTATTGAGGATGTACATACCATACCCCTCACATGCACTGAACCAGTAGGTGTTACCCATGGGGAATGATATTTCATATAAGGAAAAGATGGTAAATATCTTTTATCATAGAGACAATGTTCTACAAAACAATACTATCACTTGGTTGAAGTACTATGGATGAACCACAACTTTAACGAAATAATATGTGAACTGCAAGAGGTGATAAAACAGAAGAAAGCTCGTCGGTTCAACTATATAAAATGAAATTTTGAGTGAAAAAATCTGATAATGGTGGAATAATGTAATGACCCAAGAATTTATAAATTAAATTCCATTTTTATTGAGTAAATGGTTTATAGTTATAAAAAACACATGAACTGCTTCTGACCAATTATAAAATTTAGAATATTAGATTTAAAATATTGTTAATCATCTAACCATTGGTAATATAGTCATTTTATAGTGAATTATAAGATTATAACAAATTAAGGGTTATGATAATGTATAATTTTAATAGATGAAATGATTGATGGACTTGTTAACACCAAAAGATTCATGCTATGCACTTTTCTACATGACTGATGATATTATCCTCACTTCGGAAAATATTTATAATTTGAGTAGAGATGTGTCTCTATGTCAGAATAAGATGTATGTTAGATTCCCATGTTCCAAAATACTACTCCATAATGAGGGTTAATGTTTCCTTATAAATTATTCCCAATCTAGTTCCCTGGAAGAGATAACCCCCCCCCCCCAAGAGGTTGTGGATTCCTAAAATCACTGATAAAATTTTTTAGACACCTTAAAAAAATTCTGAGTGTATTTGAAGAAATTTGTTGTCTTTACACCAAATCTAGGAGTGTATTTCTCTTTTAAATCTTCAATTTGAGTAGTTGTTGATTCCAAACAGACTTACGTATCAAAAGTTATGGATTTCAGAAATCGGGAAAATTTTATAATGGAATTAGAGCTCTTATGAAAGGGCCTATAACAGGCCACTCATGAACCCCCTTTCATGAAAGGCCCTCATTATAGTCTCTTAAAATATCCCATTCATCTAGTTCCACTATCCAATATATAAATAGACCCTTTCACCTCTAATTTTCAGATGATGGATGATCTCCTAGACAATGATGTAAAGTGAGAACTCTAATTGCACTCCTCCTTCACCCAAGTAGTCGATCCCTACATGGGAGAACAATCATGGACCACCCTCACTAGGGAGAGGCCCCCAACCCAACACTTGTGAAACCCATGTCTAGGTAAGCCATACCTAGGTGACCCATACTCAGGTGATCCATACCTGGGTGACCCATACTTAGACAAACATTATGGGAAATCCATACCTTAGTGACCTATACCTAGGAAGCCCATACTTCTGCAGGGAGACCTATACCTAGGTTTCCCATACATGGTCAAACTAATTGGGAAAGCCATACCTAGGTGAACATATTGGGTGAGTCATACCTAGGATAATAATAAGGGTGATCCCCCACCTAGGTGAACAACATGGAAAGGACTTCTCCCATGTCATGATACTTGATAAATCCTTCGCACCCATTAGTCCATACCGTAGGGGATATACTCCATACCCCCACTTGTTATTAGTGTTGGGCTACGGTATCGGGCCTTGAGTATGGTCCCATCACTACTGTCACTGACCCCCATGAAAAATAGAGAGTTTCACCTTAAACGTTTTTAGCCGGGTTGAGGACATTTTATGTTGTGACACTTACAACCATGTCCTTAATTCCAAATAATCATTAGTCGGCATACTCTTCATGGTTCCATAAATATGTGAACCCAACTACTGTAAGTCCCAACCAAACCAAATCATTATACATCGATATACTCCTCATGTTTACAAAAATATGGCACCCCTTTAGGTGTAAGACCCAACCAAAACTCCAAATCACCATGAGTCTTGATCCTCCTCATGGTTCTAGGAGACAACTGGGATTTAAAAGAATCCATAGAGCCCCGGTAACCCTAGGCCTTCACCCAAACCCTCAAAACCACCTAGGTATCCCTCCAAAACCTAATAGAATATCTAATTAAGTTGAATAGTTAGATTAAAGTACCTCCAATGTGTGAAACACTAAACACCTATGAAAGGAACTAAATCTCCCCAGCTGAGAAGTACTATCATGAAGGTATAATCCTAAAATCAAGACATGTGTGAGAACCTTCTATGGAAAGATGAGGAAAACCTTGGATCCTAGAGAAATACCTTTCCTAAATTTGTTTCCCTAGTTATCCATCATCAATACATTTCCTCAAGCTTTTCCATGACCACCCTGTGTGAAGCACTTCTAATCTTCCCAGTTCTACACTACACGAGACCTATTCATATCTCCAATTCCTACCTTGCATGATCCACCATAAAATCACCAAGTTCACACATGAAAAATCCATCCTATGATCTTTTCATGCCACCAATGACAGGGAACCTTCTTCATTAAGTCTCCCATCTGAGGGGGACCAAATCCAAACCCCCACTGAGGCCTCCAAATTTTCAAGATCATGGAAAAAGACACACCAGTATGTCTCCCATTCAATTATAAATTCCCTCTGTAAGAGTTTTCCCACACTTATCCTACCCTGTGGGTATAGTCCTCAGGGTGTTTATCATTGTGCATCCCCTTGGTAATGAGGACCCCAACCTTAGTGGTGGTCTCATAGACCTCCCATTTCAGATTATGAGGGTTAATGCATTATCCTCCCCTAATGATCTCTAAAATAGGGACCTTATCATTTTAACCAGTGAGTAGGGGAATATTCCTTTAGATTTGATGATGGATAGTACCTTATCCACCTCTCATATTCTTCAAAACCTAGAATAGGGAATCCCTGATATAGTAATCACCTAGTCTTTCTTAATGTATGCACCTGTATGGGTACATAATTCCCAACCTTAATTATAAAAAAATAGATGAGAAGAGAATATAGAATCCATTTCACTCTCCCATATCCCTTTCCTCATCCACCTATGGATGAAACATATATTCTACTTTTTTAGATATTACACTTTCTCTTGTTTCTCATACTGAGCATGAATCATGTGGGATTATAGGCAAGTATCAATCATGAGATATGTGTTATTAGATACATGTGTCAGTAGAGAATCATTTTTTGGATCCCCACCAACACCACCACCTACCTTTATAGGGCCTACATATGTGTAGGTACTCAAACCTATGTATATGTCTCATATGGTTATATACCATATGATACAAACCTTTTGAGGGCCTCTATAGGTGTATTTCATTAAACATATGTATCCACCTCAAAGGTTTATATCCTCAGTGAGAAATCCTTCTAAGGTCCTCCATAGGCGTGGGTCCTCAAAGTCATACATCCATATCAATGTACCACATCCCCTATGAGATGAACCATCAAAGGCCCTCCTCCATAGCTGTAATCCCTAACTAATTTAACTAAATGGTATTTGATTCCCATACAAATGGGATACATAGGAATACTCCTTGAGTTTAAAACCAAGCAACATAAATTAACAATAATGTTCTCTAGGCCACATCCTCAGTAGGGTCATATCCAGCCTTGGAGGCTACTTATCTTCTAAGTCCTCTATGACACTTTATCATAAGTCCCACACAAAACCTTGCTTACACAATATTTAACTAACTATCCTTTCTATATTACGTTAAGATCTATGTTTTGGTCCTCATCACATTACCTTAAAAAGTATGATGTGTCCCATTAAGTGACACTGAACTACATGGTTTGTAGTTCCTTTAACAGTGATATTTTGGAAGCTACTCTCATGGGGTTTATCCTGAAATCAAAACAACTCCCATCTGCTTAGATAATGATAAAATCCACAGCACCCCACTATGTTGCTTAAGATCAGTATCATATTAATAAATGAACAAAGAATATATAATATGTAAAAAAAAGGGTACCATCAATGGAGAAACTAGGATATATACAGATGTCTCTATCAATGAAGAACTTCATATATTTATAGATGATTCTAAATACAATACAAGCTAATAATTTATTTTTAACCTAAGGGTGGCATATTTTATATTTATGATTTAATAAAGGATTCATGAATATGGGTTAATTCTTTAAGTGAGTCTCAGTGTAGGAAATAATTCCCTACAAAAGTGTGTGATGACCCTGAACTCCCATCCACTTCACCAATGTTAGTCCCTAAGAAATTTTAGACTCATTTCCCAATGACAATCTTCATTTGGAATGTAGTTTTATGAAACATATCGAAAAAGGGAATCTTTGGGTGTTTATGACTCAATGAACAAAACCCTTTGGAGGCCACCAAAAAATGGGGAGTGTGATGTGAATTATTGTGCAACATTCAAACCCCCACAATCAACCGTTAGGCACAATCGTATCATATTTTTATCATAAACATTATTCAGCTGGTAGGATCATACCCAGTCAAGACCATTTATTATAGATTCCAAGGTAGATGGAATCACTAGGATTTTTCCTCAACCAAGCCCAATATGAAATTCATATAATAAATCATAAACAACCATCTATAGGATAAGTTCATGCTTATCAAGATCAAGGTCCAAAACATATTCGTTGAACCACACCAAAGAAAACTCCTCCATCACACACCTTACCCTTACGGTGTACACTGGTGTGATAAGAGATTATGTATCTATCCCCTAGTAATATGAATTAATATATTTTAATTTTAAAATAATTAATGAATATATTTACTCCTTTTCTTAATTATAATTTTATAAGAATTGATTAAAATTGATTTTGATATGAACAAACAAAAATTTTATTTTTTGAAAAATATATGATTTTAATAAATATATGATTTTTAATAAATTCAATAATTTTAAAATAAATTTTACTTAAATATAATATTATTATTTAATAATATTTAAAAAAATGATAATATAATTTAGGGAAGTCCAACATTATGTTATAAGGGTCCAAAAATTGTTATTGTTTCAAAAACCTGTAATTTTAAATAAATGAGAATTTTGATTTAAAAGTGTAAATTCTCATATTAGGAGAATTATTTTGATAAAATAAATATTATTTTTGAAATTATCACATCAAAATTATCCAATGGGGAATTTTTTATAAGTTTCTAAGTGTCTGTTTTTTAGGTAAAACTTAAATACAGTATAAATATATTGTTTGTATTATAAAATCACAATATCCCAAAAGTTATGGAATAAATGGTATAATGTGGAATACATGACCAAAAAAAATTTTACCCTATAAAATAATGTGTTTTAATTTATTTGATTAATTTTATAAAACATTAATGAATCCTCCAAAACTTATATAATATTTTAATGTTTTAAAATCAATTCTTTATAGACAAGACCCGCTTCCACATCACCAAGGTTATTATATTAAGAAGTTTTATTATTGGGTTTATAAAATATTGAAAAACACTTCTATTTGGTAGAAACCATATGAAAATTGGGAAATGGTTTTTTGGTTTGATTATTTTATCCTATCTAATCCAAAACATATGTTTAGAAATTAAAAAAAAATTACATTGTATACTACTATAAATACCCAACCAACCTCCCCCACCTATTCACTTAAAATCCATCGAGAATGAATTTACCCTCCATATGCCTATCTAAATCCCTCCAAAGATATTCCCAAACTCTTAAAATATCTTACTGAGCTTTTAGAATCACCCTTCCAAGGTAAGGTACTCTCTACACTTCTTTTTATTTATGTAATTTATTTGTAATAATACCTTTTGATTTAAATTTATTAATATTATAATGTTTTTTTACACATCCCCTTACTTTCCTTATAATTACCATGTAATAAGAGACCACACTACCCTCTCATTCATCACTTCTATAAACCATTATGTACACATATTATGCTATCAAAATTATCCTATGATTTTCTATACCAAACATTTATGTTATGAATACCCATCCTCATTACCACTCATGGGTATTCACCTATTTGTACGTATAATTTATCGATTAGGGACTTCTATGTATGTAACCCAAATTCCTAAATATTCGGTTTAAAATTGATAGTGTTCATTATTATGTTTTATGATCTATGTGGAACACAAATTCATGTATATCCTATGAATGTGATGGGAGGGATCAGAATTATATATTCCTCTAATTCAATTGGTAATGTTTTTATCTCATGATATTTTATGAACCAACCTAGATCGACCCCGAACCAGTCACCCGATCCAGCCCACGGCAAGACGCGAAAGGCGTTCCCAATCCTCTTGGGATGGAAAAAAGTTCCAAAGGCATCACATATCACACAAGGGAATGATTACTCCAAATAAAATAAACAAACCAAGAAGCCAAATAAATAAATTTAAAATAAAATAAACATGGAATCCAATCTTTTCAGCATTCCCATTTCCAAATAAAATACAACAACTGAACAATACATACTACAAAAGGAAAACCAAACATAACCTAATGACCATGAGGTCTCTATCTGTCCTCGATGGTCACTCTCCAAACCAAAACCAAACATCACTTGAGGCAATCGATCTGAAGTTGGAACCTTCAAACAAAAAATTATAAAAGACAATAGGCATGAGTATTAATACTCAGTAGATAGGCCTGCATAATTCTATTCCCAATTCACATCTTTTAAATAAGGAAAAAAATTATTTAAGGTTTGAAATAAAATTTATAAACATTGGGTTTTCCATAATTTAAATTTTAAAATAAAAAAATCACAACCCATTAGCCTCACATCTTAAAACACGGTTGATTTCGAATATAAGATAAGCTCTTTGGAAAGAAGGTTAAAAAGGGAACTAAGTAAGAAACATTCATTTTTTATTATAAATTAGGATAGGAATTAAACCCTTTTTAACAAAAACAAACATTCATGATTTACCAAGGAATCTCTATGACCAAGAGAAAGGGAGACAGTCTCACAATGGGGGAAATTTCTAATGAGTCTAGTGTTAGATATTTATAGGAATACCTAGGAACTCAGAGGAGAAATAGAATGTACTAATAAATATGACTCATCCTAAATTAATTCCCTAATAAATTAAGTCATAGCGTCCTAATGCCTGACCGTCACCCTATATATCCTAGTTAAGGGGCCCAGCCTCTTATCAATATTAACAAAACAACCCTCTGATATCAACCACTAGCCAGTATGTAATCTAAACTTATGCAGCAATCATTCTTAATAAACCTCATTGCTATGATAGGTTCCCATATATAGTTCTCAATATGGTGTGTCAAATCATTCAATCAACAAGTCACATATATATAACCACACACAACACAAAAACTGGTACCACCCCGAACACCTCAATGTTAGTCCCCTACCTTAAAATAATCACCATACGAGGGAAGTCCCATACCGAGGACACATCCTAATCATGATCAACCAACTAGGAAGGAGACTCAACTTAAGAGAGATTTTCCAAATACCTGTTTCAAAATTCCAAACTGACTTTAGATTCAAAATATTTAACCATTTAACATAACACATAAAAAAACATTTCCAAAACATCACCAAACATCATTTTCACAACAATATTGGAAAACTGGCCTTTAGACTAAGATTTCCCAAAAAAGTGCTCGAACGAGCTTTCCATCATTCTCGCAAAGAAAATTCATTTCATAAAATACCATAAACTAACCACTTACCCAATCAATCAAACCATTGAAAATCCATTTCAACACCCAACCCACTATTTCCAATCAAAAACACATTTACAAGGGCCAAAGCGGCATATACCAATAAGTACTAAATGTAAAAAAACTCATTTAAAGAATTAAATAGCCACATTAAACTTCAAAATGTGTCTATAAAAAACATGATCTGCCATAATAAATCACTAACCTTTCTAAAGATCCAATCAGTCCATTTCAAGAAAAATACTAAGTGTGCACAACTTCACAAAAAAATGCAGCCGACATTAAAATCTGATTTTAAAATAACAAAAACCTCAAAATATTTTCAAAACATAATTAGAACCATTCATATTCTTTAAATAACCATTTATAAATTTATAAAACAATTTTTTAAATGTATCACATAGTTTTACTCACACAAAATGACCTTAAAACTTCTTTTAAATCCAATGCATGAAAAAAACCAATTAAAAACACCCTACATACCATTCATGAAGTTTATAAAATCACATACACAATTTTTAAAAGACATTCAAGGGACCTAATAAATGGGTGTACTAAAATAAGAATAAAAATGATAAAATTAAAATAATTAAACAATTCCATGGATAACTATTTAGTCATTAATAAAGAAGAAAAATCAAAAAAACAATGTTGTTCTAAATTTAAAGGGAAACTCAAAGGGATTCTACCTCAAATCGTAGGTTGATCATGATGACACCACTTGACTCCCATATGCACATAAGTACCCACGATCCCATGACTATAGAATTGCAGATTTACCTCACCAACATTCTCAACAAATGAAAAACATCTAAAACCCTAGAAACACTAATTTAAAATTACCCAAACAAAGAAGAAGTGTAAATATCACCTCGAACCAGTAGGAGGAGGATTGAAACAAACAAAACTCACTCGGATTTGGTAGTAGGTGTCAAAACATAAAATAAATTGAACTGGAAAGCTGTTATATTTCCAATTGAGGAGGAGCAACAAGACTAGTAGCACAAAAAAGGAGGAATGGGCGTCGACGAGACTCATCATCATGCCTAGGAAGGATGATGAGGTGTTGTGGGGAACCAAAAGAGGTTCATGCGACCGTAGGAGGCTGCTCTGACAAAGGAGAAGCATCGAAGATGACGCTTCAGGATAGAGGTGGTGGTTTTGGAAGCTACGGTGGCTAATGTTGGTGGGTCCGCCAGTAAGGGGAGGCGGTCGGACGAACATAGACAAGGTGCACAGCCTAGCTGAAGAGGTGCATGGAAGTCGGACTGGGGGGCCAGCAAGGTGAGGTCGGCAGGAGGGTAGGCCAGAGCAGGCTGCAACAGTTCTAGTTGTCATATGGGAATAGGGGTGAAGCCAGTCAGGGGTCACCAAACCTTGGTGTGGCTGAGAGGTGGTGCGATGGCTAGAGGTGCCTGTAGGAGGCAGGTGCCGGTTGGGAGGGTGACCGGAGGATGGCGGCACAGGGACAGGGGGAGGCAGCGGAGACCAAATCTAGTCAGAGGGGGAGGCGGCCGGTGTAGAGAGAGCGAGGAGAGGAATGAGAGGACTACTGGCGCGCGGGGAGAGGGAGAGAATGATTGGAGAGAAGGAGGCTCACATGGGGAGAATAAAGGGAGAAGAGAGGTTGTGAGAAAACCCTAAAAAATTAAAACAACCCAAAAATGACTTTAATAATAATAATAATCATCGTCATCATCATCATAAAAATAAAAATAAACTTGATAAAAATATTCATTTCATTTTAATAATAATATTATTATTATTAAAAATAATAAAAATATAAATAACACAACAAATTAAGAAAATTTATTAATTTTAATCTTTCAAGGACAGGCGGATCGCACGGTTGTTTGGGAGAAGCTGCATAGGGTTTCTAAAAAATGCTTTGCTCATGCGCCCAATGACATCAAATCAAAAATGTGCACTTTTTCACAAAACTCAAAAATCTCATTGGGGATTGAACCTGAACATCGACAAAAAAATTTAAAAGATAAAAAATAATTAAAAAGACCAAAAACATGGGTTGGGGTGTGAAAATTCTCCCCACCATAATGCTTTCTACCCCTGTAAAGTTACACCAATCTCTATATGAAAAGATAAAAATTCATAAGTGTCACCCACCCCCAAAAGTTTAAGCACCTCCAGTTGATTGATTCCCACAGAAACCAAAAATTCCATGATTTACAACTCATCCTCAAAACCCGCACATACTAACCGCAACAAAGAATATCCTTGACCATCCATCTTAACTATAGTACAGACCTAAACCACCTCTGATATTTATTCCAATAATCTTAGTCCAATGGAACCATTCGGTGTACTCCAATCCCAACGTTTACTAAAGAGGAAGAATATACGATTAGGTGGTTCCGCATGAGACCACCCACCACCAAACGATAGATGAAAATAAACTCAGATACTGATATGGGGAGACACAAATGAACTCCGCACCATAAGGATCAGGCTAACACTAAATTACTTTAGGTGTAACTCTGTGAAACCCATTGTGGGTCTCCCCACTATAAGAACTAACGAGATTAACCAAACTTGAAAACTTCTCACGCAAATCGAAAACACCCACCATGAGGGGAGAGAAGGAAAGGGACCGACTAATAGAGAATTAAAACTACGACCATCGTTATATCAACAATGTCACACCCTCAGAAGAACATAGATCATGCCACACAAAGGAAAAAAGATTAAACCAAGTCCATTTTACACCACGGGGATTCTCCTAACTATGCACCAACTTCACTCCGGGACCAGTGGTTGGAGCACTAATGATTGAAGCATCTCATGCCTCACAATCAGGCTTTATAAATTTCCCAAAAATAACACATGAACCATAATTTCACTAAACACACTTCTAATAAAATAAAGGTTTCAAAGAGGTTCGACGTAACCATTATTACAACCTAAAGAAAAGAAAAACCATATAAGACTACAAGAGATGGCCACTAAATCCAGGGAACACTGCAAATAGAAAACCCCAAATTGATCCCAAATATTTTCCAACTCCTGCTGATGGGCTGAGTTGACCTTTAATGAGCCAGGTCTGGATTCAGTGCACTTCTTGGAAACACCTTGGTAGAATTGCTGCAAGTGACCAAGGCACCCATAGGTGTGGCAGGGCTTTGGATCACTCGGGCACATTGTTTTATTATATCCATGCTTTCCACACTGATGACAAATCACAGAATTATGCTTTGAAGGTATTGACTGCAGGTTGGAGGACTCTTAATTCCCCTACCAGTACCACCAATATTAGGCATCTTCCCATTCTTTCTATCGCCATCCTCTTCTCTGCTTCCCAAGGCTGGGGGAGGATTCTCAACCTCAGGTCCTCCTTCTATATTAGCTTCATCAAAAAGGCTTGCCTCACAACATCTAACATGGTGGTTAGGTTGATCTTTTCCACTTTTGAATGCAATTTAGGTCAGAACCCAAAATCAAAATGTCAAGATTTCAGGGAATAATTTCTAATAAACCTTGGTTCATACGGAGCTAGGCCCAAGAAACAAAAAAGAATTCCAACATGGATCCCACACCTATATGAAGACCACACAAATCCATCATCTTCCTCACCTTCACCACCTCAGAGAAATATTGTTGGATGAACAAAAACTTAAATAATTCCCATGTGAGTTCATTTTGAGGTTTTCTTCAAGACATGAACTTACACCATTTCTAGGTTGAACCTTCAAACATAAAGGTATCCAACTTCACCTTCAACGACTAAAGTGGTGCAAGAAAATAGAAGTTCCTCTAAATCTTCCCCAACCACTTTTCTGCCTCAAGAGGATCTTCTCGTTCATAAAAGAGAGGAGGTTTCAATTTCCCAAACTCAAGGACATAGTTTATGGGCTGATCAACAGGAGTATTTTCTAAGGGTGCTCCACCTGAAATTGCACCTTGGTAATTCATCAAACCTTCATGGTGGTGAACACTATGGAACAATGAAACAAATAACTTAATCAAAACATGGTCATTGTCATTTTAAATTCAAATTTTCACAGTTTCCAAAATAAAACATTACAAACATTTTTCAAAATTAAACAATAACCAAATGATTCACTAGGGGAAACTACTATCGATGGGTGACTCGTACATATGGTTAGTGTCCATACACCAGTCACACCACCATCATGGAGAAAATTATAGGGTAATGCCCCCAGCTCCACATGGAATTCTAGGAACTGTGAGATCATGTGGATACATTCCCAACTCCATTTTCATTTTCCAACATTAAACAATTCCAATTAACCGAAAATGCACTAATAAACTAGACATCCCATGGTTACCTAAGGTTCTGAACGAGCAAGGGTTTATGACATCCTTCTCATCCATATACCTCGAGCTCCAATAATCCTACTCCTTTTACCATGAAAACCCCAAATAATGATGGTCTATCTATTAAGCACGGTCGACTTAAGAGTTGACCCCCTCTAAAACCATTTTTTCACGAACCAACTCGGATCGACCCTGAACTCGTCACCCGAGTTGGCCTGCGGAAAGAACCGAGAGGCGTTCCAAATCCTCTCAGGCTGGTGACAAGCACCAAGGGAATCATAGAGTACACAGGGGAATTATTTCTAACAATAAAAAAATAAAAAAGCATCCAAATAATGAAATATCAACTATAATAAATAGGGTGTCCAATCTTTGCAGTATTCCCATTTCAAAATAAAATATAATAACTGAAGAATACATACTACACAAGGAAACCCAAACAGAACCTAACAACCATGATGTCTCCAAGTGACCCTAAGGGTCACTCTCCAAACCAAAACAAATCATCACTTGAGGTGATCAAACCCAAGTTGGAACCTTCAAAAGAAACTAAAAATAGGAAAAGACAATAGGTGTGAGTATTAAAACTCAGTAGGTAGGCCTGCATAATTCTATTCCCAATGCGCATACATTAAATAAAGAAAACATTGATTTTAGGTTTGAAATACAATTTATAAACATTGGGTTCTCCATAATTTACATTTCAAAATAAACAAATCACAGCCCATTTCCCTCACACCTTAAAACAAGGTTCATAGTGAAGATAAGCTAAGCTCATGGGAAAGAAGGTTAAAAAGGGAACAAAGTAAGAAACATTCATTTTTCATTATAAAGTATGATAGGACTTAAAACATTTTGAAAAAAACACAAATTCAAGATTTACCAATGAAACTCCAAGACCAATAGCAAGGGAGACAGCCTCACAACGGGGGAAATGGCTAATGAGTCTAGTGTCGGATTATCACAGGAAAACCTAAAAACTCATAGGAGAACCAAAATGTACTAATACATGTGACTCATCCAAAATTCATGCCCTACTAAATTAAGTCCCAACTCCCTAACGTCTAAATGTCTCCCTACATAGCCTGGTCAAGGGTCCCAATCCCATATCACTAATAAAAAAGCACCCCTCTACTATGGGCCACTAGCCAGTGTGTAATCTAAAATAGTGCAGCAATCGTTCTCAATAAACCTCTTTGTTATGCCAGTATCCCATGTATAGTTCTCAAGAGGGTGTTCCATATCATTAAATCAACATGTCACGTATATATAACCACAAACACCACCAACATCAGCACCACCCCGGCCACATCAATGTGAGTTCCCTACATTAAAATAATTACTATACGAGGGATGTCCCATACCGATGACCCTTCCAACTCATGATCAACCAACTAGGCGGGAGAACCAACTCAAGAGGGGTTTTACAATTACCCATTTCAAAATTTCATATGTCCTTTATCTTCACGATATTTAACCTTTTACCAAAACTCATAAAAACATATAGAAAACATCCCCAAAAATCATTTTCACAACAATGTTTCTAAACAGGCCTTTAGACCAAGCTTTCACCAAAAAGTTCCCGAACGATCCTTCCACCAATCTCGTAAATACAATTCATTTCATAAAATAACTTACACCAACCACTTTTTCAACTAATGAAAACATTGAAAATCCATTTCAACACACAACCCACTATTTCCAATCAAAAACACATTTACAAGGGCCAAAGGGGCATATACCAATATGAAATAATGCGAAAAACTCATTTAAAGACTTAAATCACCACATTGAACTTCAAAACATGTTTATAAAAAAAATACCCTACCATAATAAATCACTAACCATTCTAAAGATCCAACTGGTACATTTCAAGAAAAACACTTTGTGTGCAAAACTAGTCAAAAAAATACACCACACATTAAAATCTGATTTTAAAATTACTCGCACCTCAAAATATTTTGAAAACATAATTTGAACCATTCATATTCTTTAATTAACCATTTAGAAATTTATAAAAAAAAATTATAAAAGATATGTCATGGTTTTTACCATACAAAACCCCCTCAAAACTAATTTTAAATCTAATGCATGATAAAAACCAATTAGAAACACCCTTCATACCATTAATGATTTATATAAAATCCCATAAAAAATTTTTAAAATATGTTCGAGGGACATAATAAAGGGATGTACTTAAACAATAAGCCAAATGAGGATACTAAAATAATTAAATAATTCCATGGATGACTATTTATTCCTCAAGAAATAAGAAAATCCAAGAAGTATATGTAGTTAAAAATTTAAAGGGCAATGCAAAGGGATCCTACCTAAACTCATAGCTTTATCATGATGACACGAATCGACTCTCACTTGCACATAAGTACCCATGATTCGATGACTACATCATCAAAGATTTACCTCACAAACATGCTACAACAAATTAAAATCATCTAAAACCATATAAACACTGATTTAAAATAACCCAAATAGAGAATCAATGTATATTTCACCACAGAACAGTGGCAAGAGGATCAAAAAAACTCAACCCACTCTTCTCTGGTGGTAGGTGTCGAAACATAATACAAGTTGACCTAGCAAACCATTGTATTCCCAATTGAGGAGGCACATGGTTGGTCACACTAACAAAGGAGGAAGGGGGCCGATGAGACTGGTCTCTATTTCTAGGAAGGTAGGCAAGGTGCTTTAGGGCACCAGAAGAGGGTTTTGGGGCCAGAGGAGGCCATCCCAGAAAATCTGAAGCATCAAAGATGACACATTGGGTTGTGGGTGGTAGTGTTAGAGGCTATGGTGGCTATTCTAGTGGGTCGGCTGGTAAGGGTAGGTAGTTGGACGAATTTTGGCAAGGTGCATGACCTAGCTAGATAGTTTTGTGGAAGCCGGATAGGGGGGGCCTCGGCAAGGTGAGGCCAGCTATAGGGACGATCAGAGAAGGTTGTGCTGGAGCTGGTCATTGGAGGGGAATATGGGTGTGGTCGGGCATGGGGTCGCCGGACCTAGGTGCATTCGAGAGGTGGTGCGGAGGCTGGAGGCACTAATAGGAGGCGGGTGCCAAATGGGAGGGTGACCAGAGGAGGGAGGCGCTGGGATAGGGGGAGGGGGCGCTGGCCGCCGCTGGTTAGATGGGGAGTCGGCCTGTACAGAGAGGGAGAGGAGAGGAATGAGGGGGCTGGAGGCATGTGGGGAGAGGGAGAGGAAGATTATAGAGATGGAGGCTTGTGTGGGGAGAAGAAATAGAGGAGTGAGGGTGTGAGAAAACCCTAAAAAAATTAAAACAACCCAAAAAAACTCTAATAATAATAATAATAATAAAGATAAAAATGATAAAAATATTCATTTAATATTAATATTAATTATAATAATATCAACAACAAAAAAAATCCAAATAAAACAATAAATTAAGAAAAATAATTCATTTATATTTTTTGAAGACAGGAGGATCGTGCAGTTGTCTAGGCTAAGCCGTGTGGGGTTTTCCAAATGCTCTCCACTCGTGTGCCTCATAACGTCAACTCAAAAATGCACAATTTTTGACCAAACTCAAAAATATCATTCTGGATTCAACCCGAACCTCAAGAAAATTTTTTAAAATTCATAAAATAATTAAAAAAACCAAAAACACGGGTCAAGTGTGACATGATATGTCATGTATGGTGCATGGGAGGTTATCTTAACCACACTATGTTATGATTTCTTGGAGGTTATCCTAGACTTATGATTATGATGTCATGTTTTATATGGATTCCAAATTCTTGTTTTACATTGATGTTATAATCATATATCATGTTTCCATGATCATGTTTTTGATTATCACCCCTTTTATTTCACCTTGATATGCCTCTAGATTAAAATGTATCACTTTCCTCAGGTTATGATTTTATTATTTATTTACATGGATTTATAACTTACCCATTTCTTATATACATCCCTAGGTTCTATTATGTAGTTTTAGAAGATCAAAGGAATCTAAGAGAATGTTATGATATTTTTTAAATAAGGTTTTTGTATCCCTATTTGAAGTAATTATTTTATGTATCAAATTTCCAAAATAAACCTAGTCTAGTGATCTTATTGGTGTATATTTATGTAATAAATAATGAATTAAGGTTTATAAAATATATGGGTTGTCAAAGTCCAACTATGATTAGATAGGATAAAGCTAGCATGTATGGTGAGTAACACGTAAATTTATGTGTGTAATACACACCGAGTCTGAAGTTGTGTCATTTGGATAGCCAGAAACGGAGTATACGGTCTGTATCATGTTGTACACTTCAGGTATATTATAAAACTCATGTAGGTTATATGTAGAGATAGACTATATTTGTGTGAATTAATTATAAACAATGAAAATTAATAATTGAAATAATCCAAACTACACAACATGTGTCTTTTTTCATGACTTGTTGTTGTGTTTTTAGAGTATTAAATGAATACTTAACCAATTTCTACATTGTATTGAAACTACCAGTCATGAATGTTCATCCAACACATTGTGTTCTTCATGGTAATTAGAAGCGGTACACATCACATATATTAATAGTGTGCCATGTAGTTATAATTGTTGTGCTAACTATGTGACTTAACTCATAAAAATACAAATCATTTAATTTCATGACACATTATGTATGTTACAGTTCATTTAAGTACAAAATACACAATAAATACCATACAAATCATTATCACATGCCATGTTTGTGATAATACACATCGAGTAGGTGGGTGTACACTATATTGCCTCTAGTACATGTCATGTTAGATATGAGGCAGAATTTTATACTAACCAAAAGGGTACACACCATGTATAGTGGCCCAAGCCTTTCACAAATATTATTACATAATTTTTATCATAATAATCCAATAAATACATCCAAGGATCGTAAATTCTAGTGTCTTCATAGGATTAGATACATAATTTGACATCATGAAAGAAAAATAAAAAAGAATTTTTATTTAATCTTTATAATGAGCTCCTAAATCCCTTTGATACCTTATATCTTCATAGGATAACCTAGGTAATACAACAAAAAAAGGTATGATCTAAAAAACCTAGTAAGGGAATAAGTATAGGAATAAACATAGAACATGGGTTAGAAGGCATAACATGATGACATAAAAGTAATGGAACATGAATAAACATGAGGAATGATGACATGTATAACATGGAAACATATAATCATGGAATAATAGAAATATTTCAACAACACATAAAATGACATAAACAAGATTCAAGGCGAACTACCAAGACTATATCACATGATAGACAAAGTTCCATAAAGGAATAGGATTCACTTTCGATCCCAACATGACATCTCGTGAGACTAAACATTGTTAAATGCATTGGATAGATATATGGGAACACCCATTATAGCATGTTCATTAATATCTTTTCCACAAGAAGAATCAAATATGGGTTATGAACATAAGGTTTTTCCAAGAAAATAATTGGGTATAATAAACATGTCAAAAGGAAAAACCAAAAGGCGTATCATAAAAGAGTTCATGAAATAATGTATCATAAGTGGTTCTTAATTAAAAAAATAGTCATATATAGTGATAAATAATATCCAAAAGGTGTGAAAACATTATAAAACATTATTTAGGAAACTTTATAAGTGAACCACTTTAGTGTGGTTTAAAGAAAAACATTAAAGATTCTTTAAAATGAAAAGGTTATAATTGTTTATACAAAACCAGAAATGAACCAAGAATCTATTTAATGATAAAATGAGGTACTCTATAAATAATAACTTTTGGTTTAAAAATATTATGGATTTCATTAGAAAATGGGTAATAAATCAAGAAGTTCCCTTTAATTGGGCTTGCTTATCGGGAAGAATTGAGAATGGAACTTTATAACACATGTATTTTCCCATCAAAAAAGAAAGAACTGATATAGATACATGATTTTGGAACATATAAACAGAATTTATAATAATTATATAAAAATAAAAAATAATTATTTCGGGTTAAATAGAGGGAAATTGTAACCCAAAAGAAAAAAATGGAGGTTCAGAAAGAATCTCTTACCTTATGTTTGAAATGGTTCTTCACTTGCACTTAATGTCATGAATAATTAAATTAAATTTATTAATTAAAAATTATAGAACCTATTATAAATGAAATTAATTTATTAAAGTATATTAAGTTCATTTATGGACTTTTATGGGTTATAGTGTTCAATTTTATCATTCGGGAGTGTCTTTTTTCTTAGTTTTCATGATCGGTTCACTTGTATAATAGTATGGAAGTTAATTTAAAATGGGAATAGATATATAGAATTAAAGTTATATGTTCTTAATAAAAATATATAAGTTTAAATTTTCATAAAATTCATTTGGCTATTTTGGGTGAGGATGAATCCTTAGATAAGATGTTAGCGATAATCATTTGAGTTATTTTAGGTGGATTTCCCTCGAAACAAACTTATTTTGTTTTATTTTTTAATATTACATTTATATGTTAGTTCTAGAACATAAAAATGATATAAAATGAATTTTAAAATTTATTTCAGCCATTATAAGGGTTTTAAGATCATCATTAAGGCAGTAAATGTAAATTAAAATTTTTTTCCATTGAATTCGGTAAATTAACACCTCAAGGACGGAGTTTTGATTTTTAGAATAAAAGGAAGAGGAGAAGATACTTGATAGTGTATTTTTCATAAAAAAACTAAATTTTAGTATATATATAATATAATGGATTTATCATGCATATTTTTACATTTAAAGTGAGGATAGAATTATAATAGAAAGTAAATCAAAAATAAATTAAAAGAAAAAGAAAGAGGGTTTTACCTCTTGAATTTCTCCTCCTTGAGAACCTCCTTAGGGAAATTTGATTTTGTATTTTTTTTTGAGACCAAAGGCCCCTGGACATAGGGGGAGAGTCATGGGAAGAGTATTGGGAATAATATGTACACGTTTCAAAGCTTTAAATGTGTGGGGAGAAGATGTGGTGATGGGTGGTATTTATAGGGGAGGAGAGGAGTTTTTTTCTCATTATTTTGTTCATTAGTTTATTATTTTGACACAAGAGGATGAATAGTTTGAGAATTATCACTAAATATATTAAAATAATTAATTATTTTTTGACACTATCTTCTTACATCAATCATACATCATCTATGACTCAATAATTCATGTATTTAGATAATATCGTAAATTATCATATTTCATTCTTCACCAAATATTAAACTATTATAGAAAAATCTCAAAAATTAACCTTAACCATTTTTTGATGTGTATAATTAAAAAATAAAGTTCATTATATAAAAATAATTTAATAAATATTAGAAATTTAATTTTTTATTAAAATCATTATTTACTTTGGAAATATTGATTTTAAAATTATAACTGATTTTGTAACAATTAGTAAAATTAAGTAAGGTCTCATAAAATTATCTTATAATCATAAGAAAACAAAATATTAATTTATCAATACATTTTTGGAAAATAAATTTTCTTTAAAATTATTATATTAATAATAAAATTGTAATTAATATTTATGACTTATAAAAGTAACCACACTTAATTTTTTATTTTTAAAACATTTAATTTATTATTACAAGAAATAAATACATCATATTTTAATTCATTAGGTACCTAAGTTTTATTTAAACTTTAATAGGTGAGATTACTATTCTATTGGTCAAATTACTATTCCTAGTGGTCTTGTTACTATTCCAAAGGTCAAGTTACTATTTCATCAGTATAGGTTCCTTAACTTCTAGTAATACCTCTTATTTTATTCATTATTTATTTAAAAAGTTTTTATTGTGTTCTTAATGTGATTTTATATGATTGTAATATATGGAATATTTATAAGAAGGGAATTTCCATTGATAAAATTTTGGGTTCTTAGATTCTTCCCCCTTTTAAAATTTCTTCCTTGAAATTTCATTTTACATTCTAAGGTGAAAACATGTGAGGGTACTTATAATTCCACACTTCCTCTGGTTCCCATGTTTCCCCACATAACTTATGGTTCTGGCATAGTACATTGACTAGGTGAGTAGTCTTGTTGCATAGAACTTTATCCCTATGGTCCAAGATCTTTAATAGATTCTCCTCATAAGAGAGATCATTTTCCAACTGTACCACATATGAATCAATTCATGTGAGGGGTTTGTTACATTCTTCCTCAAGGGGGATACCAAGAATACGTTATTTACATAATACATGGTAGTTGTAAGTGCTAGTCAATAGGCCATAACTCCAACACTATCATAGATCTCAAAGGGGTCTATGTACTTGGGAATTAGATTTACTTTATTCCCAAATATCATGGTCCTCTTCCATAGATATATGAAGAGGAATATCATGTCTCCAACCTTAAACTCTAGGTCATGTCAATGATTGTCTACATAGCTCTTCTATTGAATTTGGGCTTCCTTGATATTCTTCTAAATGGTTTTCAATTTTCTACTATTTCTCCAACCATTTCATGTCCTAGAATCTTATATTCACAAAATTCTTTAGAGCATGTTGATGTTATGAATCTTTCCCATAAAGGGCTTAATATAGATCCATTTGGATACTCGAGTGGAAACTATGGTTATAGGATAACTCAAACAAATGTATATGTTGGCCCCATCCTCCTTTGAATTCCATATAACATGATCTCAACATGTCTTCAAGTGTTTTAATAGTTCTTTAGGATTGATAATCATTTTTAGGATGATAATTCTTAATAAATTTCAACTCACTATTTATAGAATGTTGGAGAATTTTCCAGAATATTGAGGGGAATCTTGGAACTCCATCAGATAAAATCTATAGTGGTTCTACAAACAGCCTCAAATATATATAATCACACATAAAGAGAATAATATGCACTATATAATACAATTATATCTCATCAAAGATTATTACTTCTCAATCCACTACCATCCTAGTATGGAAAATTAAGTGGTAGATTCTCTAAAGATAAAGTATCTGGCAACATTATCAATGATGAGAATCGAGAAGGATCCAATCTTCTTAGATTTTAAAAGGATGGACATGAAAATCATTAAGTAAAATCATCTATACTTTCTCAAATTATTTCTCAAGAATCTCTTGTGAATAAAATAAAGGATGCACAAAGAAGTGATATGGAAATTCAGAAGAGGGTGGAAGCCATGAGAAAACATAAATCCTCAGATTTGAAAATAGATGAGGAATGAGTCATGAGGTTGAAGAAAGTTGGATTCGGTTCTCTGCTTCAGCGTCCCGTCCATAACCTAGGCAGTCATGGTCACCACCTCCACCCCTCCTCTGCCAGTGGGGGAGGGGGGCTGCTCCCCCATTGGAAGACTCGTCTTTCTTTTTCACCTTCTTTCAAGCCCGCTCCCCTCCCCTCTTTAACTAAAATCACCATTTTCCTAAGGTTCTGGATCTCCGCAATGGTTACCCTCAACTCGAGATTTTGACCTTGGAATTTACATATGCTTCGGCTCTCCTTTCTCTGACCAAGGTTTCTCAGTTCTCCTCACAGCATCCACCAGTTGATATCACCGCATGGTCCGGGGCTCCCCGATCCTGCAAAGGATTCCACTTCCATCAGCTGAAATGGTCCTTTGACTTTCATATGAAGCGGGATGCTCCGAAAATGGATTTGTGGGTATGCTTCCCTGAGCTCCCTCTCCTGTTTCAGAATACCTCTATTATTTGAATACTTGGGAACCTGGTGGGATATTTTCTCTACTCGGATTAGAGAAAAAATCGGTTTGTCACCTGATCTCTCCACGCATCTGCATCAAAGTCGATGTGTCAAAACCCCCGGTTGAAAGGATTTGGATTTCTGTAGGGGAAGAATTTTGTTGGAAACAACCGATGGTCTTTTAATCTTGAACGCAGTTCTGTTCGGCATGCCATCATCTTGGGAACTTTTCCTCTTCATGTCGGCGAAGTGGAAGGGAACGTCAAGGGGGGTCAGCTGGTGCCTCAGGATTGGCTGGGAATAAGGACGGGCTGATCTCTAATGAAGGTGATATTCAGTTAGGGGCAGTGCCAATCTCTCCCATTCTCGGGCCTCAATGTGCAGAATCCACGATTCCCCGGAAGGAATTTCTAGTTTCCCAGATTAACCAAGAGTTTCTGAAATTTTTCACCATCTGAAACGCGATTTGGGTGTGGTATGTTCGGATGAGGCTACTGTTGCTCCCTTGTGTGACAACATGATTGGAAGTGTGGAGAGGGATGGGGTCAGCAACCTTGCGGGACCGGAATAGGAAAGGGTTGGGTAGTAAGGGAGGGATGTTCACCTGGTTGTCTCACAAGTAGTGGAGATGGATACATCAAATTCAAATAATGAAACTGTGGTGACAACATTTGTATGTGAGGACCAAAATACTGGTGAGGATTCCCAGTATCTAGCAAGGTATGACACCTCAATACATTTCCAATTTATGGGTAATGGATTTGAAAAGCTATGAGTCACAAATAAGTCCAAGCGGGGCATGTAGACTAAAATCTTGTATGTTGAGAAGGTTAAATCTTGGGGATCAACTTTGAATTCTCAAAACTAGTTTGCAGTGTTATCAGAGGAAGAGGTTGACCGCCAGGCTAGTGTGGAACTAAGAAGGGCAGATTTCATCCATGGAGAGGACCCCTTTATGAATGTGTAAGCTTTTCAAGAGGAAAAGGACGAGGATATGGAATCCTTTGTGTCCACGGACATGGCCATTCCAAAGGACAATCTAAGATCCTCTTTGAGGAATGGAAATAACATTACCATGGACCCTGATGACTTCATTATGAAAACTCGAAGGGCATAACACAATAAGGATTACTCCTCCCTACCCATTTCTCATGTTACTAGATCTACATGCAAGGGTAATATTCCCCCAAAGGCTCCTATAAGTGCAGGATGCGAGCCTGATATACCTGGAATAGGGGCCACGGGGAAACAACGCAAGTCATGCTCAAAGGAAGACTCTAAGCGACAGATAGCCTTGGTGCTAGAACACATGGATCTCCTTTAACACTTAGATGAAGAAATGGGGGAGGAAAATATAGAAATTATAGAATCAAAGAAGTTGGGAAAATCTATTTGTGTGATCATCACAAAGGATCAAGCATAGTGGATTGATAATCAGGGTTGTATTCTTCTTAGAGGCTTCAATAAGGGAAAGATTAGTAAGGAGGAATTCAAAAAATCTTGGGATAACATGGTGAATCAGTATGAAGACTTCTTAAAGAACTATCCGGACGCTCAGGTAACTTCCATTCCCTAGATACTGTTTAGGGAGATTGGTTCCAATCAACTCAAGTTGTTCTTTAAAAAATATGTTGTTTCTTTTGGTGTTGAAACTGGTAATTTGTGAGGTTTCTCACTTTCCCCTTGAAAGAGTTTGGAAAATAATAAAAAAATTAAATTGTAGGATGAGGAAGGAGTCATGATATTTAGGTCATGACTATCTGTACCATCCAATCTAGAGAAAAATAAATAGCTTGTGAATGGAACAAAAAAGAAAATTTCGGATATAATTAAATATTAATATATAAACAATTCAAGAGAGAGATCTCGATTATGTGGTGCAGATTCAAGCTTTCCGAGAAAGCTGATACCTGATCAACCTATATATATATTTCTAAGTTTTATTTATGTTTATATAATGAATTTAAAGAGTAAAAAATAAATAAAATCAAACATATTCCTAGAAAAAATTCCAATATATACATATTTATTTGTTTCATTAACAAATACAAGGAAACAGACAGAAGAAAACATTAATATATGATTTACAAGTAATAGATTCAAAAATGTTTTAAATTGAGACCTAATTAAAAAATATTGACATTCCAAAATGATTAAAAAATAAAAATCCATAACATGACAACAATTAAGAATAGAAAACTAATAGGCAAGGGGACACCATAGTTACAAAATATTAAGAATCTAATAATAAAAATAAATACACCAACTTGCATATCTGGTTTGATTTCCTTCTTCCACCTTCAAATATGATTTGATACCACTTTATAGTTGAACCCCTTTTCTATGGTAGAACCCTAGATGTTGTTTCGGCTCCATATCATTTGGATATCCAAAAATGAAACCCATAATTGCAGTCAATCTCATCATCTAGAAGCGGATTTATCATCTAGCTCAACCAACACTCGACCTCACCTCCTCTAAAGCTTGTTGTACCTCAGATTCAACCTCATGGAGATAAATTATAACCTTTGCTCTACCCTCTACTCTAATCCCAAACCAAAATTTTTGAAAACCTACTACCCCTTTACACCTCTCTCAATTCTTCATTAATCTCATTATTTCATTTTTAATCATATTCATAATTCAATTATCTTAAAATAATAATAATATGATTATAATAATTTTTTTCTCTTTATTTATAAGTAAAACAATTAATAGTTATAATTTATTAATAATTTTTATAATTCTGAAGTAATAATAATATCAATATAATTTTCTTCATATTTGAAATTATAATTTATATAAAAAAATTAATAATGTTATCATAAAATATGTATAATTTAAAATTATATTAAACAAATTTAAAATAAAAATTATAATTATAATTTCATTTTCATTATGTATATAATTAAAATTTTAATAAATTTTATATTAGTTACACTTATAATGAAATATATTGTATTTAATGATTTAAGTTAATGGTTTTAATTTTTTATTATATATATATATTAATCATTTTAAAAAATTACCTTTAATAATTAATATTCAAATTTTATTTCTTTATTGTTATCCAAAAATATTATATTTATTTTTCATAATATTATTTTAAATATAAACCTTTATTAAACCTATTTATATGAGTTTAAGTATTTTTTATAAACATTTTAGTTTTAAAAAATGATTTATTATATAAAATAATGATACTGATAATAATAAAATAACTATATTTATATTAAAATATTATTCTAATTAAAATAATTGAATATTTATATAAAAAAATTGAAAAAATAATAATTTAATATTATAACATAAGTTTATAAACTATAATGTTTTCATTTATTTACCTTCATCTTTTTCAATTGATAATTTAATTACAATTTTGTTTTCTTAATATTATTATTATTTTTAATATTGAATTTATATACTAATAAATAATTATTATTTTTAAAATCGGAATTTTACACCATGTCCCTTGTGAGTACCTATCATGTACATATTAATTTTTAATATATTTAATTTATTTAATATTACAGAATAAGGGAATATCTAAGAATAATTTGAATTTTAATTAAGATAAAATAATTAATAAATAAATATGATAATTAATTTATAGATTCTGAAATTTTATCTAAAAAATATAATGAATTGAAATGATTGCGAGCTGTTTTTAAATGAGTAATCACGGCATGTGTGGATGATTGTGATCTTGAATGAACTTTTTATGTGTCAGGTTTCTTTTGATATAAATATTATTAAATTAAAATGATGATATGTGTACCACCCCCTCTCTTTATTGTGTATGAGCATGTGTATGTGTTTTATTTTATGTTTGCCCACAACCCTGGTTCTCGTCACTCATACGTGAGTAAGTATATATAAGGGATAGAACTGCTTGGTGAGTGGAGATGGTTTTAGAGGGAACCAAGATAAAACTACCCAAGAAGATACATTAGTGAATAGGTATAATTCAATAACTTGATGCAAGATTAACTCAAGGAGTTATTCCCTTAGTTTTAAGTATTAATTTATTATCCTCTTTATAAGATTACAAATAGAAAAACTCATGATCATTCTATATTTTTTTGTTCAGTAAATGGTCAATTATTTATGATTTTTGGATATTGAACATGATCACTTAAAATGATTTAATTAACAAGAATACAAGTTGGAATAAAATAAATGGATTTTTTGTAAATTGTTTTATTGATATAAGGTTTTTTAATTATGTAAGTCCACATGATATTATAAATCATGTAAAAGGATAAAATAAAAAATATTTCTACATAAATATAAAAACCCCTCAAAGAAAATATTATGTCAATAAATCCTTTCATTACATGAGTTTAGATGGAACCATAGTATAAATTCTTTATCTATCCTCCAGCAAGGTTCTCTCAATGTCGTAGAAATTTAACAAATTTTTTGTTTTGAGTTAACCGAATATCCATCAAGGGTCGATCGCCACTCTAAGACACCATGCATCTAAGAGTCAAGTGTTAGGGAAATCCATGTCCCATATTTCTAGATAGGGGAGTCCACTCAACATTTGAAGGGGCTGCAAGTTAATGCAGTTGGTAAGACACACCTATCGAAATACATTCATATAACAATCCAAGCCCCTATATAGGTTATGATATGGGATATATAGATTCTTTCGAATATAATACGAATGAAAAAAGTTAATTAGAATTCATTGGTGATGTCTATTGAGTTTTTTAAAATATTGGGAGACTAATAAAAAATTATAACATATTCCGATAATCAATATAAAATTATAAAACTTGATTTTTTTTTTATAAAATGGAAAAAATTCGACCTCAAAATCATCATTGGAATCCATATTGGAGAAAGAAAATATCATGATAGGAAGTTACTTCTATGAGTGATTCAAGATTTTTCACAACATACTATTCCATGATTCAATGTCTTATATATTGGATTCATGGGTTCTTTATGATCATTATAAGGTGGGAGTGAGTAAGGTCTCTCAATCAACTTTGGACACTTAGATGATGTACTAGAAGTATAGTATTTGAAGCTATCATCCATGAATAGTGAGATCTAAACTACACATTAATATATTGATTTATACACCATGTTATCTCACCTATATAATATATATATTGATAAGTCTATACAAGAGTGATACAAGAGTGATACAAGATCTGAAAGGAACTCCTTACATGAACTATTTGTGAATGAGTTCCAGAAAGACCTCATGTAGTCAGAATTATTGGTTATATTGAGTGCTTTGATATCTAGTTTTTTTATTTGCCCAATGTTTTGTGAACCGACCTTGTAATTTCTCCACTCCCTCAAAGCATTAATACTTTATTTTAGATTATAGTGTGAAAAATATTGGTAAGTTACTCCCAAATATTCTTACCCTAATTCACCAAGATTATAAGGAATTGAATCATGAAAAACTTAGAGACATTATAGTAAATAATAGGATGGGAATGAAAAAGGTTCTTAATACTACTTCAATGTATAAGAACTCTTTAAATCACCCTAATAATAGAATAAATATATAAATGAAGGATAAGTAATAGGATGAATAAATTTTTACATGTGGAAATAATGGTTAGAAAAAGAATAACTATATTATGGTGAAGATGTTGGAAAATATTTAGGTTCATTTTTTGTCTGACAAAACCAATTCATATATACAATTTATGTATTAGATACAGATTTTGGTGATCATATTTGTATCTAAATATAGTAATCAAGTGGATTTATAAAGGATTAAAAAGTTCTGGTGGATATTGAATAATCCAATGGAGTAAGAGTGGTTGCATTGAATATAGGATAATTCAACCATTCATTTCCAATATAGTTGATTATAGTTTTAAAACTATTATTACATTCCTTATGTTTCCAAATACATTATATCCATGTCATGTTTTTAAAATTATTAATTTGTATTCAAATTTGAAAATAAAATCTTCTACTTTTGTAAAGATAGAATTTTCTTTTGGTGTGATGCGTCTTTATAATAGTCTTTAAGACCTAGAATATGAAAATAAAGTGTTTAAGATCAATAATTAATAAAGTTCATATTACTCATTTCACACCTATTTTTGGTACCTCTGACTTTGTCTTATAAATGATAAGTGCTTGGAAAAGATATATAAATATGGTTATATATATTCTTTTAAATTAAACACATGTATTAGGTGTCATTATTTTTAGTATGGATAGATGAATAAACCACTTTTTGGTGGAAAGGTTGAAAGGGATACAAAGATCCTTGAACTGGTTTATACTTATGTGTATGTAAATTTTATAGTTGAAGGTAAAGATGAATTCTAATACTTTATTGCATCTATTGAAACCTTTTGTAGACATAGATGTGTCTAATTAATAAGGTATAAGTATGAATCCTTTGAGAAATTTAAGAAGATAAAAAATGAAGTAGAGACTCATCTTGGTAATAAGATAAAGAAAAATTAATCATATTAAAGAAGATAATATCTTAAATAGAAGTTCATAGATGATTTCAGGTTGTTTAGGATTCTATCTCAACTAACTATTTCTTATATACCATAGTGGAATGGGTTTGGTGAAAGGAGGAATTACACCTTATTAAAAAAGCTTAGGTCGATGATGATTCTTAAAGATCTTTTATTATCCTTTTATAGATATCCATTATAGGATATGAAACACATGCTCAATTGGGTGATGATTAAAGTGGAAAAAATGCATACTATTTATTATATGGGAAGAAATGTACTTTGTGGCGTACTCAGGTATTGGGTCATGGAGAATTTCTTAAGGATACCTCTAGAAAAAAACTAGCCCACTAGGGCATGAAGTGTATCTTTATAAGATATCTCAAGGAGACAAGGGGATATTATCTCTACTTCTCCTAATATAAGAAGTTACTAGTGTAAAAAACAATCCATAATCCTTGGGAGGGAGAACATATCGAAAAGATATTTTGGGATAAAGATAAACTTTGATGAATTTGATGCTTAACATATGAAAGTGTTGGTGCAAGAACCAATTCTATTAAATCATATCGGAGCAGTTGTCCTTGGGAAACTAGTACTATGTAAGAGCACTAGAGATGTTAAAGAAAAAGATATATATATTTTTATATTCCCTAAATATGGTGAATTATTATTAATTCATTTTGATGAGGATATTTGAAATAATAAAACGTTCTCATAAGTGGCATGATGGAAATAAGACCTGATTTATGAGATATATTCCATATATTGTAACTAAGTTTATGATCTGGTAGATCCTCTAATATATGTAAATATTAATTGGTGGACATTGGTATTCAATAAGAATCAAGGAAATGAATGTAAATTTAGTACTTATAAGGAATAGATTATGTCTAAAGGTTTTAAAAAAAGATCAAGACATAAACAGGGATGAAATCTTTTCACTAGTACCTATTCTAAAATCTATCTAGATTATTCTTTCCATTATAACATACCATTATTATAAGATTTGGCATATGGATATCAAAACTTATTTATTTAATAGAAACCATATAGAATATGTCTATATGACACAACTAGAGGGGTTTTTCAATTCAATATATGTGATTAAGATATGAAAATTGCAAAGATCTATTTATGGATTAAATAAAACATCTATATCAACGAATTTTATCATTTATGAATCCATAATGGAATTTGGTTTTATAAAGAAAAAATTTGGGACTTATGTCTCGAAGTGTTTTAGAGGGAGTGAAGTATTTTCCCTATTTGTATTTGTAAATTACCTATTACTAATTCATAATGAGATACCAGTCTTATAGTCACTTAAGGTGTAGTTGAAAAAGTTCTTCTCAATGAAATACATATGACAATTAACCTATATTCTATAGATCAAGAACACACATGATAAATCTAATATGTTTCTTGAACTATGTTTGGGTAAATACATTTACAAGATACTAAATATATTTAGTATGGAATAATCCAATAGGTTAATCGTTCTGATGACACATGTGAAGTTACAAAAGGTGGTTGATTGTCTTTTTTGACAAATATCATGTCAACGATATGATTTCAATTAAAGATGAGGTGACGGGGGAAGAAGTGAGTATCCACCAATGTTATGAACACATTATTCCAGGTGGAATAAAGGAAAATAGTAGAGACCATAGGCCCTTAAAATAGATGGATAGATAAATTCTATATACCTTAATGGAGAACAAATGGTTTTCTTTATAAGCTATATCAAATATCATTCATTATCTATGAATAACATATGTAAAGATGGTTCAATGTGCTTGGATGATATTTATTTCTAAAGGATAAAAAAACTAAAGAGTATAAATCATGTTGGTTACTATATATATAGTCTTTATATAACTCATGGATGGATTATAATGTGATCAGATATTAATTAGGGTTTATTGTAGAATAGTTTCATCTAAGGTGGAATATATATTCATCGAAATACTTTACTTTGAGTAATTTAAATGTTGATAAACCACATATATGTGCTTGAAAGATTTTTAAGTTATTTTAATACTTATAAGAATATTTTCTAGATATTCTGAGATGAATTGGATGATTTTATAGAATTCCTAGATCAAGTACAATTTCATTCAAAGATATAGTGTAAGAAGGTTTTAAAATATTAAACTCTTCTTGATAGCATATGCGACATGCAACACCAAGCCTAAAGGAACCATAATTATTTATGAAAAATATAACAAGTAGTTAAATTGGTAGGTATAAATATTATTAAATAATTCCATAAATATATATATAAATTTCCAAATCAATATAAATATATTGATAAATTCTGAAGAAGTAAGCACTCAATTTTTAATTAAGACATATATTTTTCAAAAAAATATGATTCTTTAAAAAATGATTTTTATTTATTTTTGTGATAAAATATTATAATTAGTTTATGGAAAATTTAGAAAATTAATTGACAAAAATAAAATTATTTTTGAAATCATCATATCAAAAAAAACTTAGAGTGAAATTTTAATATTTTTTTGAAATGCTTGATCTTTCAGTGAAAACTGAAAATTGCAGATTTCCCAAATGTGGTCGCTTATTTTCATTAAAAATAGTAATTTAAAAGTCTCATTATATTTTTAATTTGGTATTAAATTGAAATATTAACCATTTTATATATAATAATATAAATAATTTCATTTGAATCATAAATTTTTAGTATTTTCGTAAAAATTTATTTTTTATTCTTAGAACATGGTTTCTACAAACTATTTTTAAGTTCCTAAAATCTACCCATTTTAATTAATTAAAATAAATCCTAGTAAAAAATACTTAAATAAAATTTATATATTTTATATCCAATTTTATGAATTTAAATTCATATAATTATGATTACTATTTATGTATTTAATGTAATATCATCCTATGTTTGGAAAATACATTTTTTGAAAAACCATTTTCAACACATTTTTTAGGTTTAATTTAAACTTAACTTTTAAAAAATATAAGAATTTAATTTTAAAAAATGGATTATATATTTTTAATTAAAATAATTATTATTATATAATAATTTCAACTTAATTTTTTGTGATAATGAATAGTAAAAAACAATAAAAACATTGTTCTCAAAGTTAATGTTAAAACCAGTTTATCGAGGGTTAAACGAAAGATATAAATAGATTAACATGTTTAAAAATTATTCTTTTTTAATTATGGAGGAATTTTTCTATCCTATCACCCCTCTACTCCATTATTAAACAAATTTTGAGGCACTTTTCAAGATAATAATTTCCCACTATTTAATAGTTTTAAGTATTTACAAAAACACAACTGCCTCTAACTTATAAAAGGACACATCCTCTCTAATAAATTTCATAGAAAAAAAAAGAAATTTTCTTCATCCATGAACTACCCATATCACTTCCTTACTTTCCCCCCTACATCTTGAGGACTTTTTTTGATCATAAATCTAATCTAGGGAGGCTTTAGGTATATTCATAAGAGTTGGTCAAAAGAATTGGCATTGTTCTTTACCAATCATCATTATTTTATTTCTTCTTCCACATGCTTAAAATGTTATAAATCATGATAAAAAATAAAGTCAGTATCTCCCATATACTAAGATGTTATTATGTTAATTTCATAAACTAAATCCACCATCACTTATATCAAATGGGAAATGAAACCATTACTCATGTGTATGGCAGACTATGTGAAAATTGGGGGTTCAAAACCCAGTGGGCGCAGGTATTGTAGCATTAATGTAGTGGTACTATAGCAGTAAGGCATTGTGTCAACAATGGCCACTATAGCGACTGCAAGCAGTATAGTGGCTACAGACATTGTAGCAGTGGTGGGTATTGCGCGGTTACTGTAGCAGGTGGGTACTATAGTAGTACTATTCATAAAATGGACCTTCAGCCAAAAATTTGTGCTTATGGTCTATGTAATGGGATACATGACTAATGGGTCTTTGGGATATGTAAAAGTTATCCCTCTACCCAGTCAAAAGAGGTATTTTCTTTTCTTTACAAATAAAGAAGAGGCTTTAGCCCCAACCTTTTAAAAAAATTTGTTTGGCAGACTATTACCTCACTAACCAATGTAATTTTTTCCCATCATCAACTCTAACCTATATACATGACGATAAATTTAATGTATATATATTATATTCTTGAAATATTAATAATTTTTAAAAATTAATATATCATATACCCTGTAATGAACTTACTCAGGACAACTAAACAGGTCACAAAAGATGGTATGCCGCATGGTAAAGTAAATAAATCAAAACAAAAAATTTCTTAATATAAACTAGAACAGGACAACCACTAGGGTAAAACACAGAATAAATAGTTCATAAATATGATACATATAAGTTCAAGTCAAATAGACCAAACCAAAATCATAAAACATGACAATTCTAAATAATTCCATGTGTGTTAATCTATCACGACCAGAAAATTCTACTACGAAGACAATGAAAATAAGAGAAAATGGTATTCTACATAATTCCATTAATTTTACCTATGTCTTGTATAACAACATCTATAACCACCCAAAGGAAATATATGGGTGTGATAAAAAATCATAGTAGGATACCACCAATTAATCAATACAAGTTCTAATCTCAAGAATGCATTAGTTCTAGCTTTAAAACAAATCCAGTTTGCAAAGAATTTTCATGATGTAAAACTATTTTATAAAAAATCACTTTAGTTTTCAAAAACATACCATATTAACCAAATCCAATAATATGTCATTAAATCGGGTAAAAAAAGGATACAACATAAGAGAATATGATCAAATAACCATGAAATAAACCACCATGTGATAAACCAATAATAGATGATAAAGCATACCATTTGGGCTCTAACCTGTGGATATACATGCAATAAATGAATGAAACGCCCCAATAAAAGACTAAGGTGGATCCAACCAATAGAACCTCTAGTGTAATTACACACACTAAAGTAATTTAAAACCTCTTGTGTCATTACACACACAAAGAGTGAAAATTCTATTCCGGATGCACCCAATCTTATCCAATTTTCTATGTCTGTCAATAGCCATTTTAAATCAAAAACCTCCCTTTAAATAATTTATTCAAATAATTGATATGTGAAAAGAAATGTTTTCATAAAAAAATTTAAAAATATGTATATTTTCCAATAAATTCATTCCAATGTCTAGTCAATCAATTTCAATGAACATCCCAAATAAATTGACAAGAAAATAAGAAAACTCATGAATTAGGAATGCTTGTATTGATAATACTACCTTAGGAATGGAGGAAACCTAATAAAATTTGACAATAGGGATTTGAAACAAAAATATAGGACTTTTAATGAAAGGGCATGTGGTAGAACTTTGAAGGATCTACTCAGACCTCACCCTAGTTATAAGACCATATAAAAACTACAGGAAACACACTGCTACAAAACTGAGATTAGTAAGAAAAACAAGGGGAAAGGAGATCACACATACCCAAAGGAATAAAAAACACAACACCGATAATCAACTTCTCTAAGAAAATTTATCTATATAAGTGATAAAGAATAAAACATTCCTAGGAGAAACCAGTTATTAAGGGAGACAACTACACCATGGAAAAATAAGGGAGTTATATAAGTAGTGGATAAAACCCATAGGGAACAATGGATTTATTGTGTAAGTATTATTCTTATGCTATAAATTTACCATAAATAATTTATTTCAAAAACAATATCCACATATTAAATTATCCAAAGTGATGATTTTATTTTGTAAGAATGGGTTTTATAGCATAAAACTATTTTATGGCATAAAATTATTTACATCCCGAAGCATTTCCAAATATTTTTCAAAACGCTGAACTTATGTTGTAATCCAAACATTTATAACAAAAATATATCCTACAGGATATACCAAATATATTCCAGTATAGGAAACACCCAGAAATATCCCAATGGCCTGCAAAGCCTTTAACATATTTATATCTGAACTCCATTAACTCAAACAAACATACATCTATGAACTTTAGGTAATTTTCCCCAACAAAGGTTATCTATCCCCATAGGTCATGAAATTCACCCAAAAAATAAAATAAGTAAATAATAGAGTCCATATGTACCTATAAGAATGTGACATAATATTAAAATATCCCCATCTTAAACACTTTTTATCCCCAAAAAGTCCTCAAGATCCTGGACATAAAAGAAGTGAATACCACTGATACCTTATCAACAATTCCTACTCCCATATCTAATGTTTATCCCATCCTCACTTCTAGAGTACATGGTACAAGGGAATTGTCTTACCACACAATACTTTCTCTTAGGGGTCTATAGTCTATATTGGTTTTTCAACCACAGTGGTGTCAGACTCAAGATCAACATCCTCTCACACAATCACATGTGAAGGATCCGTTAGATACCTCCTCAGTTGGGAAACATGAAACACGTCTTTAATGGAATTCAAATGACATAGTATGTCTAACTGATATTCCACCTTTCCAAGATGCTCCACAATATAAAAGGGGAAACAAACCTCAATGCCTAATTACCTTGTCTACACAACTGATGATGTCCCAAGTGAGGTGAAATTATGGGAAAAACATGATCACACACCTCAAAATCTAGTTGAGGATTCTAAAAGTCCACATATTATTTCTAAAAACATTGTGTCATGTCCAATCTATTCCAGATCAACTTCACTATTTCCATCATTTCCTAAAGAAGACTTAGCTCATCCAAGGACAACTCTATCAACTATTCCCAACACAATGGATATCTACATGACTACCCATAAAAATCCTCAAATGTTTCCACATTAATAAAGTCTAGATAACATTTTTTATAATAAAACTGAACCATAGTAAAATTATATTCTCAATAACCACTAAAATTAAGAAAACATTCTTGGAGCATATCCTCAAGAACTTTGATAGCCCTATCTATCTAACCCTCCATTTTATAATGATAATTTATGATTAATTTTAACTAGGAATCCATATACTATTGAAAACATTTCCAAAACCAAGTTGTGAACTGAGGGTCCCTATCAAAAACTATCCTAGAGGAAACCTCATGATTCCTCACAACCTCTTGGAAATATAATTCATGTATCTATTCTACTTTCATTATCTTTTAATAGGGAGGAAGTACAATGATTTTTTGAGTTGATTAATGATCACACAAATTGAATCATCTCCAATAGAATTATGTGGTAAACCAAATACAATGTCCATTGAAAAATCATACCATTTCCATACTAGAATGGGTAAGGGCTATAGAAAACTATCATTTCTCTGGTTCTCCACTTTAGTTCTCTGACACGTAAGACATGGGGATACAAATATACAATTGACACCCTCATCATCAACATCCAATACTAAAATCTCAATTCATGATACATATTGGTAGTCCTAGGGTGTATATACAAACAATAATGGTGTCCAAGGTATAAAAAAATCCATCCTAAAATAAAAAGGATCAACCAAATTGCTTCTGAAACACAAAGAATAGATGTGAGACCAAGACCACACACCCAATGTGTCACCACCATTTAGGAATTCACTAAATAACTTTCATTGTTTTTTAGGTACTTTCTTTAACTAAACCCACTCATCAAATTATGATTTAGCCTTTTTCAAAGGAAACCACACCATCCCACTAGTTTCTTTGATTCTCAGTCTCATCTGAGCAAAAAAACATCAATACCGCTCTTCCACTAATTTCATAACTAATTTTATCAATAAGTTCCTGCTCGCAAAATTGGTGACCAAATTCCCTTTACCATGACTATAATAAATATCAAATTAAAAATTACCAAGAAACTAAAGCAATTATATTTTTTGCAGGTTCAAAACCCTCTGAGTGAAAATATATTTTAGGATTTTGTGATCAAAATTTGATTCAAAATCCACCTCAAAGAGGTAGTGATTCCACATTTTGATTGCATTCATAACCACCACAAACACAAGATAATGGGTAGGGTATTTATTCTCATCATGGTGTAAATGGTGTGAGCCATTAGCCACTACTTGTTACCCCTATATCTAGACTCTCCCCAAACATATTCCTAAAGCATAATTTAATAAATCATAATATGAAACCAGTTCGGGAAGAATAAATACTGATGTGGAAGTCAACCTCAGCCTTGGTTCCACAAAATATCTCTAAACTTTTTTATTCCATTCAAAATTTTCACCCATATTTTTTAAATTTATCTTTAGATATAAAATATTTGAGATGTCCTGAATGAACTACCAGTAATAACCTACCAACCCCAAGAATATTTAGATTCAAATAGATTTCTAGGCTATTCCCAGTACATAACTGCATGTACCTTTTCAGGATCCATTGGGATTCCCATATCAGTTATAAATTGGCTATGAAACATCAATTATTGAATCTAACAAACACATTTGGAAATCTTACCATACAAGTGATGTTCCCTCAAGGTTCTGAGAATGATATCCAAATACTCCACATTCTCTTCAGGTAACTTGAATTAGGCCAAAATATTATCATTGAAGACAAAAACAAAAAATATTCCAAGAACTGATTAAATATATGGTTTATCAACACCATAAATAATATTGAAGTGTTGGTGATACTAAATAGCAAAACAAAAGACCCCAAATGCCTATACCGGATCTTAAACACTGTCTTAGGTACATCCTCTTCTCAGACTCTCGATATGTGGTACCCTGTCTAAAGTTTAATCATTGAAAACCAATGATCCCCTACAAGATGATAACATAGATCATAAAACCTTGGAAAGGGATATTTTTTCATAAAGGTCACCTAATTAAATGTTTAGTAATCAATACAAATTTTGAGGATCCTATATTCATTTTTTGAAAAGTGGACAAGAGAAGCTCGTGGTGAAATTCTAGAATGGATAAATCCCTTATCCTAGAGGTTCAAAAGATAGAACATATGTTGTACCAACTTAGAAGACACCATAGGATAACATGGCATAGAAATGGGCATCGTACCAGGTATAAGGAAAAAAGTAAACTCGACCCCTTTCCATTGTGGTAAACATGAAAATCATCTAAAAAGACATCGTTATATCCACACACCACCATAGGGTGTGGACTAATAAAATGACAATGAACATCATCAAGAAACACATCCAAAAATAGGAATGAGATCACCCCATTATAAGGAATAATAGGCCCTTCTCTCTTAGACCGAGAATTCCACACACCCTGAAAGACATGAGTAATTCCATACAGAGATAAAAACTGAGCTTGATGGTGATAAAAATTGATATGATCCTTATCATTGATCATCCAATCCATTCCAAAAATCAGGTCGAGGATATCAAGATCAATCGCCAAGAATCCCCACTCCACCTCAAGGTTGGATATTTTCACTCAACATACGGAACATTTGAAACCTTATTTTGACCTATTTCCCAAATCTATACAAAGATCCATCATGAACTACATAATCATTGAATGTAATCCCAACATTTATACTAAATTTAATGATATAAAATAATGAGTATCACCTATATCAAACAAATTTGGAACAATAGAAGAAAAAATAAACACCATGCATCTAATAATAGTCAGAACTAAATTATATTCCTCTGGTGTATACTCCACCATGTGAATATATTTGGTTTCAACTACTACCTAATATTTCTTAGCCACATGAACATACCCCTTATCCTATGTATAAGACCCACCAACCTTGGAAGCATCAGTATGAACCCATGAACCCTTGGGGAGAGTGGACCCTAGATTACTACCTTGGGACATCCTTTCATAAAAATACCTTATATAGATAGATTGACTATAAAGATTAAAAGTCTTGTGAGGCACTGTATAATTATTCTTGTTATAACCACGAATTGTATACTGAAAGAAACTTTCTACTATCCTGAATAAGCCCTCAAAACTAGTCCTAAAAATAGACTACCATTGCGCTTCATTTTTTGGAAAGAAGATACACTCAAGAAAATGATGGTAACAACTAAAGCACCCCCCACCCCCCAACCAAATTTTACAGCTCTATATTACTTTTAAAAAGATTTCTTATTGACTACCTCCAAAAAATTTGAAAGTCACATGAGAATTCGAATCAAATAAATATCATCCCTATACCCCAACTCAAACCCTTGAGCCTTTAGGTAACCATAAGTGACTAAATCTAGTTCAAAATGCAGCAACTCAGAAAAACAGGAGGATTATTATAGAATTGTATACTCCCTTTGATCTATGGTTAAAAACTCATGGGTATTTCACCCTCATAATGTATTAAGATAAGACCGATGGTTGAATATTTTCTTAAAATATCCCCTAGTGAGATCCTTGAGAAACGTTTCTTGAAAATAGAGTCCCATAATCTTCTTCTCGATCCATCAAGCATATAAATGAAAAAACATACCTTAAACTCCTTAGGATCCTTCAAAATATTTATGATCCTATAAATAAGATCAAAAAATTATTCAAATTCCTATGGTATTTTTTCACCATGGAATAAATGTGTATGGGACTTAGAAAATTCTGATTCGTGATCTAATTCTGATCCCAGGTTTCTGAAACCTACTTGACCCAAAGTCTGAATAGTGCAGATTGCAACGTCTACCAAAAAGGGGTCCAATAAAAGATCTACCTATGGAATATATCTTGTTTCATACTCACTTAGATTTGGAAGAGATCTTTTATGAGTAATTTTCTAATAAACATAACATAAAAACAAACCATACATGAGAATATTCTATAATAATAGGACCAAATTCAGGTATCTATACTCATGATAAAAATAATAATTTAAAGACGTTCTGGATTTTATGAATAAATTTAAGGAATAGGTCAATTTAAATAAACATCATGGATGGTTTATTCATATAAACCCCAACTACCAAGTCAAAAACTTTGAAAAAATGCCTAAATATACTTAGTAACTCGGATTTGATCCTGGAAGTAAGTTATCCAACCCCCTTTTCCAAACTTACTATCCAAATTCTGATGGTCAAAAATATAGTATAACAATACACTAAACTACACCTAGTCAATGTCACAATACATCAGGATGGGAAATTCCTCTAAAACCGATTTGTAACAAATCAACCAAGTGAAACTAGACAAGTCTCCCAAGTCAGTTCTCTACATGGTAAAGTAAAAACATAGTTTAATCAACATGTTTCATTATAAACCCAGAAAAGGAAAACCACTGTCGTATATTTTATAAATGAAATTACATAACCATAAGACATATAAGGTCAATCCAAATAGGCCAAACCAGAATGATAAAATATGAAAAGTCTAAACAATAACCTATGTGACCATTTTTCACTATCAAATCATCCCTCCACAAAGATGGTGATAATAAGATAAATTTGTATGCTATATAATTCTCATCCATTTAACTCATTTCTACATAGAAATATCTACAAATTGCTAAAGGAAAAAGTATGTTGTGAAAACAAAGCCTAATAGGATACATCCAATAAATACAAGTTTTAATATCATGATTTAATTATTTATATCTTAAAAAAATCTTGTTTGAAAATCAATTTCATAGTGTAAAACTATTTTACAGAAATATCATTCCCTTGGATTGTATAAAACATACTATATTCATCAAATCTTGGAATATTTCAATAAAGCAAGTAAATAAACATGGATACATTATAATATTATATGAAAAATAACTATTAAATAAACCATAATGTGATAAACCAATAAAAGATAAAAAAGAATACCCTTTGGGCTCTAACCTAAGGGTATATGTTCTTAATATAAAAGAAAATCCCTAATCATGGCCTAAGTTGTATTTAACCAATATAACCTCTAGTGGAATTATATATACTAAATTTACAAAAAACTTATTGTTGAATTAAAAAAAAAGAGTTTAAATTCTAATGATAACACAGCCAAGGTTACCCAATGTGACAATTATATCAAAAGTGTTACACCTTGAGTTTACATGGATTATTATTTTTATTTAATTTAATCTTTTTGATATTTTTTATTTCATGAAAAACTGCATATAGCTTGTTTTATATGAAAGAAACATGTTATTATTGATTTGTATGAAAAACCACATCAATATTACTATACATTGAACACTTAGATTATATTTTGGTATATGCGACACTATGTTTATCTTATAATGCACACAATCTTGATTTCCTCTGATAGATTGCATTACATACATGACCGATTTTTAATGAACTACAATATAATATTAACATTATTAATAAAATATTATTATAGTTATCACCTAGCTATTGAAATTTAAGTTAAGAATATAATTGACTAAATTGTGAAAATATGGTTTACACATGTATATATAATTCATCATTGGTTATCAATTAGTCAGAAATGAACATAAGAACTATTTGAAAATAAAGAAATTTCTTTTCTAAGAAAACTGTTTTTTTATGAACAAATAGGTTTTTCTCAATAACTTAGAAAACTAATTTTGATGAATTTTTTAAATATAATTTATATATTATATATTAAATAAACATTTTTGACACTAATCCAATAGATTTGATAGGTATAAGATAAGAAAAAATCCAATTTTATGAATAAAAAGTTATATTCTTTTAGAAGGTCTTTTTACCCCTTTTAAGGGTGCACCTATTTTACATTTATTTTTTTACATTTTTATAATTTTTATTTTACAAAATAAACTTCATTTTTAAATGATAATATCAAAATTTACTTTGGGATAATTTTTTTTATTTTTAAAAAATGGTTCATTTTTGGATTAATATGGAAAATTACTAAATTTTAATTCAAAACTACTTTTTATCTAATTTATTTATATAATTAAATTATATTTTTATTTGGTTTTAAAGTATAATTATACCAATTATAAATTAGTTAATACAAATTTTTTTATTATAACCAATTTCAGATTGAAATTGGATATAAAAACATTTCAACCTTGTAGGCTTTCTTCATGTTAAAAACACAGTCTCCCCCCATCTGTAGGATTAATTTTCATTTAATTTATGTCACTTCTTTGATTAGAATTTATAAAATCATATTAAATATTTGGAACAATGATAATTTATAATATCAAATAAGGTAAACTTTTTTTCACCAAAAATATTAGTGTATGTAATTAAAATTAATTACAGTAATTAAGGTTAAAACGAACTTAATTAATGACTAAACATTGAAAATAAGGGGTAAAAATGACCCTACACTTGTCTAAAAATTATTTTCTAGAACTATTTATACCTTTAAACCAATAAGGATCTATAATGGTCCATTTTAAACCTATAGGTGAAAATTAATTCTTGGGGATCACTCAAATCTTTTTAAGAATACCCCATGTGTCCTTTTCCGCACTTATAAAATTCCTCCTCTCATCCCCCTCCATTTACACATCTCAAGCCCTTTTGGCTTATAAAAACCCTGCATATATATCTTCCCAAATTCTATCTCTTAATCATATATTCCTCAAATTTTTCATAAATCCAACCAAGGAATCCCTTTGGTGCAAACCAAAAAAAGTTACCTGAAAAAGAGGCAACGTTCTTCAACATTCATTTCTTTTATAATTATTTATCCACGCATTAAGTTATTCTTATTTAATTATTATATATTAAAATAGGTACCCTCAATTAACCATTATTTTTTATTATAAGTTCTCTACCTACACCTACAAAAACTTCCATCAAATGGGTAACGAACTTACTATCCATGTGTACGGCGGACTACCACCTCGCGAAATGATGTCATTTTTTTCCCTTTATGACCTCTAGTGGTTGGTAATTATGATGAAAATACTATTTTTATATGATATATATGATATTTAGGGTTTATTTATATTTATTTAATTATTATATAACACATACCTTCATGATTTCCATTTTTTATAAATATGTTAACTTCGTTTGTGGACATGTGGACTATGACCTCCTCAAAGTGAGGTTATTCGTTCACATGTTATATAGAATTTATTAAGGATGGATTTAGTGTATTTAAATTATAAATATGACATAATAATTATAATTTAATTTCATATATATATATATATATATTCCATTTACTTTCTTTCATTCAATACAATAATGAAACATAAACAGCGTTCATAGGTACATACGATCTACTGTATCCAAGAATTGTGTATTCCATTTCAAATTTCTATATTTTATATATTATAATAAATAATTATATAACTAATATATATTATATTTATATCATTTTTACCATTTTTGAAATAAGTGAATCATTATCTAATAGGATCATGAATAGTAAGTCAAAATATATACGAGAAATAAAGTGGATATTACCTAAAACGTAACATTAACATGGAATTGTTAATAAACATGTAATATAAGTCATGATAAATCATATATTGTATGATATATAAGAATATTTTTTTAAGTTAGATATATAATAAACTTATACTTACGATACATGAGGTTTTAACGTGTGCGAATAAATTCAAGAGTTAAGGTAAGGGAATTTCGTCTCACTTTTTATTTAAGTGAGATACATTCCATATTCACCACTCGCTTCTTTAGTGTAGTGTATATACTTAACATGAGGGTATTCAATCTTTATTGTCCTTCAATAAATTTGAAATTATATATCCATTTTATGATCCCTCTTTCATGTGGATTACGGTTAAACAGTTACCAAGTATGTAAGGTAATTTTGTCTCAATTTGTCTTCTTTGAGACATATATGTTTCCGTGTACTGATATACTTTTACTAGATGTGTATAATGTCCCTTTTACAAGTTATATCATGAATATTCTTCTTATAATTATATTATAAGATTTATTTAATGTTATTCTCTCATGGGGATTATGATTTATAGTTACCAAAGTGGTAAGAGATTATTGCAACAATCTCATTATTTATCAGGATTGTTTATAATTATGCTTCCATTAATGAAATATTATGATACACGTATCAATATATATCATTAATTATCTTATCATCTAGTTATTCATGATATATTCATGTAATTTGATCATTTTCCACTTTTTTGGTACTCTTATGAAATTATTTTTAAGAAAATACGACTTTATTACTCTTTTCGATCGAAAATATGTGTTCACGAAAAAACTGTGTTTTCTAAAATTGATTGAAAAATGTTATACTATTTTCCTATGATTTTTAGTAGACATTTTTACCCACATTTTAACTTTTGGAAAATTTGTTTTTAAAATTAATCTTTTCTTTGTATTCCGATCTAGGCACCCTTCTAAACTTTTAAGGAGAAAAGGGAATGTTCAACATGTACGAACATACCCACCATCATGAATGTCATTTCCTTAACTATTCCTTTTTATGTTTAAAAGGTTATTTTTAAAGAAAAAAGTTTCATAATATTCTGGAAATTCATTTTTTAAGTGGTTTTCAAATAAAAAGGTTTTCAAAAAAAATTATGTCTAAAAAGTGATTTAAATTATTATCAAAGATTCCTTTATAACTTTTAAAGGTTATTTTAAAATAAAAAGGTTTTCAAAATGTTTTATTATTTAAAAAGTGTTTTTCAAAGTGGAAAGGATATTTTCCACAAGAAATGTTTGAAATTATTTTTAAATCTTATTTTATATGTTTCTAAAGTGTTTTTCAAAGAAAATGATTTTGAAAATATTTTATTTCTTAAAAAGTGATTTTCAAAGAATGGTTATTTTTATTAAGAAATTCTCTAAGTTATCCTTAAAAATAATTCTCTAGATAAAATAAAATCTTTTAATATAGTTTATTATTTATTGAGGATATGATCCAATTTCAGTATTCTTGTCATTTCTTTTAATGGTTTATATTTATGATAACAAGTTTCTTATGAAACCCGTTTCTCTTCCACAAGTTATACTAGGACAAAATTCTTATGAAACTCACTTAATTTCATGGTTTATTATTTGATGAAATAATTTTGAAACATATCTATTTTTCATAGGTTATTATATGATGAAATGTTAATATGCTAATTTCATTTCATGGGTTATGATATAATGTTTATGAAACCCATCTCTTTTTATGGGTCATGTTTTGATGAATAATTTTTTATCTTATGGAACATGTATAAATGATCTAATTATGTGATGATTTGGACCTATATCTCCCTCAAATACATTGGGTAATTATAAATGGTATATGAGCTAAAATGGTACATTGGTTGTTTCCCAAGCTTGAAAATAAGAGGGTACATGTTCTGTTGCCCAAGATCAAAAACAAGAGTGTACACTAGTTGTTACCCAAGACCTAAAACAATAAGGTACATGGGTTGCTTCCCAAGTTCAGAAATAATAGGGTACCTAGGTTTTTTCCCAAGATCGAAAATAATAGAGTACATGGGTTGTTCCCAAATCCTAGAAGTAAGAGGGTACATGGGTTGTAGCCCATGCCTGAAAACAAGAGGGTAAATGGATTATAGACTACGAATGAAAATAAGAGGGTACATAGGTTGTATCCAAATATTGAAAATAATAGGGTACAAGAGTTATTATCCAAAGCTCAAAGTAAGTACATAAGTTATTAGCCCAATCGAATCATGTTATGATAGTCTCGGTAGGTATCCTAGACATCATATTTTAAATGCTTATGTGTATGCGAAAAATTCTATTTATGATTCCAATGTTATTCTCTCAAGGATTATGATTTTGTTTATTTTATGATTTATGCCTTATTAACTACCAATCTTTATGTCATGACTCATTTATATGATCGTTGATATATAGGGTATGATCTTCAAATCTTATTATCATGTTCTTATATACTTATACTCATGTTATGATTATGTATCTGCTTTATTTACCCATAATGAGAATCTAAGATCACCTTTTATTTTGTTTCCTTTCCTTGGGTTATGAATAAAGGTTTTAAGTAGAAGTACTGAAGGGTAATATCTTTCACCAAGTTAGAAGATTTTGTAACAAGTTTTCAAAGACACTAAATTATTATGGTCCTAGAGAATTTACATTTTTAATGTGATGTATATTCATCTTAATTGACAAAATATCCATATATTCTAAGCCAAAGTCACTATAAAAATCCATTTCAAAACCAAAACGAACCATTATTGAATTTAATAAAATATATGGTGTGTGAAACCCCATTTTTAATGAAAATCCCTTTAAAAATTTATCTTTTACAAAACAAAATCCATTACAATATCAAATTAATAATATTCAATAAAAAATGAAAAGTAATTGAAAATAAAATATGGAAATTCATGAATTATAATCACTTATATAGATACACTTGACTCAGGAATAGAGGAAACCTAATCACCTTTAATAGTGGAGATTGGAAATAAGCTGATCGGCCTCTGAAATAAAAGGAATGAAGAAAAAATGTAAAGGATCGATAAAGATCCCATCTAGGTTATTAAACCATATAAAAAACATAGCACCCACACCATTTAAAAACCAATATCATCGTGAAAAATATGAGAAAATGGTATATCATGTACCCAAAGTAAGACAAGCCACCATAATTTAGATTAACTACTCTAAGAATGCAATCCCAATGAGGGAGAATGACATAATAATTCCTAGTAGAAACTAAATCTTGAGGGAGATGGAGTCACTATGAAAATATAATAGAGTTATGAGAGCAGAAAATAAAACCCATAGGTAAAAAGGGATTTATGAATTAAATTTTAGTCTTGCGCCATAAATTTCCCATAACTCATTTATGCTGAGAAAAATATAACCTCAAATTAAATTACACGGATCAATGATTTTAAATCATAAGAATGGGTTTTATGGTGTAAAACTATTTAATGTCATAAAACATTTTAAGACCTGAAGTTGTAACACCCCAATATTTTATGGTGTGTATCTTTTTAAATTTAATCTCTTCGATAGATTATGTTTTACAGAACACCGATCTTAAAAAAATTCCAAAATATTATTATTTTAACATGATAGTTATAAACTAGCCACAAAATTGGTGTGCGTTAATATGATTAACTATATGTGAATTTCATGTTTCATACAAATTTATTTATGCATAGAAAATAAAAAACATATTTTTTAGTAAAGTTATTTTATTCTTTGAATATATGTTTTATTATAAAAAAATGATTTTTATTGATTTCTATGGTAAAATAAATATAATTATTTTTTGACAATTTTAGAAATTTTATTTTATAAAATTTACATCAATTTTGAATTTATCAGGATGAAATTATCATAGGATGAATTTTTTTTAATTTTTTGAAAAGTCCAATTCTTTTAGTGAATAGTAAAAACACTAATTATTATAAAACAGTTAGTTTCTTAATATTTAAAATTCATTTAATAATTTTAAATTTATATCAATGCTGACTTGGACCATTGTTGAATTTGGTCAAAGTTTAAATTTTATAATCCTACTAACTACTGTATATGTGGCAAGCAGGCTCAAACCCACAGAGAAGGCAATCTTTTACCACTATTCTTCTAAAAAAATTTCAAATACTCCACTGTTGTTAGCAGTGGAGTGGAATCTCTTTTTTTCTACTTTTTATATTTCTTTTTATTTTTTTTAATAAAATTCACAAATGATACACCACAATTCGTTTTTATTTTTTTAGTTCTAAACTCTAATGAAACAAGAAAGAGGCTAAAAACAGTTTGGAATAGAGATATGAAGTGCTAATAAATGTCAATGAAGAAAATAAGATCGGGGAAAATTTTAATTCTACTGGATTTCATAGTATTCCAATTCACTTTAAAGTTACTATAATTAACCACTAAAAGAAAATATTACTCACTTCCCTTGCAAGGAGTTATGTCATTCAGTCGATCAATCTTGGAGTTTTCCACTCAGAGACAAATCAACTGGAAAAAATTGTGATTTGAAAACGACAACAAAACTAACCCAATGTAAGTTCTGAAGTACCCTGAATTTTTTTACTTTTGAAATATGAATCCACAATCATTCTCTCTAAATGATTATGGAATTATAAATTTAGTACTAGTGGTATGATGAAGTAGAATGTATTTAGAACTGATCTCACTGATCGATTCTGGGTACATTGAATTGAAAAAATGAAAGGGTAGAAAAGATTCTAGTAGATTTTTTTTAATTCCCCAAACTCAAAGGTTTAGCCCACTATCTTGTTCATTGTCAATATAGAAAATGGAAACATGAAAGAATAGAGTAAAAAATATTCAGAAATGAGGGAAGAAGAACTCCCCAATGATGTGCTCTGCCCACCAGATCTCTTCGATTTGATGAGAGAGAAGCTCTTGAATCTCTAATGGTACTCTTGCTCCATCGTGTCTTCTCTCCCTCCTCTAAAACTACTTCTTGCTCTGTTTTAACTACCCATTTTCTTCTGATTCTCATCATCTCCACTCTTCATCAACTTAAAATTGTCTTTTACTACTGCTCCGCACATGTGCGTTTTTTGTGATTGACACGTCGTGCTATTTTTTCCCTTATTACCAACTCCCACTAAGTTAGTTGAGTGAACCTAGATGTGTTTTAGGATTTGGTGTGAACCTTCATAGTAAAGAACAACTAAAAAATGTTAAAACTGTTAAAACATGATAGTGAAACAATTGACAATAATAGATAAATTACTTAACAATCATTAGCTGGATATTTTATTTATCAAATATAAAACAAGAATTATTAAATGTTAAATATTATTATTAGGTAATTATGTAATTAACTTAATTAATTTAATATATTTATTAATATTAATTTAAGTTACGAAAAAAATTTGTTTGTTCATTAATGAATTAAGTTACTTTATTTAAATTTTTAAGGAGTTTAAAATTTAGTTCTAAATATTATATTAAATAGTTAAGTTGATATTTATGATTAATTTTTATTAATAATGTTAACTAATAAATTAATAATTGTTTTTATTGTTAAATTGTAAACTTATTAAAAAGTTTATTTTATTCTAATATTATTTATAAATTATTATTGGTATTTTATTTTATATATTTTATTATAAAACACTTTTTTAATAAGAAATATTAAATAATATTTTATTTAAATTAAATTATAAGATTAGTTAATCTAGTATAATAGATTTTATTATTTCAGTTTTATAAAAATTAAATATCTTATATTCATTATAAGTTTATCATTTATTTAAAATTACTAAAGTTTAATATTTCAATTTATTTATTTTTATTTTAGTTTTTCTATAAGTTTTATTTCAATTTGTTTTTATCTAAATCAACTCCCCCCCCCAATCAGTGCAAATAGGGGAGAGGGGTAGGGCTTCTTCACTGGAGCAACGGACTCTAGCGAATGCGGCCTCCTCTTCTCCTTCCGGCAGACTGGCTCGACTTCTCCAAGCTGGTGGTGGTGTGACATCCTCAGCATCATTCGACACTTCAATCGTGATTCGGGTAGATCCTCCTCACATGCAGTAGGCAAGTGTGTTGGGTACTTCTCTGGTGTGGTGGAACATCAGACAGCAGTTCGGCCTTCACTTCGCATGTGGCGCGGCGGTTCGTCGTCTTCAACCGCGGTCCATGGCGAATCCAGTAGGGTACAACGCGGCTCCAGTTTCTAGATCCTAACTCGGACTCGGGACAATGACTGGCTCAACTTCGTCACATAACAGCATAGTCAGTGATCTGTTTGGCTTCGGGGTGTATTATGAATTGCTCCTAATTTGTGAATTCTATCTACTACTGGAATTGTGTTTTTGTACTTATGGTTCGTGTTAATAAATTCTTGTTGAATCATTAATGTTTGATGCTGCTATTTTAAGATCTATCACCATTCATGGATTGATTTCATGAATCTACTATGGGTGTGGTTTGTTTGATGTTGTTGCGGAATTTATTGGTGGGTGGCTGGAGGAGAAACGGAGGCAGAGAGATGGAGGGGTGACAGAAGGTGAGAAGCAGGAGATGCAATGGTGTGATAAGGGCTAAAAAGAATGAATGAATCAGTCATGACGAGAGATTACCTAACAATGAGGTGTAGGAGAGAGAGAAGAGAGGAACAGTGCAAGGTCACCGATAGAGGAAAAATAAAAGCTACTGATAGATCTAAAAGAGAGGTCATCGTTTCACTACCAAAGGTCACCATTTGTTGCATAAAAAAAATAAAGTTACCGATGGAGAAAAATAAAAGATCAACATTGTGAAAAAAAAGAGTCACTAACGCAAATAAATATAAAATCACTAATATGCAACAAAAGGTTACCGAAAGGCATAGGTAACTGATAGACTAAATAGTCACCATTATAAAAGATCATTGATACTTAAAATAAAAGGTCACCAGAGCAAACATGAGTTTACCAATACAAAACATAATCTGTAATGGTGACATTCAAAAAAAATAGAACTAATGGTAAGACAAAAAAATTAAAAACTGCATAAATCAAACTTAAAATTAAAACTTAAGTTAATTAAAATTAAAAATATTGAAATAATAAATTAAAAGAAAGCTAAACACCATAAATTTAAAACATAATTATTATTAGAATTTAAACTTTAAAGTCACAATTAAAATTATTAATTGATAACACTTAAATTAAGAACTGGATATTTTATAAACTAAATTGGGAAAAGATGTAAATGAAAAAGTATTAGAGGGTCTATAAAGAGTAGAAAAGGACAGAATTGGTGACTAAATAAGTCACTGATAGCTCACGTATGCCTCACTGGTAGACTAAAAACAAAAGTTAATGACTAAATAATCTAAATGAACACTTATTATTAAACAACAAATGTTTTAAAACTCTAAATTAATTAATAAAACAACTATTTGAGTACTTAAAGTTAAAAGCGCACTATTTCATTTAATTTTAAACTAAAAGTCTTAACTTAATTAATTATCAATATGATTAAACGTGTTAATTAATGAAGTTAATATAAAATACTAAAATAAAATCTAAGTAAATTATATAGAAATATGATGATAAAATAATTTTTTAAAATAGATTTTAATTTATTAAAAAGTCAAGCAGATTTTAATTAAACAAACTAATTAAGAAATAAATAAATTAGGAAAATAAAGTAAGATTAAAATAATTAATTTAAAGACAAAAATACTTATTTTAATTTTAAAAATTGATTAATTAAAAAAATTAATTATAAAAATACCAAAGTACAATTATTTAATATAAAGTGCTTAAATAATTAACTAAATCATTAAAAATTAAGCAAATATATGTGGAAAAACAATGTAAAAATAGAGTCACATCAAATTCACCCACACTTGAGCATTGTTTGTCCACAAACAATTTCTTGATTTATTATCATTGAAAAATATATTGTAGTATTTATGATTCAGCTCAAACTGTAACATGTCTAGTACTTAAGAAAAGAGGACAGAACATGAAAATAGTCTTTTGAGAAGATATATTAAAATCAAGTCTTGCGTCGAATGAGTACTCAAAGGGTAATCAAGATATCAAAGAATCATCAATCAAGAAAGTGTTATGCCTCATATGCGACTCTTCTTAGCCAATTATTTTAATCCGGGCTTAAGTCCATAGTCCACGAGTGACATCATGCTAAAAATCTATGAAATTAAGAACTTAATAGAGGAACCTTGTACTTTTCTCATCATCTAAGTTCTAAAGAAAATATTTTTCTTAATCACCTTAATAATGCAACCTAAATGACTCTCACAATAAACCAATTGACCCCTTCTTCATCTGGCGTTCATCATTCTCATCACCTTAATGAACTCGTTTTTGACCTTAGACACTTTAATTAAATTTTCTCAAGTCATGTATCATGTGTTAAGCACTGTGCAAAAGAACTTATTCAAAGTGTACAGAGGGATTATAGTAAACAAAAATGCACCTAGCATCTATGGTCTCAAAGATTCACCGTGGGATCCCAGATGCCCAAATTACTCTAGTTTCAAAAGATTTTTATGAAAACCATTTACATTGTCTCATTAAGGAAATTACTTTAATAATAAAATGGAAATCAGTTCCCTAGAATCAAGATCAAACTTCCATTTCCAAAGATTATGATCATAACTCCACTAACAGGTCACCCATATTACTCTCCAAAATAGTCCCTAAACCAAATTTCTATAAAACCACTATGAAAGACCACTCATTAATCATCCATCCTCAATAATTTCAGACTCAAAGAAATACTTAACTACCAAATAAAAACTGTCTATAGGCAAGACTCATTTGAAAAACAGTTAACATCCGAAAATTATGAAAGACTTTTAAAAAAATTAACCAATTTTTAACAAAAATTTAGAAGTATTAGTGGGAATTGATGGGCTTTCAATTAACATAGTTCAGCATAGTCAAGAATTGACACCATCCCCCACACTTAAAACCCAAATCTATCCTCAAAGTTGAATTTCAAATGAGAGAAGAATAATTTAACAGTTTAAGTTCAAAACATATTTTCAAATTATTACATCGATGACATGTATAAAGGGTCTCTTTGAAGTTCAAAAATGTTGTTTGCCACAAAAGATAACTTAACAGCAGGTTCATTAGCAACTAATTGCATTAACATTTAAGTCAAATGTATAATCTTCAATACAGCTCAAAAGTAATGTGTGAGGTGTAAGTGCACTTCGTATAAGGTGTAAGTATTTAAAGATATTGAGTTCAATAATATTTTCAATAGAGAAGAAAAAATAATTCTGGAACACCCCAACCTAAAGCATATTCAATACAGAAAAAATTATCCTTCATATACCCACCCCCACCCCCACACACACACACTTCAGTTCATGTAGTGAGAAGATTTTAATAAAAATGAAATTAAATTTTCAACAGTGAAGTACTTGTAGATTTTTATTTACACAGTGACAAACAAAAAAATTTCATTCCAATACGAGTAGAATTTTAGACATATAATTTTTTTTTAATTTCAGTATAAAGACATGTGGCAGAAATTTTAGTACACATGTAGTAGAATTTTCAAAACCAGCAACATATAGAATAGAATTTGCATGAAAAATGCGCATCAGATTTTTTAAAGCATTAAGGAGCAAAGAAATGAAACATAATTTAACAGTAAGATACTTCCCAGACTAGTTTTTTCATTACTCCTTCAGCATGGTAATTCAACTCCTTAAATGAAAAAACAGCAGCTTCTTGATAAATGTGAATAGAACAAAGAGACCAAGAGAAAGAAGTAATAATGACTTCCCAAAAATAGAGCACAGAAGTATCACATTATTCAAGGGTAAAAAATTAAACATAGTAAAGAAAAAAAGAACCATGAGTTACCTCCCATGCAGCACTATGTTTTAAAGTCTTCATCCAGACTTGATTCCAAATCAGTTTTCAAGCATAGTGAAGGCAGCCAACCCCTTTGGTTGTCCCTCAAAATAATTTTTCACTCTCTTCCCATTAACTAACTTGGGTTTGTTTTCTTCACCTACAATTTCAATAATTCTATTATTAATCACTCTCACAACTGTAAAAGTTCTAGACCACATGGACTTAAGTTTTCCAGGAAATATTTTGTGTCTAGAATTAAATAGGAGGACCTTCTTTCCAGGTTTGAATTCATTGGTTTGTATAATTGATTCTTGAAATATTTTAGTCCTCTATTTATAAATCCTTTAATTATCATAACTCTCTATCCTAATCTCATTAAGTTCACTTAACTCAAGTAATCTTCTCTCACCAGCACTCTTAAAATCAAAATTTAGAGGCTTAACTTCCCAAAAAGACTTTTGTTAAAACTCCATAGGTAAAGGATAACATTTTCCAAGAAAAAGCCTATAATGAGACATACCTATTGGGGTCTTGAAATCAGTTCTATATGCCCAGAAAGCTTCATCTAATTTAAGATACTAGCCTTTCATAGAATTTGACATAGTTTTCTCAAGTATTTGATTAAGTTCTCGTTTTGAGATTTCCACCTATCCATTGGACAATTCATGATAAGGAATTCTAGTTTTATGAACGCAACCATTTTTTTCATCAAAGATTTAAATTTGTAGTTCTTAAAGTGTGTTTTATTATCAGTGATAAAGGCTTTGGGAACTCCAAATCTTGTAAAGATATTCTTTTAAACAAAATTAATTACAGAATTGTCTTGATTGTTAGGCAGTAAAACTGCCTCGACCCATTTTGACACATAATCTATAGCAACAAGAATATACTCATTCCCATGAGATGATGGAAATATACCCATGAAATCTAAATCCCATACATCAAAAATTTCAACTTCTAGAATTCCATTTTGGGGTAACTCAATCTTTCTATCAACATTACCTGGCCTCTGACAACTATCACAGCCAACTACAAAGCTCCTTGCATCCTTGAAAAGAGTAGGCCAATAAAATCTAGATTGTAGGACTTTGTGAGTAGTCCTTTCACCACAATGGTGACCTCCCCAAGTTGAGGAGTGAAAACTCTCTAAGATAGGTAACATCTCTTCCTCAAGCATAAATCTCCTAAGGATACCATTATCATATCGCCTAAACAAAAGGGGATCATCCCAAAGGTAGTATTTAATTTTATAAATGAATTTCTTTCTTTGGTTATTTGAAACATTTCTGGGAAAGACACATGCTATGAGGAAGTTGGAAAAATCTCCACACCAAGAATATTGCCTAATATAAATAGTTAGTAGTTTTTCATCAAGGAAGGAAGAGTTTATCTCCCTAGGATCGATAAATCGAGTAAGGGGAAGCCTAGAAAGATGGTCAGGAACTAAGTTTTCAACTCCCTGCTTATCCCTAATCTCTAAATCAAACTCTTGTAGCAATAGAATCCATATATTCAGCCTAGGTTTAGTTTCCTTCTTAGACAGAAAGTACTTTAAGGCAGAATGGTTAGTGAAAATGATAACTTTTAAGCCTAAAAATTGTGTCTAAATTTCTCTAGAGTAAAAACAACCGCTAGAAATTATTTTTCAGTAGTGGTGTAATTATTTTGGGCATCATCTAGTAGTCTAATAGAATAATACACCACATGTAACATTTTATATTTACTCTATCCAAGGATAGAACCTACATCCATATCACTAGCATCACACATAAGTTCAAAAGGTCGTTTCTAATTAGGTGCACTGATAATGGGTGATGTAGTGATTTTCTCTTTAAGCAGATTAAATGATTTCAAATAGTTTTCATCAAAATTGAATGGTGCATCCTTGACCAACAAAGAAAATAAGGGCTTAGTAATTTTGGAATAGTCTTTTATGAATCTTCGGTAGAAACTAGAATGCCCTAGAAAACTTCTAATACCTTTTACATTTTAAGGAGGTGGCAGTTTTTGAATGACATCAATCTTATCAATATCAAATTCCAAACCTCTCTTTAAAACTTTATGACCAATCACTATAACCTCTGTGACCATGAATTGACATTTCTCCCAATTAAGAACAATTTTATATTCAATGTATCTCTCCAAAACTAATTAAAGATTTCCAAAACAAGTATCAAAAGTGCAACCAAAAATAGAGAAATCATCCATGAAAACCTCAACGATTCTCTTAATCATATCCAAAATAATAGTCATCATACACCTTTGAAAGGTGGATGGAGCTCCACATAATCCAAAGGGAATTCTCCTGTAAGAAAATGTCCTAAAGGGGAATGTAAAAGTGGTCTTTTCCTGATCCTATGGATCAATAAGAATCTAGTTGTAACTAGAATACCTATCCAAGAAATAGAAAAATTCATTACCATCAAGCCTCTCAAGCATTTGATTGAAGAAGGGCATTGGAAAATGGTCCTTCCTAGTGGCTGCATTCAACTTCCTATAATCTATAAAGACTCTCCATTTTTTGGCTTTCCAAACATGGATTTCTTTAATTGTTTTTTACTACAGTGAAACATCCCTTCTTGGGGACAACCTGGCTAGAGTTGACCCAACAACTATCAGAAATGGGATATATCATACCATTTTCCTGTAGTTCTATCACTTCCTCTCTTAATAATTCTTTTATGTTTGAATTAAATCTTCTTTGAAAATCTACCCAAGGCTTATGGTCAGGCTCCATTGGTATTTTATGCATGCAGAATGAAGGACTAATACCCTTTATATCAACTATGGTCTAGCCAATGGCAGATTTAAATTTCTTGAAAACACTTAACAATCATTCGTCTTTATTTTTATTAATATCAACATAAATTATGATAGGAAAAGTAGAATTATCATCCAAAAATGAATATTTAAGATGAGAAGGGATTGGTTTTAGTTCAAGAGTGGGTGGTTCTACACTAGAAGGAAGACACTTAGGCCTAGGAGGTCCAATATCTTCAACATATCTATTGTAAGTATTATTGAATGATGAAAGATTTTTAATTTCATGTTCAGATTCAGAAATAATAGTGTTGTTTTCCAACTGGAAAGCACACTGTCCAAATTTTCCAAATTATAATTTAACAAATTAATCAAAGTAGAATCATCAAGCAGTCTTATAATTTCTCCCTCAAAATCATCAAAATGTTCAGCACGGTTGGTGTTAACAAAAACTCCCACATACTCACTCAAAGATCTCCTAAGTTCAGAAACAAATTAATTTTCTATAGTAGAAACTAAGAAATTTCCCAATTCTGGAAGATTCTCTAGATTCAGTATTCGAGAAGAATTTTCAATTTCTAAGACAAAAATAACAGAATTTTCAGTTTCAAGATAAATTTTTTCAACATGGAATTGTTTTTTAGATTCTTAAATGTGTTCAAGTTGGTTTTTATAATAACTTTCAGCTTCAAGGAATTCAATTTTTGAATAGTTTTTAAAAAAAGTTGTTCCTTTAATGTTCTAAAAAATTGAACTTTTATTCTTGTTCTCCAATTTTGAAAATAATTAGAACATTTGACACATTAATAACAACACCACATGTGTCTAAGAAGGGCCTACCCAAGATGATGGGCACTTCTTGATCACACTTTATGTCTAAGACTAAAAAGTCTAGGAAAAAACAGTTTCTCAACTGTAACTTGAAAGTCATATACCCTACCCACAAGATGAGTGAAAGATATATCATCCAACTATAATATCACTATGGTGGGTTGAAGGTCACCCAACCTCAACTGTCGAAACAGTTATTAAGGGAGCAGATTAATGCTATAACCTAGATCACACAAACAGCAGAGTTGATCAGACTTTCCTAAGGTACAGGGAATGAAAAAGCTACCTGGATCTTTCAGTTTAAGCGGGATTTTCTTTTGGAGTACAACAATGAACTCCTCAGTGAGACTGTAAGTAGCAAATTATTCTAGGGTTTTTTTTGAAACAGTTTTTTTAAGAGATTTCAAGTAATGTGTGATTTGAATTAAGTCTTGGATGAATAGAGTGTTTACTTGATGTTTCTAAAGGAAACCATGGAACTGAATAAGTTTTTCCTTGGTGTTACTTTGAGGTTTCAGCTTCCCAAGGAAAGGGATGGGTGGGGAAACTTTTTTAAGGATAGTAGGTATATCCCTCATCTATTCCTCAACTTTTTATTTTCCTTTATCCTTTTGATTTTTAGATGATTTTTTAGCTTGAGATTCAGATGATAAATTCCAATTTTGATTATTTTCATGACTTTTTTGTGAATTTCCAGCATGTGAACAAAGCATATTTTTGTAACTAGATTGAAGAAGATTTTCATTTTGGGCATTTTTAGTGTCTTTTCCAGAAATAGTTTGAGTGTTTACCCCACTTATAGTTACAACATCCATGAAATTATCTCTAGGGTTAAGCTCAGTGGTACTAGGAAGTCTACCTTTTTTCCTAGATGAAATATCTTTAGCAAGCTTTCAAATTTATGTTTCCATGTTCTGTATTCTCATAATAGTTTACATTTTTTCTAACTCATGTTGATTTTTATGTTTGGATAGATGAGTCATGTATCTTTCCTCTTGATAGTTAATTTTCTTCAATATTAGATCAATATTAGAAGACATTTGATTATCATTATTTCCTTGTGAATTTGAAGACTCATCCCTTTGTTGATTTTGAAATTTTGGTCTTGGTTGATTCGAGTAATTAGGGGCAGTGGATTGTTTAATTAGGCATTGATATTTCTAGGACAGATTTGGATGGTTCCTATAGCCTTGGTTGTAATTATTTGAAAATGGGTCTTCTTTAGGAGGCATTCAAGGACCATAGTTAACAAAGTTAGAATTCTATTGTTGTTCTGCTGACATATCAAAATTAGGACAAAAGTTTGCAGTATTCCCGAACATAACACACTAGACACACTATTCCCTTAAATATTGGTTGGTGTTTTGATATAAAAGTTTATTAACAATTTGTTTAGAGTTCTGGTTCATTAAAGATTTAATTTGGTTAGTGATTTCAGCCAGTTGGGATTGAGTTTTATTCATTGAACTAGTGTTTGAATTACCATTTCTATTGACTCTTTTTCTTCTTGGAATTTTATGTTGTGAATTTATAGAAATATTAATAAAAATTTGCCTCAATTATTCATATGCTTTATCATTATAATTTCCCCTAGAATCTTGATCAACTAGATTATGTTCAGAGGATGACAGCCCTTCATAGAAATTATATGTGAGAAGGTGAGATGGGAGTTGATGATGGGAACACGGTCTAAGAAAGTCCCTAAATCTATCCCAAGAATCTTGAAAATATTCTCCAGGATCTTGATATAAATAGTTAAATTAGTTCTAAGTTCACCTTTATGTCTTTGTGGATAAAATTTCATAATGAAAGAGTTTTACACTTGATCTATGTTTTCAAAAATGTTCTCATCTAGACTCAGAAACTAGTTAATTGAATTCCCTTTAAGGTAAAAGAGAAAGACTCTCATTATTACCTCATTTTCTGTGATTCTTAGAAGAGGTAATTGATGCACGATGTTATATAAGTCTCTAATGAAGGCAAGGTAGTCCTTATTAGAGAACCCATTAAATGCAGGCAATAGTGAAATGTGTGACTCTTTTAGCTCATAGTTTCAGGATCTAGGAGATAACCTAATATAAGAAGGATTTATTGAAACATTAGGGAGTTTGAATTTCCTCATACTAGGCCTTTAAACTTCATCTAGAAGTTCTGGTTGATTTTGGAAGTAGTTAGGTGCAGGAACTCTCTCAACTAGATTTTCTATTTAAAAATTTTTTTTCTTTCTTGAGAAGTTAAATGTTTATCTAATTTAGGGTTCAAAGGATCTAATATAAAACCAGAAGCTCTTGTGATCATGAAAAAAAAATAGCAGAAATTACTCAGTATTAACAATTCAGCAAGACAAGAAATATCTTTTTTTAACAGTTTTCAAAGTTTCCAAAAACACATAGGTTCTTTATATGATGTTTTTTAGTTTTTTTAGAAATAATGGCCCGTGACTTCCCTGGAAATGGTTCCAAAAACTTGACTTGGTATGTTATTGAAGTCACTCAAAGTTTAAAATTTATAATCCTACTAACTACTGTATATGTGACAAGCAGGGTCGAACCCACAGAAAAGGTAAATTTTTACCACTATTCTTCTAAAAAAAACTTTCAAAAACTCCACTGTTGTCATCAGTGGAGTGGAATAAATTTTTTCTACATTTTATATTTCTTTTTATTTTGTTTATTAAAAGGAATAAATGACACAACACAACCCTTTTTAGTTTTTTAGTTCTAAACTCTAATGAAAAAATAAACAGACTGAAACCAGTATGAAACAGATATATAAAGTTCTAATAAATGTCAATGAAGAAAATAAGATTGGGGAAAATTTTAATTCTACTGGATTTCATAGTATTAAAATTCACTTTAAAGTTGCTGGAATGAACCACTTAAAGAAAATATGACTCACTTCCCTCGCCAAGAGTTAAGTTATTCAGTCGATCACTCTTGGAGTTCATCACTCCAAGATAAATCGACTGCAAAAATTGTGATTTGAAAAATACAACAGAACTAACTCGTCGTAAGTTCTGAAGTTCCCTAAATTTGTTTACTTTTGAAGTATGTGTCCATAATAAATCTCTCTGAATGATTTTGGAGTTAGAAATGAAGTACTAGTGGTATGATGTTGTAGAATGTGTTCATAACTAATCTCACCGATCAATTCTGGATATATTGAATTGATAAAATGAAAAAGATGAAAAGATACCAGTAGAATTTTTTTTAAATCCCTGAACTCAAAATTTAATCCCACAATCTTGTTCATTATCAATATAGAAAATATAAACATGCCAAAATAGAGTACAAAATATTCATAAATGAGGGAAGAAGAACTCCCCAATGATGTGCTCTGCACACCAGATCTCTCCGATCTGATGAGATAGAAGCTCTCGAATCTTTAATGGTTCTATTGCTCTGTCATGTCTTCTCTCCCTCATCCAAAAATGATTCTTGCTCTATTTTAATTAACCACTATCTTCTTATGCTGGCCAACACCACTCTTCACTGACTTAAACTTGTCTTTTACTATTGCTCCGCACACGTGCGTTTTTTCGTGACTGACATGTCACGTAAGTTTTTCCCTAGTAACTAACTCCCGCTGAGTTAGTTGAGTATACCTGGATGTGTTTTAGACTTGGGTGCAAACCTGCATAGTAAAGAAAAGCTAAAAAAAGTTAAAACTGTCAAAACACGATAGTGAAACAATTGACAATAATAGATAAATTACTTAAAAATCATCGGCTGGATATTTTATTTATCTAATCTAAAATATGAATTATTAATTATAAAATATTATTTTTAATTAATTCATCAATTAACTTGTTTAATTTAATATATTTATAAATATTAATTTTATTTAAGAAAAATAAATCTATTAGTTCGTTAATGAATTAAGTTACTTTATTTAAATTTATAAGTTGTAAAAAAATTAGTTATAAATATTATATTAAATAGTTAAGTTGATATTTATGATTAATTATTACTAATAATGTTAACTAATAAATTAATTATTATTTTAAAATTTATATTGTTAACTTATTAAAAAATTTATTTTATTCTAATTTTATTTATAAATTATTATTAATATTTTATTTTAGTTATTTTATTATAAAACACTTATTGAATAAGAAACATTAAATAATATTTTATTTAAATTAAATTAGAATATTAGTTAATCTAGTTTAATAAAGTTTATTAATTTTGTTTTATAAAAATTAAATATATTATATTTATTATAAATTTATTATTTATTTAAAATTATTAAAGTTTAATATTTTAATTCATTTATTTTTATTTTTGTTTTTTTATTAGTTTTATTTTAATTATTTTTTATCTAAATTAACTCCCCCCTAAATCAGGGCAAATAGGGGAGAGGGTGGATCTTCTTCCGCAAAAAACCACTACAGCAACGGACTCCAGTGAAAACAACCTCATCTTCTCCTTCCGGTGGACTGGATCGACTTCTCCAAGCCAATGGTGGCACGACATCCTTGGATTCAGTCGACACTAGAATCACGACCCAGGTAGCTCCTCCTCATATGCAGCAGCCAAGTGTGTTGCAGACTTCTCCAGTGCAGTGGAACATCGGACAGTAGGTCGGCCTCCTCTTCACAAGCGGCGTGGTGGTTCTTCCTCTTAAGCGGCGGTCCACGGCGACTCCAGTAGGGTACGGTGCAGCTCCGGTTTTGAGATACTGACTCGGACTTGGGGCAATGGCTGGATCAACATTTTCAGGCAACATCTCAGTCCAAAATTTGTTTGGTTTTGGTGGGTATTATGAATTGCTCTTGATTTGTGAATTCTAACTACTGGAATTGGGTTTTTGTGATTGTAGTTCGTGTTAATAAATTCTTGATGAATCATTAATGTTTGATGTTGCTGGGTTAAGATCTGTCACCATTCCTAGATTGGTTTCATGAATCTTCTACTGGTGTGGTTTTTTTTATGCTGTTGTGGAATTGATTGGTGGGTGGCTGGATGAGAAACGGAGGCAGAGAGATGGATGGGTGACAAAAGGTGAGAAGTAGGAGATGCAATGGCATGAAAATGGATAAAAATGATGAATGAATCAGTCGTGATGAGAGACTGCTTAATGTTGAGGTATAAAGGAATGTGGAGAGAGGAATATCACAAGGTCACTAATAGTTAAAAATCAAAATCCACTGATAGATCAAAAATAGAGGTCACAGTTTCATTGCCAAAGGTCACTGATAGTTGCATAAAAAATAAAGTTACTGATGGTGAAAATTAAAATCTCACCATTGTGAAAAAAGAAAAGGTTTACCGACGCAAATAAATAGAAGGTAACAAATACGTAACACAAGGTTACCGATAGACATAGGTCACCGATAGTTAAATAAAAAAGGCTACCAATAGGGAAAATGTCACTGATAGACTAAATAATCACAGTTATAAAAGATCACTGGAACATAAAATAGAAGGTCGCTGGTGCAAGTATTAGGTTCCCGATGCAAAACATAATCAGCAGTGGTGACATTAAAAAAAATAGAACTAATAGTAAGACAAAAAAAATAAAAGGTTCCTAAATCAAACTTAGAATTAAAAATATTAAAATAATAAATTAAAAGAAAGCTAAACACCATAAATTTAAAACAATATTATTATTGGACTTTAAACTTTAAAGTCACAATTAAAATTATTAATTGATAACACTTAAATTAAGAACTGCATATTTGATAAACTAAATTGGTAAAATACTTATATGAAAAATTATTAAAGGGTCTATAAATAGTAGAAAATGATAGAATTGGTGACTAAATAAGTCATTGATAGCTCACGTCTACCTCACTGGTAAACTAAAAACAAAATTTAATGACTAAATAATCTAACTGCATAATTAAGATTAAATAATAAATGTTTTAAAACTCTAAATAAAAAAATTAGAAAACTATTTGAGTACTTAAAGTTAAAAGCGCACTATTTCATTTAATTTTAAATGAAAATTCTTAAATTAATTAATTATCAGGATGATTAAACGTATTAATTAATAATGTAAATATAAAATATTAAAATAAAATCTAAGTAAATTAGATAGTAATATGATGATTAAAAAATTGTTTAAAATATATATTAATTTATTAAAAAGTCAAGTAGATTTTAATTAACCAAATTAATTAAGAAATGAATAGATTAGAAATATAAAGTAAGATTAAAATAATTAATTTAAAGACTAAAAATACTTCTTTTAACTATAATTTTTTTTAATTAACAAATTTATTTATAAAAATACAAAATTATAATTATTTAATATAAAGTGCTTAAAAAACTAACTAAATCATTAAAAATTAAGCAAAATGATGTGTCAAAACAATGTAAAAATAGATCCACTTCAAAAGTAAATTAAGTAATTTTTAGTTATGTATAATATAATTAATTATATTTAAACAATATCTATACTTTGTTTTATAAGTTCATTTTTGGGTATAAAAATACATTTTTTCAAAAAAAACTATTTTTTAATGCATTTTTTACAGTTTAATTTTAAATTTAATTTTGAAACCTTTGTGTTTTGAAATTTTAAAAACATATTCTTTATATGGAATCAGGAGGTCTGAATTAGGTTTTCATTTTTAAGCATAAAACTGATGTTGTGAGAAAAAATATATATATTTACCATAGTATAGGTAAAATAATATAGTGACTTAAATTTAAAATAAAAAATCTTAAAATATCTGAAAACTACAACATTAAATGGGTATTTGATGTGTTTCTGGAACTTAACAAGACTTTACAAAATTAATTATCATCCAAATTAGTTGAAATTAATTCCACAAAAATGTGGTTGGCTTTAAATATAAAATAATAATTATTTAATCACCAAAAACAACCCCTCTTGAAGTATAAATATCACTCTGTACCACCCCCTTTTTCATCAAAATAATTTAAGCTTTTAAATTTATACCAAAAACTATCCTACCCAATCTCCCCGCATCCAAGTGATTTTGACCTCACCCAAAGGTCAATTCTAAGCTCCTTAAGGGTTCCTTTATAGAGGTGATATTCAAAAAGAGTTTTTAAAGTATGTGAAACTAAAGGGAAGCATTATGTAGGGGGTTCTCATAACAGTTTAACTTCTATGAGATATATTCCTTATTCACCACTTATTTCTTCTCTATGGTGTATATACTTCCCATGGATATATAATATCATGAGTCTCATTATCTTAATGTTATTCAAAATTTCATTACATAATTATTAATTTTATGGGGCATACGATTTGACTAATTACAAAGTGGTAAGTAATTTATTAACTCAATTATCATTCATTAGGTTAAACCTATACTTCATTGATTATGACATGTTAATATTATGTGTGAGATGGATGTTTATTATCTCATGTATTATTTCCACTTTTTTTATGTGTATTTATAGCTGATTCACTTAATTTATTCATTTGATTAAAGCTTACTTCAATCATATGATATTTATAAGGGACTTTACTTTAAAAATTATCTTTCTAAAATATCCCATAAAACTCACTTTTTATTCCATGTCCATGTTTTCTAAAATGGATTCCAAAAATATTTTTACTATTCTCTTATGACTTTTTTAGTCATTTTTACTCATTTTTTACTTTTTACAAAAGAGTTTGAAAGGATTTTTTCTTTTTCTAAATGGTATTCCTTGTGACTTATTTGAAACAAATATGAAAGGAATGTTTTTTATCTTATAGATAATGAGAATAATTTCCCACCTTTATGATGTATTAATTATTTGATGATTCCTTTACAAGATTTCATGGTTATTTTCAAAGGAAAATTTTTCTTTTATAATTAGACAACATTTAAAAAAAAGTGTTTTCAAAATAGAAAGTATATTTCCTCTAGAACTATCTCAAGTGATCTTTCAAAATAATTTTCCATCTAATAAGACATTATTTGATGTTAATTAAGATTTACATGGGATATTGTCAAAGGATACCATCTTTACTCTTTATCTGGATGTTTTATGTTTATGGAGAAAAGATTAAATGTCTGTGAAATCCACTTCTTTTCCTTGGTGTATGCTATGATGACATCTTAATGAAACCCATTTTCTTTCATGGGTTCTAATATGATGAATGATTTATGTTTTTGTGGGAAAACATGTATTATTTTCATTATTTGATGGGTGGAACCTATATCTACCTCTAATAAATTATGTAAAGCTTTATATATCATGATATAACATTGGGAAAAAAGTCAATGGTCTTGACCCACTATAGGAAACACGTGCTTCCTAATCCACTATCAGAAATAGGTGTATCCTGATACACTATGTGGATGGTCTTGGTAGTTAACCTTAACAAATAAAATGGTTTACAATATTTATGATGGTTTGACACTTTTATTACATGATCTTACAAATTATGAGGTATTTCTAATGATTTATCACTCTTATGGTCCATGTTTTATGAAATGAAAATTTTTACACCATGGATCATGTTTATTATCTATGACAGGTCGGGTATATTTTTGTAAGTTATGATAATGATCATATTATTATCTTAGGATTTAATATAATCATGGATTTAAATCTCTTATGTTTGTCCTTAGTGATCATATGAGATCAACCTTTCTTATGTTTCCTTCCTAAGGTGATGAAGAAAGGTTTAGGTAGGGCATGCTTAATAGGGGTATTATATAGAAGATCATTGTGGGAGATGTTGAAGATATTTACTAAAATAAGAAGATTTTATATCTAATATCTAAAGACTCAAAACCTTTACAGTTATAGAAATAATAGTGTTATTATGTACTGAATATTCATATAAATAGATTTAATATTTTTGTAGGAAAAGAATTGGTCGTTATAGTTGGTATTAGAGCTGGGTTTAGAAAATATTTGGATATTATGGCTAGAAAACTTTTATTAAAACCCTGACGATAGGACGAAGTATAGGATCAAATCCTTATGTTTTGATAATGATCATGAATGAACTAGTTTAAACCAAAGTTTTCATAGAATAAGGTGTCACGATTTAGACAATCTATAAATTATTTTTCAGAATTATGTGATTATCCACTATGATTAGTGTTTCCAATGCTATGATTTCTGGGTTTTTTCAATGGATGGGAACCGAAGGAATCATGTTAATGTTGATTATAGTGTAAAATTTGATGATTTTTCTCCAGATAAACCAAATTATATTAGAGCTGGAATGTAGAATCTTACAGCTATGATCACACAACTTTCTTAGGATATAAATCATGTTGAGTTTTTAAATGACCAAAGGAGGGCGCAACGTATTGTTGATTATTTAATGAGGTAAAATCCACCTCCTTTTAGTGAGTATTATGATCCACTTGGGGTTTAACAATGGATAAACACCATTGAGAAACTAATTTTTTGATCTCTAATGCTCGAGACATGAAAACATTTTCCTAGAATTTTATCATCTAGAAGGTGTAGCATATCAATGGTGGAATCTTATCAAGAATAAAATTCAAGTGGAGGAGATTGAATCTATGGAATGTAATGAGTTTAAGGGGGATATTCTATAGTAATTAATTTCCTCATATTGTATGTAAAAATATAGAGAATTAATTTATTGTGCTTAAGTAATAGGATAAAGAATATGTTGGCACCTATCATGAAAATTTTACAAGCCTTTCAAGGTATAACTCTAGTTTAATTATCATCCCTAAAAGAAAAATTGAATGATTCTTTGGTGGTCTAAAACCAAATACCCAAAATTAATTATTTATAATATAATTTTGTAGTTATTAATAAATCATTCAATGTGAACACAAGGAAGAAATGTAATTTGTAGATTCCCACCATTCCTATGGTTTTGATAAGAAAATAAATATCGAGCCACATGAAAATTTGAAGAAAAAAAATAACATGGTGAAAAGAAATTCTAGTCATTTTGTGTTAGAAATTTAGGAATAAATTTCAAGGAAAGTGTTTTAATATAATTGGAAGGTGATTTAAATTTGTAAAATTGGGTTATAAATCCAATTATATTCAAAATTCAATTAATGATATGGTTATTTCAATACAAGAGTAGAGGATTCCAACTAATGCACCAACCACACTCTGTTGTTTCAAGTGAAAGGATTTGAGGAATTATGTGAATAAAATCCTTAATCCAATGAATAATGTGGATGATAATTTACAACAATGTCTAATGGAAATTTATAAAGGGAAATATTATGCAATCACAATGGATGAAGTGAATCATGATAATTAGGTCACCCTTATTCTCCCTTCCTTAGTTGGGAGTTTCACGTTTGATTTTTTTATGAAAATATTATTGTTCATCCTTTATAGAGATTTCATGTGATTATCTCTATTAGCATGGATTCTAGAATAATGAAATCACATTTGAAATTTTATTGGTAAAAGGATGAACCTAAGCTTTTAAAGAAATTTTCATAGTATAAGATAAGAGCTTGTATGAGGAATAAAGGGTGAATTAACTTTTGGAAGTGTATATGTCTCAATGTAAGAATAACATGAGGGTAATTGATTATATCATGGGTTTATGTTTTGAAAACACTTTTAAGGTTTTTATTTTAAGGGAGTTTATCAATATTAAGATACATTTAGTGAAATAAATCTCTGGTTTTGTATATGTGAAAAATATATTCAAGTAATAATTCCTTTACACTTTGTGGAAATATGAATAGATGTTTGGTAACATTTGGGGATTATATTATTTTTATATTAAGGTAATTATTTGTTTTAGTTAATCATATTATTATTATATAACACTTAATTTAAAGAATATTTCTCTATAGATCTTCTTTCGAGAATATATTAAGGAATTTGTAAGGTGGAATGGATTATCATTTTAAATTGTATATGATTGATATCAAAGGTTTACATTAATGTTTTGGTGAATTATTCAGCAATCTATTTATAAAAAGTTGGGTTTCATTAATGCGTATTCAACATTGGAAGATATTCATTATTATATAAGAGTTCAAACTTTATATGATATACTAAAATATTGTTCTATGGGATTCAAAGATGATTAGGATCAACACCTCAATCTAGTTAAGTTTTCATGAAATAATAACTTTCACTCGAACATTAATATGGATCCTTATGATATCATTTATGGACATAAGTATAGATCTCCAATATACTTTAATGAAGTTGCACAAAAATTAGTTGGGACTAGATCCTACTGATGGTATGGTAGAGAATGTTAGATTCATTAAACAACATGTAAGGATAACACAATGTTGAAAGAAATGTTACACTGACAATCATTGACTTTTTCTAGAATTATATGTTGGTCATGGGGTCATTATATGAATTTTTATTTGTAGGAAATAAAGGAAAACTAAACCCTAATTATATCGGTCCCTTTTAAATACTTGATCATTTTGGGATAGTAGATTATCTATTGGCACTTCCACCAAAACTCTCTTATCATCATGATTTGTTTCATGTATCTATCCTAAGGAAGTACATACTTGCTCCTTCATATGTGATAAACTCAAAAGTCATAATTCCAGAGAAAGATCTTTCTTATGATGAGAAACTTGTAGAAATTCTAGATCATAAAGATAAATTTATGTGAAATAATACAACTCACGTGGTTAATTTTTTGTGATGAAACCACCAATTTAAGAAAGATACATGGAAACCTAAGGATGTGATGATGAAGATGTATTCTCATCTATTTATATCATATTAACTAATTTCAAGGGAGAAATTATTTTTAACAGGGGTAAAATATAACTCCCCTATATTTTATGGTGTGTCACTTTTTTAAATTTAATTTCTTCAAGAGATTATGTTACACAGAACACTGAGCTTAAATAAACACCAAAATAATTTTACTTTAACATGATCATTATAAAATTGCTGATAAGTTGGTTGGTTTAAAAATTATTAACTATATTTGAATTTCATGTTCAATAAAAATATATTTATTCTTATTAAATAAACACATATTATTTAGTAATTTCATTTCATTCTTTAAATATATGTTTTAATTAAAAAAATTCATTTTTATTACTTTCAATAAGAGAATAAATATAACTATTTTTTGACACTTTTACAGAATATATTTGATAAAATGAACATAATTTTTGGATTCAACTTGTCAAAATTATATTAGGGTAAATTGTTTTGAATTTTCTAAAAAGTTTAGTTTTTAAATGAATAATAAAAAATAATAATTTTTATAAAAACCCTCATTTTATTTATATTTAAAAGTAATTTAATGGTTTTAAATTTTTCTCATAGTAACTTATTTAATTTTTAGAATACATAATCTAATTAATTTAATTTAAACAATATTTATACCTTATGTTGGAGTAAGTTTATTTTTGGGCATAAAAATACATTTTTCCAAAAAAAACCATTTTTCGTTGCATTTTGATAGTTTAGTTTTTAATGTAATTTGTAATCTTATGTGTTTTTTCATTTTAAAAATAGAATATGTATTTGGACTATAGAGGTTCAAATTAGTATATAAGTTCATTTTAATTTTTAGTCATAAAAAATTTACCATGGTAAAAAACATATTTACTGTAGTATAAGTAAAATAATGTAGCGGCTTAAAGTTAAAAGGTAAAAGCTTAAAATACCTATTTACTAAAACATTAAATGTCTAGTTGATGTGTTTCATCACCTTATCCAGAATTTAAAACAACAATTGTCAACTAAATTCTTTGAGATTAATGCCACCCAAATGTGTTTGGATTTAAATGTAAAATAATAATTATTTAATCACTTAAAACCACCGCGCCTCAAGTATAAATACCACTTCTCACCACCCCCTTTCTCATAAAAAGACTTAAAGATTTAAAAATATCTTCCAAACCCTATCTTACTCAATATTACCAAATCCAAGTGAATATGTTATCACCTAGAGACCAATTACAAGTTCTTTAATGGGTCCTTCAAGGAGGTGATATTTAATAAGAGGTTAAAGTACAGAAAATAGAAGGGAAACATAAGGTAAGGGTTTCTTCTTTCACTTTTATATTTGTTAGATATATTCCTTATTCACAAAATATTTCTTGTGTATAGTTTATATACATCCCATGGATATATAATATTATGAATCATATTATATTAATGTTATTAAATTTTAATTTTGAAAACTTTTACTTTTATAGGCCATACAATTTGACCGATTACAAAGTGGTAAAGTATTTCTTAACTCAACTTCCATTCATTAGGTTAAATTCTACATCATTTTTTATGAAATATTAATATTATGTGTCTGATGGATTTTTATTATCTTATATTATATTTACACTTATTTTATATAGATTTACAGATGATACGCATAATCCATATAATGAACCTAGACTTTTAGATATATTATTATATGATTTTAATCATAATGAACCATAAAATATAAACCATGGATCATAAATTCTAGTGTCTTGGGAATATTATATACAAAAAAAATAAAAACATGTAAATAGAATAAAACATATTTATATTAGTCATTCATAATGTGCTCCAAAATTATTTTGAAATCTTACATCTGTATGGGATAACTTGGGGAATACATAGACAAAAGAGATAAGCTAAAAAACCTAGTAATGGAATAAATATATAAATAAATCATAGAACAGGGGTTAGAAGGCATAATATGTTGACATAAGAAGGCACGGAACATGAATAAACATATTTAAGATTAACATACATAACCTAGGATCATGTAATCATGGAAACATAGGAATTTGAAAGCAACATACAACATGGAATAGCATGATTCAAGGAGGACTACCAAGACCATTGCACTTCGCGGACAAAGTCCCATAAAGGAATCTGGTTCACTCCCTATCCCAAAATAATATCTCCTGAGACTAAAAAATTACCAAATTAATTTATTCACAATCTAGAAACACCCTTCATAACATTTTCATGCATATGTTTTCCCCATGAACAATAAAATACAAGGAATAAATATAAGGGTTACCCATTGAATAAATTGGGTATCATAATCATGTAAAGGATCCTAACAAATGGAAATATCATAAAATTTCAATGAAATAATCGATTTAAAAATAAATGGAAATTTATAAGGAAAATTAGTCATAGATAATGATAAATTATGTCCAATAGAAGTGTAAACATGTAAAAATAGTGTTTAAGAAACTTAAAAAAATATCCTCTTTAGTGCAGTTTAAGGGAAATATTAAAGAGACTTTAAAGTGGGAAAACCTAGAAATGAACTTATATAGTTTTCCATGATAAAAAGTGTTTTTTATAAAAATATTGGTGGATTAAATTATATTATTGCGTGTACATGAAAGTGGGTAATAAATTTGGAAGTTCACTATAATCGGGCTTGCTTATTAGAAAGAATTTAAAATGGAACCTTATAAAACAGGTATTTCCCATCAAAGAAGGATGAATGGATTTGGATATATATATTTAGAACATATACATAGAATATAGAAGAATTATATAAGATGAATTTATATTTTAATAGGTTTAAATAGAGATAAATCATAATCCAAATATAGTTGGGAGGTTCGGCGAGAATATCTTACCTTATATTTGAAAGTGTTCTACACTTGTACTTAATATCCTCTTGAATTTATTCTCCTTGAGAATCTCCTTAGGGTAACTGGTTTGGGTCTTTTTTTAAGAAAAAATGATCTTGAATGTGGGGATATACTTGGGAATAGGATTGGGATGCATTTGGATAATCATCAAGGCTTAGAAGGTTTGAGGAGAAGAGGTGGTCATGGGTAGTATTTATATAGAGATAAGTGGGGTATTTTTTATTATTACATTAATTATTTTATTATTTTGGATCAAGAATATCAATATATTTGTTCCCTATCACTAAATATATTAAATTGTTAAGGATAGTTTTAGATTATGGCCTTTCATCACTTATATATAATCCATGAATAATAATTAATAGATTTGTTAAATACTGTAAATTACCATATTTCACTATTCAAAAAAATCAACTATTTTAGAAAAATCCAAAAACATCACCCTAATAATTTTTTGACACGTAGATTCCAAAAATACACTCCATTTTATGAAAAAAAATTAATATGATAAATTAAATTTTCAATTAAAATCATCATTTCTTTAGAAAAATACTGATTTCAAAATTATAACTGATTTTATGAAACTTTGAAATATTAATTAAAGTCACATAAAATTATATTATAATTATAATATGAAAAAATAGTAATTTATGAATATATTTTTTTGAATATATTTTCTTTCAAATCCTTATATCAATTATAAAATTACAATTAAATATTTATAACTTACAAAAATACCAACACTAAATATATCATTTTTAAAACATTTATTTACTTACACCGTGATATAAATATATTTTCATTTATAAAATAGCTAAATTTTATTGATAATTACATATTTTAGGTTACTATTCTATTGGCTGAATTACTATTCTTAATGTTCACATTATTATTCCAACGGTCAAGTTACTATTCCATTCATATAGGTTCCTTGTTTTCTAGAAATACATATAATTTCATTAATTATTCATTTATAAATTCTTTATTGTGTACTCTATGTGATTTTATTTGATTCATACTATATTATATAATTATAATAAGGGAATTTTCGTTGATAAAATTTTGGACTGTTATATTCTCCCCCCTTTTGAAATTTCTCCCACAAAATTTTGTTTAACATAATATGGTGAAAAAAGTGAGGGTAGTTATCTTTCATCATTTCCTCTAGTTACCATGTTTCCTCTTTGTACTTATGGTTTCACCATAGTAATTTAACCAGGTGCCTAATCATTTTTCATAGAACTTTATCTCTACGGTCTAAGATCTTTACAGGCTACTCTTCATATGAGAGGTCATTCTCCAATTGTACCACCTCTGGATTTAGTACATGTGAGGAGTCTAGTATATACTTTCTCAAGATGGATATGTGGAATAAATCATGTACTTAAGACATGATAGGTGGAAGTTCTAGTTGATAGGTCGCATCTCCGACACAATCAAGAATCTATAAGGGGTAGATATAACTAGGACTCAGCTTTAATTTCTTCGAAAATCTCATGATCATATTACAGGGAGATATACATAGGAATATCATGTCTTTAACTTTATACTCCAGGTCTCATCGAAAATTTTCTACATAGCTCTTCTATCGAAATTGGGCTTCTTTAATGTGTTACTGAATGGTTTTCACCTTTTCTAACATTCTTCAACCATATCATTTCCTAGCAGCTTCTGTTCTCCAAATTCAACCCAAAATTTTGGTGTTCTACATCTTTTCCCATAAAGGGATTCATATGAATCCATTTGGATGCTTAAGTGGAAACTGTTGTAGTAAAAGAACTCGATCAGAGGTATATGTTAGTACCATCCACCCTTGAAGTATATATAACATTCTCTCAACATGTATTCTAGTTTCTGAAAATTCCTATCATATTGGTCATATGTTTGAGGATGATAGGTCATACTGAATTTCAACATAGTTTTTAGATAATGTTGGAGACTTTTCCAAAAATTAGAGGTGAATCTCAAATCTCGATTAGATACAATCAATACAGGTACTCCACGTAGCCTTACCACTTAACTAATGTATATCCATGCAAGTTTATCTAGTGATAAGTCCTCTCAAATTGTGATAAAGTGATATATCTTTGTAAGATAATCCACAACAACCCATATATAATTATTACCATTGGATTTCATTGTAAGTCTAGTGAACAAGTCCATGGTGGTATTTTTCTCATTTCCATGTTTGTATAGGTAATTTTTTCATAATACCCTTAGACATTTGTCCTTCAATCCTCACTTACTAACATACAAGGCACTTTGATGTATATACAGTGATATCCTTTTTCATATTGTCCCACTAATAGTTCTCTTAAAGATCTTGATACATCTTTCTGATCCCGATGTGAATAGAGAATGTTGAATATATGATTCATTAAAATGATATATCTTTATCTATGGATTGAATGGTACACATATTTTAGACCCAAATTTTATGATTCTTTCCTTATCATTTTTGAACTCTGAGGATTTACCATTTCTAAAGCTTCCTCCTTTTTATGAATTTGCACATCATTTATTTGAGGATCATTTATTTTATATATGAGGAACGGTTTGGAACTCATTTTATAATGTATTGGTGATGTTCCTTCATTAATTATTCTCATGTTCATACTTTAAAAATCTATGAATATTTGATTCTTCTTAATTCAAAAAATTGATAATGTTACAGAATCATTTCTACTTAAAGAATCTTCCAATTTATTTACCTTACTAGGATGGTAGTGGATTGAGACATCATGGTCCTTGATTTTATCTATCTGTATTCACTGTATCATATTAATATCCTTCTATGTGAATATATATCTTAGGAACTTATGATCAATATATATCTCAAACTTCTCCAAATAGAGATAATTCCTGCATATTTTCAACACAAAGATCACAACTACCAACACCAGATCAAGTGTGGGATAGATTTCCTCATGAATTTTCTACTGACTTGAGCCATAAGCTATCACTTTATTATTTTTAATCAATACACATCCAAATCCCTTTTTTGAATCATCTATTTATACTATAAATAGTTACCCACTTGTTAAAAGTTTGAGTACCAACTCTTTGAAGCAGTCTTCACATTCACTGCTCCAGAAAAAAATTTCTTCTTTCTAAGTTAGCTTGGTTTGTTGGAAAGAAAGTCATGGGAAGATCTTCAGAAATCACTGGTAATACCCAGCTTGACTAAGGAAACTACATATCTCTGTTACTAATGTTGTCATGGGATACTATTTGATTTCATTTTTCTTCTAAGGGACCATAGATATACCTTTACTAGTGGTAGCATGCCCCAAGAAACATACTTACTCCATCCAGAACTTACATTTACCGTAATTTCCATATATTTTTTCTCTTTTCAATGTATTTAGCATAGTATTTAAATTCTCATCATGCTTCTACTTTCTTTTGGATCATATAATAATAAAATAAATAAAGACTGCCACAAGTTTTTTGAGGAAATATCTAAATACTCTATTCATTATGTGCATGAATATTTCTAGAGAATTACTGAGTCTGAAGGGAATCACCATGAACTCATAATGTCCATACCTAGTTTGAAAGGTAGTATTGGGAATATATTCCTTATTTTCCTTTAATTGGTGATATCCTAACCAAAGTTCCACCTTATAGAAATACTTGGACCCATGTAGTTGATCAAACAAGTCATCTAACTATGGAAGGGGATACTTGTTCATTATTTGGGATTTTTTGAGCTCATGATAATCAATATATAGGTGAATAATTCCATCCTTATTCTTGAAAAAGAGAACCAGAACACCCCACGGTGAAGAACTCGAGCATATATAACCCTTTTCCAGATTCTCTCACAACTACTGCTTTAGTTCCTCTAACTCAATGGTTGTCATTCTATAAGGTGTCTTTGATATAGTCAGATATCTATAAATAAGATCAATTGATAACTCAACCTCTTAGACAAAGGTGGGATTAGGAAATTATATAGGAAACACATTAGTGTAGTCTCTCACAATAGGCATGTATTCAAGCATGATTCTCTCCCTTATCTTAATAATTTTAGTTAAATATACTTTCTAAAAAGAAATAATATCCACAATTGAGATGATTATTCTAAATGAAATTCATCCTCATCCTTGCACTTGTACAGAATTGTAGTATTCCTAAAGATGTGAAGAGTGGTCTCACTCTCCTGGAAATTAATGTTTTCTTTGTGTAAAGATAGCCAATTCATTCCTATTAGGGAATCAAACATGACCAAAGGAAGTAAGACAAGATTTTTTGGGAGTTTCATTCCACAAATAATAAATACGGATGAGTTTTATACTTTATATACAATAATTTATCCATTTTTTGTTCTAACAGATAACTCAAACTCTATATTTTGAGGTGGTGTTTGAATAGTTCTACTAAACTTTCATGATATGAATGAATTGATATAACTAGAATCAAATAGTACGTTCTCTATTCTCAAATGAATAATCAGCATACCTATCACCACATCATTGTTGGGTTTCACATCAGTAGTAGTGGTAACATATTCCCTTACTTATTTAATTAATGTTTTTGGTTGTTTATTGTTTCATACAACCATTTTCTTAGGGTGATGGATCACATAATTCTCATGTTCCTTATAGTTGAAACACTATTCTACAGGTTGTGTATTTTTTTAACGTTCCTTTCTTCCTCCACATTTGTGGGATTCTTCATGTCCTTTTGGAAATTATTAGCTAGAGTCCCCTCTATTCTATATTTGTATCATCTTCTGGTTCCCCTTAGGCAGTTTCCAATATGTTTCTTCCCACACTTTTGACACATGGGATGTTGGTTTTTCTTTATGACATTGGATTTATCTGTTGATCCTCCCATATTAAACTCTGTTTTTCCTATTTTTATCTCTAGTCCCTTGAGACCATTGAGAGTGTTCAATATCTATTCCAACCTTAATGGTATAATAGAAAATATCCTCATATCAATCAAAGTTTCAGATCACCAAGTATTTTCATAGACTTTACTTTAGTCTACTAAATAAGTGATCCACCTTGTTTTTAGTGTTCATGGAAAAGTTAGAGTCATACCATGAAAGCCTTGTAAATTTTTCCTTGCATGCATTGATAGACTTTCCTTCCTTTTTCTTCAGTTTAAGGAAATATCTTATAATATTAATATGTAGATTTTTAGGAAAATATGTATTAAAAAATATTTTCATGAATTCCTCCCAATAAATGGAATCAATTTTCTCCTTGTACTTTGTGTTTTTAATCAGTGTCTACCACTGATCAACTTTTCCATCAAAACAATAGATGGGCAGCATGAATTTCTCTTATTCTAGTCACTATAGGATATAAAATATTTTCTCAATAGAGTAAACCCAATATTCTGTGATGATGGGATTGGAAGTTCCACTAAAAATGGGAGGTCTTTGTCACATAAAATATTCACCCGAAACTTTCTTTATATTTAGAGAAGGAGGTAATTATACATGATTCAAGTTATTATTCTTAACTTAAGCCAGTTGATAAAGTACTTTCATTATGTATTGAGTGCTCATTCCCATTATATTTTTCATTTCATTAGGGAAATCATCATATTTCCTATCATATTGATTATCAGCACGAGTTCTCCAATTTCCTTCCAATAACTAAGAAAAATAAATTACATTTAGTGGGATCCCATACTTATATAATAAGAATATAAAAATTAAACATTGTACATAGAAGGATTAACTTAGAAATTTAAAGCATATCCAATCTTGTGATTCTTTAACTTTCAATCTAGGTTATCCATGGTGATACAATAATCCCTAGGGTTATTACCAATTTTTTCTAATCCTAACACCTAAAAATAACTATATCATTCTATGATACCAACTATAATTACCCTATCCTTTAACACATATTGTTACATGATTTTAACCATAATTAACCATCAAATACAACCCAAGAATCATAAATTCTAGTGTCTTTAGAATATTAGGTACATAAAACTCAAGACATGAAAATATAATAAAACATATTAATATTAATAATACATAATGAGATCCTAAATTACTTTGAGCTCTTACATATTCATAGGATAACTTGGGTAATACAAAGGCAAAAGGGATGAGCTAAAAATCCCAGTAAGGGAATAAACATAGAAATAAAGCATAGGACTTAGGTTAGAAGGCATAATATAATGAAAAAAAGGAATGGAACAGAAATAAACATATTGAAGAGTAACATATAGAACATGGGATCATGTAATCATGGAGACATATGAATTTGAAAGAAACATACAACATAACATAGCATGATTCAAGGCTAACTGCTAAGACCATTTCACATGGAGTAAAAAGTCCCATAAAGGAATCTATTTCAATTTCTATCCCAACATGACGTCTCATAAGAATAAAACATTACCTAGTGAATTGTATCACTATCTAGGTTCACCCATAATAACATTATGGGTGAATATTTAAGCCACATGAATAATAAAATATTTATAATAAATATAAGTCTTATCAATGGAATAAATTGGGTAACATAATCATGTTATAGAGCATAACAAATGGTCATATCCTAAAAGTGTCCATGATAGAATGGATTTAAATCATAAATGAAAAATTATAAGGTTAAATAGTAATATATAATGATAAATTATGATCAAATGAAGTGAAAAAATGTAAAAAAAATTAAGAAACTTTATAAAATATTCTTTTTAGTTCGGTTTAATAGAAAATATTAAAGAGTCTTTAAAGTAAGAAACCCCAGAAATGAACTTAGATATTTTTTCATGATAAATAGATCATTTTTATAACAATATTGGTGGATTAAAATATATTATTGAGTGTAATTTAAAATGGGAATTAAATTTATAAGTTCACTTTAATCGGAATTGCTTATTGGAAAGAATCAGGAAGGGAACCTTATAAAACATGCATTTCCCATCAATGAAGGATGAATGGATCTGGATACATATGTTTGGAACATATGAATAAAAAATAGAATAATTATATAATAGGAATTTATATTTAAATTTGGGTATATATAGGTAATGGATAACCCAACCATAATTTGGAGGTTCGGAAAGAATGTCTTACCTTATGCTCAAAAGTGTTCTCCACTTGTACTTAATGTCCTCTTGAATTTCTTCTCCTTGAGAACCTCCTTAGAGAAATTGGTTTAGGTTTTTTTTAAACCCAATACTCTTGGACATGTGTGATAGACTTGATAAGGGTATTGGGTAGAATTTTTACATGCTTCAGGGCTTGGAAGGTGTGAGGAGAAGAGGTGGTGAGGGGTGGTATTTATAGGGGAGAGGGGTATTTTTTATTATTATCTTCATTATTTTATAATTTTAAGTCAAAAATATCAATATATTTATTTATTATCATTAAATATATTAAATAATGAAGTATATTTAAATATAATGTGATTATATAATCCATACATAATCCATGACACAATAATTCATGTATTTGTTAAATAGCGTAAATTATCATGCTTCACTAATCACAAAAGGTTCACCTATTTTTGAAAAATACCAAAAATTTACCCCAAAAATTTTTAGATGTTTAGAATTCAAAAATAGACTGAATTTTATGAAAATAATTTTCTAAATATTATAAATTTAATATTTAATTAAAATCATCATTTAATTGAAAAATACTAATTTTAAAATTATAATCGATTTTATGACACTTTAAAAATTATTTATGGTCACATAAAATTATCTTATAATTATAAGACAACAAAATATTAATTTATGAATAAATTTAATAAAAATATATTTTCTTTTAAATATTTATATTAATTATAAATTGTTAATTAAATATTTATGACTTACAAAAATACTAACAGTTTATTTATCATTTATAAAGAATTTAGTTACTTATACCATGATATAAATATATCATATTTTCATTCATAATATACCTATATTTTATTTATAATTTCATAGGTGAGTTTACTATTATATTGGCTGAATTACTATTCCTAATGGTCATATTACTATTCCAACAGTCACGTTACCATTACATTGGTATAGGTTCCTTGTTTTCTATAGATGCCTCTTATTTCATTCATTCTGAGTTTATACAATTTGTATTATGTTCTGTATATGATTTTATGTGATTTATACTATGTTAAATAATTATAATAAGGTAATTTCTATTGATAAAATTCCAGTTTGTTAAAATCTATTCATTTGATTGAAACTCACTTTAATGATATGATATTTATAAGGGACTTCCTTATAAAATTATCTTTTTAAAATTTCCCATAAAACTCTAACTTTCTTCCATGTCCATGTTTTCTAAAATTGTTTCTAAAAATGTGTTACTATTCTATTATGATTTTTTTTAAATTTATTTTTACTCATGTTTGACTTTTTACAAAACTGTTTGAATGGATTATTTCTATCATTTTCGAAATGATGTTCATTGTGACTTATTCAAAAATAAAATTGAAGGAATGTATTTTTAACTTATGTGACATGTGAAACTTTCCCCACCATCATGAAATCTTAATTATTTTATGTTTTCCTCACAATATTATAGGTTTCTTTTAGAATTAAATTTTTTCTTTTATAATTGTGTGTCATTTAAAAAAAGTGTTTTCAAAATAGAAAGGATTTTTTCCAAAAGAAATATTTCAAGTGCCCTTTCACAATAATTTTCCATCTAACATGATATTATTTGATGTTAATTAAGATTTACAAGGTATTTGATTAAATTATACCATCCTTGAACTTTATATGGATGGTTTATGTTTATGGTGAAAAGATAAAATGCTTATAGAACCCATTTCTTTTCTATGGGATATGCAATGTTGACATGTTTATGAAACCCATTTCTTTTCATGGGTTCTGATATGATGAATTATTTATGTTATTATGGAACACAAATTTATGGTTTCAATTATTTGATGGGAGGGACCTATTTTTACCTTTAATTCAATGGGTAAATATTTATATCTCATGACAAAACAATGGGAAACTAGTTGATGGGCTTGATCCTTTATGGAAAATAGGTTCATCCTGATCCACTATGGGAAACCAAAGTGTCTCGATCAACTATGTTGATGGTCTTGGTATTTATCCTTTACATATGAATTTTTTTTACTATATTTTTTTATTTTTCCTCACTTTTATGACACGAGCTTAGGGATCATGATTAATTTATAATGATTTCTTACTCTTATGGTTCACGTTTTCTGAAATGATAATTTTTATTCAGTGAATCGTGCTTATAATCTATGACAGGTAGGGTATGAAAACCATAAGTTGTGATCATGATCAAATTATTATATTATGCTTTAATATGGTCATTTATTGATATATCATATGTTTATCCTTACTGAGCATTTGATCTCACCCTTTCTTATGTTTCCTTCCCTATGTGATGCAGAATTGTTTTGGTAGGGTACTCCTAAGAGGAGTAATATGTTAAAGATATTTATGGGATATGTTGAATATTTTTCATAGAATAAAAATATTTTATATCTAATCTCCAAAGTCTCTAAACCAAAATGGTTCTGTACTAGATAGTATTTTTATGTATTGAATATTTATTTAATTGTATGTAATATTTGTGTCTGAAAAGAATGGGTCATTATAGAAGTGTTTCCATAGCTTGTGCACTGTGACGAACTTGCATCGTAATACAGAAATTTACAGTGTTTATATTCCCTATAATTAGTAAACAATACATACCAATGTAGGAAATCCCCAAAAATATCTTGATTCCCTCTGAATTATTTACCACATTTATAATTTTACTTCCTTAACTCAATCAAACATACATCCCTGAACTTTTTGTCATTTTCCTCGAAAAAGGATCTCTATCCTCATAGGGCCCAAAACACACCCAAAAAATGGAGTAAATACTAGAGTCAAGAAGTACCTAAATAAAGGAAACATAGTTTTATAAACCTTCTTACCTTACTATCCATTGAAAATGATATCTTCATTCCTGTGTACGGTAGACTGCCTCCTCACGAAGCAATGTTATTTATTTTCTATTACCACATCACATGAATGGTATATATAAGTGTATTTTAAGAAATAATATGATATTAATTATATAATGATAATTATTTTAAGATATAAAAACACTTACCTTCTTTCCATCATGATCATTAAAAAATTGAAACGTTTCTCATCTGTACGTATGGTATGTCGTCTCCATGATTGTAACATGGTTTGTTTTTAACAACCATATTTCATGGTTTATTTTAAAAGTATAATTTATGTATAAAAACTATAAATTTTTATTTAAAATTATTTTTTATATGATTAATTAATAATCCTATTAACCTTAGTCAAATTTCCAAAGTGATTTTTGATATAAGAGTCGAACATCTTCAAAAAGTCTAACCTGAACCTAAATTATTGAGTAATTGAATATAGCATGATAATAAATAAAATAAAAGGAATAATAAAATTGAAATATGTATTGAATCAAGTGAATAATTAACATATGTTTATTATTCAATAAGATAAATAATGTATGTGATCAACCGAGCTCGAGGTAAGGGACCTCCCCAAACTATAATTTCCTTTGTGTTATGACCATTCTCTCTCTAACTCACTTTCTCTCACTTTAATGCTAGGGAATTCTTCTATATTATATATATATATATATTTTTCTCACATATATACATATATTATTCTCCCTTATTATTAGGGGTTAGTAAATACCTTATTTTCATTTCTTAAATGCATTAATGATGAAATTTCTTTTGAATATGATATGAGGCAAGAAAATGTAGCCCATTTTTTCCATGGGGTATTCTTATATTTATTCATTATTTTTTATTTCATATTTTTACAAAAACATAAATAATGAATAAGTTTTTATGGTTGTTCCTATATATCACTCCAATATATTTGTTAATGTTTTAGTCTCATGAGGTGTCTTGTATGGGATTTGAGAGTAAACATAATCCATTATGGGACTTTGTCCACCTTGTGATATTGTCTAGGAAGTTAGACTTGAATCATGTTTATATCATGTTATATATTGTTGTCATATTTTCTAATGTTACCATGATCTTATTATACCATTTTCGTTATGTTATTCTTATATATAATTACTCATGAGCCTTCTCTTTTATGATATCATGTTATACCTTTGACTAATTCATTATTCTTAATTATCATGTTTATTCCCTTTGACTTTTAGATCACCACTTTCTTTGATGTATTACAAAATTTATCATATATTGTTTTAGAATCTAAAATGGAATTAGTATCTCATTATGTAAAAAATGAGGATATCATTTTTTTATTTTTCTTTCCATGTATTATGAACCCAATCTTCCAAATACACTAGGTATCATGATATTTAGATTTTAATTAAAAGATGTTTATGTTAAAAATCATGTTATAATATGTGTAAAATGATTTTTTCTATATGTCTGATATCATAGAAAATTTTTAGTTAACCATTTTAAATTAGGACAAGAAAAAATTATTGATAATCTGAGGGACAAGTCTGAGGATAATTCTAAGTATGGGAAAATATCTTCAAATATTAGTAAAGGATAGAGCGAGTGGTTTCTGAGAAATTAAACACATATCTAAGTGTATTTGGAACTAGAATAGTTTTACTATGGGTAATAAATAAAAAAAATATATCATTGAGAAAGACTTGATCATCACCTAGTTTATAGTAATGTGATTTATTGCACACCTAGTTTGACAGTCATGGGGGATATGATTTGAAAATTCATAATCTCTTTATGAAACATTATGAAGGACTTGAAAAAAGTAGTTTAGAAAACCTAACATAAAAAATAATTAGGTATAACCTAGATTGAAACCTAGAGACTCATAATTCAGAATATACTAATCATTTACAACAAATTATTTTTAAGTTTATAAGTTTTTCTTTTTATGTAAATGCATTCTCGTATAGTTTTTTCAATTATTAGTTAATTGATAAAATTAAGAGAAATTATTTAAAAAACAACAATATTGGTAATTTGATGATTACCCCAATGAAATTATAAACCTTGTAGGAGTGGGAGATAATAAATTCATAGAAGTGCTGGATTAACTAGCTCTAATTACGAATAATAACTTGAATCATGAGGAACTCACTCCTCCTCTTATGAAATAGAAAGTTACAATCAAGTATTTTATGAGAAAAGGTCATCCTATATTTATGGAATTTCCTGATCCCCTCATTATGGAATTATGGATTAACTCCATTGATAATATATATTTTGTCCACAAATGCTCGGAGAAAGCGAAATTTGTTCTAGTCATTTATCGCATTGAGGGAGAAGCTAATTAATAGTGGGCACTGATCTGGAATAAAAATTCCAAATAGGATATTGATTTCATGGAATGGAAATAATTCAAGAAAATATTTCTAAATAAATATTTTCCCTAAACTTCACATCATAAAATGGATTGTGATTTCATAAAAATAAAGAAAAGTAAAATGATTCTATCAAAGCATATAAGGAAAATTCCATAAGGCTCGTATGGTATGCATCCAGATTTTTATCAACATAAAAAGTAAGGTAGACCATTTATTAAGTAGATTAAAGAAAAGTCTATGAAAATAATTGGTGATTCAATACTTTGATAGCTATGAATATATTTTATATTGTTCCCTCATAGTTTAGATTGAGATCAGTGATTCATATTGGTCTCATGGGATTGGAGAAAAAAAATGTGAAATGGAGTTTTATTTGGTTGAATCAACAGATAAATCCCATGGTGGAAAGAAAAAACAACATCCCACTTGTCAAAAGTGTGGGAAGAAGTGTCCTTGAAACTGCCTGATGGGAACTTATAGGTACTTAAAATGTAGAAAATAGGGGCATCGGGATAATTAGTGCCGAAGGGAAATGAATAAACCGATTGATGTGGAATAAGAAAATAAGGTTCAAATAAATACACATCTTATGGTTCAATTTTTCAACTACAAGTATCAGGGGAATTATTTAAGCCAACCCCTAATCTAAGGGTTATTAGAGATAATAAATGAAAACAACATCCAAGGACTATATAGAATGGAAGTGCATATGGTATCACTACAGTTGAGGTTGATCCTTATAATGATTTGGTGAAGGTATATAAGTTATTCATCCAATAATAATAAAATTATGATTTAATTTTAGTTTTATTTATTCATTCACATGTTTTAATTTTAGTAGAGTTATTCAATCATCAACTCAAAACATGGAGGTCATGTTATCTTTGAGAATAAAAAACATAGTGATGGTTTCATGCCAAGTATATAACTCCTCCCTAGTCAGTTTTTATGGACTAAATATTCCACAAAGTCTCATCCTACTTCCATTAGTAGAGTTTAAATCAATATTGGGTATATATTTGATGTCCTTATATAAAGATGAAATCAACTATCAAGAGTGGGAGATTAATCTTCATGTCCTAAGTCATCCTCTGATTTTACACAAGTGCAAGGAGGAGGATGAATTGCCCCTAGAATCTTATGGTCAAGCATGAAAATTATTTCCCTATGAGAAAGAATATATGGCCCAAATTATTGAGAGAAATGGTAGAATTGTGCTTGAATATATTCCCATTGTGAGGTATTATATGAATGTATTCCCTAAAGAGCCTAATTTTCTTTCTCATGATCGATAATTTGAGTTGTCAATTGAACTAATTTATGTATCTCTACCCATATCCATGACCCCTTATATAATATCTATCATTGAGTTAGAATAACTAAAGAAGTAGTTACAACATAATTAAAATAAGGGTTTTATATGCCCAAGTGCTTCACCATGGGTTTTGACGGTCCTATTAATCAAGAAGAGAGATGGGTTGATGCACCTCTTCATTGATTATCATGGACTAAAAAATCACAATAAAGAACAAGTATCCCCCCAGGAATAGATGACTTGTTCGATGAAATATTGGATACCGATAATTATCTAAGGTGGACCTTCTATCAGGATATCACCATTAAAGGTGAATAAGTAACATATTTCCAAAACTATTTTTTGAACAATGTATGGACACTATGAGTTCATAATGATGCATTTCAGACTCACTAATTATGCATAAATATTTATAAACTTAATCTAAAAAGTATTTAAATATTACCTAAATAAATGTTTTGTAGTCTTTATAAATGCTAGTCTAATTTACTCCTAAAATAAGGTGTAGTATGAGGAGAATTTGATTACGGTGCTAAAGCCCTTCTAAAAGGAGAATATTTATGAAAATTTTAGTAAATGTGAGTTTTGGATAAAGGTAGTATCATTCTTGGGGAATATTATCACTAGTAAAGGGATATCTATGGACACTTCTAATACAATGGAAATTGAGGACTATCCTGGATTAGAATATGTAATGGAGATCTATAGTTTCCTTGGACTAGATGGGTATTACCGATGATTTGTAACAAACTTCTCATGGTTATCAAACCCACTAAATAGGATAACATAGATGGGAGTAAAGTTTTTTTATACCATTTAATTAAAAGAGAGATTTAGGGAGTTGAAAAATAGTCTTATCACTACACCAGTCCCCACATTATCCTTAAGTGGGAAACTTTTTAAGTAAAAAAATCCTTAAATGATAGATTAGAATTTTTTCTGGTGAAAAATGATAAATTGATAGCTTTCACCTCAAGGTAGGGGAAATTTCATGAGAATAACTATCCCACACACGATCTAGATTTTTTTTGGGAATCATTTCCTTGAAAATATAGTGACATTATCTCTATGGGGAGAAGTTTGAAATCTATATAGACTATAAGAGCCTAAAATATATATTCACATGGAAGAATATTAATATTCACTAGTGAATATGGCTAAAGCCGGTCAATTCCAATGGCTGATAAATCTATTACCATCCTAGGAAGGAAAACAAGGTGGAAGATTGTATAAGTAAAAAAGAATCTAACAACATTATTCCTAATGAGAATTGAGAAGGATCCAATATTCTTATATTTTCAAAGTTAGACATTGGAATAATTAATAAAGGAACATAATCATTACTTTATAAAATATTTCCCAATCATCCCTTCTGGTGGAGATAGGGGTTCTTAAAGAGATGATGTGGAAATTTAAAAGTATTTGGAGGCTATAAGAAAAGTAAAATCCTAATAGTTAAAAATTAAAAAAGAAGGATTTATAAAATTTGATTCATGACTATGTGTACCATCAAATCTGAAGATAAATAAAGATTTGTTCAATTATACAAACTAATCGACCTTATCCATCCACTCATGGATCATGAAGATATATCAAAATCTCTAAGATCATTATTTCTAAGATAATATTAATAATGAGATCACTAAATATACATAAAATTGTATGTAAACATGTGAATTATAGAGACCCAAGACTTTTATATATAACATTACAAGATTTTAAGCATAATTATACATCAGATTATAAGCTAAGGATCGTTAAGTCTAGTGTATTGGAAGACTAGGTACATAAAACATAAAGCATGGGACTAAAAAATCGCTGATTTATTTAATATCTATAAAGATCTCCTAACGTACTTTGACCCTTACATATCTATAGGGTACCCTGGGTAACACATGAACAATGGGATGAGCTAAAAAGCCCAGTAAGGGAATGAACATAAGGATACATCTTAAGCACATGAGTATGAGGTATGTCATAATGATAATAAAGCATGGAAAATATGAAATCATATCATATAATCATGGGATTATATAAACATGGAATCATATAAATGTGGAATAACCATAAAAAATTTCTTTAATACGGGTCAAGGCTAAGCGTCAATCCCGTTTCCCATTTTAGTACGGGTTAAGGATAATTGCTAATCCCGTTTCACATCGCATCTCATGAGACTTAAATTTACCCAATGCATTAAAGTGCTATCTGGGTGTAGCCATCTCAACATTTCCATGAATATTATTGCCACGTAAATATTCTTTCCACATAAATAAACATACATAATCAATCATTCATAAACATAAGGATACCCGTGGAGAGAATTGGATACAACAATCATGACATAAATCATAACCAATGAGTGTATCATGAAAGTGTCCATGAAATAAAGGGATTAGAACAAACAAGGGCATTTATAAGGTAATATAGGAATATAACATGGTGTTTGGTGACAAATAAAAGTGACAACATATAAGAAATATATTTTGGAAACATTAGCATCAAAACATTTTTGTCTGGTTTTAAGAAAAATACTATAGAGATTTTAAAATAGTAAAGAGGAAATTCTTTTCTATAAACCAAAATTGAAATAAGAAGGTTTTCATAATAAAAATACTAATTTTATAAAGACAATTGTGTCTTAAAACATAGGATAGAGTGCACTTGAAATTGGGTAAAAATTTGGGTAGTTCCTTTAAAACGAGTGTTCTTATTGGGAAGTATCGAGGATGGATTCACTTAAAAGATTATATATCCCCCAAATAGAATGATAGATGGATCTTGGAACATGATTTTGGATTATATAAATATAATGTAGAAGTTTTACTTAAATATAAAAGACAACAACATTTTGGTAAAAAGAAAGATAGAGCAACCCGAAGGAATAAAGGAAGTTCGGGTAGAACTTATTCTATATGTAATTCATTTATTATAACTATTTTTAGTTCATTCAAGGCCTTCTTGATTAGTTATAATGTTCAATTTCATTGTTCAGGCTAGTTTGATTACTTGGTTTTAAAAGATCGGTTCACTTATATTCATGTTCATATAAACATGAAAGATAGAATTGGTTGTACAGAAATAAATTTATATGATATTAGTTCACATCCATAAGATTACATGGTTTTAAATTTAATTTTGTTACTTAGATTGAAGCCGAACTATTATATAAAACCATAGTGACAATTATTTTTACTAATTAGTGGGTTGGATTACAAAGAACATGTTTTGATTTATAACATAATACCATTTGTACAAAAAGATTACAGAATCAAAATAGGATATATTACATATATATAATATATTTCAACTATAACAAAAATTGTTTCATGGCCAGATTTAAAGATGATAATATAAATTGATAAATTGTTTCCCTTAAATGTGCTAAATTAGCACATCTCAAACGGTTCTTTCATTTCTTTCAAATAAATGGTGGGGAAAGGAGAGAAGATAATGAAATATCCATTAGTATGAAAAAATTTCATTACATGTATGTTTCTAGATTTATTAAACTATTTGGGTGAAGGGATGTGAGGAAAGAATACAAAAATAAAAGAACTTAAAAGAAATGAAGGAATTGGAAAGAAGAATTTACATCTTGAGACTTTCTCCTTTGAGAACCTCTTAAGGGTAGAGGTTTTGGTATTTTGAAGAGGCTAGGAGATTTTGGACGTGGGGGAGGTTCTTGGGGAGATATTTGGGTAGAATATTGTCAAGGTGCAAGGCTTTAGAAGAGTGAAGAGAAGAGGGAGTGAGGGGGGTTTATAGTGGAGGAGGGAATGTATTTCTCAATATAAAATTCATTAATTTATTAATTCCACACAAGACAAGGAATAGTGAGTCTTATATGACCAAGAATAGTAAATGGGTCATGTGAATTCGAACCAAGGGTGGTGAAATCAGCCATGATTCTTGGAATAGTCTGTTTAGCTTATAATGTATATATATGGTAAATTATCGTATTTAATATTCCTAAAAAATTCAAGTATATTAGAAAAAATCTCAAAAATTCACCTGAACCATTTTTTGACGTGTAGAATCCAAAAATGAAGTGCATTTTTCAAAAATAATTTTCTAAATATTATTAATTTAATATTTAATTAAAATCATAATTTGTTATTAAAACCCAGTTTTAAAACATTCATTTACTTATTCTAAAGTATTGGTATATTGCACTATCAACTTGAATATTATTTATATATTATCATAGGTAAGGTTACTATTCATTATGGTATATCACTATTCATAAGGGAATGTTACTATTCTTAAGGGTAGTTTACTATTCACCAAAAATTAAGTTTTCCTTAACTGTCTCCAAATAACTTACTGATAAAAACCGTGTATGTCATATTTTTGAAATTCCAATCATAGAAGTGAAAAACTTATGTTTAAAGGTTACTTAGAACTTAGTAGTTCAGTATATTGTGTTTTCATGTGATTTTATGACATATTTATAAGAAGTTAATTTCCATTTAAAAACATTGGGTCATTACATTCTTCCCCCCTTATGAAATTTATCCCTTGAAATTTTGGTTTACATTCTAAGAAAAAAATAGGTGTGGGTACTTTTCCTTCATTGATTCCTCTAGTTCCAATGTTGCCTCTTCTTACTTATGGTTTCTCCATAGTACCTTGACCAAATGAGTAGTCTTTTTGCATAGAACTTTGTATCTATGATCTAAGATATTCACTGGATGCTTTTCATAAGGTAGATCATCCTCCAACTGTACCACCTTTGAAGAGAGTACATGTGAAGGTTCTAATATGTACTTCCTTAAGATGGATACATGAAATACATCATGTACTTTTGACATGGTAGGTGGAAGTGATAGTCGATAGGTCACAGCTCCAACTCGATCAAGGATATCAAAGGGGCCGATGTACCTGGGACATAACTTTGCTTTCTTTCTGAACCTCATGACCTTCTTCCATGGAGATATGCGTAGAAATACCATGTCTCCAATATTAAACTCAGGGTCTCATCAATGGTTATCTTCCTAACTCTTCTATCGACTTTGGGCTGTCTTGATGTGATGTTGAATTGTTTTCACCATCTCCACCATTTCTTCAACCATTTCAATTCATAGAAGCTTACGCTCATGGACTTCATCCCAACATGTCAGTGTTCTGCCCCTTTTCCCATAAAGGGATACATATGTTTCCATTCAGATGCTAGAGTGGAAATTGTTGCTGTAGAAGAATTAAACTAGTATAAGATGTAGGTCCCATCCTCCTTTGAATCCCATAGAATAGGATCTCAACATGTCATCCAGTTTCTGAATAGTTTTCTCAGATTAGCCATCAGTTTGGGGATGATAGGCCATACTGAAGTTCAGTTCAGTACTTAGAGAATGTTGGATACTTTTCCAGAACTCTGAGGTGAATCTCGTAACACGATCAGATACAATAGATAGTGGTACTCCATACAGCCTTACCACTTCATTGAGGTAAATCTGTGCAAGTTGATCCAATGATAAGTCCTCTTGAACCACGATAAAGTGATTTATCTTTATAATATGATCCACAACAACCCATATAACCTTATTTCCTCTATATGTCCTTGGAAGTCCTGTGATAAATTCCATGGTAATGTTCTCCCACTTCCATGCTGGTATGGCTAGTGGTTTCATCATTACCTTAGACTTTTTCCTTACAACCTTCACTTGCTGACATACCAAGCACTTTCATATATATTCGGCTATCTCCCTTTTTATATTATCCCACCAAAAGTTTTCTCAGAGATCTCGATACATCTTTATGCTCCCTGGGTGGATAGAGAAGGTCAAGCTATCTTCATCATTTAATAGCCCCTTCTTTATCTCCAGATCAGTTGGTATACATAATTGTGCTCCAAATATTACAACTTCTTCCTCATCAATTTTGAAATCGGAGGATTTCCCATTTCTGATAGCTTCCACCCTTTTCAAAATTTCCACATCTTTTCTTTGAGCATCCATTGTTTTTTTCCAAGAGGGATGGTTGAGAAATCATTTGAGAAAGCATTTATGATGTTCCTCCATTAATGATTCCCATGTCCATCTTTGCAAATCTAAGAAGATTGGATCCTTTTCAATTTTCATCAATGATAAAGATGCAGGATCCTTTCTACTTAGAGCATATGCTACCTTGTTTTCCTTACCAGGATGGTAGTGGACTGACCAGTCATAATCATTGATGAGATCTATCCATATTTTATAGTTCATATTAATATCTTTCTATGTGAATATATATTGGAGACTCTGGTGGTCAGTATATATCTCCCACTTCTCCCCATAGAGATATTGCCGCCATATTTTCAATGCAAAGATCATCACCGCCAACTCCAGATCATGTGTGAGATAGTTTTTACCCTGGATTTTCAGCTGCCTTGATGCTTAGGTTATCACTTTATCATTTTTCATTATCACATAGCCTAATACTTTCTTAGAATCATCACTATACACCATAAAGATCCTCCACTTATAGGGAGTGTGAGTACTGTCATAGTGATAAGCCTCTTTTTCAACTCCTTGAAACAATCTTCACATTCCTGAGTCAAGAAAAACATTACTCCCTTACATTTTTTCCTAGTCATTGGGTTTGACGATTGTGAAAAGTTCTTCACGAATCGTCAATAATACCTAGCTAGACCCAAAAAGCTGAGGATCTCCATTACAAAAGATGGCCTTGGCCACTCTTCAATTGCCTTCATCTTGTAAGGGTCCATAGATATCCATTTACTGGTGATAACATTCCCCAAGAATGGTACTTCCTCCATTTAGAACTCACATTTATTGTACTTTTCATGCAGATTCTCCCTTTGCAAAGTCTTTAACACAGTTTTCAAATTCTTCTCATGTTCCTCCTTACTCTTGGAGTATATAATAATGTCCTCAATACAGACTAACAAAAATTTGTCGAGGTAATCTCTAAATACTTTATTCATTAAATCCATGAAAATTATTGGAGCATTAGTGAGTCCGAAGGGAATCACTATGAACTCATAGTGTCCATACCTCATTCAAAAGGAAGTCTTGGAAATATCTTCCTTCCTCACCTTTAGTTGGTGATATCCCGACTGAACATCCACCTTAGAGAAATAACTGTCCCCATGAAGCTAATTGAACAAGTCATCTATCTGTAGAAGGGTATACTTTTTCTTTATCATGATTTTATTGAGATCACGATAATCAATACAGAGGAGTAATGATCCATCCTTCTTCTTGAAAAAAGATGACTGGAGTACCCTAGGGTGAAGCACTCGGGCGTATAAAACCCTTCTCTATATTCTCTTTTAACTACTGCTTCAACTCTTCCAGCTCTACGGTGGCCATTCCGTAAGGTGTCTTTAAGCTAGGCAAAGATCCAAAGATAAGTTCAATTGAGAAATCAACCTCTCAGTTATGAGGAAGACCAGGAAACTCTTCAGGTAATACCTCAGTGTAATCCCTCACAATGGTCATGTCTTCAATCATGATTCTCTCCTTTGTCACAATCATTTGAGAAAGATATGCATGATCATAAGGCCGCAATATCCACAATTAAGATGATGATCCTAAAGGAGATTAATCTTCAAATTAACACTTGTATAGAATTGTAGGATGCTTCAGGATGGTAATAGTGATCTCCCTTTTCTGATAGTGGATGTTGGTTTTGTATAAAGACAGCCAATCCATGAACAAGATAGTGTCGAACTCCACTAAAGAAATTATAACAAGATTTTATGGGAGGTTCAATCCCCAAACATTAACTGGGGAGGAGTTATAAACCATGGACGCAATAATTTCTCTATTTTTTGTTCTCAAAGATAACGTTTCCTCCAAATTTTGAGGTGGTGTTTTAATAGTTCTACTAAACATGCAAGATTTGAAATAATGTGTAGAACAAGAATCAAATAGTACATTCACTATTCTTGAATCAATAACTAGTGTACCTATCACAACATCGTTTTCTGGCTCCACTTCAATAGTATTGATAGCATAAGTCCTTCCTTGTTGCCTTGGAGGTTGTTTTTGATTGCCTCTGACAACCCTCAGATTTGGGAAATTGTTTACATAATGCTCATGCTTCTTACAGTTGTAACACTACACTGTAGGCTGAGTGTTGATCTAAACCTTCCTTTCTTCTTCCACATTAGCAGGATTTTTCATATCCCTTCAGAAATTTTTGGCCAGATGACCAAAATTTCCTCATTAGAATCAATTCTTGGTTCCCTTCAGATAGTTACCAAGATGCTTCTTCCCACAATTTTTTCAAGGGAAAAAGTCAGGCTTATTTCCATCATGGTATTTTTTTGATGAACCAACCATTTCGTTCTCCATTTTCCTCTTCTTTTCATTGGGCCCATGAGACCACTGAGAGTATCCAATCTCCATTTCAACCTTGATGGTACAACAGACAATATCCTCATAACTGTTGAAGTCTCGAATCTCCAATGCTTTTCGTATAATCGGCTTTAGTCCACTAAAGAAGAAATCCACCTTGATTTCAGCGTTCATGACAAAGCCATAGGCGTACCTTGCAAGCCTTGTAAATTTTGCTTCATATGCCCCGATGGACTCATCTTAATTCTACTTGAGTCATTGGAACTCTTTTTCCATAAGGATATGGAGGGTTCGAGGAAAATATTTTTTGAAAAACATCCTCTTGAATTCCTCTTAATACATGGAATAAACTTCCTCTTGAGACTTTGTATTCTTGATCAGTGTCCACAACAGATCATCTTCCCCATCAAAACAATAGACTGCCAGTACAACCTTCTCTTTTTCCGAGCACTGGAGGAGGAAGAATATCTTTTCAATAGAGTTAATCCATTGTTCCGTGTGGAGGGGATCAGAAGATCCACTAAACATGGGAGGACTTTTCCACATGAATGATTATATGGAAACTTTCTCTTTCCATGGAGGAGGAGGGTGTTCCACATGATTCAAGTTATTATTCATAACTCAAGCCAGCTGAGAAAGTATTTTCATTAAGTTTTGATCACCCGCTCCCATCATATCAGGCATATCATTAGGGCAATCCTCACATTTCCTATCACATTGGTTGTTGGAGCATGTTCTTATATTTCTTGCGATTAACTAAGAAAAATAACATATAATTAGAGGTCTTGAATACTTACCTATTGAGAATAAAAAAGGAAACTTTGAACATAAAAGGATGAACTTATAGATAATAAGTACATCCTAACTTTTGATTCCTTAGGTTTAAATCTAGGTTCTCCTAGATCTATTTATTAACTAATATTCTTATGGTCTTTTTTTGTCCCTTAATAATGGTTTCTACAATGCTCATGAATCTACCAAATCATATCCCCCGGGAGTGTCATAACCAATAGTGCAGCAAGGCCCATTGTCGTACACTAGTTCTCATTCGAGTCTAGCTCAAATCGGTGTTTTTGGGTTTTACCTCTAGATACACATGTGCCAGAGCCACCTCTACCTACTCCTATCTATATAGGGATGTATTTGATTGATAAACCACTTACCCAATTCTCACAAAAATTTAGGAGTGTTTTCTAATACTTAGTCTCATCCCTAAGGTTCTCACAAAGGTTCTCTACTCCTAATCTCTAAAAATAACTAGACCATCCACTAATACCAACTATAGAGACCCAAGCCTTTTATATATGACATTACATTATTTTATCCATAATTATACATCAGATTACAATCCAAGGATCGTAAATTCTAGTGTCTTGGAAGACTAGGTACATAAATCATAAAACATGGGACTAAAAAATTCTTTATCTAATCTCCATAAAGAGATCCTAACTTCCTTTGAGCCCTTACATCTGCATAGGGTACCCTGGGGACCACATGAAAGAAGGGATGAGCTAAAAATCTCAGTAAGGGAATGAACATAAGGATACATCTTAAGCACATGAGTTATGAGGCATGACATAATGATAACAAAGAATGGAACATATGAAATCATATCACATAAACACAGGATCAGATAAATATGGAATCATATAAATGTGTCATAATCATAAAACATTTCTTTAGTACAGGTCAAGGAAAACCACCAATCCTATTTCCCATTTTAGTATGGGTCAAGTCTAACCGCCAATCCCGTTTCACATCGCCTCTCATGAGACTTAACTTTACCCAATGAATTGGAGCGCTATATGGGCACACCCATCTCAAAATTTTCATGAATATTCTTGCCACATAAATATTATTTCAACATAAATATTATTTCCACATAAATAATCAAACATAATCAATCGTTAACAAACATAAGGATACCCATGGAGAGAATTGGGTACCACAATCATGACATAAAGCATAACCAATGAGTGTATCTTGAAAGTGTCCATGAAAGAAAGGGATTAGAACATACATGGATGTTAATAAGGTAATATATGCATATAAAATGGTAGGTGGTGACAAATATAAGTGACAAAATATAAGAAACATATTTGAGAAACATTAGCATCAAAACATTTTTGTGTGGTTTAAGGAAAATACTATAGAGCTTTTAAAATAGTAAAGAGGAAATTATTTTATATATAACCAGAATTGAACCAAGAAGGTTTTAATAATAAAAATATTGATTTATAAATACAATGGTTTCTTAAAATAGAGGATAGAGTGCACTTGAAATTGGGTAAAAATTCGGGAAGTTCCTTTAAAACGAGTGTTCTTATTGGGAAGTATCGAGGAGGGATTCACTTGAAAGCATGTATATCCCTGAGAGAGAATGACAGATGGATATTGGAACATTATTTTGGAAAATATAAACAAAATTTAGAAGTTTTACATAAAAAGAAAAGAAAACTATATTTTGGTAAAAAAATATAGAGCAACCCGAAAGAATAAAGGAAGTTCGTGTAGAATCCATTACGGTTTATCGACATGGTATCAGGTGTAACTAATAGGGATTGATGATAGATATAAGGGGTTCCTCGTCACTTATAAAACATTATGTCAGTATGGGGGAGGTGTTAAAACATACCCCATCACTTGTTATTGCACAAAAAAGGAATAGCATAGAGAAAAATATTGATTAAGAGTGAAAAGGGGAGGATCCCTTACCTTAAATCCATTGGTGTTCTCCACTTATTATTAAAGACCTAAATAAAAAAATTAGGCTTATTAATTAATAATTATAGAACCTCTTATATATTTAATTGATTTATTATAACCCTTTTTAGTACATTAAAGGCCTTATTTATTAGTTATAAGGTCCAATTTCATTGTTCGGGCTCATTTGTTTACTTGGTTTTAAAAGATCGGTTCACTTATATTCATGTTCAGATAAACGTGAAAGATGGAAGTGGTTATCCAGAAATTAATTTATATTATATTAGTGAACATATAGGATATTTCTTTGTTTTAAATTTAATTTGGTTCCATAGATTTAAGTGGAACTATTATATAAAACCATAGTGACAACCATTTTTGTTAATTGGCGGGTTTGATTACAAAGAACATGTTTTGATTTATAACATAATACCATTTGTACAAAAAGATTAAACAATAAAAATAGGATATATTACATATATATAATCTGGTTCAATGATAACAAAAACAGTTTCATGACCATATTTAAAGATGATAATATAAATTGATAAAATGTTTCCCTTGAATGTGCTAACTTAGCACATCTCAAATGGTGCTTTCATTTCTTTGAAATAAAATGTAGAAAAACGAGATAAGATAATGAAATATCCCATTAATATGAAAAAATTACAGTACATGTATGTTACTAGATTTATCGTACTATTTTGGTGAATAGAGGTGAGTAAAGAATACAAAAAGAAAAGAACATAAAATAAATGAAGGAATTGGAATGGGGAATTTACCTCTTGATACTTCCCCCTTTAAGAACCTCTTAAGGGGAGAGGTTTTGGTATTTTAAAGAGGCTAGAAGATTTTGGACGTCTGGGAGGATATTGGGGAGAGATTTGGGAAGAATATTGGCAAGGAACAAGGCTTCATAGGAGTGAATAGAAGAGGGAGTGAGGGGGGTTATAGTGGAAGAGGGAAGGTATTTCTCAATATAAAATTCGTTAATTTATTAATTCCCCAAAAGATAAGGCATAGTGAGTCTTCCATGACCAATAATAGTAAATAGGTCATGTTAATTCGAACCAAGGTTGTTGAAACCATCCCTAATGCTAGGAATAGTCTATTTATCTTGTAATGTATATATACGGTAAATTACCATATTTTACTATTCATCAAAAATTCAATTATTTTATAAAAAATCTCTAAAATTCACCCTAACCATTTTTCAACATGTAGAATCCAAAAATGAAGTACATTTTTCAACAATAATTTTCTAAATATTATTAATTTAATATTTAATGAAAAACATGGCTTACGATACCAAGCATATAAAGGAAAACGAATCAATTAACACCTGAAATGATGATACTACTAAAATATTATAAACAAAGAAATATTATAAGATCATATATGATATCATATTTATGTATATAGTTCTTATATAATTTAATATCAAGTTTTTAATTATTATACATGAGATTAACATACCATTAACTAAGAAAAAATACAAGGTAAGGGTTAATTTCACAATCTCTTTATTATCCGAGGTTGTTTTTACGTAAGTATCTACTAGGACCTCTTTATAATCCACATTTGCGTTTTCTTAAAAATGTATTTCAAAACATTTTTACTATTTACTAGACAATGGTTTAAAGTCATTTATACCCTTATTTGACCTTATATGTTTTTAAAGGAATCTTTCCGTCATTTTCCAAACAAGGTACTTTATAACCTTTTTGACAAAATTAAGGTAAGAATGTCTTTTTTTAACTTATATGGTGGGTGTGGCTATATTCCACCACTATATCATCATCAAAGCTTCCCATACAATTTTATAAGAAAGTTTTCAATATAAATTTTTTCTTTTGCAATTATATGACTTTTAAATGATTTCAAAATAAAAAGAGATATTTCTCTAAAAATGTTTTGATTTCATCTATGTCAACATCCTTTGATGGATTTTAAGCTTGTTTAAAGATGATTTATTATGATACAAAACTTCCATATTGTATTGATGGTTTTGTGATATTTTTTACTGTGGATGTGTTATTTTTACACCATTCATGGTTTATGGATAAAGTATTGACATTTCGTATGCAAGTTTTAATACGAATGTTTATGTTATATTTAAAACTTTTCATATGAGAAATGCATTGGACTTAGTAAATAATGGGTGGATCCTGCTATGGCTTCTCAATGCATTGGTAGGTCTCATGAGAAAAACTAGTTTTTTGGCACAAGGCCTTGACAAAATATTATTTTTAGTCTTGGCACAAGGCCTTGGCTATGTGGTTATGAAGTTTGGAATTATGTATTCCATCATTATGAATGTGGATATTGATATTGCATGTGATTATTCGACTAGTTTAATATCCATGATAATAAGTAAATGCAATTATTTGATTTTTTCTTTTCCATATTATGCTAAACTTTAAGTTTAAAAGTCATTTGTTTTAGTCTAATATATTGCCTTAAATGTTTATGCTTATTTATAAAAGTTTAGGCTATATTGTTATCCTTAATGAGAAGCTGAGGTCACACCTTTCTATGTTTTATTTTTCCTAGGATGTCAAGAAGTATTTTATGGTTTACCTACAGGGATAAGAAAAGGATATAAGTGTGTTTAAAAAGGGACAAAATTTTGTTGATGTTTTTATTTCGTGATGTAATGTAAAACTTATGAATGTGTCTAGTACTTCCAAGGCTACTAAACTGATCGGTCTTTTGGGACATGATTCTTTATATCATTCCAATGTTATGTAATAATGCACCGACTCTGGGTAATTGGGGTTGGGGCATTATAGTTGGTATCATAGGAAGTTTAGTACAAACCTTATAAACTAGATTTAGAAAAACTTTGATAAGAGAACACTACCCTAAGAAAGACTTTGAGGATTAGTATAGAAGAACTTCCTAGAATTTTGGTAACATAGATATTTTGTGATTTTTACAAGCAATACATACCTATCTGGATATGAGTAGGTAGAGGTAGCTCTGTCATAGATGTACCTATGGGTAAAACCTGAAAACACCACTTTGAGCTTGACTCGAATGGGAACCGGTGCACAACAACGGGCCCTACTGCACTCTTGGTTACGACATTCCCGGGGGATATGCTTAGGATAATTCTCACTTTATTTACAAACCATTATGAAGGATTTATGAGTACATACTTCCTCAAAGAAAACATTTTTATGATTATTGATTATATCCATAAACTATTCAATTTGGGTTAAGTGTTTTATAAGTTTGGAATTATGTATTGTGATTCATAAACTAATCTATTGTATGCCATTATTTAGAAATGGCACCTAGTGGAAGGAATGGAAACCATATCAACGCACATAATCCATGTAGGGATTTCCCTCCTACTCAAGATAATTATAGGGGATCTAGTGAAGCAACTGGTGCAGATCATCTTATCACCATACTGGGAAAAATCGCTCAAGTTATGAATAATAACTTTACCCGTATGGAGCACCCTGATCCACAATGCGGAGGATCAATGTTAGACCGCTTCATGAGGCAAAAACCACCAACATTCAATGGGAGTACAAATCCATTAGTAGCTAAGTAATGGAAAAATTCCTTAGAGAAAATATTTCATGCTTTTGGGAGTAGAAAAAAGGAAAAGGTTTTCATGACAGTTTATCACCTCATGGGAGATACAGATCAATGGTAGTAATTAATTCAAAACAAAAAGGAGGATAAATAATTATCAAGTGTGGAATGTAGGGAGTTTAAAGAGATTTTCTTAGAAAAATACATTCCTCGTGACCATAAACCAGATATGGAAAGGAAATTTTTGAGTGTGAGGTAAAAAGAGGATGAGAATGTCGCAAAATATGAGGATAAATTTAGAAGGTTAGCAAGGCATGCTACAGATTATATACGTAACCCAAGGAGTAAGATTGATCGATTATTTGATGGGTAAAAACCATTTCTCCGGTGAGCATTAGTCTCAAAATCCTTTTTTATCATACGAATATATTATTTAATGTTCTAATAAGACTGAAAAACAATTATCTAAGTATTGTGACTTTAAAGAAAAGAAGGATAAGAAGATATATGTGGAACACTCTAGAAATGGAAATAAGGGGAAGAAGGGAAAACTTGAATATCCAACATGTGTTAAATGTGGTAAGAAACACCCCGGTACTTTCCTGAAGGGAATGGGAGTCTGTTAAAAGTGTGGTGAAAAAGGTCACAAAGCTCATGATTTCAAGGGAAAGAAAGAGGTTGTTGAATGCTACAATTGTAGAGAAAAGGGGCATTATGAAAAAGAATGTCCTAAGAGCTAAGGGAACTTACCTCATAAAAGGCCAAGGGAATATGGCCAAGCTTATGCGATCACTACTGCTAAGATTGAAGCTCTTAAATACGTGGTGGCAGGTAATTTAATGGTTTCCTCAAGTTTAACCAATGATTTATTTGACTCTGGATCATCGCATTGTTTCATATCTTCTCAGTTTTCAAAGAAAATTAGATATTTTCAATTTTACTTAACAAGGGAGTTGTCAGTCAAAACACCTAAGGGATGTATCATTGCAACAAAGTTTTGTGAATTAGTTCCATTAGGGCATATAAATGTTCTTTATCTGCTGATCTCATCATCATACTCATGATTGAATTTGAAATAATCTTCTGAATGGATTATATTTCAGACCATGATGCGAACATTTATTGTAAGAAGTAGGAGGTTACAATTTTCAATGATGATAAGGAGTACCTTATCTTTAGAGCAGAAATTTCACCACCTGATTCTTATTTAAGATCCACCCCCAGTAGCTCTACTAAATTCAATTATTGGGGAGGATGAGAATCAAATAATTATGGGTGAGGAAAAGAATTTTCAAATAGAGGACGTACCTATTGTGTATGAATATGTTGATCTGTTTCCAGAGGATTTACCTTGACATCCTCCAAAACGAGATATTGAGTTTTCCATTGATTTAATTTCTAGTTCAATGACCATATCAAATACCCCTTATAGAATGGCCACAGTAGAATTAGTGGAACTAAATAAACAACTATAGGACTTGAGTAATAAGGGATTTATTCACCCTAGTGTTTCTCCATGAGGATCCCCTATCCTTTTTGTTAAGAAGAAAGACGGATCTATGAGGTTGTACGTTGACTATAGGGATATCAATGTTATAACAATAAAGAACAAGTTTCCCCTACCTCGCATTAATTATTTATTTGACCAACATCATTGAGCTCAATATATTTCAAAGATTAACCTTCGATCTGGATATCATCAGGTGTGTATGAAGAAGGAAGACATTTAGAAAATAGCATTTCGAACCAAGTACAGACATTATGAGTTTACAGTAATGCCTTTTGGGCTGACTAATGCACCCTTTTTTATGGATCTAATGAAAAGAGTTTTCAATGAATATCATGGTGACATTATAGTGTTAATTATTGATGATATCTTGGCATACTCAAAAATATATGAATATCACAAAAATCACTTGTGCATTATCCGAAATACTCTTATAAGAATTGAATTATATGGGAAGTTTAGAAAGTGTGAATTCTAGCTTCATGAGATTTATTTTCTTAGCCTTATTTTCTCTAAGGATGGAATCTCTGTTGATTCTTCTAAGACAAAGGCAATCCAAGAATGGCCAGCACCAACAATTATAACTGAGGTATGTAGTTTTATTGGTTTAACAGGTTATTATTGGCATTTTTTCCAGAATTTTTCCTGATTGTATAACCCATTAACCAAGCTCACATGTAAAGGGGTTAAATTTCTTTAGATAAAAGAGTGTGAATAATGTTTTGAAGAACTGAAGAAAAGATTAGTTAACGCTCCTATCTTGACTCTACCATCGTGGAACGATGGGTTTGTTATATATAGTGATGTTTCAAGGAAAGGACTTGGTTGTGTCCTTATGCAGAATGATTGAGTTATTGCCTATGCATCACGACAGCTAACAATTCATTAGAAAAACTATCAAAATCATGATCTTGAGTTTGTAGATGTAATCTTTGCTTTGAAGATATGGAGACACTATCTCTACGGTGAAAATTTTGAGATTTATACTGATCACAAGAGTTTGAAGTATATTTTCCCACAAAAAAACTCAACATGAGCCAAAAGAGGTGGATTGAACTACTTAAGGATTATGATTGCACTATACACTACCACCCAGGGAAGGAAAATAAAGTGGAAGATGCTTTGAGTAGAAAGGATCATGGAGTTTTGAACAAGATAAGAGTTGAAAGGGATCCTATTTTCATGGATCTAGTAAAGATAGATATGGGAATAACCATTGAAGGTGAAACATAAATTCTTTTTCAAATGGTTGCCAAACAATCTTTACTCGAAAGGATAAAAAGTTCTCATGTTGATGATGAGGAGTTTCAAAAGAAAATTAAAGTTGTGAACGATGGGAAATTGATCGACTTCATATATGGAGACGGGATTTTGAAATTTGGGAAGAGAATTTGTGTTCCCTAGATACATGATCTGAAAAGGGAATTGTTAGATGATGCTCATAGCTCCAATTTCTCTATACACCTTGGTAGCACTAAGATTTATAGATATTTTAAAGAACATTTTTGGTGGGACAACATGAAAAGAGATATTGTTGATTTTGTGTCGAGATGTATGGTTTTCCAACAAGTGAAAGCTAGAAGACAACATCCCAGAGGAGTCATGCAACCTCTTCCCATACCTGAGTGTAAATGGAATGATATTACAATGGAATTTTTCATGGAACTACCAAAGAATCCTAGAAGAAATGATGCAACATGGGTCATTCTTGATCATCTTACCAAGTCACCACATTTTCTTGATATAAGAGAAGATTTACCACTTGGACGTTTAGAAAAAATTTATATTAATGAAGTTGTAAGGCTTCATGGAGTACCCCTATCAATTGTTTTTTATCATGATCTAGTTTTTACATCAATATTGAGGAAAATTATTCACAAATCCCTGGATACTGAACTTCATTTGAGAAATTCCTACCACCCTCAAACTGATGGACAATCAGAACAGACTATTTAAACCTTAGAAGACATGTTGAGATCTTGATCACATGACTTTCAAGGTATGTGGGATCAATATTTACCACTGGTAGAATTTTCCTATAACAATAGCTTCCATTCAAGTATTCAGATGGCACTATATTAAGTGTTATATGGAAAGAGATGTTGCATGCCAGCTTGTTGGGATGATGTTGGTGAAAGAAAACTCGTAGGCCCAGAACTTGTTGAGTAAACAATGGAAAATGTGAATTTTATCCAAATCTGCATCAAAGTAGATCAAAGTTGGAAAAAGAGCTATGCCGATAACCGAAGGAAGGATTTGTAATTTCAGTCCACAAACATTAACCGGAGAGGAGTTATAAATCATGGACGCAATAATAACTCCATTTTTTTTCTCAAAGACTACTTTTCCTCCAAATTTTGAGGTGGTGTTTGAATAGTTATACTAAACTTGAAATATATGAAAGAATAAGTAGAACCAGAATCAAATAGTACATTCACTATTCTTGAATGAATAACTAGTGTACTTATCACCACATTGTTTTCCAACTCTACTATAGCAGTAGTGATAGAATAATTCCTTCCTTGTTGACTTAGAGGTTGTTATTTATTGCCTCTGACAACCCTCAACTTAGGGCAATTGTTTGCATAATTCCCATGCTCTAGACAGTGGTAACACTACACTGTAGGTTGAGTATTGATCTGAACTTTCCATTCTTATTCCACATTAGTGGGATTTTTTATATCCCTTTAGAAATTATTTTCCAGATGACCAAACTTTCCATATTTGAAGCAATTATTGGGTCCCTTCAGATAGTTACCAAGATGCATCTTCCCACAATTTTTTCAAGGGGAAAAGTCAGGCTTCTTTCCATTATGGTATTTTTTTGATGAACCACCCATGTTGTTATATGTTTTCCTCTTCTTTTCATTGGGCCTATGAGACCACTAAGAGTCTCTAATATCTATTTCAACCTTAAGGGAACAATGGACAATATCCTCATAAATGTCGAAGTCTCAAATCACCAATGCTTTTTGTAAAATCATCTTTAGTCCACTAAAGAAACGATCCACCATGATTTTGGCATTCATGACAAAGCTATAGGCATACCTTGCAAGCCTTGTAATGTTTTCTTCATATGCCCCAATGGACTCATCTTCCTTCTGATTGAGTCTGAGGAAGTTTCTTTCCATCTTGAGATGGAGGGTTTGAGGAAAATATTTGTTGAAAAACATCCTCTTGGATTCCCCTAAATACATGGAATCAATTTCTTGTTTGGACTTTGTATTCTTGATTAGTGTCCACCACTGATCTGCTTCCCCATCAAAATGATAGACTTCCAGTACAACCTTCTATTCTTCCGAGCGCTGGAGGATGGATAATATCTTTTCAATGGAGTTAATCCATTGTTCCATGAGGGGATCAGAATATCCACTAAACATGGGAGGCCTTTGAATCGTGAAGGATTCTATGGAAACTTTCTCTTTCCTTAGAGGAGGAGGGTGTTCCACGTGATTCAAGTTATTATCCATAACTCGAGCCAGCTGAGAAAGTACTGTCATGAAGTTTTGAGCACCCTCTCACGTCATATCAGCCATATCATTAGGGAAATCATCACATTTCCTATCACATTGGTTGTTGGAGTGTGTTATTCTAATCCCTTCCATTAACTAAAAAAAAGAATGTATAATTAGAGGTCTTGAATACTTAGATATTGAGAATAAAAAAGGAAACTTTGAACATAAAAGGATGAAATTATAAATAAGAAGTAGATACTAAATTTTGATTCCTTAGGTTTAAATCTAGGTTTTCCTCAATCTACTTCTTGACTTATATTCTTATGGGATTTTTTGTCCCTTAATAATGGTTTTTACTGAGCTCGTGAATCTACCAAAGCATATCCCTCGGAAGTGTCGTAACCAAGAGTGTAGAAAGGCCCATTATCGTGCACCAGTTCTCGTTCGAGTCTATCTCAAAGCAGTGTTTTTGGGTTTTACCCCTAGATACATTTGTGCCTAACCCGCCTCTACCTACTTCTATCCATACAGGAATGTATTTTCTTGATAAACCACTTACCCAATACTCACCAAAATTTAGGAATGTTTTCTAATACTTAGTCACATCCCTAAGGTTCTCACTAAGGTGATTTATTTCAAATCTTAAAAAATAACTAGACCATCCGTTGATACCAACTATAGAAACTCAAGCCATGTATATATAAAATTACATGATTTTAATCATAATTATACATCAGATTACAAGACAAGGATCGTTAAGTCTAGTGTCTTGGAAGACTAGGTACATAAAACATTGGACTAAAAAACATTTCTTTATTTAATCTCCATAAATAGATCCTAATTTCTTTTGAGACCTTACATCTACATAGTGTACCCTGGGGATCACATGAACAAAGGGATGATCTAAAAATCCTAGTAAGGGAATAAACAAAAGGATACATCTTAAGCACATGAGTTAGGAGGCATGACATAATGATAACAAAGCATGGAACATATGAAATCATATCATATAAGAATGGGATTAGATAAACAAAGAATCATATAAATGTGGCATAATCATAAAACATTTCTTTAGTATGGGTCAAGGTTGACCACCAATCTTGTTTCCCATTTTAGTATGGGTCAAGGCTAACTGCCAATCCCGTTTCACATCGAATCTCATGAGACTTAACTTTACCCAATGCATTGGAGCCCTATCTGGGTGCACCCATCTCAAAATTTTCATGAATATTATTTCCACATAAATATTCTTTCCACATAAATATTCTTTCCACATAAATAATCGTACATAACCAATCATTCATATACATAAGGATACCCATGGAGAGAATTGGGTACCACAATAATGACATAAAGCATAACCAATGAGTTTATCGTGAAAGTTTCCATGAAAGAAAGGGATTAGAACTTAAATGGATGTTAATAAGGCAATATAAGCTTATAACATTGTAGGTGGTGACAAATAGAAGTGACAACATATAAGAAATGTATTTTAGAAACATCAGCATCAAAACATTTTTGTGTGGTTTTAAGGAAAATACTATATGGCTTTTAAAATAGTGAAGAAGACATTATTTTATATAAAACCAGAATTAAACCAAGAAGGTTTTAATAATAAAAATAATGGTTTTATAAAGAAAATTGTGTCTTAAAATATAGTATAGAGTGCACTTGATTTTGTTTAAAAATTTGGGAATTTCCTTTAAAACGAGTGTGTCTATTGGGAAGTATCGAGGAGGGATTCACTTAAAAGCATGTATATCCCCAAAAGAGAATGAGAGATGGATCTTGGACCATGATTTTGAAAAATATAAACAAAATGTATAAGTTTTACATAAAAATAAAATATAACTACATTTTGGTAAAAAGAAAGAGAGCACAACCTGAAGAAATAAAGTAAGTTCGGGTAGAATCCATTACGGTTTATCGGTATGGTATCAGGTGTAACTAAGAGGGCTTGATGAGAGAGATAAGGGGTTAATAATCACTTATAAAACATTAGGGAAGTATGTGAAGGTTTGAAAACATACCCCATTACTTTTTATTACACAAAAAAGGCATAGCAAAGAGAACAATCTTGATTAAGAGTGAAAAGGATATGATCCCTTACCTTAAATCTGTTAGTGTTCTCCACTTGTTATTAAAGACCTGAATAAACAAATTAGGATTATTAATTCATAATTCCATAACCTCTTATATATGTAATTGATTTATTATAACCCTTTTTATTTCATTCATGGCCTTCTTTATTAGTTATGAGGTTCAATTTCATTGTTTGGGATCATTTGTTTACTTGGTTTTAAAAGATTGGTTAACTTATATTCAAGTTTAGATAAACATGAAATATGGAATTGGTTGTCCAGAAATGAATTTATATGATATTAGTGCACATACAGGAGGTTATATGGTTTTAAATTTAATTTGGTTACTTAGATTAAAGTCAAACTATTATATAAAACCATAGTGAAAACCGTTTTTGTTAATTGGCGGGTTTGATTACAAAGAACGTGTTTTGATTTATATCTTAATACCATTTGTAAAAAAATATTTCAGAATAAAAATAGGATATATTACATATATATAATCTGGTTCAACGATAAAAAAATGGTTTTAGGACCATATTTAAATATGATAATATAAATTGATAAACCTTTTCCCTTAAATGTGCTAAATTAGCACATCTCAAATGGTGCTTTCATTTCTTTCAAATAAAAGGTGGGGAAAGGAGAGAAGATAATGAAATTTCCCATTAGTATGAACACAATAAAGTACATGTATGTTTCTGTATTTATCATACTATTTGTGTGAAGGGAGGTGAGGAAAGAATACAAAAATAAAAGAACTTAAAACAAATGAAAGAATTGTAAAGAGGAATTTACCTCTTGAGACTTCCTCCTTTGAGAACCTCTTAAGGGTAGAGGTTTTGGTATTGTGAAATGTCTAGGAGATCTAGGATGTGGGGGATGATCTTGGGGAGAGATTTGGCAGAATATTGGCATGGAACAAGACTTGAGAGGAGTGAAGAGAATAGGGAGTGAGAGGGGGGTTATAGTGGAGGAGGGAAGGTTTTCTCAATATAAAATTCATTAATTTATTAATTCCCCACAAGACAAGGAATAGTGAGTCTTCCATGACCAAGAATACTAAATGGGTTATTGAATTCGAACCAAGGGTGGTGAAATCAGCCATGATTCTAGGAATAGTATATTTGGCTTATAATGTATATATATATATATGGTAAATTACTGTATTTTACTATTCATCAAAAATTCAAGTATTTTGGAAAAAATATCAAAAATTCACCCTAACCATTTTTCAATGTGAAGAATCCAAAAATGAAGTCCATTTTTCAAAAATAATTTTCTAAATGTTATTAATTTCATATTTAATCAAAATCATAATTTATTATTAAAAACTAGTTTTAAAACATTCATTTACTTATTCTAAAGTATAGGTATATCATAATTTCAACTTGAATATTATTTATATATTATCATAGGTAAGGTTACTATTCATTAGGGTATATCACTATTCATAAGGGTATGTTACTATTCATAAGGGCCGGTTACTATTCACTAAAATTTATGTTTTTCTTATCGGACTCCAAATAACTTACTAATCACCACCGTGTATGTCAGATTTTTGAAATTCCAAACACAAAAGTGACAAACTTATGTTTAAAGGTTACTTAGCACTTAGTAGTTCATTATGTTGTGTTTTCATGTGATTTTATGACATATTTATAAGAAGGTAATTTCCTTTGAAAAACATTGGGTCGTTACATGAAGGACGAAAATAAAAAGTCTAAGGGGATAATGAATCCATTGCCCATACCTACATAGAAATGGAAAAACATCATGATAGACTTTTTCACTTGTCTTATAAATATATCTAGTGGAAATAATTTAATATAGGTTGTGGTGGATCTTATTACAAATAATTCACACTGAATTACAATTCAATTGGACTTCTCACTCAATCAACTTGCAAGAATATACATCAGATAGGTGGTGAGTCTGTATGAAACAACACTATCGATTATATCATATCAAGATCTAATATTTTCCTCCAACAAGATCTAAATACTGAGTTTAGATTAATATGGAATATCACCCCCAAAAAAATGGTCAATATGAGTGGACAATTCATACACCAGAATATATATTGAGAGCATTCTATATGGAGTTCTAAGGAATATGGGATCAACATCTTCCTCTAGTTGAGTCTCATACAATAATAGTTTACACTCAAGAATCCAAATGGATCCATATGGAGACCTTTATGGGAAGATATATATAACACCTATGTTTTTGGATGAAGTTTGTAAAATAAATTTGTTTGGACTAGAAATGGTTGAGGATATGGTAGAAAAGGTCAAGACCATTTAGGAACACATCGAGACTACTCAGAGTTGACAGAAGAGATATACTAACAATCATCAAAGAGACTTATAGTTTTAGGTTAGGTATAATGTGTTTCTCCATATATCTATAAGGAATATATTCATTAGATTATAGAATAATGGGAATTTAATCCCTTAGTTCATTATCCCCTTTGATATTATTAATTACATCGGAGTAGTGGCTTATCGACTAGAACTCCCCCCGACCTTTTCTCAATTACACAGCGTATTCCATGTATCCCTCTTTAAGAAGTATATAAAAAATCCATCAATTTATCGATATCATAGGTGCAATATTTGAAAATTTATATATCTTATAAGGATCATCCACTTAAGATCTTGGACCATAGAGATGAATTTACACACAACAAGAGAAATCACCTAGTTAAACTGCTATGGAAAACCATAAATACATAAAGAAAACTTGGGAACTAGATAAATCCATGAAGTTGAAGTAACCTAACCTATTCTCACCATATTATGTAATATGAAATTTATATGGTGAAATTATTTAATGTGGGAATAATGTAACACCCCAAGTTTTTAAAATGGAAAACTAATCTCGATAGTGTATGTACTATGTAACACTGAGCCTAAATGAACCATGATTATTTAGGAATATTATAACGTAGCAATTAAATGGGTGGGTATGAATAATATTAACTACTTTATGAAATATATATATAACTTTCCTAACAAATATATATGTATTGATATATTATTTGTAAATAATTACTCAATTTTTAAATAAGACACTTTATTCTTCAAAAAAATATATTTCTTTCGAAAATTATTTTTATTTATTTTTTCTATAGAATAATATAATTAATTTATGGAAAATTTAAAAAAATTAAAATGAACATAATTTTTAAAATAATCATATCAAAATTAACTTAAGGTAAAATTTTCATATTTTTCTGAATTTTTTTATTTTTTAGGGAATGGTGAAAATTACCAATTTTTCAAATACAGTCACTTATTTTCATTAAATAAAGTAATTTATAAGTTATATTATATTTTGGGTTTGTAATTAAAGTTTAATATTTCCCATTTTATTTATAATAATATAATAAATTTCATTTTAATTATCAATTTCCATGATTTTGAAAAAAGATTATTTTTTATGCTTAAAAACACAGTTTTTTGTTAACTGTTTGTAAGTACATAAAGTTTATCCATTTTAATTAAATACTAAAATGAAATTATTATATTATATATCTACTAATATGTATATAAACTCCTACAATTATTATTACTAATTGTGTAGTTACTGTAATATGGTCTTATGCTTGAAAAATACATTTATTGAAAAACTATTTTTCAGCACATTTTACGGGTTTAATTTTAAATTAAATTTTGTCAATTACGTTAATTTAATTTGATAAAATTTATTCCATATTTATAATCACAATAATTAATATTATATAATAAGGTAAACTTAATTTATTGTCATAATGAATAGTAAAAGTGGTAAACAATTATGTTACCCCAGTTAATGTCAAAAACTAGTTTCCTAAGGAGTTAAACTAATGTTGTAAAGGTATTAACATCTTTAAAAAATGTTTATTTTTTAATGTTTTTTGTTCTTTCTCAAACATATCGCTCCTCTATTAACTTATTTATCAATTCTTGAGGCACCTATCTTGAGAGTGACTTCTCATTGTTGAATAGTTTTAGGTATTTGCAAAAATGTCACTCCCTCTCACATATAAAGAGGAGCATCCCCTACTCTCATTTTACACACTTAAAAATACATTTTTATCCAATACATATATAAATACCTTCTTTAATTCCATCATAACTTTCTTGTGGCCTTGGTTTGATAATAATTCCAATCTAGGGATATTTCTGGTATAATCCTAAAGAGGTGGTCTGATGAAGAGGTATCATTCTTAACCAATGTTTTATTTCTTATTCAACCTACTTAAGATATTAAAAAATCATGCTGATATAATAAAATAATTATATAATATATAATAATATGTTATTATGTTAATGGAAAAATCTAAAACCATATTATCTTCCATTAAATTGGAAACAAAACTATCATTTGTGTGTACGAAGGACTACCAACTCACTAACCAATGTAATTAATTTTACACCATCACCTCTCATGTATGTTCATAATGATAGATTTAATTACTATAAATTATATTCATGAATTATTAATCATTCTATAAAATTAATATATCATATACCTTATAACCTTACCATCTATTGAAAAATGATAACGTCGTTCATGTATATGGAGGACTACCACCTCACGAGGTGATTTGATTTATTTTCTATTATTATGTCACATGGAGGGTATATTTCAGTTTATTTAAAGAAATAAAATGATATTTATGATATAATTATAATTTTTCAAAGTTATAACACTTACCTTATTTCTATAATGATCATTGAAAATTTGAAATGTTGCTCATGTATATATACGACCTACCCTCCCCATGATTGCTACATCATTCATTTTACATAACCATATTTCATTGTTAGTTTTAAAATTATTGCAATGTGATTTTGGACATATGAGTTGAACATTTTCATAATGTATGACTTGAACCTAAATGATTATGTAATTTAATATAGAATGATAATAAATAAAATCAAAGGAATAATAAACATTAAAAAGGTTCTTAAGTAATTAAATTATTAACATAAGTTTATTATTCATGAAGATAAATAATGCACATGATGAATCGTGCTCAAAGTAAGGGATCTCTATAAACCACCCTTTCCTTAAGGTTATGATCATTTTATCTCTAACTCACTTTATATCTCTCTTTAATTTCATGTAATGATTATAAATTATGTATATATGTCTCTCACACATATACCTATCTTATTATCAATTCCCTTGATGGTTTAATTGATATCTATAATTTATACATGTATTTAATGGTGTTTTAATACATTGATTTTTGTTTTTAATTAATTAATATTTCCAAATTGTGAATGGATTAAATCAAATTGTTTTTTATGGATAGATAGAAAATAAAATCTAAAAAGTTATAAAAAATAAACTTCATTACATGAGAGAATAGAATCGGCATGACACTATATTTTTAAGGATGATTATAGAGCACTTTCATGGCATGAAACTGAAGAACTAAACATCAAGAGAAAAACAGAATTTACATGATAATTATACAATGTGAAGTAGTGAAAGTCCTGAAATATAGACACATTTTGAAGTGAATAAAAGTGAAAGTTGTATTTATATTCCGTACTATAATTACCCGTCATGTTAAAATGTTGGGATATGATTTAAGCAGACATATTTGATGTATGTTTTGTTTTTTGACTGATTTTATCACTCAGGGCCCTACCTGGACCACTATTGGAACAATACATAGTTAAATTTGTTATTAACAAAGCCTAAATTGTGCCTATAATTTTAGAACCATATTTCTACTTAAAAGGAGATCTGGAGACCACATCTTGGAGTAAGATGTTGTGTTGTGTAGGGTCCTCCCTGAGTTTATATCCCTTTTCATTATGCATTATTGTTCTTATCTCCTACCTATTATAATATCATAACTAGGATGATGAGGTAAACCCACCAAGTGTTAGGTTTATATAATATAAGGTGGAATGTGTAATTGTATTGATATCATTTTCTTTATTCATTTATTTTGTTTTTTGAAATTCTTCAATCATTCTCTAATCCCTTTATTTTACTTTTATCAGGACCATTGATAATTGAATATAAAAGGAACCTTAAAATTTCATAACTGAAAACCCTAAAGGATGCATGACTATTGTAAAATTTAGGGGAAATTTGGTTTAAAATGGTATTGATACAGACTTGATTCGGTTAAACCCTAAATTATGGGACCATGGGAAATAAGGGATTGTCGTGTCAAGGAGGGGATACCATGACCATTGGATCTTACTCATATAGACTCTCGCACTAATAATTAATTAATCAATCTATTTTAAAAAATAAAATTTCACCCAAACCCTAAATTATAAAACCCAAGAATGCTTTTCAATATATAATTCAAAACCAATCAATCATTTTCACTTTCTTGTTTCACTTTCTCAAAATCAATCAAACCAATCTTTCCACACCTGTTTCTTCAATGAAATAAAATAAATTATTTTGAAAACCTAATCAAACAAATTCACCATATCAATGGATTCGACCTCAAAATTTACTAATAGTACATTTTAATTAATTAAGTAGCATAGATTTAGTTTTTATAAATTTTTTATTTTGATTAAACCCTTTGGGAAATAACAACTCCCTATGGGAACATCAATAATACACACCTTATGTTAATTTCTCAAATGACTTCATGATGAAATTTTCTGTCATTGTGATATGAGGAATGATTATGAAACCCATTTTATTTCTACGTGTAATTATTATATTTTTTCTTTATTATTGATTTCTTTTTCGAGGCACACCTTAATCATGAACTTGTTATGATGGGTATTCCCAGATAGTGCTCTAATGTATTGGGTAAATATTTAGTCTCATGATTTATCATGTATAGTACTAGAGAGTAAACCTAATCCATTATGGGGAATTGTTTTCCATGTGATATTTTCTAGGAAGTTATCCTTGACTCATGCTTATGTCATGTTATATGTTTCTACCACAATTACGTAGTTACCATTATCTTATGTTACCATGTTCTATATATTATTCTTCCATATGATTACTCATGATCCATCTATTATATTATATCTTTTTGTACCTTTGACTCGCCTGTTATGTTTCTTTATCATGTTTATTCCCTTACTAGGCTTTTTAGCACGCCCCTTTCTTAAATTTATGACAATGGTTATCATATGAAGTTTTGGAATATCAAATGGACTTAATAGCTCAATATAGAGAATAAAAAGAGGATTTAATGTTTTAGTTACCTTTCCATGTATTATGAACCAAGTATTAGAAATATAGAAGGGATCATGATATTTGGGTTTTAATTAAGGGATTTTTATGTTAAAAATAAAGTGATAAAATGTATAAAAGGTCTAGAACTATATATAAGCTACCTATATAAATCTAGACATTGTAGTTTGTGAGAAAAATGAAAATGTACTCAACATTATTCTTTTCATACTGTGATTATAAAGCTTATTCTCATCATCAGGATTTAGGTGACGGATGTAAGAATTTATGGTGATTGTAAGACATTTAGCTTCATCCAATGAATTTTCATATCATAATTTATTGAAAAATTTATGACTTCAACATAATTATTTGAATTAAACTAAAATTTATAATGTCATGATAGTAAGTCTTCTACTTCTGAGTGTATTTCTTTGAAATCCCTGGTTTAAATCTTTATCAAAGCATAAAGCTTCAAAAATTAATGAAATTTTTTGAAGCCACTAGATCATTATAATTATTTAGAAGTTATCTTGGTTATCATAAATATTATAATTTTCTAGTGTAAATATTCAAAACATATGAATTATTTGAAGTTATTTTGGATGAAAATTTGAGTCTCTATATTTTAAATTTGTTGAATATGAAATAAATTGGGATAATGAAAGAGTTATCAAATCATGTTATAAACATCATGAACACATACAATATTTTTTAATGTTAGATTATAAATAAATTGAATTTTATATTCATCCATGGATTTGGAAGAACAAATAAAAATTAAAAATATAGTTTCTAGAATCTATGAATTTAGGGGACATACAAAGATGAAGTTTCTTGTGTCGTGATTTTGAGTTAAAACATCATGAATCCTATTAAATCCATGATCAGAGATTTTTTAAAGTTAGATTAATTAGTATAATGATTTTATTTATTTCAAGATACTGGAATTGTTTTTATCAAGTTTTGAGGAATAATGAAGATGAAGTTCCATTGATCTCAAGTCATTGTGATTTGAGATATCTTGAGTGAAGATGAGTTTAAAGTAGAGAGTTTTTTCTATGTAAAAATCATAGATTAAACATTTTAATTTTTTTCATGGAAATTATCACACTAAAGAATAAGTACCTTACTACAATATATGTTTTTTACATTTTATAAAGCTGTGAAGATTTTGAGTATAGAATTTAGAGAAAATTTTGGGAAGAATAATATATGCCTCAAGAAGATTAAAGGAATATTTTATTTTTTAATGTTTCCTAAATGAGTATAATTTAATAATAATATTATGTGAATACTCTTTGAGTTGAAAAATTTGTGCATATAATATCATGGGAACCATAAATTGGTATTTTATATTACTCCATTAGTGTTAGTACTTGTTTTTTCTTCTCAATGTACCATTTATGGTATTTATAAAAGATGTAATTCATTTAATATAAACACTTATGTACATAATTTTGAGAAGATTTAGAAGACATGAAAAGAATAAGAAAAAAACACTATAATTGTAGTCGTAATGTAATGTGAACTGAGAAACTAAGAGAACCAATACACTCAAATAAGAATAATAATAATAATAATAATAATAATAATAATAATAATAATCTAATGCAACCTATAATGAAGAAAATAAAATATAGAGTATTGACCTTGTAAAAATTGATGGGTCTTGAAGAAAAATAATTATAATGAGTTGATTTCCCAGCAATGGTTTATAGGAATAATTAAATGCAATGGAAATTTAGAGTCCGAGTTACAGGAGATTTGGTGGTAGATGTTTTATCATTTAAAGTCACTCTAATGTTAGGAGGAATATCCAATATTATATGAGTAGAGACATCTCGAGTATAAAGAATATCTACTTCAGGATTAGGATGCAAGAAGATAACTAGTAGGAGATAAATACTATCAAAATGGTATAAATACTCCTTATCATTCATCATATAGTGGAGGATTTTCACATATATAATACAGCGACCACACATGTGTAATATTGTGTTAGGAATTTTTTAGGATTAGGCTTGGAAAAAATCACTTGTAATGATAATAATTTTCTAGTGGATAATTTATGACTCAAATGGATCTAATAAAATATAGAGTGGTTTTCCTAAAAGAAGCCAAACCATATAAACATACCCATGCAATTTTTATTTTCATCATCTTAAATATATAAAGGTATTTGGATGGCTAAACTATAAATAGATCCATTCATATTCTATAAGCATACATGGTTTAAAAAATTGAGTTTAATGATAACAAGAAGAGTCCATTTTTAGTAAAATTAGTCGACACCAAATTTACCTCGTATCATGTCTGTCTATATAGTCCATTCAGGCATCTAAATTAGTATAAGATCGAGCTTCCCTATTATTTGAACTTTTGTATTATCTCAATTGAATTATAAGTAAAAGTTTACCTCTGATAGGGATTGGAATTTTTTCTCCCGGTTCCTTTATTTGATGTATATTAACTATATATTTTAGATGTTTTAAGAAGTTCCTCTGATGGAAAATATAGATTCCATACCTATCAAACTGACTTGAAATTCTTCACCAGGAATTTTATAAATATATATAAGGGAGAGGATAAGAAGTAAATAAATATCACTAAGAAGTAAGAGGAGACATCATTATCGAAAACTAATCAAAATTTTGATAATTTATTAGTTAAATATATTGATTATGGTTCTATTAGTTTTAAACTATCAAGCTAATGAGTTAATTAGTAAATTGTACTCTAAAATTAAGGATTATCAGAAAAAGGTTCATAAATAAGTTGTTTCATATATGTTCTCATACATAAATGAACCAATTTATGAGAAATTAAACCTAGTATTAGGGGATATTGAAAAAAAAGAGTCATTGGAAAATAAAGTATATTGTTGTAGTACTCTCATAAAACTTATAAAAGTTAAATAAGAATATACAATACTATTTAATTAAATACGTTTTTAAATTGATATATAATTGTAAAGTGTTCTTTGAAAGAAATATTATTTTAAGAATGTGGTGAAGGAAGTGTTCCATGAATCTGATAATGTGTATAAAGTCTCCATATATATCAATTCCCCCTAGTAGAAGTAATGCCAGAAAAGGGAGAAAGAGTTGATATATCTATAATATATAAAATGTAAATGAATGAGGTTAAAATTAAAAATATGTAGAGTTATTTGGAAGATATATTTAGAGTATTGATTAAGAGAATTAAATTTTTCAATATGAAATTTCAAGAGCTGAAAATAAAATAGAAATATCTAGAAGACAAAACTAGAATATCCTAATATTTTGAGAAAAAGTGTGCTTCTAAAAGAACTTACGAATTGAGACCTATATAAAATAAATCTCACAATGGTGTCTCAAATATCTTGAGATCATATGTTGAAGCATACACCACTAGATATTGGGAAAAGGTACTCCACAATGTAGATAAAGTGGCATGCACTGAATCATGAATTTATGAAATTGTAGAAAAAAACAGAAAATATATACAAATGTGGAAGTGAGAAAATTCTAAGAGAGTCACCAATGTTTCAAAGATAAATATGATAATGTATAATGAGAAAGTTTCCCAAAATGGATCCCAAAATTTAGTTTTTTTACCCAAAATAAATAATAAAAAAGATCGATAAAGACTTCAGCTAACATGGAAAAAAAGATTAATTGGATGATGTTTGTGTTGTTGATGATTCAAGAATAGGTAAATTTATTACTGGAATAATAATTTAGTATAAAAAATATCAAGAAGTATTAAATTAATGGGGTATAATTCTATGGGAAGGAATAAACCCACTAAAAAATTAGACATCATAGAAAGTGAAGAATATTTCTCTGAAGAACAAATGTGAAAGCTTGAAAATTTTCTCTAATATGTTAAAGATTCATGTTCACTACTATGATGAATACTTTTACAATCCTACTGAGTATCTTAGATTTAATGAGGAGATGAAATGACCAAAAAAATGATAATAATTTAAAGAAACAAAGTGAATATTCCTTGGTAGATACCTAGAGGAAATCAGTGAAGAGAAATACCCCCAAGAAGAAAGTGAATACAAAAAAAGTAGTAAAACCCACTGGACAGAATTGATTATATTATGGTAAGATAAGAAAAACCATAGATCACTTAAAGATATCCATGAATCTTAATGTAAATGGGTTAAATCCTAAATCAATAAGGGAGTCCTTCCAAGAGAGAGATGTCTAGATTGGACTATTGGATGATATTCCTTGTGAATCATATGACCAAATTCCCAAGAAGGTAAAAAATGATATTTAATTGGTGTTTGGAAGGTGAAATAAGTAATTTTAGAGTCTTGTTAGATTTATGAAAAGGATTACTAAACAAGATGTGTGATTTTAGAATAAAATTAAATCACCAATGAGTTTTAATTCCAAAAATGTTATTACAAAGAAGAAATGTGCACTCCAGAATAAGTATAATCATGTTCATATAGATTGTATAACCATATGATTGGATTATATTGAGTTATAAATAAAGATAAATTAAGTTAAAAATAAATATATCACTCTATTTTCTAAATTTTACTAGTCCATTTTAGTTAAGAAGAAGGGAAAGAAGTAGAAAATTTTCATAAATCCAAAAAGTGACGATATCTAGAAAATCAAAGTGGTTTCAAGAATGAAGAGATTTATACATTTCATACCCGCAAGAAAATAATTTTCCATGTTGATAAATCTATCATAGTCCTATTGATAAAATTAAGGAGATTCAATAATATCCACCCTAACCCCATATTTGTTTAGTGATCATTAAATTGTGGGTGGAGAGGGTGATGATGACTAGAGAGTATCGCTTGAGGGGAAGATTTCAAAAAGTGTGAAGCTGTCAGATATTAATGAAATATAATTGAGTCTATAAATAAATATATATAATTCAAAATATAAAGGATAATATATTATTTCATTCTCTTATTACTACTTTAACATAAATTTATTATGTTTATCAACAGTAATGATTATCTAACTGATTGGGGAAAACATGGAACTTGAAATATTTTGATATATTTGTTCAAGTGAGTGCAGGGAACTAAAAATTATTGAAAATATATGTGTGTTTCCCCCAAAATGAGAAGGAAGAAACTGGTATCACATTATTTTAAAATATAGACATTATTTTTGTATAAACTAGCCTCTCTTTGTTTCTACAAATGGTTTCCCCATGTATACTTATAGTTGATTTGTTAATCAATAATTGATAAGGAAAATTTAATGTCAAGTAAACATTTGATGGTGTTTTGTTTTTTTTGTAGTTTCTATAATAATGTTCAACTGGTAAGGATTGATTATTTAACTTTTCCTTCTCTCAAGTGAAAGTTAAATGGACCTATCAAGGTGGTATATAAATAATATAGATAGGGGATGTTTTGTTGAAATCCTGCTAGATAGAAATCAAAAGTGAAATAGGAGTTTTGATGAAGAGCCTCCCATTTCTTCTCAATTGGTATTTCAAGTGGTATTAATATTATTTGGTATCACACATTAAAGGGTAAGAATAAATTGATGTATAATACTACTATGTAAAAAGGGGTAGATAATATTACCCTTTAAATTTATTTTCAAAAAGGGGGAAATAATATCATTGACCAAGCATGATATGTGTTTTGAAAACAAACAAAAAGGGGTATATTTAAGTAAAACATTGTGTTTGATTGTATTTTTTTGTCACATATCAAGTTAATGATATGATTTTAAGTGATTTTGAGGTCTCTAGTAAAGAATTTGGTATCCACCCATGTGATGAAGAGTTTCTTACAAGTGGAAAAAATGGAAAAGTGAATAACATTGGTCATTGAAATAACTGGATAGAATGAATCCCTATATCCTAAGGAAGAATGAATATTTGGATATTGAACCTACACTTAATAGTATTTATAATCTATGAATAACACATGTAGAGATAGTTCAAAGTTCATAGAGGATAACTAGCTATAAAGGAGAACTCGTCTGAGGAGTGCAAAGAATATTGGTTGTTGAGAAGATAGCATTTATACAACTCCCATATAAAGGATAATGAGATTGAAGATGGATCGAGATTGATTGAATAAGTGTTTCACCAAATTTGGTAGATATATTCATCAAAATATTCTAATTTGAGTATTATTTATATTTTGAAACCTCATTTATGTGTTTAAATGAGTTTGGAATTATTTTTGTAATTATAACAATCATTTGAGGTAGTTTTAAGATGATTTAAAGGAGTTTAGAGAAGACCTTGAGTAAGAAGAGGTCCATTCAAATCTATCCATAAGAATCTTGGATTTGTATTTTATGAGAAAAATTACTATGTACAGAACCTATGACTTTACAAACTATGATCATAAAGAATATACCAATCGTAAAGCTTCAGGTGTTGAATGTAATATTTTGAGTCGATCATAAGACTTTGAGATTTATAGAATTACTTTGTCAATAATAAGTCTGTTTTTACTATAATACTTCATCATATGGCTTTTAATTCTAAAAAAATGATAAAGTCATGATTGTAAAGCATTTTTCATTGAGTGTAAGTATTTGAAGTCCCTGATGTAATTATTTGGCTAAGCATAAAGCTTTAATATTTAGTGAAATTTTTAGAATCTTTTGGATCATCATAAGGCTTCAAAATCTATTTACAAAAGAATAAATCTTTGATGTTCCCAGAATAAATCTTCAAAAATTATTATTTTTTTTAATATTTTTATAGATGAATAATAGAGTTTCTATTTTCAAAATATAATGAAGATGAAATAAAATGGGTTGATCGAATATTTTTTCAATCATGGTATAAAAAAACACCTAAAATGGTTCAATATTTTTTGAGTTAGGTCGAATGAGGAATACCATTGTATGTATTTTTTAATGTTAAAATTAATTCCATATGATTTTCAAGAATAATGCAGATGAGATTACATCAAATATCTTGTTGCTACATATTAAGTCCTATATCATTATGATCTGATCTAACCTTAGTGAATATTAGTTTAAAGTGAAGAATTATTGTATGTATATATCTATTATTAAAGTATATGTTGTTTTAAAGCAAGGTATCATGCTAAATAATGTGTTCCACGCCACTAGATATTTTAGTTTTGTACCTTTTATAAAGCTATAAATATTTGGAGTGTTGATTTTGTTGAAGATTTAGAGAAGAATAATCCTTGCTTGGAGAATATTAGAGGAATATTTTATTTTGTTGTGTTTTTTAATGAGTATAATTTTATAAGGTTATTCTTTGAATACTCTTTAAATTAAAAATTTGTGCACAGGATATCATGGGAACCCAAATGGGTATTCTAAATTGGTACTTTTTTTCTAGTGGTTATTTTGTTTCCCAAACATACCATTTATGTTATTTAGAAAAGAATAAATTCATTTAAAATAGCCACATATTCATATGATTTTGATAAGATCAAGAAGATAATAAATGAATAAGAAGAAATGGCTATAATTTTGGTTATATGTCTGTGAGAAATAAGAAGCTGAGTGAACTAGTTGTAACAGACCAACCCGATTCAACCCATAATGTCACACAATTTGTCCCAACATAAGGATTGAAGCATGTTCCTGATCTTCATAGACTGGTGACAAGAACAAGGGTATCGCAAAAATAATTAGGTGAAAAATTTCAACCTCAACAAACATATGATAAGATAGAAACAAATAGGGTATCAAAGTAGGTATCCAAAACACATAATTTATTATAAACAAGGAAACTATAATGTTACATCCCAAAACTAGATAACAATTTCTAGAAAAACAAGATAAAAACCCAACAATATGGAAACTGCAGAAACACATGGGTTCATCTCTATGTGACTGTATGTCACCAATATCTCAACCAATAAGAAGGAAACATGATCAAGGAGAGTTTTCCTCTACCTGAATCTCTCCCCTCTATGTGATTCCGATAAAACCAAGACTATAAACACCCAAAGGAAAAGAGTAGTGTGTAGGAACTAAATCTTAGTGGGATACCATCAATAATATATACAATTTCTATCCACAAGAATTGGTTAGTTCTTGTATAAAATAGATCTTTAAAACATTTCTAGAAGAAATAATTTTCCCATATAAAGTCTTCCATTGGTTTTTATTTCAAAACATATCATATTCAAATAAAAAAGAAATATGACATAACATATATCCATGATACCTAAGTAGATGAATAGAATAGGTTTCAAGTATCAATATCATATCAAGTGATAAAATAGGAATATCAAATGAACCTATATGTAATGTATCCATAATAAACCAAATAGAAATATATGAAATGGGTTTGTACACAACTAAGACCCACAAAGAACATTAGCCAATATAAGTGTCTCTTATAGTCTCAGAACATCAGTACCCAGAAAATTCTACCCACTAGCGACCATGGAATAATGGTCGCCTCCTCTAGTGATATATTAATCCACTAGGTCTGGTATATGTTTAGTTTTCTCTTGTACCCCAAGGTCTTCCCAATGTGATATTACATCATCATTACATTTCATGAAACTAATTTCATATTTTATAAACATTTTCCAAGGAAATCATATTTTATTCATATGCCCACATTTTCATAAAATATTTTCTATAGAAATTTCACATGAATTCTATGATTGAAAACCCATTTCCATTGAAAAACCATCATTGAGGAATTTTACCAAATATATCATGTGAATCAAAATGGTTTTCAACAAAAACCCATTTTTAGAAAGCATTTCCTCAGCTATAAAAGATAAAATTCACCTCTCATCAATTTCATATTATAAATTTCATACATAAAAACTAAATTGAATCATAATATCTTATGTTATACTGAGTTATAGATTATATAATAGAGAAACCTACCTCAAAATCGATGAAAATAAATTTTCCTTCTAAATAGGTGTCGGGAGTGGAAGAGATGTGGTCTTCATATTCCCATATCTATAAAGAAAAATTCAATGAAGAAGTAATTCCATGAATCCACTGTTATATGATAGGGGAATATTGAAAATATCCCTCTATTAAGGGATTTCAAAAATATGAAAACATCACCACCATGTCCTGGTGGCATCCACCATAGTAGTCATGTATTTTTTCCTAAGACAGACTATGGGAATCGACAATGGTCTAGGGTAGAAACTTACATCATTTTGGACCACCACATTCTCCACCACAAACACGGGGTTGTCCCAATGGCCTTGGTCAATAGTGATACCCCCATCACACTCCAACCTTGTCCACACCTATCCATATGTCATTTTAACCTCATCTATTTCACATAATAAACTCATAGATACACTGTATCCTATATCGCAGTCGTGGACCTACCTATTTTAACCATAAAGTCCAAAAACTATTCTTTAAGGAACTTAGAACCTAAAATTCTTCTAAAACAAAAAATATAAAGAAAAAATATCCTTTTACCTGATTCAATAAATCAGGTTGTGACAGTTAACCCCACCATAAAATCCTAAATGTACCTAGAAATTCTTAAGATCATGAACCCAAAAATATATAATTCCATTGTTATGTCATCAGTCCCTCACGCTCCTATGTATCATGGTTTTCCTACCACATTTACATATCACATGATCTAATAGAATATTATTTCCATGTAGAACCTCATCTTTTTGGACCACTATATGAATAATCCTTTCAATCCCTAAAGTTTCTGGTCCAATTTCAACATCCTCCCACTAAATTAATTGAGATGGGTAGAGGTAATATTTCTTCATTTATGAAACATGGAACACATCGTGGATATAATTAAAATGAGTAGTTAAGTCTAATTGATAATTCACCTTCCAATGACTCTCCATAATCACAAATTCCCTAACATAACATGGTGTTAACTTACCCTGGATCCCTAAAAATCTATGTCCCAGCCAAGGTGAAACTATAAGTAAAACTTGATCACTTGTCCCAAACTCCAAAATATGATGATGTCAATTGAAATATAATTTTTATTGAATGTTATATATCACTATCCTTTTTCTGATCACCTTCATGATATTCATTATATTTTGAATGATTCTTGGTCAAACCAAGACCTGTTCTCTAACCTATGCTGAATAAATAGGTGACCAACAAGGACTCCCACAAAATTAATCAAATAGTGTTCCCTGATTTAAGAAAGGTAATTATTGTTATATGAAAACTTCACTAAGGTAATATATTTATCCCAAGATCCACATAAGTCAAGAAAACATTCCCTAAGTTTATATTCAAGAGTGTGGATGGCTCTCTTAGTCTATCCATCTATCTTGGGATGATATTCAATTCTCAAATTTAACTAAAAATCCATTACATCCTGTAATATAGTCTAAAACTAATATGTGAAGTTAGGGTCCCTACATAAAACAATATTTGATGGAACATCATGGATTATAATAATCCCCCACATAGACAAGTTCCTAACATCCTCTACCTCCATTGACTCTTTAATAGGTAGGAAATATGCTGATTTTTTTAGTTGATCAATAATAACCCATATTTTATCCTTACCAATAGGAGTATAAGGTATCGTAATCACAAATTACACTACTATATCAAATCATTTCCATACTGGAATGGGTAAGGGTTAAAACAAACTAAAAGTTATCTGATGTTTCGCCATAATTTTCGGATATGTAAGGCACCTAGATACAAAATCAACAGTCAATCATCTCATTCCCAGCCACTAGTAATGATATCTCAAGTCCTGATACATATTGGTAATCTAGGGTGTACAAAAAAATTAAATAGTTTCCATTATCTATTAATTCCTATATTAGATCTGTTGGAACAATGATCATACCTCAAACCCACAAAACTTCATTAGTAGACCAAGACCACTCACCTAAAGTCTCCTCGCAATAAATATTCATTCTAAAGTAAAATAACTCTGCATACTCATCTAGTCTAAGTTTAATATGATCATCCATAGATGATATATCTTGATAGCAAGTTAGGAATACAAATATGTCAACTCTCCCTTCATCCAAGTGCATCTCTATAAACAAGCACATCAATCACTTTTCTTCTGCTAATTCTTTCACTACCATAATCAAATAATTTTTGATCAAAGCATCTATGACCAGGTTTCATTTTATAGGGGTGTATACAATATCAAAATAAAATTTCTAAAGTTACTTAACACAGTGTCTGTCTCAATTTCAGATCCCTCTAAATGAGGATATACTTCGGACTCTTATGATTTAATACACTATAAATGTCTCCCTGAAGAGGTAGTGTCGTTAATTCTTAATAGTGTACATCACTAATTCCAACTAGAGATCATGTATGGGATTGTTCTTTTCATGAGGATGTAATTGATGAGGGCTATAAGATACCACTTTTATTTACTATATCTGAACACCACCCAAACTGATACCTGAGGAATTGAAGTAAACATCATATCTCAAACCTATCTATGAATGAATCAAGACAGGAAATAAATTAAATATCACATTAAATTCGTCAAAATATATCTAATAATGATCACTCCAAACAAACATAACATTCTTGTTGATTAACTCTATCATAGGAGATGCAATTTTTAAGAAGTATTGACCATAGAACTTTTAATAACCTATTGATCCTAACAAACTCAAGATCTTAAACACAATTTTGGGATTTTCCCAAGACATCAAAACCTAAATATTTTCAAGATCTACTAAAACACCCTTCTTATAAATCACATGGCCCAAAAAAAGCATCTCTTGAATCCAGAACTAACATTTGGATAGATTAACATAAAAAATATGCTCTTTCAATATCTTAAGGATGATATTCAAATGAAAATCATGATATTACTCTGAAATAGAATAAAAAAGGATATCTCCCATAAAAAACCAAGTATGAATGTAGGATTTTATGGATGATTTAATTTATCAAAGAAATAAACACTAAAGGAGTGTTATTAAAGACAATGGCGTGACCGAATACATATAATCACCATACCTTATACTGAACATCATCATTAGAATTTATTCCTCTCAAACCCTCAGTTGATGATATCCAAATATCATATCAATCTTTTAAAATCATAGGGCTCCCTTCTCCTAATAAAAAAGTTGATCAATCCTTGGAAAGAGATATTTGTTCTCAACTATCACCAGGTTGAGTTTCCAATAATCAACACAAATTTAGATATTCATATCTACCTTATTTTTAAATAAAATTGGTGATTCCCAAGGTAAAATTATAGGATAAATACATCCCTTATCATCAAGATCCTAAATATGGACCTTTAATTATTTTAATTTAGTGGTTTTCATATGGTATGAAGGTAAGGAAATGGGATTCATCCTAGGAATCAAGTCTATCAAAAACTTGACTTTGCTTGGAGTCAAAAATCCAACAACATCATCTAGGAAAACTACGGGATACTCACTCACCACCATAAGAAGAGGGTCACTAATACATCAATCAGTAACATCAAGGAACATCTCTGGAAATTAGAATAAGATCATCTCATCTCATGGAATAATGATACCTACTCTCCCCAATCTAAGATCCCACTCACCTTAAAATATATGAGTAACTCCATCAAAATAAAGAAACTAAACCCAATGATTATAGAAATAAATATAGGATTTATAGTTAACCATATAATCCATGCTAACAATGAGATCAAAGATATCATGATCAAGAACTAAAAAATCTCGCATGATTTCATGGTCAAAAATCACTACCTAACAATCAATACATTTAAAACCATGTTATGGATTCTTTCCCAAATTAGTGGAAAGATTCCTTATGAAAGGCATAATATCTAAATACAATCCCAACACACTAACAATATTAAATGAGTTAAAGGTATGTGTTTCACCAGTATCAAATAAATCCATACCCATAAAGGTGAAAAATAACTATAACTCTCATGGTATTTGGTCCTACCTGTGACTCCTTTAGGGCTCAATATGCTACATAGATACGTCATGCCTCATCCCAACCTTTCCATAAAACATGATAATCACTCTTGGAATAAGGTTGATATCTCACCCCTTTTTCTATATTAGAAATAAACTAATAGCCCTCGGTGAAGTTGGGTCCATCTCTACTTCCCTGAGATGCTCTCTCATAAAAACACTTAAAATGACTAGATTTTCCACATATGTGACGCACCTTATTTACTACTTTTCAATAAAGTGTGAGGTATCCCTTTCTCCCACACATATAGTAAACCACCTATCACGTCCCTCACATCTATTGTGCACTCCTTCCACAACATCAACACTGGTCACTTCACTTCCTCTTTTATAGAGAAAAAGAAATATGGTTTCCTCTTATTTTCACTAACTCTCTAAAGAATCCTATATTCCTTATTATCTTTACCTTAACCATAGTTTCCTAATCTAAAAACTCCATAATGGTGGGTAGGAATATTAGACTCATTATGGATGCAATATCAATCCTCAAGCACATAACGAACATCCATGCCGAGAGATAGTCATTGGAAACAAGTTCTGGAGATAGGTGCACCAACTCAGCAAACCAAGTACTCTATGATTGAACGATCTTCCTGATCCAAGGTTAAGAAATCATAAGTCTTCACCACTTGAAACATTTCAGCATAAAACTATTTATTAAAGTATGTATTAAAAGTAGTCTATATGAGATATTCATGAAACTTGTCTTGGACCATAGATTCACCCCACTTCCTTCATATCCCCTCAAGAATCTAAGTGTAAAAATCCAAATTTGGAGTCTTTAAGAGTGTTTAGGAAGTAGAAAATCCTCTCAATCCTCTTGATCCATTCTTTTGTTTTGTATGGACACTTACAACTATGAAATGTCAATGGATTCTTCTTAGTGAACTCTATAGCATGGTCTAATTTCTATTCTGGTTCAGTACTAGGGACTTAACCCATGGATTGGATCATTAGGATTATAGATTACACTAATATAGAGTTATCTAATGGATTCTCTTATGGGGATCACTTTATAGATTCTTCTATAAAAATCAGAGATGGTATTCTTAAAGGATCCATATTTTATAAAATAAAGGGGATAGAAACCCATAAGAACAGAATTTAATAAATTTATCATAAACCAAAATTAGGGAACTAAATACAAAAAGGTTTAAAATATAAATAATGTTGTTATAAAACCCTATACATACCGTGGTAACTCAATATTCTTCATGAAAGTGATATGTTCAGGAACACTCTCGCACAACATATTAAGTTATGAGAGTCCTACATCCAGCCTATCAATAACTCCCATACACAGTAGGGTGATACATATGCATGAGTGTAGGATTTAATGATAACTTAACCCTTTGATTCCAATTTCTAACAAAACAACTCAGGTCAACCAATAATATCACCCTATTTGGCTAGTTACAGAGCTCAAAGAGCATTCCCAATCCCCATAAGAATTTGATAAGCATCGAGGTATCATAAAAAATGGTAATAAATTCACCCTCAATATACATATGATAATAAACACATAAGTAGGGTATCATAATAGATATATAAAATATAACATATTTCAAAAAAAAATCAAACCATATAGACACATCCAACAAATAGATAAAAAGTTCTAGATGAGAAAGTTGAACAACCAATAACATAGAACCCAAAGTAACTCATGGTTCCATCTCCTTATGGCCATATGCCACTACTATCCCAAACCACTGGAAGACAACATGATCCAAGAGGGTTTTTCTCTACATTATTCTCTTCCTTTTACCTGAATCCTTTAAAACCAAGGCTACAAATTCACAAAGTTAAAAAGTAGGGTGTGAGCACTAAAACTCGGTAAGATTACACCAATAATATGTTCAATATCAACTCACATAAATTTGATAGTTCAGGTATAAAACATATTTCTAAAAAAATCAATAATAAATCATTTTACAATATAAAATCATCCTTTTTATTTCTTTTCAAAACATGTCATATTCAAATAAACAAAGAAATGTAATTTAACATATATCCATGAGGTATAAGTACATGAATCAAATAGGTTTAAAGAATAAATATCATGTCAAGTGGTCAAACAAGAATATGAAATTAACATTCATGTAATGTATCCATGAAACAACAAATAGAAATCCATGACATGAGGGTGTACATAAATAAGACCGAAAAATAACATTAGCTAGAATAAATGACTCCTATAGTTCAAGAACCACATTCCCTTGGAAAGGATACCCACTAGAAACCATGGAATAGTGGTAACCTTCCCTACTGGTAGTTTTCTCCATTAGGGATTTCAGATATTTATTTTTCCCTCATACCCTATTTTTTTCCCAATGAGCTGTTACATCATCATTAAATTTCAATAACTCAATTTCATATTTCATAAACATTTTCTATGGAAAATCTAGTTCATTTCAGTGCCCATATTTTAATAAAACATTTTATATAATGATTCCCCTCCACTTCCATGCTTCAAAAATTATTTCCATTTTAAACCCATATTAGAGGAATTTTACTAAGCATGTAATGTGATTCAAAAAAATCAATAAAAAACCATTTTTAAAAATCATTTCCAAATACACCCAAAAAAAATTCACCTCTCATGGATTTCAAATCATCAATTTCACACATAAAAACCAAAGGGTATAATATGAACATAAGGCATTCCAAGGGATATACCAAAGATAGATACACCTACCTTAAAATTGGTGAAAATAATATTTCCCTCTAAACTGATTATGGGGGAGGAATATATCTATTTCTTTCATACCCAAATCTAAAAGAAAATATAAATTTAAAGATAATCACCCTAATCCACTACTATATAAGATGTGAATTCCCAAAACCCCTTCCTAAAACATGATATATCCTGAATTTGAACCAAATGGTAGACAAAAATAAGTAAAAATGAGGGAATTTGAGTTAAAAGATTCATTAAAACCCACATTATGGTTTCATGTGGCTTGAGTAATATCCACTAGAAGATCAGACACTATTTGGTTGTTTCAAAATTCTAAAACCACCACCACTACAATCTAGTGGTATCCACCACTACCATGGTGGATTTTCCCAAGAGACAGACCATGGGAACCGACCATGGACTAGTAGAGAAACATAGGTTGTTTTAACCCACCACAGCCTCAAAGAAAATCATGGTGTGGTCCCTCTATTCATGGCTGATAGGAAGACCCCCAACACACTCCACCACAGGTAATTCATAGTCATGGTCCATTTTATCCTTTATCAAGGCCAACATCGTGACTATAGTTATTAATTTTTTCACAATAAAGTCCAAAAACTGGTTTTTAAGCCATTAAGCACCTCTAAATATTTTTAAACCAAAAAGAAAAATAAAAATGAGAATATGTAGCATATTATATAAACTAAGGTGTGACATTGGTGCTATTGAATAAGACAAAAAAGAATAAATTATAACCTATAGAAAAGATAATAAAAGAGTGAGTTTCAAGCCTCTAAAACTTTATGGGTCACAAAGAAGAAGAAATATCTTGATTTGAGTTTCCATTGATAGTTTCTATAAAGAATTGGAAGGTATATAGTTTCATTGGTTGGGTTAAAAGAGTTTTAGTTATAGACTTCAAATAGTTTAAGTCACTCTGAGGTCAGGAAAATGGTTTGATATTATTGTTGTAGATCCACCTGGTGTGTAGAGAAGATCCATTCCAAAATGAGGAAGGAAGAAGAAAACCAACTAGAGGTGAAGTCTATAAAAGATGTATAATGAACCCTTCCCTTGCGCCATATAGTAGAGGATTTTCCCCTATGTAATATGAAGACCACACATGTTTAATACTGTGTGAAGAAGGTTTTAGAATGATACCATAAAATCTTCACTTGTAATGACACTATTGGAAATGGGATCTATTCTAACAAACCTATACCATTATTTTAGAATATTCATGGGCATATCATATTTATGGGATAGTTATTACAATGGTTTCTTTAAACCATTGGTATAGTATCATATATAGCAATGGTTTTTAAAAACCTTCAGTATAGATTCAGGCTATACCAGTGATTTTTAAAAATCATTAGTATAGCCTTCATAGTACATCCCAGATATGTGGCCACCCCTCCTATCATCTCACTCTCATCCAGATTAAACCCTATGAGTGACTTTACATTTTCTCCCCTTTCATTAGTGATCTCTCCTCATTTGGTTTTTTTACTTTATTCTACTTTAACATAAAATTGGTGAGTTTTAAATCTATCATCTCTTTTTCCAAGCATCTTTTTCATTTTTTATAGGTATAAAACACTAACATGGATTTTTTATGTTAAAATGATTCCCGGTTAATTGAATTATGGTTCATTTTTATTATATTTACTATTTTTTCATAATAAATCTATTTATAGGGGATCTATTTTTTAAAATTTAGTTACTCTCTACTTCTATATAAATCTAACATAAAACAATTATTTTTTTTAATAAATAGGTTAAATTTATAATTAATTAATGTATTATTTTTTAGAATGAATTTGGGGGTTATGAAATTATCCATTTCAATGTTTTATTTTAACAATTTAAATTATTCATTTTAGGTCATAAACATGTTTGGATTAAATATGCAATATATGGTTTGAATATATAGATTCATCTTATTATCATAAAAGTTTTGAATGGTTTTATTAAAATAAATGTCTTTCTTAAATTAAATTAAATATGTGGAAAACCTATTTATATAAAAAAATATTTCCTTTCTTTTAATATATCTAAATAGATTTTTTTTATATGACTTATGCCTTATGTAGGTTGTTTTTAGAAATAATTTTTTATGACCTATTCCACACTAAACACTTACTTATATCACTACTAATCTAATCTATTTATTGACCAAACTCAACTAATTCCATGTTTGGTTTGTAACTTGTTAGCTTTAGAGTGAAATATTTACCATGGTTCGTGTTTGATGTACATTCTTGTATTTTATATTATAATTATCATATAGAATAGTATGTTATTTATTTCACACTTTTAATTTTTTGTGTGGTGTTATGTATAGTTATTACTCATTGATTTAATGGATTTCAATATTAGGGTTTTATATATATGGTATTGTGTAATCTTATGGGACTGAGTTATAAAATTAAGGATATGGGTGATAAATATATAGAATGAATTATTTCAAAATAGATTATTCCCTTTAAAATTTAATTTTTCAGGATAAACTATGTTTTTTTATAATTATGTATTCATGTATGTTAAATATAGAATTTATGTACAACAAAGGAGAGAGAATTAAAATGGATTTTATTTCAATCTTATTTCAATGTTTCTTAAAGTGATTGAAATAAATTGAACAACTTTCATTTCCTTAAATGTTTTTTTTTTGTATTTGACATCAAATTTACATCTATAATTTTATAACACGAAATAAAACATTTTTTTTAATATAATGGATAGAATATGGATGTATGATACTAATTTAATCTCAATAGATTTTCAAAACAAGTTATAAATTTTTTTAGATTTTACATTTAATAATGCCTCATATCATAGTCTTATACACTTCCCATGTTATAATTATATTATTAGTCCTTGGTTAAGTCATGAAGATGTTAGATATCATACAAAAAGTTTTGGTTTTCAAACAAATTGTTATGTTTGGTATCACAATGAGGAGAAAAGATGAACTCAAAATGTTCATGATATGAATGAGAGGAGTAAATTAAATAATTTACTATATGACTAGTTTCCTTTTATTCATCATCATAAGAAATAATTTATACCAATGTAAGAAGAAAATTATATTATTACACATGATTCATATAATTAAAATATGTCGATAGGGTGAAAAAAGCTAAAGGATTTTCGATAACTTCAGTATATCAGTAATGTTATAAAATGAAAAGGTTACAATTTTTAATATGATTGTTTGATGAGAAAACAATGTCTGAAAATTCTAATACTACCATTGATTTTATTATTACCTTTTTAAAGTGCATACTTCCAAATGATATAGATATTCCCTTGAACCATTATATGTCATGGAAATTCATTTCCAACTTGGATTTTATACAAACAAAATTCATTCTTTCCTAAAAGATTATAGCTTATTCTATGAGTAAACCTCTAGCATAAATGATTCTATAAAATTTAACACATATAGATAGAAGTCAAATTATAATGGAACATCATCTCGTGTTCCACATAATTCAACATGGAACTTTGAATTGATTTATAGACTCTGAAATATTTTCACTTCTAATGAAATATCAAAAAATATCTGATGGCACAATACTGAGATAAATAAGGATAGTGATGAGTTCATTCATCCAATAGATGGAATAGGATGGTTGACATTTAATATTCCATATAAAAAAAATTAGTTGAGGTTTCTAATGTAAAGTTGGGTCTATCATGTGATGGTTTATAATTTGTTTAGTCATATGCTTACTTTTCACAGCACATGGAAAGTTTTCATATGCATTTATAACATTCCTCCATGGATGAGTACAAAAAATCAATCACTTTCTTGAGTATAATCATATCTAGAACTTATAATCCTACAAATTATATAGATTCATAATTTCAAACTTTAATAAATGATTTTAATTATCATTGGAATGTGGGTGTATGTGCATACAATTCTTATTCCAAATACATATCTCAGATGCATGTTGTCCTTATGTGGATGGTAAATGATTTTCATGCTTATACAATGATTTTTGGAGGGAGTGCGAAGGGAAAATTTTCATGTCCAATTTTTATGAACAATATATGATATAGAGAACTTAAATACAAATATAGTTTCATTTTTATGGGATATTTATGATTCTTACCATTGGACATTCAGATATGAATAATCATCAAATATTTTATTATACCACTGAGACTGAAAACCCAACTCAGTGTAATTTTGGAACTTATGTGATTAATTAATTTATTGATTGATAATCCACCTTTCAAAGGATTAGGTGGAACCCTATTACATGCCCGTAGTCTATTTTTAGGAACCAATGCCCGTAGGCACAAACATACCATACAACCCAGACAAACAACTTGGAACTTGCTCCTCCCCAGCATCTTCATCTTTGAAATCAGCTCTTTACCTCCACATGGATGTTCGGCTAGGCATTCTCGTGCATGCACAGGCTTGTCCCAATGGCAGGTGCCATACCCTCTCATTCTTGTAATCCTTTAGCTCCTGCTGTGGTGAAAGCTCCTTTCCCCATCCTCCTTGTAGAGCTTGTTCCTTGTAGTTTTTGGTCTGGTGTTTGTATCTGCAGGTGACCCGAAGGCCATATGGATAGCCCGAAGGCCCAACTGACCCGAAGGCCTGGGTGCCCGAAGGCCAATAAAGGACTCGGGGACCAAATCTGATGCCCGAAGGTCCAAACGGGGGCATATTCTCGGCTGCTACAGTGCCAAACAGTTCCTGATATAGTAACCACTACAGAAATGCTACAGTACTGCTATAGTAACCCGGAAATCCTACCTCCGCCTGTTTTTGATCCCTGGTCGCTTGGATGCACCATTAGAGACCTTGCCAACCGGGCTAAGGCTCATGTGCATGATTAATTAATTAATTTAAAATGTTAGTTTTTGAATTGGAAAAGATAATATGAAATATATAAATAGGAATAAAATTTTTACCAAATCCAATTACAATTGAAAGAAGAAAAGTATCTTCTTTGAGTTTCATTATTGTCCAATCAATTTGTAAGATCATCGTTTAGACATAATTAACATTGAAATAGTATTAAATGTTTATTTTAATTATTCTAAATTTCAAGGGAGATACAAAATATGATTTATGATTTAAAATATACTTTGTGGATTTGGGTATCAGACCTGAATTACATCCCGTGTTTAATGAGTGAAAATAAATGGAATGTTCTATTTGATGATTATGTGATGAAATATTTAGAAAAAAATTCAATTTCTATAATTAATTGAGACTATCAAGGTTCCTAATAGATATTCAAAAAACATATCAAAATGGGTCAACAAAATATATTTGATGTTTAAATCTCTAGAGACTTGTGATTATCACATCCTTCTTTATGAGAAGATTCCAATAGAAATTTTTCATCTACTATATAATAATGTAAGGGTGGTAGGGATTCTATTGTTACATTTTTATAGATATTATTGTTCTAAAAAATTTCCCACGTCTTTCTTGTAAAAAATATAGGAAGTGGAACCATTAATTTTGGGTGAGTTAGAGATAAAAATTCTCTATCATTTTTCACATGCATGTTACATCAAACTATTCAACTTCCAACTGAAATACTTCTTGGAGGACCTGTTACTTTTTTAAGAATTATCCAATTGAAATAAATATGTACACATTTAATTATTAAATCTATGATAGGAATCATCCTGAAAGGTCTATTGTGAAAGGTTACTTGGCACAAAAATTTATGGATTTACGTTTAATGTATTTTTTTTATGTGACCACGTGACAAAACCGGCCAATGAAAAATGAAAAAGAGTAGTATAAGAAATTTTAACCTAGTTTCCAATCACTTCCCCAAAAATTGGGAATTCATGTATCATATAAATTGACTTTATTAATCCTTTAATAGCTCGATATGGAATATCACACAATCAATATTAAGTGTGAATTGTTTAATGACTCTATTAGGTAAGTAAATTGAAAATATATATTGTATCTCATCCCATGTAATTGTAAATATGTGTTAAAATGAAAATATCTTTTTATTCAAGGATCATAAATAAATTATAAATATAAATCATATTTCATTGGCTTTGAGAAGTAGAGATATTTTCATAGAAAATAGTATCCTTCTTGGTTGAAATAAAAGGTAGAATTATTACTATAATAAAAAAAATTAATATTAATTTAATTTTAATATCTATTTATATTTTAGTTATTTAGTTTACTTGATGACTCTATATCTAAAGAAATATGATCTTTGGATTTTGGTCCTAATTTTGTAGTTCAAGAAAGCAAATAAATTGGGATCAACATATATAAATTTATTATCACTAATTTTTTAGTGAACATGAGAACACAACATGATGGTGTTATGGTAACTGAAAAAATATATTATCGTGTCAATGAATCATATAGTAGACCTCAAAATGAAAAATTTTATTATTATGGAGTTGTTGAGAAAATTCTATTATTGTATTATTAAGCACGTAGTTGAGTCAATATAATGAAATGTAAGTGGTTTGATTCAATGATGATACATGAAACATTTATTGATGATAGTGGATTTAGTGTTATTTCATGACTTGAATTTTTTATACTAATAATCCATGTGTTTTGGAGTTATTGGGAAAATGAGTTTTTTATGTGAATGATCATCTGATACCTGAATTCAGATTCATTATTGAAGTAATCCCAAACATAACTTCGAATATGGTGGGAGTAAAATTGACACCATCAGTGTCCCTACAAGAATCAATAAATTTATTACGTATTCTGACTCAAAAGTAAAATTGAAAAAGTTGATTGTGAACCTGAATTTTTGGTGAGTAGTATATAGAATCATCAATATGATTTATCATAACTTTTGGTTTATCTTGACTTGGGTTTCTCAAGTTGGAACTATTCAAATTTCTTTAATGTTGGTTTCAAATATTTTGTATTAAACTTGGAATTCATGTGAATTTTTGGTATAAAGTCAATGCAATTTCCTTTTAGTTTCATATTATAATACTGAATTGAAATGTATTAGAACCTAAAACCCAAAAAAATGGAAACAATATAATTTGGAAAAAAAATAAGATGAATTGAACTAAAACATATTAAACTCATTAGAATGAGAAACAAAAAAATGAAACAAATGGCCTAACCCAAAAATGGCCAAATAACCTAACCAAAAAAATGGCCAAATGAACTAACCCAAAATATGAAACAAATAACCTATCCTAAAAATGGAAAAAGGACCTAATAAAATGACCAAAATTAACCAAATTACATAATGAAATATGAATTGGATTAAAATAACAATATAAGAAGAAAATCATATCATACCCATGTTTAACTTTATAATTATAATGTGTTTATTTTTATATGAAATTTATTTTATGTTTTGATATTCATTCCACTAAATATGACATGATTATCTTATGTCATTATTTATCCTTTATTTTACATAAAAAAATTTATTTCTTAATTAATTCATGTCACCTATTCTTTCTTATTTTAATTAAACATTAGTTATGAATTTATAATTAAATGCATATTTATTTTAGATTGTAGGAAATGAAAAAAAATTGAATAGATATGAAGGAAGAGAATATATGATAATAATCATTAGATGAGAGAGATAAGAAGTAATCATCTGGTTCCTTTTTTAGTACTATTTCAAATATATATAAATAAAATATAATTTCATGTCATTAAAATTTTTAAAAGTTTAATTAGGAACCATCTCCCATGAGACAATTATTCTTCAACCAGCCTAGTGGCAGTGTTGATCAACTTGATGATTTAAGAGGGTCGGTACCATATCTACTCACATAACTCTTCATACCTAATTACACCTAGACCCCTTATCAGATATACCATGTAGAATAATTTCTTATCCCATATTTTTTTTAGAGGAACTCTGGATATTTTGACTGCCTATACTATTGCAACCATTTACACTTGATCCTATTTATATATCTTTATATTATCTGATGATGGCTCTCATGCCCCAACCATAATATCCTTTTTCACATATATTTATGCCAACACCATTTTCTACTACTTTTCTATCTCTGGGATTTTATGTTATTTCTCCTTCGACTTCTTCTCTGATGCATTCTGAATCTCCCAAGAAAATTGATCATCATTAGAAGACTTTGGACCCAATCGATGTTATACAGGTCGATGATCCTTCATATCCTAGGGATCCAGTAGTACCCACTAATCATCATGGCTCATGTATATGTATATAACCCTAGTAAATTTTTTTGACTGTATTTTATTTTTATTATAAAACATATTAATGTAATATTTGTCTTTTATTACTTCATAGATAGATCTATAACTATAAGGAATTATATATTTACATGAATGTATGAAGTTTAGAACCACCACACACAGATTATGGTCAAGTATAATGAGGATAATCAAATGATTGGTAAAACATGGAAAGAATGGAGGAGTTTTATTTTGACACTTTCCAAATACAATGACATCAATACCATCAAGCTCGCATCCTGGAGACACTTTAAAAATGAAATAAATGATAATTATTGGGATCAAATATGGGTTATAAAATTCATTAGATTTAATTTTATATTATTATTTTATTTATATGAATTAATATTTTGGTATCAACTTTGTTATAATTTTACAAATTGTGAGCCCATGAGGATTGTACGTATAATGGAATTAGGTGATCTATGGAGAGTATATAAACATGATTTATAAAATGGATGGGTTATTAGAGTTAGAATATATTTAGAGGTCATACCTATCCAAAATTAGCACCCAAAAATATAGTATTAGGAAATGATTTCTCATTGGAATATTGGTGAGTTTAAGGTATTAGTCAAATTTTGTGTTTTTGATTGAAAATGATGATGATTTTCATCAATAAAATTTTTTATATTATTAAATATTATTTTTTAAGAACCATAAAAAATAAATATAAAAATAAATATTCTAAAAAGTATCACCATACTTTGGGGTAGATGATGATACCAAAACATGAGAGGAATCGGGTATTTTTCATCAACACTTGTGTTTAATTATGTACCAATAGAAATAAAAAATGGACCATGCCACAACTTAAAAGTGTATATTTCAAGTTATCATCAAAATATAGTAAAAAACATTTAATAGAATAAATTAGTTTAATATGATCATAAATAATCATCAAAAGTTATAAATATAATCTATATTAAAATGTAAACTCTAAAATTTATTAATATGTACATAGTTTCAAATAATATTATTATAAAAATATGTAAATAGATTCATTTAATATGAGCATAAATACTAGTAAATTATAAACTATAACTAAAGTGATTATAATCAAATGAAAATAAATATAAATAAACTTTACTATCTAAACCTGCCTAATCCAAAACAAAAATAATATAACAAAAGTGAACCAAAAGGGAACAACCTTACCCTAACAGACATGAAGTAACTAGATATAAATAAAATTAAATATAAAAAAACTAAATGCAATCAACAATAAAATTAAATATAGTGTAACAACATGTATCAAATCAATTTAAATCATATAATATATTGAATGGAACTACAATGGAAACATTAATTGAATACACCAAAATGACTAAAATTGAAGTAAACCAAACAATAATAAAATAGTCAAAATTAAGATGAACTTAACTTTCTTAAAGTAACCTAAAGATTATTTACCTAAATTAAACCAAATTAATAATTTTTATTCATAACTAAACCAAAAAAAAGATTAATGGGATTTATAAGTGCAGAATTAACCAAAAAAGTTCTACTCAAACTAAATTCATCCCAACTTAGTAGAAAAAATAAAAAATGAATTTGACCTAAAATAAAAATAATAAACTAATATGAATATAACTTTAATAAAACTATGAATATTTATTCATATTGGTTTTATTGATTTCATAGTTTGTAATAATTCAATACATTTCTATAAAATTTAGTTCATTTTTTTAGTTTTAATTAAATATTGGTAAAAATGATTTAATTTTTTAAAAAAATACATTATTATTGAATAATGGTTTTATACATTTAATTTCATTATAGAGGTAGGTTTTGAACATCTATGGTCATGTGTCTTGACCAAAAAAATTATTGAGCGGAAAGAATAAATATTGAAGTCTTATAAGTGAATAGACACAAAAATAAATCATAAGTTTTATTTTGTGGATTTAAAATCTTAATGTCTATTTTGTAATTAAATATTTCATTTTAATTTTCTATAGTGTTCTTTGGAGGCACTTGATGTGAATGAATCATAAAAATTTGGTTCAAATGATCATTTTCACCAAATATGAGAAGATGAGAACCATGGTAGAGTATGATGTTGACCAGGGAAGAGTATATTACCCACTACATTTTGTCCCACATCAGATGACTCTAACAGTTCTAGTAGCACTGAGTAGGAAATGGATTATGCAGAGTCATAAAAGGCTTGTAAAGTGGTATCAAAGGCTAAAAAATAGGCATGATCGATCTTTAATGGTAGTTAGGATGATAAATTTCTTTATGATGGGGATGGAGATGGTGATGGTGATGATGATGGTGATGATAGTGATAGTGGTGATGGTGATGGTGAAGAAGGTGTTGGTGTTGATGGTGATGGTGAAGAGTATATTGGTGATGATGGTGATGACAGTGCTGACAATGTTAGCCAGAAGAGATAGATTGATCTTCCACGTTTCTGACTGAAATTTATGACATGTCTTGTTTAATGACCGAATGTGATTTTTTATGTGTGATATGATTTTTTTTTGTAGTTATCAATTGGTCAAATTTGAAATATACATTATATGTGTAGTTTTAAATGTGTATTGTGTATGTTTCAATATGATAATTTATATATATATTTTTATATATTGTCTTTTAGTTTTTTGGGGTGTGGGGGAAGGTGTTTGGGGTGTGTTCTGGTTATGGGCTAAGGTGATGCATTCTTCTTTGGATAAGAAAGGATACCAATGGTTTATAAAATCATTGGTATAACATGTATGCCTATGGGTTAATAAAACTATTATTAAAATGTAAATCCATGGGTTTTATACCAATGTCTTCAAATAAGCTGTTGGTATAGAGTTATCCCCTCCACTTTTATACCCACGGTTTAGTAAACTATTGGTATATCCTATAGTAATAGTTTAATAGCCTATATAAATGGTTTAAAACCATTTTCATAGGTTTATTTTTCTGAAATGTAATGATATTTTTATAAAAGAGATTATGTGACTTAATGGGAGTCCACATGATATGGAGTAACTTTCTCTGGAGGGGTAGAACCATGTTAAAATACTTGTGTTATTTTTACAATAAGCATCTTCACTACATATGGGGGTTTGGTATGGTAAATTATAGATATATCCATTAACATAGTAACAGGTTATAGTGGTTACAATCCCAAGGGGTTTTAATGATAAAAAAATAACCATTTTTTATAAGTCTTGTTGAAACCTGATTCACCCCCCCCCCCCCAACTATGTTTTGATGTTCCATTTGTTCATTTCATTATGGTATAAATCTCTCCATGAAAATGTACCCTCATACATGACAGGAGAGATAGAAGATTTCCAAGATTCTAGATGAATCATTTATAGTATTTGTCTTTCATTCCATGTTATGTGTCAGTAATGATGTTTTGTATACATTGATTATGGTAGGAAGATATCGAGAAGAACTAGGAGACCACCATTGTAGGATAGTTAAGACTATCCTAAAGTATCAAAGGCATACGAATGATATATTTCTGGTTTATGGAGGATATAATGAGATATTTATTATGGGATATATAGATTCTAGTTTTTAGGAATACCATGATAATCTAAAATCAAAGTCAGGATATGCATTCATTCTCAGTGGTGGAATTATAAGCTAAAAAAGCTCAAAAAAGACAGTGGACACCTATTCTATAGTAGAGTCTATGTATATATATACTTTTTATACATCTAAATAAGTAGTGTGGATATGGAACTTCATTCAAGATATAAATTTGGTTCCTAGAATTAAATTCCCTATCACAATTGATTATGATAATATTGAAATGGTGCCCATGCTAAGGACTAAGGTCACATCAGTAGAAAAAACATATAATACCAAGTATCACCTATTGAGGAATTTTTATCAAAGTGGTGAAGTAATAGTAATAAAATTTTCTATGGAGGCTAACATTGTGTACCTATTGACTACAGATTTATATTAGTAGAAGAATAAATATCATGTGATATTTATTGGGATCAAACTCATTAGTAGTTTGATATAGTGAAAGTGGGATTCTATTAGAATTGAGGCCCTAGAACCAACTACTTTGTAATTTCAATTACCTTTATATTCATGGTATTGAAAATTAATAAATATATTATCATATGATAAGTGTTCCTATGCATAAAATTAATGTTGAAAATGTCCTTAGAGTATCTGATGCTTCAAAAGGTTGTATAAATTTACTTCTAGGATGATAACCTTGAAGTGTTATGAGAATATTCTTAAATATATGTTTATGGGTGGATGAAATAAATCTGAAAGGGAATATATGATAAAGTAAATATGGTATTAGAGTATAATAAGATATTTAAACTTCTTCTCATGATGTTAACACTTAGTAATTTATGAGAGAGGAGGTTATGGTAGTAGACCATCCTATAGGAATTATGCATGTTATATGTGTCATTTGATGTTTCTATTTTTTGACATGTGTATTGGTCCTTAAATTTGAGATTATTATTATTGTATACCATGATTCTTGAACTTATATGTATTGATGAAAACCATGATGGAATATGATCACAAAGAGGTAGGATACATTGGGTGCATCATAAGTAATATTATATTACTGGATAATTTAAGAAAGGATTTTCCCCTTCTAATTTAATGGATATAAATGTCTCAAGACTTTTGATTATAATGGTATTATCTAATTAATATCATGGCCATGGGTATTTTATCAACAAGTTTTTTTCAATAAAATAAAATAATGATATGTCAAGAGTATATGTTTATGGAACTAGTAATGAAACCTACTTTATGGGATATTAAGACAAATGAATTATATTACATAGTGAGTGTTCATTAAATATTAGTATGGTTGCAACATTAATGTATTTCATTATGAGTTTCTTATCATGTTTCTAGACACTAATCTCGGACTTTAGGAAAGTTAGGCTAATGACATAAATAAAGAGGCATAGTGGGTCACACACTATGTGTATCCTAAACCTTAGTTGAATTTTATTTTAATTTAATATTTGAATAAATATTATTCTTTAGTTCTGAGTAATATTAATTATTAAACTCAGGTTGGTCACATAAATATTCATTGTACAAATAAAATATTATTATTTATTTATTTAAAAAATTGTTATTATTTAGAGTTTAAAATATACCAATGAGGATTAATAGGTCAAGTTATTTGTCTGGTATAAATGATATGCAAATATCTATATGCTTATTCCATGTTAAAGAAATAAAAAAATATTATTGTTATTCAACATGCGATTCACAAAGAATAAGGATATTATCTAATGACCCTTATATAATTACTAATATCTAACGCAATGTATAAAACCTATATTATATAAAGTATATAATTAATTATTTTTATGGAAAAAATATATTTAGATAATTTTCTCAATAACTTAGATAGAACATTATCTAGAATTATATGAAGAATAAAGTTAGTTGATCCACATCCTCCCTCTCAATACTGGATAGATTTTTAATAATCCTTCAAGAATTGAAATAATTCATGTTGTGATCGATGTATAGTGATGCAAAACATGAAAATATTCTATGATAGCACTACTATATTCTACTATGACATTTTAGGGTTTTTAGAGCCTGTGAGGAACACCACTAGAGGGAGTCTACCCTTGGATACTTTGTCAGGACGAAGTTATGATACAAGTAGTCAACTGAGTCAATAATGAAGAAATAATTTTAAGTAAATGTATTTCTTATTTATGTAAAATAATTATAAATTATATGTGAAAATATCCTCTCTTAAATTTTCCCAAGATTTAATTTGTTAATTTTGAGTATTTAATCTAATGAAATCCATTATTTGGTTGTAGCCCGACCATCTTATGTTGTACCTAGTAATCCTCACACTCTATAATAATTGAAAATGAGATCCACTATACCTTAGTCATACCTTCACAGATTCTAAAGGCTACTAACTAGCGGTGAGGGTCTATGGGGTGATATTTGGGAGACCATACACTTTGAAAATTATAATTAAACATAAAAAACTATAGTGGGAGAAATTATAAATAATAGGGAAAAGAATCCAAAATATATATATATGATAATAAAAGTAAAAGACTACAATTCCATGTTAGTCATATTATAGTTAACAAGATATCTCATAGGATGATCACATATATAAATGCACAAAGTAACCAAAATAAATCACCAACCTAGCATAATCATCACCTATATCTCCACTAGATTCTCAAGGAATGGCACTTACCCTAACTTTTACCATAAGACATAATGTTTCCACATGTCTCAAAGGTCTCATCCATGGTGTCAGTATAAACTTAGTATATTACCACCAATGGTGTCCCTATACAGTATCCAAATATATTATACTATTTTCAATGTGTAATAAACATAAATAAACACACCAAGAAACCTTCTATACTCATGATCATTGATACTTGATTGATCCTTTACCAACATCAACAAATTACAGAGTATATTGATATATCCACTATCAATCATACTGGAATTTTCCTTAGTCTTCCTACCAATTTAATATCACTTGGCATCACACACTTTCTATAACACCCTGACCCCTGAAGCTCGGAGATGGTGCATTATTACATTACATTATAATGATTATACGGAATAAAATACTAAAGGAATGATTAGTTTAGTATTCTTGAAGAAACTAGATACATACATAGAACTCATTTTACAATGGGAAAATAAACATAATATAATACATAACAAAAGATAATAAAATGCATCCATGAGAACTCAATAAATGATATCTTCTTCATAACCTGTGGAAGGAAAACAAATAAAAGGGTTGACCTCAAATTCTCTGTAAAGGTTTCATATAATAGAATCATGAATCAATAATAAGTGAATCATAATCAATTTTACATAATCAACATGGCATAGTGAATAAATAAAAAGCGCATGCCATTAATAAACTAAGAATGAAAATGCATCCATAGATTTTATCATAGTAAAAAACTCATGGATAGTAATAATTGAATAAGGAATAAAGAGAATGATTATTATTTGAATTTCATGTATCTATAACACTAACCATAATATCGTTGAGATAGTTTAATTATGTTGGTAGATACCCATCTGATTCTATTTTGGAAACAAACTCAAAGGGTTTGTCGCCAACTGATTTTTCTCATGAGACATGTCGATATATCCCTGGGCTATATCAGGACCCTACCATCACTTCCAGTCCAAATAATTATTTATAGAAATATTTAATACAACAAAAATATTCTTTTTTAATATTTGTATTGAGTATAGGATATAGATTCATCAATATTTCCACAGTTAAAGAAACATTCCACATAAACACTGTATGTAAAATGCTATAAAACTAAGATGATAATAATATAAATTTAACAAGAATATGGATATATAATTTAATTAAAATTAAAAATTAAAAATTATCTCAAAGGGTTAGTAGTTACCCCGCATAAAAATGATTAGGTGCACAATACCAAGTAAATCACGATGAAATAGAAATTGAAACAAAGTCCCTTACAAAATTGTAATCAATAGAGTTAATAATCATCAAGTTAATCACTAAATATCATGAATATAAATATATTAATGATAATATATGACAAATTTTATTAAAAATACACCACATATAAGAAATAAGTGTCAAATAATGTAAATCTCATATAAATAAAAGTGAGATGTGAAACACCTTACCTCATGCCCGAATGTGTTCTTCCTTTGATCTTAACAACCTAGATAGTCAAATTAAATCCATTATTTAATTAATTTATAACCTTTTATACATGTATTGTATACAATATATTTTTATTAAGTTCATTTATGGTCTTAATGATAAGTTATAATATTGAACTCTGTCGTTTCGGAGTGTTCATTTACTTGATTTTCATGATCGGTTCAATTGACTATGAGTAAGGGAGTTCATGTGGAATTGATATAATTATAAAGAATTGGAATTAAATTTTATTAATTAACATACAGGATTTTAAATGGTTATAAATATCATTTGGTTATATGGTTTGAGGATGAACCATTAGATAACATGTTAATGATAATCGCTTAGCTTGTGTTTAGCGATTTTTTATCATAATAAACTAGTATTGTTCCATTTTTTAATATAATCTATATAAAATGGTTACAAAACCTTAAATAAGAGATAATGAATATTTTATAATCTTTTTCAACCAAAATAATGGTTTCATGACCATAATTTAAGGATAAATTGAAGAATGCAACTTTGTCATCCATGAAGGTTGTAAATCAGCACCTCTCAGACGATGATTTCATTTTTAAAAAGAGATAGAGTAAGGATATTGATAATGTATCCTACATAAAAATGATATATTTATAGTATATATATGATACTATAGTTAGCATGATCATTTTGAAAGATTATGTGATGATAGAATAATAAACAAAGATGGAACTTCAAAAGAAAAGGAGGGTGTTTACCTCTTAAATTCTTCTCCTTGAGAACCTCCTTAAGGCTTTGGGTTTTGGAATTTTGGTGATACCAGAAGGTATTGAATTTGGGATATGGGATTGTGAAAAGAATTTTACAGAACATAGGTAAGGATCAAATCTTGAGAGGTATGAGAGGAAGAGGGGGTTAGTGGAGGAGAGGAGTAATTTCTCAATATTTTATTACTTTTCTCATGAAATGAAATAGTATTGGTTATTTTAAAAAATAACTGTAATAAGTGGATGTGAGTTCAAATAAATGGACATTTACATCATACATGAATCAAGAATGAAGCAAAAATTCATTTATTTTTCATACTTTGTAAATTATCAAATTTCACTATTCATCAAAAATTCAAGTATTTTAGAAAAATCCCAAAAAATAAACCTTACAATTTTTTGATGTGTATAAAAAAAATGAGATCCATTTAAAGAAAATAATTTTCTATATATGTGAAATTTTATTTTAAATAAAATAATTATTTACTTGAAAATACATATTTTAAATTTAAAAGTTGTGTTATAATACTTTCAAAAATTAACTAAGGTCTCATAAAAGTATCCTAAAATCATAGGATGAAAAATATTTATTAAGAACACATTTTATGAAAATGAAATTTATTTTAAATAAATTTATAAATTATAGAATTATAATTAAATATTTTTTGTTTATAAAAACCATCACTTAACTATTATTTTCCACTTTCATTTATAACGTGCCTAAATTTTATTTATACATTCATGGGTGAGGTTAATATTCATAAGGTTCATATTACTATTAACAAGGGTAAATTACTATTCATAAAGGTAAAATTACTATTCATAAGGGTAAGTTACTATTCCCCAAAAATTAAATTGATTATATCATACTCCAAATATCACCCTGATAGCAATCGTGTATGTTTTTTTTTTTTTTGAAATTCAAAACAAAAAAGTGGAAACTTTAATTTTAATGGATAGGTTATAAATATCTTCTTTAACCAATTTTTTTTTCACAAAGACTCAGTTTTTCATGAATTATAATATATCTAATAAATTGAAATTATTTAAGAAGAATCATACCATAAAATATTGGGGTGTTACAATCTTTCCTCCTTCATAAATTTCATCCTCAAAATTTTTCATGTATATAACTCTCTAAAAATAGGTGGGTGGTTCCTATTCATAAAATCCTCAGGTTACCATGTTTCTTCCTCCATTTTATGGTTTATCCAAATAACCCTTACTAGTTGGGTTGTCTGATTTCTCAATACTTACTCTCTACTGTAGAGAATCTCGAAAGGCTCTTCACAATAAGACAAGTCAGGTTCTAGTTCTATTTTCTCATAGGTGGGTGCATGCGTTGGGTCTGGAATGTACTTATTTATCAATGACACATGGAACATGTCATGAACTTTGGATGGACTTAGGGGAATCACTAAATACAAAGCTACAACTCTAATTCCTTCCATAATTTCAAATGGTCTAATGTACATGGGGATCAGTTTCCCTTTCATACCAAACTTTAAGAAACCCTTCAATGGTGACACTTTTAGAAAGACCCGATCTCCCACTTGAAATTCCAAATATTTTCTTCATTTATCATCATAGATATTTTTCCTACTTTGGGCTTCTTTAATATTGGTCTAAATTGTCTTTACCTTTTTTTGTCTCTTCAATATGTTCTGGGCCTCTAAGTTTCCTCACACCAACTTTTTCCCAACAAGTTGGAGTTCGACATCTCTTGCCATATAATTCTTCATATGGCATCTTTTGAATACTATAATGGAAACTATAATTATAGAAAAACTCCACCAAGGGTATGTACTAATCCCACATACCTTGAAATTCAAGATAGAATGATCTCAACATGTCTTCCAGTGTTTGAATAGTCCTTTCAAACTATCATTCAGTTTTGGGGGATAAACAGTACTCATATAAAGCTCTATATCCAAATCCTTCAGAATAATTTTCCAACATTTGGATGTGAATTGGGGATCTCGATCAGACACAATCGATATAGGTGCACCATTAAGTCTTAAAACTTCTTTAATATAGAGTCTTTCTAGGCTCCCAAGTGGTAAATCTTCTCATAAAGTAAGGAAATGTTCTGATTTTTAAATATGATCAACAATTACCCATATTGAATCATTCCATCTAGGTGTCCTAGGTAGTCCTATGAAAAAATCCATCATAATTTCATCTCACTTCCACATAGTAATAGGTAGAGGTTGCATGACCCCACTAGGATTTCTTCTCTTAGCCTTCACTTATTGACAAACTAGACACCTTGACACATAGTCAGCAATTTCTCACTTCATGTTATCCCACCAAAAATATTCCTTCAGATCTCTATACATCTTGGTGCTACCATGGTGTATAGAGAAATTTGATCTATGATAATCATATAATAGTTCCCTTTTTAGTTCAGGTATTGATGGAACACATAACCAATTTCTAAATTTCCGAACTCCGTCATCAAACATGAATTCTACCATTATTCTATCTTTGATAGCTTTAATTTTCTTTTGAAGGTTATCATCATTAGATTGAGAGATTTTTTATCTTCTCCAGTAAGTATGGTTTAGAAATTATTTAAATAATGAATGATGTTTCCTCTTCCTTAACAATTCCCATATCCTTCTTTACTAGATCTATGAATATAGGATCTATCTCAGTCCTCATTTGGGTCATAAGTCCATAATATTTCATGCTTAATGCATATTCCACTTTGTTTTCCTTTCTTGGGTGGTAGTGTATTAAAAAATAATAATCTTAGAGTATCTCAAGCCATATCCTTTTCCATATGTTGAGTTCATTCTGTGTAAAAATGTATTTCAAACTCTTGTGATCTATATATATCTCACATAATTTACAATAGAGATGGTGTCTCCGTATTTTTAGAGAAAATATTATGGCTGCTAACTAAAGATCATGAGTTGGATAATTTTTTTAATGAGTCTTCAACTTCCTTTATACATAAGAAATAACTTTATCATTTTTCATAAGGACACAACTTATTCTATTCTTTGATGCATAATTGTATATCAAAAATCCATCATTTCCAGATGGAAGGTTCAAAATTGGTGCATTAACCAATCTTATTTTCAATTATTCAAAGCATTCGGTACATTTTTTTGTCTATAAAAAATTAACCCCTTTATGTGTGATCTTGGTTAGCGAGTTAGCCGACTGGGAAAAATTTCGAATGAAATGTTGATTATAACCTGTTAGGCCAAAAAAACTATATACCTTGGTTATGTTCATTGGCACATTCCATTCTTGGATTTCCTTTGTCTTTGTAGGATAAACTGATATTCCATTCTTAGAGACAATATGGAAAAAAAAGAAACTGATTGAAGCCAAAATTCACACTTTCTAAATTTCCTATATAATTCATTTATTCTAAGAGTTTTTAGAATGATCCATATGTGATTCTCATAGTCTTCATAACTTTTGGATTATACTGGTATATTTTTGATAAATACAATAACAAAGTCATCAAAATATTTCTATAAAAATCTATTCACTGTATCCATGAAAATAGAATGTGCATTAGTCAGTCCAAAAGGAATTATTGTAAACTAGTAATGCCCATACTTGGCTCAAAATTCTATCTTTAGAATATCTTCCTTCCTCACACATAGCTGGTGATATCTAGATCAAAGTTCAATCATTGTAACATATTGGACTCCATGAATTTGATCAAATAAATCATCAATGTGAGGAAGAAGATACTTTTTCTTTATCATAATAGCATTGATCTCCCTATAGTCAATACACAGCCACGTAGATCCATCTTTCTTCTTAACAAAGAGAATAAGGGCTCCCCAAGGGGAAACACTGGGGAAAATAAATCCCTTATCACTTAATTCATCTATTTGTTTCTTTAGATACACTAATTATATAGTGTCCATTCTATAGGGAGTCTTTGATATAGGTCTTACACTGGGAATTAAATCAATATATAATTCAACTTCCCACTCTAGAGGATGTCCAGGTAAATCCTCTATAAATACATCAATGTATTTTTTCACAATAGGTACCTATTCAATTTGAAGATCCATATATGATGTTTTCTCTTCCTCCCCAAGAATTTCATTTAGAAGAGCTATTGAAGGTAGATCTAGATAAGATCTAGATGGTGATGTTTCTGCTCTAAAGATAAGGGATTCTACATCATTCTCAAAAATTTTACCTTCATTATTCTTGAAATATATTTTTGTATCATAATTTAAAATCTAATCCATAACAAGAATTATGTCAAATTCAATCATAATTATGATGATAAGTTCATCAAATAAAGTATATTTACGTGTCATAAAGGGGATTGACCGACACGTCTTTATTGTGATGATACTTCCCTTGGGAGTTTTGACTGATAACTCCTTTATTAAATCAAATTGGAAATGTCTAATTTTCGTGGAAAACTAGGAAGATATAAAATAATTTAATTATCTAGAATAAAATAAAAAATTGGATAAATTTTAGGAAATAATTAAAATACCTTCCACTACGTCATTAGGAACTTCAAAATCCAAATTTGTGATCTCATAAGCCTTTCCTTGCACCTGTGACCTTTTCTGGGGTAGTTTTCCATGACGTTTAGGAAAATAATTTTCATAGCATCCCATCTCCTTACAATTATAACATTTAACATTATTGATTTGTCTCTTCCCCTTACATTCACTAGATCGGTGACCATTTTCTCTATACTTATGACAAACTCCCATGCCTTTCATGAATTTTCTAGGATGGTTCTTTCCACAATTCTTTCATAATGGGAAATGCTTCATTCCCTTCTTCTTCATTGGATATTCACCTTTTACATGATTATTAGAAGACCTCTTCTTCTCTTTATTTCCCTTGAAAAAATTAGATCTATAAAATTCCTTCTCCATTTTGATGGCACTTAATACTATTACATCATATGACAAAAATGTTTGAGAATCCGGTTCCCTTAAAAGACTCATCATAATACCTTCAAAGAAATTATCAATCTTGTATTCCAAATCACGAATATAATCCATATCATACCTCGTTAGTCTTGTGAAAGTAGCCTCGTACTCTACAACGCTCTCTTCTTCCATTTGTTTCTAGATAAGAAATTTTCTCTTGATTTTAGTTCATTGCTCATGATAGAAATATTTGTTGAAGAATACTTCCTTAAAAGATATACATTAAATATCTTCTATTTTATCTTCCTCCATGGTATTTTGGATCAAGGACCACCATTAATCAGCATCACCCTTGATACAATATACTATCAGTATTACCTTTTTATTTTCATTGCAACTTAATAATAGAAATATATTTTCAAGGTAATTGATTCACTACTTAGTTACTACTAAATTATTAGTCCCAATAAAATATGGGGGATTCTATCACATGAAATGATCCAAAATAGGTGTATCATGCTTATTCGTCATAGTCAGAGTAATTTTTCCTAGTATGGCCATGATCTGATCCACTCCAACACTGACTGTGTTGACTTTCTTAGTGGGGAAATCCCTACATTTTCTATGGGTATTGATTACATTTCTTCCATTAGGTGCCATAAGTAAACAATTGAATACACTAAATTAGGTCATAATGCATAATTTCTAACTAGAAAACACTTAACATAATTTGAAAGTTTATGCACAGCAAATATCTTAATCATAAACATGGTTTTTCTTTACTTTTAAATCATCCATAATGGTTTGTAAAGGAAATGTGAATTATCCTAAGCATATCCCCTGGATACCCCAGGTCAAGAACAAACCTCCTTGTCGGAGTAAGTCTCGTTGTCATGTACCAGGATACCTCGGGTCAAGAACAAACCTCCTTGTCGGAGTTGTTACTCCTAGGTACATCTATGCTAGAACCATGCCTAATTGTAGTATCCAAAAAGGGATGTATTTTATAGTAATACCCACATAGTCTCTACCTTACCAAAATTATAGGATGTTACTTTATGATTATATTCAAAGTATATCTAAGGTTTATGTTTCCTAATCAATTTTTTCTAAATCCATCTCCCAATGTATCTACTAAACCTCCTCAGAAACCAAATGTAACACCCTGACCCTTAAAGCTTGGAGCCGATACATTATTACATTACATTGGCATTATTACAGGGAATAAAATCCTAAATGACTGATCAGTTTAGTATTCTTAAAGAAACTATATACGTACATGGAACTCATTTTACATTGGGAAAGGAAATAAAATATAATACATAAAAAAAACTAATAAACTACATCCATGAGAACTCAATAAATGATATATTCTTCATAACCTATGGAAGGAAAACAAATGAAAGGGGTGACCTAAAATTCTTAATAAAGGTTACATATATAAGAATCATGAATTAATAATAAGTGGATCATAAGAAATTTTATATAATCAATATGGCATGGTGAATAAATGAAAAACACGTGCCATTAAAAACTAAGAATAAAAATGAATCCATAGATTTTATCATGGTGAAAATCTCATGGATAGTAATAACTGAATAATGAATAAATAGAATGATTATTATTTGGATGTCATGTATCTATCACATGAACCATAATACCCTCGAGATGGTTTAATTTTGTGGGTAGATACCCATCTGATTATGTTTTGGAAACAAACTCGAAGGGTTTGTTGCCAACTGATTTGTCTCATGAGACCTGTTAATGCATTGATCAGCTATAGTGGCCCCCTCCCATAACTACCAGTCCAAATAATTATTTATACAAAGATTTAATAGAAGAACAATATTCCTTTTCAATATCCATATTGATTATAGGATATGGATTCATTAATATTTACATAATTAAAGCAACTTTTCACATAATCACCATATGTAAAATGGTATAAGGATAATACAATAATCATATCCATGTAGCAAGAATATAGATATATAATTTAATTATAATTTAAAATGAAAATTTTCTAAAAGGGGAATTAGTTACACCACATAAGAATGATTAGGTGTAGAATACCAAGTAAAACACAATGAAATGGAAATTGAAACAAATTCCCTTAAAACATTATAATCAATCGAGTTAATAATCATCAAGTGAATAACTGAATACTATAAATATAAATAGAATCATGATATTATATATCAAATTATATTATACATATACCACATGCAAGAAATAAGTAGCAAACAATAGAAATATCAAGGAAATAAAAGTGAGATGAGAGACCCCTTACCTTATGCATGAATGTGTTCTTCCTTTGATCTTAACATCATGGATAGTAAAATTAAATAAATTTATTTATTAATTAATAACATTTTATACATTTATTTTATTAATTATAGTTTTATTAAGTTCATTTATGGTCTTATTGATAATTTATAAGATTGAATTCCTTCGTTCTGGAGTGTTCATTTACTTGATTTTCATGATTGGTTCACTTGACTATGATTAATGGAGTTCAAGTGGAATCGATATAATTATATATAATTGTAATTAAATTTTATTAATGAACATACATAAGTTTAAATGGTTATACATATCATTTGGTTATATGGTTTGAGGATGAACCAATAGATAACATGTTAATGATAATTGCTTAGCTTGATTTTAGCGGTTTTTTTATCATAATGAATTAGTTTTGTTTCATTATTTAATATCATGTCTATAAAATGGTTATAGAACCTTAAATAAGACATAATACATATTTTATAATTTTTTTCAACCATAAAAATGGTTTCATGACCAGACTTGAAGGAGAAATTGAAGAACAACACTTCATCATCCATGAAGGTTATAAATTGGCACCTCTCGGATGATGATTTCATTTTTAAAAAGAGAGAGAGTAAGGATATTGAGGATGTATCCTCCATAAACAAGATATATTTCCAGTATATATATGATAATAGATTTATCATTATCATTTTTATAGATTATTTGAGGAGAGAATAATAAACAAAGAAGAAACTTGAAAAGAAAAGGATGATGTTTACCTCTTGAATTCTTCTCCTTGAGAAACTTCTTAAGGCCTTGGTTTTAGCCTTTTGGTGAGAACATCAGGTCTTGTAAGTGGTAGAGGGACTTGGGAATATTATTTTTTAGAACTTATGAATGTATCAAAGCTTGATAGGTATGAGAGGAAGAGGGGGTGAGGGGTGGTATTTATAGTGGAGGAGAGGAGTGATTTCTCAATATTTTATTAATTATTTTACTATTTTTCCTCAAGACAAGAAATAGTATCAATTATTGTGACCAAAAATGGTAATAAGTACATTTGAGTTCAAATAAATTTCCATTTACATCATCCATGACTCAAGCATAATGCAGAAATTCATTTATTTAGCATATTTTGTAAATTATCAAACTTCACGATTCACGAAAAATTCATGTATTTCAGGAAAATCCCAAAAATTAACCCTAACCGTTTTTAAATGTGTAGAAACAAAAAATTAACTTCATTTTATGAAAATAATTTTCTATATATGAGAAATTTAATTTTTAAATAAAATCATTATTTATATAAAAATACAGATTTTAAATTTAAAACTCATTTTATAATACTTTCAAAAATTAATTGAGGTCTCGTAAAATTATCCTAAAATAATAGTATGATAAAATATTTATTAGGAACCCATTTTATGAAAATTAAATTTATTTTAAATAGTTTTATCAATTATAAAATTGTAATTAAATATTTTTTGCTTACAAAAACCAACACTTAACTATTAATATCCACTTCTATTTATAAAGTGCCTAAATTTTATTTATACATTCATGGGTGACGTTACTATTCATGAGGGTAATATTACTATTCATAATGGTACATTAATATTCATAAAAGTAACATTACTATTCATAAGGGTAAGTTATTATTCACTAAAAATTAAGTTGATTCTATCATACTCCAAATATCACCTGGATCGCAACCGTGTATGTCTGTTTTTCAAAATTCAAAACAAAAAAGAGGAAATTTTAAGTTTAATAGCTAGGTTATATCTATCTCTTATAACCAAGTGTTGTTTCTCAAAGACTCAGTGTAGCATGAATTATAATATATCTAATGAATTGAAATTATTTAAGAAGAAACATGCCATAAAATATTGGGTTGTGATATTATCCCATATCTTATAACCATTATAAGTTATCAACGACACCCCCAAAAACATATAAACTGTAACACTCCAAGCTTCCATGGTATGTTTCCCTTTGAATAATGTAGTAGCTTGCGTTGTACGCAACTTAGAGTTTTAACACACCCCAACCAATCAAACTAGCCGTTATGAATAGTAATACCCACTTCCTGAAATTTGATAAATTTTATTTTTTAAAATGGAATTAATTTTTGAATTTGGAATATCAAAATTATCTTAGGATGAATATTTTGTATTTTTTTGAAAACTTTAAATTTTTGATGAATAGTGAAAAACATTACATTATTGTTTAAAACTAACTTTTTATTTAAGTAATTAGTTATTTTATTTTAATTTATTTTTGGTCAAAATAGATACATAATACCTATATATTCTCAATTTAATTCATTGGAGTCATTTTATAATAAGTTTAGAAATATAAAATTTTATTGAGCTTTTTACCGTCTTTTACCCACCTTCTAGGAGCATTCGTAAATTTGCATAAAACGTAATTTTACCGCTTCTGTGAGTTGAATTTCAAAACTAAGAGAGTCAAAGTTGACATCAGTAAGTAAAATGTGGTTCAATAAGATGAAAATAATTTTTGGTGAATAGTAACTTTTGACTTTTATTTACCACGGTTAAAAGTAAATAGGGTAATTAAGGGTACAAATGATTTTATAATTACCCTAACACATGTAATAATTATATTGGATAAGTTAAATTCGACCAAAAACAACATTAGGAATAAAATATGATCCTCTTTGGTCCACTTGGATTAGATTAAGACATTTATTATTATTTTATTTAAAGAAGAGTTAAAAGAATTAAATTCATTCATTAATAACTAAACCATTTTTAATATAGGGTTACTCAAAATATAAATTCGAATATAAATATTTATTATAAATATAAAAATCTTTCCTACATAATTTTATTTAATTTATAATTTTTAGACATTAAATAATTTAATTTATTTATGACACAATGATGATGCAGTAATTACCTTAATAATAAAATATTATAATAATTGATATTATAAATATCCAAATAAATATAAATTGATGCTTCTGATGAATTCCACTAATTTTCTATCTTAATATGACATGTTAGGGTTGATTAAATAAATTTTATTCAAAGTGATAAAGATTTTATGACTTTCAAAAAAAATCAAATACAAAATAGTGTCAAAATTGACATAATTGTGTTTTTAAAACAAATACTATATTATAAGTTATATAATATTCCTAAAAATCTAATGTTAGTCCAAAGGACTTAGATAAGATTATATATATTAATACTGAACCACTTGGGGTTCTATTGGATTGTTATAATAAGTTTATTAACCATATAATATATAAATACAAAGAGACATGGTAAATGTCAAACTATTTAACTAAGAGTTAAATCTAAAAGATAAGGTTAATATGGTGACCTAAACCTATATAAAACCTATCGGTTGAGATTATATCAACCCATATCCACCTTATCCTAGAAATAAATCATTTTTTATCCATTAGAAACCGAAAATTATTTTATTATAAAATAATATTTCAAGCTTTTCCTAAAGTGACCCTCGCCTCTCTTATAAAAGGGTACTTCCACTTCTCTTAATTTTACTCCTCCAAATCCATTTGGCTCAGCCAATACCTTCTAAAATACTCTCTAAACTATCCTACCTTCAACCTAGAGGCCTTTCTTTGATCATAAATCCAACCAAAGGAGCCCTTTTGATCAACTCAAAAGGAAACACCTAAAAAAGAGGTAATAATTCCACCACCCTCTTTCAAGTTCTTTTCTTCTTCCACTTCCTCTTTCTTTGTTTTTTCCATACCAAAATAATAAATATAGTACTTTCTACATACTATGATGTTATTATAAATATGGTACAACCATATTCATTATTCTATTCATCTTATAAATAAAAAATTCACTATACGTGCGTATGTACGGCTTACCGTCTCCACGTCATGGTGTAGTTTTTTATTCCAACACTTCATTATTTTGATGTGTATAATAATTAGTATAACTAATTTAAATAATAAATATAACATGTTAATGATTATATATATTTTTTATACCATTAAATTACATAATATTTCACCATCAATATAATGATATTGTCGCTCGTGCATACGTACGGATTACCGTCTCCACGAACGCGATGAGATTCATTCCCCATCGTAATCATTCAAGAATAATTTTCATTTTATGATTCAAAATAATATTTATGAACATAATATCATTCTGTATATGAATCAAATACATCATATCCATAACAAACATGGCTTACGTAACCAAGCATATAAAGGAAAACGAATCAGTTAACACCAGAAACGATGATACTACTAAAATATTATTAACAAAGAAATATTAGAAGACCATATATGATATCATATTTATGTATATAGTTATTTTATAATTTAATAACAATGTTTTAACTATATTACATGTGATTATTCGACTAGTAGAATATCCATGTGAATAAGTAAATGGAATTATTTGATTTATCTTTGCCATATTATGATGATGATTAAGTTTAAAAGGCTTGTGTTTTAGTCTTATACATTGCCTTAAATGTTTAGGCTTATTCTTGAAAGATTCCAATATATTGTTATCCTTGTTGAGCATCTGATCTCACCCATTTCTATGTTTTATTTTTCACAGTATATGAATAAGTATATTATGATTGACCTGTAGGGATAGTCTAAGGGATGAATGTGATCGATGGAGACAACGTTGTTGTTGTTTTTCATTTTATAATGTAATGTAAAACTTATGAATGTTTATAGTACTTCCAAGGCTACTAAACTGATCGGTCTTTGGGATTTTGATCCCTTGTGATCATGCCAATGTTATTTAATAATGTACCGACTCTGGGTAACTAGGTTTGGGGCAATAAAGTTGGTATCAGAGGAAGTTAAGTTCAAACCTTGGAAACTAGATTTAGATAAACTCTGATTAGAGAACATTATCCTAAGATAGACTTTGAGGATTGGTATAGAATAACTTCATAGAATTTTGGTAATGTAGAGATTTTGTGTATTTTTCAAACAATCCATTCATGTCTGGATACGATCATGTAGAGGCGGCTCTCATGCAGATGTGCCAAGGAGTGAAAACTCCAACAAGGAGTTTCGGGCATAACCTAGGGTATCCTGGAACATGGCAATGGGTCTTGTTTCACTCTTATTTATGACACTCCTAGGGGATATGCTTAGGATAATTCACTTTTTTTTATAAACCATTATTAAGTATTTATGAGTATATACCTCCTCAAAGAAAACATTTTTATGATTATGGATTATATCCATAAACTGTTCAATTTATGTTAACTGTTTTACAAGTTTGGAATTATGTATTGCAATTTATAAACTAATGTAGTGTATGACACTGTTTAGAAATGGCTCCTAGTGGAAGGAATTGAAACTGTATCAATGCACGTAATCCATGTAGATATTTCCCTCCTACTCAAGATAATTATAGTGGAGCTGGTGATACAACTGGTGCTGATCAGTTTATCACCATACTAGGACAACTCACTCAAGTTATGATTAATAACCTTACCAGTATGGAGCACCCTGATCTACAACATGGAGGATCAATATTAGACCTCTTAATGAGGAAACAACCACCAATGTTAAATGGGAGTAAAAAACCATTAGTAGCTGATCAATGGATGTGTTTCTTAGAGAGAATATTTCATGCTTTGGGGGTAGAAAAAGGGAAAAAGTTGTCATGGAAGTTTATCGCCTCACGGGAGATGCAGATCAATGGTGGTCATTAATCCAAAACACAAAGGAAGATGAAGAAGTATCTAACATGGAATGGAAAGAGTTTAAAGAGATTTTCTTAGAAAAATACTTTCCTTGTGACCATCGAGTGAATATAGAAAGACAATTTCTGAGTCTGAGGAAAAAGGAGGATGAGAATGTCACAAATTATGATTCTTATCTAGATCCACCCCTAGTAGCTCTACTAAATTCAATTATTGGGGATGAATAGAATGAAATAATTATGGGTGAGGAAAAGAAATTTCGAATATAGGATGTACCTATTGTGCAAGAATATGTTGATGTGTTTCTAGAGGATTTACCTGAACATCCTCCAGAACAAGAAATTCAGTTTTCCGTTGATTTATTTCTTAGTTCAAGGACCATATCAAAGAACACTTATAGAATGGCCACTGTGGAATTATTAGAACTAAAGAAAAAAATAGAGGAATTGAGTAATAAGGGATTTATTCTCCCTAGTTTTCTCCATGGGGAGCCCCTGTCCTTTTTGTTAAGAATAAAGATGGATCTATGAGGTTGTGCATTGACTACAGGAAGATCAATTCTATAACAATAAATAATAAGTATCCCCTACCTCTTATTGATAATTTATTCAACCAACTTCATATAGCTTAATATTTTTCAAAGATTTACCTTTGATCTCGATATCATAATTTGTTTCTGAAGAAGGAAAACATTCCGAAAACAGCATTTCAAACCAAGTACAGGCATTACGAGTTTACAGTAATGCCTTTCGGATTGACTATTGCACCCTATATCTTCATGGATTTAATGAATATAATTTTCAAATAATATCTTGATGACTTTGTTGTGGTATTTATTGATGATATATTGGTATACTCAAAAAGCTAAAATGGTCAGGAAAATCACTTGCGCACTATTCTAACCCTCAGAATAAATGAATTATATGGGAAGTTTAGCAAGTGTGAATTCTGGATTCAAGAAATTTATTTTCTTGGACATATTATCTCTAAGTATGGAATATCTATTGATCCTTCAAAGACCAAGGAAATCCAATAATGGCCAACACCGAAGAGTATAAATGAGGTACGCAGTTTTATTGGTTTAGCAGGTTATTATCGATGTTTCATCCAGAATTTTTCTCGGTTGGCTAACCAATTAACCAAACTCACACGTAAAGGGGTTAAATTTGTTTGGAAAAAATATTGTGAATAATTTTTTGAATAACTGAAGAGAATATTATTCAATGCTCCTATCTTCACTCTACCATCAGGGAACGATGGGTTTTTTATTTATAGTGATGATTCAAAGAAAGGACTTGGATGTGTCCTTATGTAGAATGATATATTTATTGCCTATGAATCACAACAGATAAAAGTTCATGAGAAAAACTATCCAACTCATGATCTTGAGTTAGTAGCTATAATATTTTCTCTAAAGATATGGAGACACTATCTCTATGGTGAAAATGTGATATTTATACTGATCACAAGAGTTTGAAGTATATTTTCTTACAAAAAAACTCAACATGAGGCAAAGGAGATGGCTTGAAATACTCAAGGATTATGATTGCACAATACACTACCACCCAGGGAAGGAAAATAAGGTAGTGGATGCTTTGAGCAGAAAGGATCATGGAGTTTTGAACAAGATGAGGGTTAAAAGAGATCATATTTTCATGGATCTAGTAAAGATGGATATGGGAATAACCATGGAAGGTGAAACATCAATACTTCTTCAAATGGTTTTCAAACCATCTTTACTAGAAAGGATAAAAATTTCTAAGAATAATTATGAGGAGTTTTTGAAGAAGATTAAAGCTGTAAATGATGGGAGATTGAGTGACTTCATATATGAAGATGGAATTTTAAAATTTGGGAAGAGACTTTGTGTTCCCAGTATTCCTGATCTAAAAAGGGAATTTTTGGATGATGCTCATAGCACCAATTTCTTTATACACCCTGGGATCACTAAGATGTATAGATAGTTGAAAGAACATTTTTAGTGGGACAACATGAAGAGGGAGATTTCTAATTTTGTGTCAAGATGTATGGTTTTACAATAAGTGAAAGATGGAAGGAAACTGCCTATAGGATTCATGAAACCTCTTCCCATACCTGAGTGGAAATGGGATAATATTATGATGGACATTTTCATGGGGCTACCAAAGACTCCTAGAAGGAATTATGCAATATGGGTCATTGTTGATCATCTTACCAAGTTAGAACATTTTCTTTCTATAAGAGAAGATTTACCACTTGAATGTATAGCAAGATTATATATTAATGAAGTTGTAAGACTCCATCGTGTACCCCTGTCGAATGTTTCTGATCGTGATCCCCGTTTTACATCAAGATTTCAGAAAAGTATTCAAAAGGCCTTGAATATTGAACTTCATTTGGGCACTGCCTACCACCCTCAAATTGATGGACAATCAGAACAGACTATTCAAACCTTAAAAAGACATGTTGAGATTTTTCTCACTTGACTTTCAAGATATGTAGGATCAAAATTTACCTCTGGTAGAATTTTCCTATAACAATTGCTTCCATTCAAGTATTCAGATGGCACCATATGAAGTGTTATATGGAAAGAGATGTCACACACCAACTTTTTGGGATGATGTTGGTGAAAGAAAACTCATAGGCCCAAAAAAATTTGACAAAAAAATGAAAAAGGTAAAGATTATCCAAACCCACATCAAAGCATCTCTAAGTAGGCAAAAGATATATCCTGATAATCGGAGGAAGGATTTGGAATTTCAAGTAGGAGACCATGTTTTCTTGAAGGTATCTACATAGAAGGGTGTCATACGATTCGGTAAGAAGTGTAAATCGAGTCCCGGGTACATTGGACCTTTTGAAATTATAGAATAAATTTGAATTGTGGCTCATCGTTGGGCAATGAATCCAAGTCTCTCCAAAGTTAATGATGTGTTCCACATATCACTGTTGAGAAAATATATGTCTGACCCAATGCATGTACTCACATTTGAGGAAATTGAATTGGAACCTGATTTGTCTTATTGTTAAGAGCATGTCAAGATCCTTGATACCAGAGAACAAGTGCTGAGAAACCGGATGACTTGTCAGGTAAAAGTTCTATGGAGAAACCAAAAGATGGAAGAGGCAACATGGGAACCCGAGGAACTTATGATGAGGAACCACCCAAATCTTCTTATGTAGTAATATTCTAGATATTTTGAGGATGAAATTATTTTTAAGAGAGGAGTATTTAACACCCCAAGCTTCCACAGTATGTTTCCCTTTGAATAATGCAGCAGCTTGAGTTGTACACAACTCGGAGTTTTAACACACCACGACCAATCAAACTAGCCATCATTAATAGTAATACCCACTTTTTGAAATTTTATAAATTTTATTTTTCAAAATGGACTTCATTTTTGAATTCAGAATATTGAAATTATCTTAGGGTTAATTTTTTGTATTTTTCTGAAAAATTTCAATTTTTTATGAATAGTGAAAAACGCTACTCTATTTTTTAAAACCGAATTTTTATTTAAGTAATTAGTTATTTTAATTTAATTTATTTTAGGTCAAAATAGATACATAATACCTATATATGTTCAATATAATTAATTTGAGTCATTTTATAATAAGTTTAGATATATAAAATTTTATAGAACTTTTTACCGTCTTTTACCCACCTTCTAGTAGCATTTGCAAATTTGTATAAAACTTAATTTTACCACTTATGTGAGTTTAATTTAAAAAATACAAGAGACATGGTTGAAATCAGTGAGTAAAATGTGGTTAAATAAGATAAAAATTGTAACACCCCGACCCCAGTTACCCAGAGTCGATGCATTATTACATAACATTGGCATGATCACAAGAAAGATCAAATCTCGAAAGACCGATTGGTTTAGTAGCCTTGGAAACACTAGATATATTCATAAGTTTTACATTACATCATAAAATGAAAAACTAATACAACAACATAATGTTTCCACAATCCACACTATTAACCCCTCATAAAATCCCTGCAGGTCATTCATAACTTACTTCTTCACATCCTGGGAAAAATAAAACATAGAAAAGGGGTGAGCTCAAATGCCCAGTAAGGATAACAATATAGCGGAAACTTTCATAAATAAGAATAAACATTTAAGGCAATTCATTACTAAAACAAAATCCTTTTAAACTTTAACTTCAACATGGTATGGCAAAAGTAAAATGAAATAATTCCATTTACTTATTCACATGGATATTCTACTAATCGAATAATCACATGCAAAAATCAATAACCACTTTCATAATGTTGGAATGCATAATGCCAGACTATCATAACCACATAGTCAATGCCTCGTGCCAAGACTACAAATAAGATTTTGTCAAGGCCTTGTGCCAAGACACTAGTTTGTCTCATGAGACCTACCGATGCATCGAGGAGCTATAGCGGGCTCCACCCGTCACATATTAAGTCCAATGCATTCCCATATGAAAAGGTTTAAACATAACATAAACATTCGTATTAAAACTAGCATACGAAATGTCAATAATTTCACCATAAACTATGAATGGTATAAAAATAGCACATCCACAGTCAAACATATCACAAAACCTTCAATACAATATAGAAGTTTTGTATCATAATAAATCAACTTCAAATAATCTTAAAATCCATCAAAGGATGTTGACATAGATGAAATCAAAATTCTTTTTAAAGAAGTATCTCCTTTTATTTTGAAATCATTTAAGATCCATATAAAATAAAACATTTTCTTTGAAAATATTCTTATAAGCTTGTATGGAAAGCTTCGACGATTTTATAACGGCGGAAAATAACCGCACCCGCCGAATAAGTTAAAAAAACATTCTTACCTCAATTCTGTCGAAAAGGTTAAAAAGGACCTTGTTTTGAAAACGACGGAAAGATTCCTTTATAAACCTCTTATAAAAAGTCAAAAAAGGTAATAAATGACTTTAACCCATATTCTTGTAAATAGTGAAAATGTTTTGAAATACATTTCTAAGAAACATGGATGTGGATGATAAAGAGGTCCCAGTAGATTATTACGTATAATACAACCTCGGATAATGAAGAGATTGTGAAATAACCCTTACCTTGTAATTTTCCTTGGTTGGGGTAGGTTAACCTCCTGTATAATAGTGAAATAATTGTTACTAAATTATACAAGAATCATATACATTAATATGATATCATATATGATCTTTTAATATTGATTTGATAATAATATCTTAGTATTATCGCCGTTTTGGGTGTTAACTTACTCATTTTCTTTATATGTTTTGTTACATAAGTCATGTTTGTTGTATCTTATTCATATCCAGAATGATATCAAGTCCTTAAACATCATTTTTAAATCATTAAATGATAATTATACTTGAATGGATACGATGGAGAATGAATCTCATCGTGTTCGTGGAGATGGTAGTCCGTACGTACGCACGAACGCTACTTCCATTTAATTTTTATTTTAAAAGAATCGAATCCAAATGATACATAGGTATATTACTATTCCAGTATAATATAATATTTTATATATGTTACTTAAGTTCATTAATACCATCCTTTATACGTTCCATGTGTGGTATGAACGAGTCATATCATTTTAAGGGGGCGGTAGTCCGCACTTCCTCAAATGAAATTATCGTATGTATATACAACATGAAACGAATAATGGTATGAAATAAAATTGAATTACAGAAGCTTATATATAAAATATATATCATTAATATCATATTTAATTACAGTGCCATCATAATGGCCACCATGAGAGGCGGTAAGATGTATTTGAACAATCATCGTTTCGTGAGGCGTTAGTTTGCCATCCACAGAAACATTATGTTCATCATCCATTAGATGGAGTTGTGTGTATGTGTAGTTTTAATCCTTCTTATAACAACATCCTAGTATATTAAGGATACTGGTGTTGTTACAAAAGAAATAAAAAGAGTTTGGGGGTTGAAGAAGCAAAATAAATGAAAATAATTTAAGAGAAATTGTTACCTTTAATTTAGGTAACTCACTTCGGTTGGAACCAAAGGACTTGTTGAAATGCTTTCTGCCTAAGGGGAAGCTTCAAGGAGGAGGAGCGTGATGTGGGGAGCTTAGTTGGGCAGAGTTTGGACGAGCCAAGTGGCTTGAGAGGTGTGAGGAATGAGTAGAAGTGGTCTCCTTTTATAAGGGAGAGGAGGGGCTCTTTAGGAAAGAGTGAAAGTATTACTTTATAATATAATTATATTCGGTTTATAATGGTCCAAAAATCATTGAGGTCGAAGATAATATGACTCATATTCTAAATAACATCAACCAATAAAAATTTGACAGGTTTTAGATAATATTTTAATCATTATAATATTATTTATTTCAATGATTTATTAATGAGGTAAACATTGCATCATTATTGTGTCATTAATAATTTAACTTATTTGATGTCTAAAAATTATAAATAAAATATCATCATGTAGGAAATCTTTTTAGCTTTCTAATGAATATTTATAATCGAAAATCCAACATGTATAACCCTATGTAAAAATTGTTCTTCTAAAAGATGTAAGCTTATGCCATTTTTATTTTTATTTTAACTTTATTAATATAATGTGTCCCTACCACATACAAGTGGCTCCAAGGGGTCCCCAAATTGACCCAAGGATGCCCATGGTCGGGTATGTGTCCACAAATAAGGTTAGGACACGTTTTAGGGTAATTTTGTATTATTATAATATTATTTTTTAACCCTTATTTACCGGATTTACCCTTTAACCATGGTAAATAAAATATTTACCACAGTAACTATTCAAAATGTCTAAAAATAAAAGTTACCTATTTACACAATTTGAACATCCTGATTCCAAATATGGAATCCATTTTCCTAAATTAAAAACACATAAGTGGCAGAAATTAATTTAAAATTAATTCCCGCTGTCAAAACAAAAAGCGTGTTTTTAAGAGGTAATAACTATCAAAAGATTGACACTTGTTTATGTTCGGTTTAATTGTAAAATTATGTCCAATGACAAAAATTAAATTAAATGGTAAAAATATATTCTAAATATACTTTAAAAACACTCAAATTGATAATTTATCAATATTAATTATTTTGATTAAAAAAGTTGTTTTTAATTAAAATTTAGTAATTTTCACTATTCATCAAAATATAAAAGTTATCCGAAAAGTACCAAAATTTCACCCTAGGCTAATTTCGATATTCCGAATCCAAAAATGAAGTCCATTTTGAAATATAAAATATATATGATTTCAAAAAGTAGGTATTACTATTCACAACGTCTAGTTTAATTAGTTGTGGTGTGTGTTAGAACTCGAGGTTGCGTACAACACACGCTATCGATTATTCGAAGGGAAACGTACCGTGGAAGTTTGGGGTGTTACATTCTACCCTCCTTCAAATAATTGCGCCCTCGCAATCTCTAGGGTATTACTGCATAAAAAGACTCGGGTGGTTCCTCATCATAAGTTCCTCGGGTTCTCACGTTGCCTCTTCCATCTTATGATTTCTCCACAAAACTTTTACCAGACGCGTCGTCCGGTTTCTCAGTACTTGTTCTCTTGTATCAAGAATCCTGACGGGCTCTTCGCAATAAGACAGATCGGGTTCCAGTTCTAATTCCTCATAGGTGAGTACATGCGTTGGGTCAGGCATGTATTTTCTCAACAGAGATACGTGGAACACATCGTGAACTTTGGAGAGACTTGGCGGCATTGTCAATCGGTAAGCTACAGCCCCAATTCGTTCTAGAATTTCGAAAGGTTCGATGTACCTGGGACTCAATTTACCTTTCTTACCAAAACGTATGACTCCCTTCCACGGAGATACCTTTAGGAAAACATGATCACTGACTTGAAATTCCAAATCCTTCCTTCGATTATCGGCATAGCTCTTCTGCCTACTTTGAGCTGCTTTGATGTGATTTTGGATTACCTTCACCTTTTCCACCGTTTCCTCCACTAGTTCTGGGCCTACAAGTTTTCTTTCACCAACATCATCCCAACAAGTTGGTGTACGACATCTCTTTCCGTATAACGCTTCATATAGTGCCATTTGAATACTCGAATGGAAGCTATTGTTATAGGAAAATTCTACCAGTGGTAAATATTGATCCCACATACCCTGAAAATCAAGTGAGCAAGATCTCAACATGTCTTCTAAGGTCTGAATAGTCCGTTCTGATTGTCCGTCTGTCTGAGGGTGGTAAGCAGTGCTCAAATGAAGTTCAGTATCCAGGGATTTCTGAAGACTTTTCCAGAATCTTGAAGTAAAACGGGGATCACGATCAGAAACAATCGATAGGGGTATTCCATGAAGTCTCACAACTTCATTAATGTATAGTCTTGCTAGACGTTCCAGGGGTAGATCTTCTCTTATAGCAAGAAAATGTGCTGACTTGGTAAGACGATCAACAATAACCCATATTGCATCGTTCCTTCTAGGAGTCTTTGGTAGCCCCATGACAAAGTCCATCGTAATATTGTCCCATTTCCACTCCGGTATGGGAAGAGGTTGCATGACTCCTCCAGGCTGTTGCCTTCCAGCTTTCACTTGTTGACAAACCATACATCTTGACACAAAATCAGCAATCTCCCTCTTCATGTTGTCCCACCAAAAATGTTCCTTCAAATCTCTATACATTTTGGTTCTCCCAGGGTGTATAGAGAAATTGGAACTATGAGCATCATCCAGAAATTCCCTTTTTAGATCAGGTATATTGGGAACACAAAGTCTCTTCCCGAATTTCAAAATTCCATCTTCATACACAAAGTCTCTCAATCTCCCATCATTCACAGCTTTAATCTTCTTCTGAAATTCTTCATCATCGGTCTGAGAACTCTTAATCCTTTCTATTAAATATGGTTTGGCAACCATTTGAAAAATCATTGATGTTTCACCTTCCCTGGTTATTCCCATGTCCATCTTCACTAGATCCATGAAAATTGGATCCCTTTCAATTCTCATCATGTTCAAAACACCATGGTCTTTTCTGCTCAAAGCATCTGCCACCTTGTTTGCTTTCCCCGGGTGGTAGTGTATCGTGCAATCATAATCCTTGAGTAATTCAAGCCATCTCCTTTGCCTCATGTTGAGTTCTTTTTGTGAGAAAATATACTTCAAACTCTTGTGATCAGTATAAATCTCACATTTTTCACCATAGAGGTAGTGCCTCCATATCTTCAAAGCAAAGATTACAGCTGCTAACTCGAGATCATGAGTAGGATAGTTTTGTTCATGAATTTTCAACTGTCGTGATGCATAGGCAATAACTCTATCATTCTGCATAAGGACACAGCCAAGTCCTTTCTTCGATGCATCACTATAAATAACGAACCCATCATTCCCCGATGGTAGAGTCAATATAGGAGCATTGACTAATCTTCTCTTCAGTTCTTCGAAACATTCTTCACACTCTTTTGTCCAAACAAATTTAACCCCTTTACGTGTGAGCTTCGTTAATGGGTTAGCCAATCGGGCAAAATTCTGGACGAAACGTCGATAATAACCTGCCAAACCAATAAAACTGCGTACCTCAGTTATACTCGTAGGTTCTGGCCATTCTTGGATTGCCTTGGTCTTAGAAGGATCAACAAAGATTCCATCTTTTGAGACAATATGGCCAAGAAAAGAAATCTCCTGAAGCCAGAATTCACACTTGCTAAACTTCCCATATAATTCATGCCTCCTCAGAGTCTTCAAGATAATGTGCAAGTGATTTTCATGATCTTCGTAGGTTTTGGAGTATACCAAGATATCATCAATAAATACCACCACAAATTCATCGAGATACTCCTTGAAAACTCTATTCGTCAGATCCATGAATACAGAGGGTGCATTAGTCAATCCAAAAGGCATTACAATAAACTCGTAATGCCCGTACCTGGTTCGAAATGCTGTCTTCGGAATGTCTTCCTTCTTCACACACAACTGATGGTATCCAGATCAAAGGTCAATCTTTGAAAAGTATTGAGCTCCATGCAGTTGGTCAAATAAATCATCAATACGAGGTAGGGGATACTTGTTCTTTATCGTTATAGCATTGATCTCCCTGTAGTCGATACATAACCTCATAGATCCATCTTTCTTTTTAACAAAAAGAACAGGGGCTCCCCATGGAGAAACACTAGGGCGAATAAATCCCTTATTACTCAATTCCTCTAGTTGTTTCTTTAGTTCGACTAACTCTACAGTGGCCATTCTATAAGGGGTCTTCGATATAGGTCTTGATCCAGGAATCAAATCAATGGAAAACTCAACTTCTCGTTCTGGAGGATGTCCAGGTAAATCTTCCGGAAATACATCTATAAATTCTTTCACAATAGGTACATCCTCTATTTGAACATTCCTTTCCTCACCGACAGTTATTTCATTCTCTTCCTCCCCAATAATTGAATTTATTTGAGCTACTGGGGGTGGATCTAAATAAGAATTAGGTGGTGACAATTCTGCTCTAAAAATAAGGTGTTCCTTATCATTATCATCAAGAATCGTAACCTCTTTCTTCTTACAATAAATCTTCGCATCATAGTCCGAAAGCCAGTCCATACCGAGGATTATATCAAACTCAATCATAGGTATGACGATGAGATCAGCAGATAATGAAAAATTATGTGCTCTAATGGGGACTGATTCACAAAACATTGTTGCAACGATACTTCCCTTAGGAGTTTTAACTGACAACTCCCTTATTAAATCAAATTGGAAATATCTAATTTTCTTAGCAAACTGGGAAGATATGAAACAATGCGATGATCCAGAATCAAATAATGCATTTGCTAAACTTGAGGAAACCATTAAATTACCTGCCACCACGTCTTTCGGAGCTTCTACCTCAGCAGTAGTGATAGCATAAGCCTGGACTTGATCCCTTGGCCTTTTCTGAGGTAAGTTCTCCTGATGCTTAGGACATGCATTTGTATAATGCCCCATCTCCCTGCAATTGTAGCACTGAACGTTGGTAGCTTCCTTCTTCCCCTTGCAATCATGAGCATGGTGGCCTTTTTCACCACACTTGTAACAGACTCCCATTCCCTTCAAGCAAGTACCAGGATGTTTCTTCCCGCATTTACCACAAGATGGATATTCAACCTTTCCTTTCTTCCCCTTATTTACATTCCCAGATTGATCAGCAGGTCTCTTCTTCTCTTGCTTTGCTTTAAAGTCATAAGACTTAGAGAATTCCTTTTCGGTCTTGATAGCACATGAGACAATGTCTTCGTACGATGAAAAGGATTGTGAGACTAATGCTCGACGGAGAAATGGTTTTAACCCATCAAAGAAACGATCAATCTTACTTCTTGGGTTGCGAATATAATCACCAGCGTACCTCGCTAACCTTGTAAAGTTAGCCTCATACTTTGTGACATTCTCATCCTCCTTTTGTCTCAGACTCAGAAATTGCCTTTCCATATCTGCTCGATGGTCGCGAGGGAAGTATTTTTCTAAAAACAGATCTTTGAACTCCCTCCATTCCATATTTGATACTTCATCATCTTCCTTCGTATTTTGAATCAATGACCACCATTGATCAGCATCTCCGGTGAGGCGGTAAACTGCCATGATAACTTTTTCCCTTTCACTGCTCCCCAAAGCCTGAAATATTTTCTCTAGGGAAAATATCCATTGCACATCTACTAAGGGATTTGTATTCCCATTGAACGTTGGTGGTTGTTGCCTCATGAATCGATCTAACATTGATCCTCCACGCTGCGGATCAGGGTGCTCCATACGGGTAAGGTTATTATTCATAACCTGAGTAAGTTGTCCCAGTATGGTGATTAGCTGATCGGCACCAGTTGTATCACAAGCCCCACTATAATTATCTTGAGCAGGAGGGCAATCCCTACATGGAGTACGTGCATTGATACAGTTTCCATTTCTTCCACTAGGCGCCATTTCTAAACAATGGCATAAACTAGATCAGTTTATGAATCAAAATACATAATCCCATACTTATAAAACACTTAACATAAATTGAACTATTTATGGATATAATCCATAATCATAAAAATGTTTTCTTTGAGGAAGTATATACTCATAATCCCTTCAAAATGATTTGTAAAGAAAATGAGAGTTATCCTAAGCATATCCCCCGGGAGTGTCGTAACCAAGAGTGCAGTAAGGCCCGTTGTCGTGCACCAGTTCCCGTTCGAATCTAGCTCAAAGCGGTGTTTTCGGGTTTTACCCCTAGGTACATCTGTGCCAGAGCCGCCTCTACCTGCTCGTATCCAGACAGGGATGAATTGCTCGGAAAACTCACAAAATCTCTACAATACCAAAATTCTAGGAAGTTCTTCTATACTAATCCTCAAAGTTCATCTTAGGTCTACGTGCTCTAATCAAAGTTTATCTAAATATAGCTTCCAAGGTTTGTACTAAACTTCCTCTGATACCAACTGTAGCGCCCCGACCCCAGTTACCCAGAGTCGGTGCATTATTACATAACATTGGCATGATCACAAGAAAGATCAAATCTCGAAAGACCGATTGGTTTAGTAGCCTTGGAAACACTAGATATATTCATAAGTTTTACATTACATCATAAAATGAAAAACTAATACAACAACATAATGTTTCCACAATCCACACTATTAAACCCTCATAAAATCCCTGCAGGTCATTCATAACTTACTTCTTCACATCCTGGGAAAAATAAAACATAGAAAAGGGGTGAGCTCAAATGCCCAGTAAGGATAACAATATAGCGGAAACTTTCATAAATAAGAATAAACATTTAAGGCAATGCATTACTAAAACAAAAGCCTTTTAAACTTTAACTTCAACATGGTATGGAAAAAGTAAAATGAAATAATGCCATTTACTTATTCACATGGATATTCTACTAATCGAATAATCACATGCAAAAATCAATAACCACTTTCATAATGTTGGAATGCATAATGCCAGACTATCATAACCACATAGTCAAGGCCTCGTGCCAAGACTACAAATAAGATTTTGTCAAGGCCTTGTGCCAAGACACTAGTTTGTCTCATGAGACCTACCGATGCATCGAGGAGCTATAGCGGGCTCCACCCGTCACATATTAAGTCCAATGCATTCCCATATGAAAAGGTTTAAACATAACATAAACATTCGTATTAAAACTAGCATACGAAATGTCAATAATTTCACCATAAACTATGAATGGTATAAAAATAGCACATCCACAGTCAAACATATCACAAAACCTTCAATACAATATAGAAGTTTTGTATCATAATAAATCAACTTCAAATAATCTTAAAATCCATCAAAGGATGTTGACATAGATGAAATCAAAATTCTTTTTAAAGAAGTATCTCCTTTTATTTTGAAATCATTTAAGATCCATATAAAATAAAACATTTTCTTTGAAAATATTCTTATAAGCTTGTATGGAAAGCTTCGACGATTTTATAATGGCGTAAAATAACCGCACCCGCCGTATAAGTTAAAAAACATTCTTACCTCAATTCTGTCGAAAAGGTTAAAAAGGACCTTGTTTTGAAAACGACGGAAAGATTCCTTTATAAACCTCTTATAAAAAGTCAAACAAGGGTATAAATGACTTTAACCCATATTCTTGTAAATAGTAAAAATGTTTTGAAATACATTTCGAAGAAACATGGATGTGGATGATAAAGAGGTCCCAGTAGATTATTACGTATAATACAACCTCGGATAATGAAGAGATTGTGAAATAACCCTTACCTTGTACTTTTACTTGGTTGGGGTAGGTTAACCTCCTGTATAATATTGAAATAATTGTTACTAAATTATACAAGAATCATATACATTAATATGATATCATATATGATCTTTTAATATTGATTTGATAATAATATCTTAGTATTATCGCCGTTTCGGGTGTTAACTTACTCATTTTCTTTATATGTTTTGTTACATAAGTCATGTTTGTTGTATATTATTCATATCCAGAATGATATCAAGTCCTTAAACATCATTTTTAAATCATTAAATGATAATTATACTTGAATGGATACGATGGAGAATGAATCTCATCGCGTTCGTGGAGACGGTAGTCCGTACGTACGCACGAACGCTACTTCCATTTAATTTTTATTTTAAAAGAATCGAATCCAAATGATACATAGGTATATTACTATTCCAGTATAATATAATATTTTATATATGTTACTTAAGTTCATTAATACCATCCTTTATACGTTCCATGTGTGGTATGAACGAGTCATATCATTTTAAGGGGGCGGTAGTCCGCACTTCCTCAAATGAAATTATCGTATGTATATACAACATGAAACGAATAATGGTATGAAATAAAATGGAATTACAGAAGCTTATATATAAAATATATATCATTAATATCATATTTAATTACAGTTCCATCATAATGGCCACCATGAGAGGCGGTAAGATGTATTTGAACAATCATCGTTTCGTGAGGCGTTAGTTTGCCATCCACAGAAACATTATGTTCATCATCCATTAGATGGAGTTGTGTGTATGTGTAGTTTGAATCCTTCTTATAACAACATCCTAGTATATTTAGGATACTGGTGTTGTTACAAAAGAAATAAAAAGAGTTTGGGGGTTGAAGAAGCAAAATAAATGAAAATAATTTAAGAGAAATCGTTACCTTTAATTTAGGTAACTCACTTTGGTTGGAACCAAAGGACTTGTTGAAATGTTTTCTGCCTAAGGGGAAGCTTCAAGGAGGAGGATAGGGATGTGGGGAGCTTAGTTGGGCAGAGTTTGGACGAGCCAAGTGGCTTGAGAGGTGTGAGGAATGAGTAGAAGTGGTCTCCTTTTATAAGGGAGAGGAGGGGCTCTTTAGGAAAGAGTGAAAGTATTACTTTATAATATAATTATATTCGGTTTATAATGGTCCAAAAATCATTGAGGTCGAATATAAGATGACACATATTCTAAATAACATCAACCAATAAGAATTGGACAGGTTTTATATAATATTGTAATCATTATAATATTATTTATTTCAATGATTTATTAATGAGGTAAACATTGCATCATTATTGTGTCATTAATAATTTAACTTATTTGATGTCTAAAAATTATAAATAAAATATCATCATGTAGGAAATATTTTTATATTTCTAATGAATATTTATAATCGAAAATCCAACATGTATAACCCTATGTAAAAATTGTTCTTCTAAAAGATGTAAGCTTATGCCATTTTTATTTTTATTTTAACTTTATTAATATAATGTGTCCCTACCACATAAAAGTGGCTCCAAGGGGTCCCCAAATTGACCCAAGGATGCCCATGGTCGGGTATGTGTCCACCAATAAGGTTAAGACACGTTTTAGGGTAATTTTGTATTATTATAATATTAGTTTTCAACCCTTATTTACCGGATTTACCCTTTAACCATGGTAAATAAAATATTTACCACAGTAACTATTCAAAATGTCTAAAAATAAAAGTTACCTATTTACACAATTTGAACATCCTGATTCCAAATATGGAATCCATTTTCCTAAATTAAAAACACAGAAGTGGCAGAAATTAATTTAAAATTAATTCCCGCTGTCAAAACAAAAAGCGTGTTTTTAAGAGGTAATAACTATCAAAAGATTGACACTTGTTTATGTTCGGTTTAATTGTAAAATTATGTCCAATGACAAAAATTAAATTAAATGGTAAAAATATATTCTAAATATACTTTAAAAACACTCAAATTAATAATTTATCAATATTAATTATTTTGATTAAAAAAGTTGTTTTTAATTAAAATTTAGTAATTTTCACTATTCATCAAAATATAAAAGTTATCCGAAAAGTACCAAAATTTCACCCTAGGCTAATTTCGATATTCCGAATCCAAAAATGATGTCCATTTTGAAATATAAAATATATATGATTTCAAAAAGTAGGTATTACTATTCACAACGGCTAGTTTAATTAGTTGTGGTGTGTGTTAGAACTCGAGGTTGCGTATAACACACGCTATCGATTATTCGAAGGGAAACGTACCGTGGAAGTTTGGGGTGTTACAAAAATAATTTTTGGTGAATAGTAACTTTTTGACTTTTATTTACCACGATTAAATTTAAATAGGGTAATTAAGGAAAAAGTTGATATTATAATTACCCTAACAAATGTCCTAATTATATTGGATAAGCGTAATTATACCAAAAACATACTTAGGAATAAAATATGATCCTCCTTGGTCCACTTTCATTAGATTAGGATATTTATTTTTATTTTATTTAAAGAAGAGTTAAAAGAGTTAAATTCAATATTTAATAACTAAAACATTTTTTATATAGGGTTACACACAATATAAATTAGACTATAAATATTAATTAGAAAGATAAAAATATTTCCAAAATAATGGTGTTTTATTTATAATTTTTTGAAATTAAATAATTTAATTTATTTATGACACAATGATGATGTAGTAATTACCTTAATAATGAAATATTAAAATAATTGATATTATAAATATCCAAATAAATGTAAATTGAGACTTATGATGAATTCCAATAATTTTATAGATTAATATGACATGTTAGGGTTTATTAAATAAATTTTATTCTAATTGATAAAGTTTTTATCGCTTTCAAAAAAAATCAAATACAAAATAGTGTCAAAATTGACATAATTGAGCTTTTAAAACAAATACTGTATTATTAATTGACATAATATTTCTAAAAATATGAGGTTAGACCAAAGGAATTATATAAGGTTATATATATTAATACTGAATCACTTGAGGTTCTCTTAGCTTATTATAGTAATTTTATTAACCATATAATATAAAAGTACAAAGAGACATGGTAAATATCAAACTATTCAACTAAGAGTTAAATCTAAAAGATAAAGTTAATATGGTTACCTAAACCAGTCTAAAACCTATTGGTTGAGAGGTAGTTGACTAATACCCACCTTATCCTATAAATAAATCATTTTTGAACCATTAGAAATTGAAAATTATTTTATTATAAAATAATATTTCATGCTTTTCCTAAAGTGACCCTCACCTCTCTTACAAAAGGGTACTTCCCCTTATCTTAATTTCACACCTCCAAAACCATTTGGATCATCCAAACCCTACCAAAATACCATATCAACTATCCTCCATTCAACCTAGAGTTCTTACTTTGATCCTAAAGCCAACCTAAGGATCCCTTTTGATCAAATCAAAAGGAAACACCCGAAAAAGAGGTAATAATTTCACCACCCTCTTTCAAGTTCTTTTCTTCTTCCACTTCCTCTTTTTTTTCCATACCAAAATAATAAATCCAGTACCTTATAAATAATTTTATGTTATTATAAATATGGTAGAACCATATTTTTTATTATATCCATCCTATAAATGACAAAGTCACCATACGTGCGTACGTATAGCTTACCGTCTCCACGTAGTGGTGTAGTTTGTTATTAAAACACTTCATTATTTGGATGGATATAATAATGAGTATAAGTAATGTGAATAATAAATATAACATGTTAATGATTCTTTATATATTATATTCCATCCAATTACATACGATTTACCCATCAATATAATGATATTTTCTCTCATGCGTGCGTACAGATTACCTTCTCCACGAACGCGATGAAATTCATTCCCCATCTTAATCATTCAAGAATAATTTTCATTTTATGATTAAAAATAATTTTTATGAACATAATATCATTCTGTATATGAATAAAATACATCATATCCATAACAAACATGGCTTACACAACCAATCATATAAAATAAAACGAATCAATTAACACCCGAAATGATGATATTACTAAAATATTATTAACAAAGTAATATTAGAAGATCATATATGATATCATATTTATGTATATAGTTCTTGTATAATTTAATAAAAATGTTTTAACTATTATACAAGAGGTTAAGATACCATCTACTATGTAAAATTACAAGTCAATGGTTAATTCTGCAATCTCTTTACTTATTCGAGGTTGTTAATACATAAGTATCTACTGGGACCTCTTTATCATCCACATCTGTGTTTTCTTAAAAATGTAATTCAAAAAATTTTTACAATTTACTAGACTATGGGTTAAAGTAATTTATATCCTTATTTGACCACATATTTTTTGAAATGAATCTTTCCATCGTTTTCCAAACATGGTACTTTATGACCTTCTTGACAAAATTAAGGTAAGAATGTCTGTTTTAACTTATACGGTAGGTGCAGCTATTTTCCACCATTATAACATCATCGAAGCTTCCCATAGAAGCTTATATGAATATTTTCAAAATAAATGTTTTCTTTTATAATTATATGACTTTTAAATTATTTTAAAATAAAAATATATATTTCTCTACAAAAAGTTTTGATTTCATCTATCTCAACATCTTTTGGTGGATTTTAGGCTTGTTTGAAGTTGATACAAATATTCCATATTGAATTGAAGGTTTTTTAATATTTTTTACCGTGGATGTGTTATTTTTACACCATTCATGTTTTATAGATAAATTATTGACATTTCATATGCTATTATTAATATGAATGTTTATGTTTTGTTTAAACCTTTTCATATGAGGAAAGCATTGGACTTAGTAAGTGACGAGTGGAGCCTTCTATAGCTCCTCGATGCATTAGTAGGTCTCATGAGACAAACTAGTGTCTTGGCACAAGGCCTTGACAAAATCTTATTTGTATTATTGGCACAAGTCCTTGACTATGTGGTTATGAAGTTTGGAATTATGCATTCTAACATTATGAAATTGGCTATTGATATTACATGTGATTATTCGACTAGTAGAATATCCATGTGAATAATTAAATGGAATTATTTTATTTATCATTTCTATATTATGATGAAGTTTAATTTTAAAAGTCTTTTCTTTTAGTCATATATATTGCCTTAAATTTTTATTCTTATTCTTGAAAGTTTATGCTATATTGTTATCCTTACTGAGCATCTGAGCTCACCCCTTTATATATTTTATTTTTGCTAGGATGAGAAGAAGTATATTATGACTGACCTATAGGGATAGTCTAAGGGATGAATTTGATCAATAGAAACAATGTTGTTGTTGTTTTTTATTTTATAATGTAATATAAAACTTATGAATGTATCTATTACTTCCAAGGCTACTAAACTGATAGATATTTCGGGATTTTGATCCTTTATGATCATGTCAATGTTATGTAATAATGCATCGACTCTGGGTAACTACGGTCAGAGCGTTACATCTACAACCCCATTCCAAGTCCAATGGGTATCTCAAACCTTAAAAAATATCTAGCTTAATATCTTGAAAAAACCTCACATATCCAATCACCGTCCTATCATTAGGTGGTTTTATTCACCTTATGTGGTCAACTATGGAATATCCTTACTCAGTATCAATGGTCAACATCATTATCCGTAATCTACTCAATATACAAGTTACCACCCACAATGAGGGGTAAAAACCACCTTATTGTCCCAATCATGTGTGCAAAAAAACCCCAATGTCCTTAGCCCCATAGTGAGTGGATATCCCATATTTAAGTCCACAAATTGACAAACCTATGTCGCCATTATGGAAATGGTCAATGTTATCTACATCACATCAAAAAACATTTGTTCCCACCATCCAATTTGATCAAAACAATTGCATACACATAGATTTTACCCATCACATCTCATATATTTCTTCTTTAAAACATATAGAATTGTGATTCAAAAACCTTTGAACCACACAACCAAACCAAACGGGGGCATCTTTATCATTTACTGCATGATACTACCCCTTGGAATATCTTATGCACAACAAAAAACAAAAGTGGTTCTATTCTCAATCACATAAATACAGCCCTACCCTCACCCATTTATCACAAAACACAAGTAAAATTTATAACATTTTAAATATCTTGGAACCGCTAACATGAAGTTAGGAACAGTCCACTCTTTGAAGGACTCCATGCAATTTAGGTACAATCAGTAAACATTATGTAATATGAAAAACAACCCCTTATTAAGGACATAACTAATATAAAACATGGATATTGAGAGATAAACAAAAAATAAATACCCTAGAATATCTAATATTAATCATATCTACTGCCTACAATAGAAGACTCAAATAACCTATAAGAATTGTTGAATAACTAACTCCAATACGAAGAGAAGAATAAGCGAGAAATTTAGGGCATATCCTCTATGTTTTAGTAAAAAAAATCCCCAAATACAATTTTATAATAAAATTATTATCTAATTAACTCATTTGAAACATTTTATAAAAATTTAAAAAAATATCATTTTGAATTTTTTTACAAAGTCACTAACCCTTACTTGGGAACCTTGAAGACTCTTGCATATTACCCCCTAAAGACCCTTATGTATCAAACTTAATTATTTTTTCCAAAATTTATTTCCTTTACATATCATAGGTTACCCCAAATGACCCTTATATATCATAATATTTCATGAAATGACTCTTATATATCAAGGAAATGACCCTTATGTATCATAAGGTCTCCCAACACTTTACCATTTTTCTAAAGAGAAATACTCTTGTGTATTCAAGGATCACACTTACATATCATGGGAACATCCTCTTACGTATTCATTTTTTTCAAAAAATTACTCTTACATACATAGGTTAACTCTAGAGTTACTCTTACATGTCATCTAAGTTACTCTTACATATAACAGTGGATTCCCACACTTATCCATTTACACAGATGAGGTGGTTACTATTGCATATAGGGTTCACATACATAAGAGTAACTATGAAGCATGGGTTTTGAGATGTCCTTAGAATAACATGTATATATTTTACATCATTTAAATATTTTAAATATTATATATCACAAATAAAATTACAATCCCAGAACCAAAAGGCTTAGTGTCTTAGGAGAATAACTACTTAAATGTCTTATAGAACATTATTTCTTCAACATGTCCTATAAAATTATCTACAAATGAATTCCACTTAGACTCATTAATTAATAAAGTTTCTTAGGGATATGGTAAAACATATAAATGAAGGATCTCAAATTATCAGTAAGGTAAAAACTTATCATTGGGTCTTATGGGGTTATATCATAATCATGTGAGAAAACATGATCAAGGGAGAAATATCTGATTAAAAAGAATATAAAATCCCAATAGTTTTCCATAGGATATAAGTAAATATAACCCCCATAATAATAATCATGGAAGCATAGCATATAACACGGTGTAATAATACTGAAAAATGAGATAATAATAATGAGTTATAGATTAAAACATAGGTATGTGACATAAAAACAAATATAAGTAAACTTTAACACTATAAATAGAATTAAACTCAATCAGGCCCATGCATTGAGTTGTTAACATAACTAAACTTAATCAGGTCCATTCATATTGTAACATATCATCCCAGGTTCCATGAACCTATGCCCCAAGCATGTCAGTCACATGGCCTCAGGCGCGCTACACTGTATGCTAGAGGCTTCCAGCAAGCAGTGATGGTTTGATAAATCAATCATGGGGAGAATATACCATATTTTATCAGAGTAATAAACTTTTATAAATAAATAAACTATAGAAAAATAACATATCATGGTAAAAATACCAATATCTCGTGATAAACAAAACTAGGAATAAAATATCAAAACTAAATCAGTAAATATTCCATGTTAAATTACGTATCCAGTGTCAGATGAAACCACAAAACAAAGACACTAACAACTCCCAAGTAGGTCCCAAACCATGTTAGGTCCCCTCAACTATGCTCCATCCTGAATCATCCATCTAACATAGGGCATTTTCCCTTATCCTGTCATGCATCCAAGAAATCTATTTGGGTACTGATCAGGAAACCTAAGTAGGGTGTGATTAAAACTAAATGATCCACCACCAATGATGTCTAAAAAAATCCAAAGGATAATAGTGTATACATTTTTATAAAGAAATAAGTGCAATGCATAAATAAACAGTAATCACATTATCAATTTTTTTTATTTAACCACGTAAACCCCCAGGTTCTTGAGGACACTCATACCTCAATGATTTCTTTGGTCCTTTATAGAGTCTGATATATCCCCCAATGGATATAACATATGAATTTGTATGTTATCATTCATAATCTCACAAGTGAATGACCATGTTACCGTTCACCATTTCTCAATTGAATGACCATGTTACCATTCTTAATACTTGGTCAAATTTTCATGTTACCATTCACTATTTAATAACACATAATTGAATGAGCATGTTACCATTCATAATACTTTATTGAAAGTCCATGTTATCATTCACCATTTAATAACACATAATTGAATGTGCATGTTTCCATTCCTAATACTTGTTCGAATGTCCATGTTATCATTCACCACTTAACAACACATAACTAACAACATCACAATATTACATATGTATAAACAACTCATTAATCAATTCGATAATTAATTAATAATAAACATAATTTCAATATCTCATAATTAATTCACCAATTTATTATTCAATTATTGACATTAATATCACATAATTAATTATCTTTATTCCTAACATCAAGATCCCATAATTAATTTCAAAATTAATTATCTCAATTAATAATCCAAAAAACTCATAATTAATTCCTGAATTAATTACCAATTTCACAATATCAATAAATCACTATAAATTCTACAATTAATTATCCTCAAATCGCACAATTGGATAAGTCCTTAATTAATTAATTTAAAATACTAATGAATTCATTTGGAAAATTTAATTACCAAAAAAATCTATAAAATCTAAAATTTCATACATGTAATAAAAATCATGACTATGGGTTTTGAATATTATACCATCTACATTGATTCGTTGATGAATGATTACCCAATAGAAATCCCCAAAATTCAGTGGAGTAACGGAGTAGAACAGGATCTGAATCTATAACCATAAATTAAAATTAAAAAATTCTAGATCTCTTATTTCTAGATCTAAATCCAAAATCCTAGATCTAGATTCATCAAACCTTGATCTAGATTTAGAAAAATAGAGGATATCAACCTCTAAAAGAATGAAATAAGGAATAAGGATGAACATGAAAGCAATGGGATATGATCCACTTACCTGGAGGGGAAAAGATCTTTGATATGGGCTTTGAATCACAAAGAACGGATGTTTGGAAGGCTTGGGATTCATACAAATAGATCCAAGATCATGAAACAAGACCTAGGGTCAAGTGGGGTCGATTTGGGATTAAAATGGGGGTTCGAGAAGTTTTAAATGTTTTTTTAGAGCCTTTAACTCCCACGCACTGTTAGCAGGGCTAGGGAGCATGGTTTTCCCTAACCATTCACCTAAACATTACGCCACTTTTATAGGGGTGAATGGTTACTCTAAAGAGGGTGAATTGTTTGAAAAAACATGCACCAACCATGAAATTCCTCTCTGTCTAGGGTTGTGCGGTTAGCAGGGCTGGGGTACACAGTTTTCCCTGACATTGCGCCAATCGTGCATAGCCTTGTTTTTTTCATTTTTCTCAAAATTCCACCCAAACACGTCCCAAGGTAAAACCCAATGAAAATTACTCAATAATAAACAAAATATTACCTGTAAATGAGCCTGAGAAAACTCCAAAAAGGTCGGGATATTACAATATATTCACCTTATAATATCTCATCCTTGAGCTGCACTCCCAAGATTCTATATGAGTCAAAGTCAAAAATATTAGGCCACTGAGCCCATATATATGTTTCCCTTTCCCATGTTTCCTCATTCAAATTCCCATATTTCCATAATACATGAACTATTAACATGGTATTTCCCTGCAAAACTTTCTCATTGTGATCCAACACACATATTGGATGCTCCTCAAAGGAAGCATATATCTTAAGGTCAATATCATCCTCATCGATCATATGAGAAGGGTTGGGATGATACCATAATATTTGTGACACATGGAAAACATCATGCATAGCGCTATATTTATATGGAATATCTAATTAATACACTAACAGTCCAATTCTCTCCACAACCTCAGAAGGTCTAATAAATACGGGCACCAACTTACCATGTCTCTATATCCTGCGGTGACCCAACCTAGGAGACACTTACATGAATACATGATCACCATATGTAAACTCTAGGGGTCATTGATGTCTATCTTAATATGACTTATATCTACTCTGATCCATATCCATATGTTTCCAAATCATCTATTCCTACTCTGATATCTCCTGAACAAGACTTGATCCCAACAGCTCAGTCTCTCCTGCCTCCATCCATCATAAAGGTGATCTACATGTCCTATCATAAAGATCCCCATATAGTACCATATAAATAGTTTTCTAATAACTATTTTTATAGGATAACTAAACTAAATCCAAGTTCTTATCCCAAGACCCACTAAAGTCAAGAACACAAAATTGTAGAATATCTTCAAGAACCTATATCATATGCTCTGAATTCTGATTTGTCTATAGGTAGGAATTCATACTCAACAAAACCTTTTCACCAAGAACCTTTTGTAATAACTACTAGAATAATGAAGTAAAATGACAGTCACAGTTTGGAACTATAGTCTGTGGAACCCATTACAGATGGACTATCTTTCGAACATATAGTTCTCCCAACTTTTCTACTAATAAGGTTTCCCATATAGGAAAGAAATGCATTACTTTCGCCAGTCGATCCATAATAACCCCAATAGAATTATTGATCCCAGGTATCCTCAAAATATCCACCACAAGTTCCATTATCACATCATCCCACTTCCATTTCGGAATGGTCAATATCTATAGTAACCCTCTAGGTCATTGATGGTCAGTCTTCACCTATTGACAGGTGTATCATCATTTCACCAACCCTGTTATCTCCTTTTTCATGCTCAGAAACAAAAATTGTCACTATATGTCATGGTAAATTTTGGTCACATCTAGATATACTTCCCACTTTGAGGCATGAAACTCCCACATCAAAACCTCCTGCAAACATGAAGGAACTAAAACATGATTCTTGATGTAGATGATCTCATCCTCATCTATCAACTAGTATGAAGGTGTCTTTTTACCTTAAAGGATTTCCCTCAAAGATAAAAATTTAGGATCTTAATATTTTCTATATCTTATCCTTCTCAAAAGAGTAGACTCTAATTAAACTGATATGAGAGTCATCTTTTACTGACTCTCTTGAACCACAACATGAATTTTAGAAAGAAAAGCCATCATTTGATACTCATCACTAGAATCCTAAACTTTCTGAGTCTATTTATTCCTACTTAGAGTGTTAGAAACAATATTCCCCTTTCCAAGAATATATGATTTTTCAAAATCAAATGACTTCATATACTCAACCCACCTTCTCTTCCAGATATTAAAATCTCATTGGGATAAGATATACTTTAAACTATTATGATCAGTATACACTGTAAACATCTAAGCCAATAGATAGTGCCACCAACACTTCAAATCATAAACCATTGTTAATAACAAAAGGTCATATGTATGGTAGTTTCATTAATTAGGCCTCAACTACCAAGACCCATACGCCACAACTCGATCTCCTTGAATCAACACTACTTCGAGTCTGATCCCAAAAGCATCACAATACAATGTATACTCCTCACCTGGCTCAGGTAGGATCAAAATCGATACTTATGTCAAACATTTCTTTAATTCCTAGAAATAATTCTCATATACTTCTGACCAATCAATCTTTATCCCCTTTTTTTAAACATATAAGCAAAGTTTCAAATAGAGAAAAGTCTTAGATGAACCTTTGATAATATCTTGTTATACCCAAAAATATATGAATATAAAACATGTTCTTTGGATGATCCCAAGAAACCACTTCCTATACTTTCTTTGTGTCTATAGACACACCTTCCTTCGAGATGATGTGACCCAAGAAGTTTACCTAATCAATCTAAAACTGATAATTAGATAGATTAGGGTATATTTGATGCTCTCTTAGTGTACTCAAGATGATTTCAAGATGTTAGGTATGATCATTATGAGTCTTAGATTACACCAAGATGTTGTACACAAACACCACCACTAACCGATTCAGGTACGAAGGGAAGATCATGTTTATCAAGGCTATAAACATTAATGGTGCATTCATCAACCAAAATGGTATTACAATGAACTCGAAAATACCATACTTTCTTGTAAAAGTATTACTCAGTATATCAAAAGTCTAAATTCCTAACTTGTGATACCCTGATCTCCAGTCGACCTTCAAGAACACATAAGCTCCTCTCAACTAGTAAAATAGATCATTGATACATGTAAGAGGATACCGGTTATTCACAGTTATCTACTTAAACTTCCAGTAATCAATACAGAAGCATAGATTCCAATCAAAATTCTTAGAAAAAAACTAGTGAACCCTAAGGTGACATAATTGGATAAATAACTTATCCTCCAACACCTCCAGTTGAGTCTTGATCACTTGAAGCTCCGTCAGTGCCATTTTTTAAGGTGGAATTGAAACTTAATCAACCCCCGTCATTAGATCAATAGTTAATTCCACACAGGTGGGAGTCCTGATAATTCTTCAAGAAATACTTCTTAAAACTGATCCACCATTGGGGGAAATATGTCCTGCTTTACACCTTCCTCATCTAGTAATGAACTAGTAATATGGGCTATGAGATCTCCCAGTTTCTGAGTAATTGGCCCTGCTCATCCTCCCTAGATATCCCACACCCCATGGTGAATATAGTCATAACCCTTATGGAATGTAAAATTCACTCTCCTATGGTAATAATCAACCTGGGATTAGTATGTGACTAGCCAGTTCATAACCAAAATTAGTTCAAAGCCTAGAATATCAAGAATATAGAGATACCATAGAAAATGTTAGTCCCCAATATCAAGGGAGAAACCCTTGAAAAAATAGATGTATCTAGACTGTACTTCCAATGGTGTATCTATCACCATAACCCTTCTTATGAACTCCACCAGCAAGATCAAACCATCAAAATGTTTTTCAGATATAAAGGAATGAGAGGAATCAATATAAAATAAGGCACTAGCTAATATAGAAGCTACAAGAATAGTACCTCTCAGAATCAATGGTTTTGCATCACTATACACAATTATAATTTTCACTACATGTAATTGTCTTATCCCTATTCTATATTAAATAGGATGACTCCCTTGAGTTTCACCACTCTACTGATATGGGTTTTCTTTCCCAAAAGCACCATTTCCACTGTCGTTGTTGCCTCTACCAATAGAACTCCAACTGCCAGACAGATATGTTGTATAATATCCACTTCCCACACCCTAATTCTATCTAGATCCTCCATCACTAACTATATTTCATGTGTTCCTACATAACCTCTATATATGTCCCATATTTACACAAGATCATCCCACTATTGGTGGTCATGAATAGTTACTATGATAATGTCCCGGCCTACCACACTGGTGATAGACCATTCTAGTAAGGTCCTTTGCAACTGATCCCTTTGTATGGGTACTCTTCTTCCCACTACCCTAGCTAAAGCTCTCATAGATATGCTTCCTACTCTTGGAATTCATAACCCCTACTCATCCATCTATAAATACATTTCCTACACTAGAATCATCCCTTAGGTTCCCCTTAACTATGATAGCCTAATCCATCACCTCAGCAAACTTCTTTAACCAAAAGAGGTTAACTTTGGACTTAATCTCGCACTTAATTCCCTCCTAGAAATGTACCTATATAGTTGTCTCATATCCTTCCAATGCTAGAGAAAATCACTACAGGTCTATAAAGCATCCAGCATAGTCTATTATGGGCACACTCCCTGAGTAAACAACATGAAATCAGCTACTCTCTCCTACCCTGGAGTCTCTAGATAGAAGTGATTTAAGAACTTCTCCATAAAGTCCTTCTATAACATAACATTGGCCTATCCAATCTATTCCTGAATATCCCACAAGTGCTTCAATAATCCTTATAGCATAAAGGAAGCAAATTTGACCCTCCTCTTAGTAGGAGTCTTTAAATGGTCAAGTATTGTCACAATGGACTCAACCCAAAACTTATCTCTTTCAAGCCCACCCACTCTAGTAAAAGTTAGAGGGTGATACAACTGGAACTCCCTCATTAGATCAGACATGATTTTCACAACCCACACTGGGTATCTTTCCATGAATTTCATGAAACAAGCAAATTTATCTTAGAATTTCTCCTTCTTTATCACCTGGCACTATCGGTGACTCAGGTTCCACTACTGGTATAGAATAACTATCCATATCCTCCTATCATCCTCTCAATAGGAATCATTGTGGATGCATATCTTTATAATTAAAAACACACATCTTAGTACTCATAGAATAACTTTAATACATTTAGGTAAGAGGAAATCATAACAATACACAACAAGTCTTCTTCCTCAAACCCCGCCACACGGTCAAAACTGAGGGGCTATCACTACCCTTAATCATCCTACACCTAGGTCTTGATTAACAAGGGTAAACACATACTCATTATTCACATTCCATTATAAACCCATTTATTCATGTTTTTCATCATTTTACCATTTTAAATCTCATATTAGACACCATTTTCAATTCAATTTCACAAGAAGGGAAAAATAGTTCAAGTTTAACATATTATCCAAAACTCGTTTTCTCAAGTGTGACTAAAATGATGAATGTAACAAAAATAATCTTAAGTGCCTATAATAATGCATGCATACTCAAATATCATTTTATACCGGTACATGAGTCAATTATCAAAAAAATAAGAAAAAATCACATCACACAACAAGTGTTTCACCCAAGGTGAAATAATATTCAACTATAATAAAAAATTGTAATAACAAAAATCCCACCCTGGGTACTTGGGTTTTCCCCCACACATGGGTTTATAATTACCATGCGAGAGCTCATAAATAAGGCCTGACTTTTCCTAGTCTCCCTTTCAACTTTCCCAAATAGTAATACAAAAGAAAAAGAAAATAAAACCAGCCTCTGATACCACTTTTTAACAGCCTAGTCTATCCCATGATCATGATATTGTTTGGTTTGGGCCTAGCCCACAAGATTTTTATTTCCCTAGGATATGGACCTCGGTCATCCCCCAAGAAAATTCCTCATGATGGGAGAGGTATCCACACCACATTAGAAAGGGTTGCTTCATGCTCCTCCTCCTTCGATGTGGGGTTTCCATAATCCTCCCACCCTAGAAGGGCCCAGAATCCTCACTAGAACATCAAATGGACACTGACTCTGATACCACATTGTAACATCCCGGATCAGGTTCCAAGCATTAGTTCCCCGACTCGGTCGGTCACATGACCTCAGGCACACCTCCCCATACACTAGAGGATATATAATAGCAGTGAGGGTCTAATAAATCGATCATAATAGAATATATCCTCTTTTATCATAGTAATATACTAGCAAAAATAAATAAATAGTAGTAAGATAATATCTCATGGTAAACAATACCAATATCTAATGATAACCAAAACTGGGAATACAATATCAAAACTAAAGCAGTAAACATGTAATGCTAAATTACATGTCCAATGTCAAATGAAAACTCAAAATAAATATACTAGATACTCCCAAGAGGGTCCCAAACCACATCAGGTTCCATCAACCATGAACCATCCTTACTCATACATCTAACATAGGGGCTTTTTCCATATCTTATCCTACAACCATGAAATCTATTCAGCTACCGATCACCTATAAGGACCCGGCCTTATTACATACATAATATTGAATTTAGTCAAGAAAACACTTCCCTTTACATTGAGGATATTTTCAAGTTTACAACATTAGATAATTGGGACATAATACATTCATAACATTACACATTTTTACAGAGTGGATACCATAAAAATAGTTTCCATTTTTTTCAAAATATAAAACATTAAAACCTAAAACATGATTCCTTGACAATTATTCAACATTTAACATGGATTCCTTATTTTTCTTACACATACATTAACCTGTCAAAATCATTTAAAACTTGGTATGAGCATAAAGAACTTAGTAAGGGATATAAAAAGAAGGAAAGAACACATTAGTCCATGAATACTTGTAACGTATGAAATCACTTTAAAAATACATACTTATCACCTATATATATATAATTACTTTGTGAAACATGACATTTCCACAATACATTAGAACATAAGTAGAACCATAAATGTATCTTGGGGAAATACTTACATAATCTTGTAACCCACTTGGCTACCTTATAATTTTTAACCCTCACACCTACCTTATTATTTGTAACCATCGCAGTTACACTTGGAGTAACCATATGGCCAACCTCCAACTTACACATACCCAATGAATTATAGGGAGATATAGGTCCCACACATAATCATAAACAATGCCTAAGAAACAGAGCATAGTCATACAACAAGAATAATAGCATAAAAGCATTGCTTTTGAATTTTGTAAAATAGAATTTTAAAAGAGGATTTTAAAAGAAAAGCCCCTTACATAAATCATATAATTAAAGAAAGACTTAATATAGTGGATGGAACATGTATATAAAATGTAATTATAAATAATTAAATATAATATAAACAAAACCCCCTAACACAATAAATTTTAATACCACATAAATAACGAAGTAGAATATTAACCCAAAGGATGGAAATCAGGTTAAGAATTCTCTTACCTCAGGCTTGTATTACTTCAAACTAGTTTAAACTTCCTGTATAATGGTTAAAATAGTGTTATTATTTTTTTACATAAACATTTCGATGTTTATAACATCTTTTATGATCATTTAAAAACCCCATTTCACCCTTTAATTGTTAGTATTTTTTTCCGTGCACTTTTTTGGGTGAGTTCTTTACATGATTTTCATGATCGGTTCATGATGGATGTTCTTGTCGATTGGAAGTGAAAATCCAGAATTGGAAAAGAAATGTATTTAAATATTTCCAGTACCATAATTTATACCATTTATCATTTTTTTGTTTTATATGAGTATGATTCATAAGTTAAAACATTAATGATATTTGTATAGATCATTTTAGTGGTTCTTTGATAATAATGAGATCATTTTGACTTATAAATTAAAACCATGAGTAAAAAAAGAATTATAGAACCATGGATGAGACATAATACATATATTATAACTTTTTTAAACCATAAAATGGTTTCATGACCGAACTTTAAAGAGTTAATGAAAATTGAAATCACATCGTCCATGATGTCGGTAATTCGACACATCACGGACAATGTTTTTATTCCTTGAATAAGTGGGAGAGGAGAAGAAGAATGATGATTAATTTTCCATGAACATGAGAACATACATAATATAAATTATTTCTTTATATTTCATGCCTCTTGGGTAATGGGTGGTGAGTAAATAATAAGAAAAGAAAGGAACTCAAAATCAAAGAATAATTGAAAAATCCCTTACAAACATTCGGCAGCCTAACGGCTATGCAACATGGTTTTAGAAAATATTAAAAAGAGGGGGTATAAGGTTCACCCATAAAAAATGAATAATAATAAATAATAGATCAATAATATGAAGGAAAATAATAACATGGTATGGAAACTTGAAAGTTATACCACATAAAGAAGAACTTGAATGAAAAAAAGAAAGAAATTGATAATTTTCTTACCTTGTAGAGTAACTCATAGAACATGAAGGTTAGGACCTTGGGGGCTTGAGGAAACCTTGAGAGGGGTACTAGGGAGGTAAGGAGGCCAGATCTTAGTTTATGATGAATTTTTAATGAAGTTGATGAAAGAATGGATTGGTATTTTTAGCAAAAGTGAGGGATTATGTTAATAATTTCCAAGTGACACCTCATTAGTGGTATTAGAAAAACCATGGGCTATCCCATGGTATTTTCCAATGGTCTAAGACACTTGGGACACCTCATAACTTATTTTTTGGTATACAAGTTGACCAGATTTATTACATCATTATTACATCATTTATGATGTCATTAACACACTGAAACTCAAAACTATATTTTTTACAGTTCTCCAAAAAATCAATTGTTTCAGAAAAATTCCGAAAATTCACACTAACCATTTATCGACATGTATAATTCAAAAATGAAGTTATTTTTTTGAAAATAATTTTCTAAATATTTTTAATTTAATTTTTAAATAAAATCATACTTAATTAAAAAATTAATAATTTAAAAACTATAACTACTTTTATATCACATTTAAAAATTAATCAAGATGTTATTATCTTAAATCCTTAATAAAATAAAATAATAATACAATTTACTATTCATTAGGGTCATATTACTATTCATTAGGGTATGTTACTATTCACCAAAAAACAAGTTGGTTCTAATAGACTCTAAATAACATACTAAACACAATTGTAAATGACCATTTTTAGAAATTCAAAACATTGAAGCAATAAAATTATGTTTAAAGTATACTTATATATATCTAAATTAAACAAAATTTCAAGAATTTCAATTTATTTTTAGAAAAACTTGGGGTGTTACATTATCCCTACCTTCGGAAAATTGAGTCCTCACAATTTTATTTACTTATTAAACAAGTGAGGGTACCTTTCCCTCCTAGCATTTTCAGACTCCCATGTAGCTTCTTCAACCATTTGATTTCTCCAAAAAACCTTTACCTGGTGGATTACCTTTTTCCTCAATACTTGTTCCCTTCAATCAAGAATCTAAACTAGTTTCTCTTCATAAGAAAGGTTTTATTCTAGCTGAACTGCTTTTGGGCTCAATACATGTGATAAATCTGGCACATACTTTCTCAACATCGAAACATGAAAAACATTGTGTACCTAAGGCAAACTTGGAGGCAAAGCTACTCGGTATGCAACTGGTCCAACTTTCTCCAGGATTTCAAAAGGACCGATAAATCATGGACTTAGATTTCCTTTCTTACCAAAATGCATCACACTTTTCTAAGGGGAGATTTTAAGAAAAACATGGTCACCTACCTAGAAAGAGAAGTCATTCCATCTGTTATCTGCATAACTTTTCTGCCTACTCTGAGAAGTCCTCATGTGCTGCTAGATCATCTTCACTTTCTCATCCACTTATTCTACTAATTCTTGGCCCATCAACTTTATTTCACCGATTTCATCCTAAAACGTTGGAGTCTGACACTACTTCCCATACAAAACCTCAAAAGGTGTCATCTAAATACTGGAATGAAAACTGTTATTATAATAAAACTTAACTAAAGAAAGATGTTGATCCTAACTTCCCTGGTAGTCCATTGAACAAGCTCGAAGCATATCCTCCAATGTTTGAATTGTTCATTATGTATGCCCATCTGATTGCGGATGAAGAGTTGTACTGAAATTTAACTATATGCCCAATGACTTCTGAAGTCCATTCCAAATGTTAGAAGTGAACTTGGGATCTCGTTCAAATACAATGGAAAGAGGAACTCCTTATAACCTGACAATATCCTTGAAGTACAATCAAGAAATATGATCCAAAGACATTGTATCTTGAATAGAAAGAAAATGTGCAGATTTTGTCAATCGATCCACAATAACCCAAATTGCATTGTTACCTTGATATGTCTTAGGTAGTCTCACCACAAAGTCAAAGGATACATTCTCCCACTTCAACTCTGGCACTATCAAAGGTTGAAGCATACCCTTTGGTAACTTCCACTCTTCTTTAACCTGATGACATGTCAAACATTTCATGGTAAAATAAGCAATATTCCTTTTTATTCCATCCCACCTGTAATACTCCCGAAGGTCTCTATACATCTTAGTACTTCCAGGATGAACCAAAAATGGAGAACTATGAGCTTCACACAACTAATATTTCTTTAATTGAGAATCACAGGGCACACACAACCTTTTTCCAAATCTTAAAATATGAACTTTATCAAGGTTAAATTCTAGAATCTTACCCATTTTAACCAATTCTACCTTTTTATGTAACTCATGGTCTTCCTTTTGTGATCACTTAATTCTGTCTAACAATGAATACTGCACTAAAACCTAAAACAAAATAGATGTATTCCCTGCACCAACAACTTCTAATCCAAAATTCATAAAATCATTAATCAATGGATCTTGTTCCAAATGTAACATAGTTAATGATGCATGATGTTTTAGACTCAAGGCATCATCCACTTTGTTTTATTTTATAGGATGGTAATTGATCGTGAAATAATAATCCTTTATTAGTTTAATCCATCTTCTCTTCCTCATGTTTAATTCCTTCTAAATGAATATATACTTCAGACTTTTATGGTCAGTGTATATTTGACATTTGGATCTGTATAAATGATGCCTCCAAATTTTCAAAGAAAAAACCACAACTGCCAATTCCAAATCATGTGTGGGATAATTTAACTCATGAGGTTTAAGTTTTCTTGAAGCATAAGCATTTACTTGATCATTCTGTATCAAAACACAACCAAGTCCCTTCAACGAAGCATCACTGTAGATGACGAAATCACCATTTCAAGAAGTCAAGGCCAAAACTAGAGTATTTACCAATCTCTTATTCAGTTCCTGAAAACAAACATCACATTCTTATGTCCAAAAAAAATTTACCCCTTTCTGTGTTAACTTAGTTATCGAGCTAGATAACCGTGAAAAGTTCTTAACAAACCATTGGTAATAACCTGCTAATCCAAGAAAACTATGAATCTCTGTAACATTTGTGGGTCTTGGCCATTCGTCAACCACTTTTGTTTTGGTAGGATAAAATATTATTCCATCCTTATTTACAATGTTCCCAAGAAAATAAATATGTTGCAACCAAAAATCACACTTTCTGAATTTTCCATACAGTTTCTCTTCTTTTAAGGTTTGTAAATCAACCCTTAGATGTTTTTCATGATCCTCTTTATTTTTAGAAAATAATAGAATGTCATCAATAAATACAGTCACAAACTTATCCAAGAACTCATGAAATACTCTATTCATAAGATTCATGAATACAGTAGGTTCATTAGTTAACCCAAAGGGCATAACAACAAATTCATAATTCTCATATCTAGTATGAAAGGATGTTTTTGGGATTTCATCCTCCTTTACCTTCATCTAATGGTATCTGGATCTCAAGTCAATCTTGGAAAAGTACTAAGCTCCTTAGAGCTGATAAAAAAATTCATCAATATGAGGCAAAGGATACTTGTTTTTGACATTGAAGTTATTAAAATCTCTATAATCAATTCAAAGTCTCATGGAACCATGTTTCTTTTTAACAAACAAAATAGGATAACTTTCATTTCCATATGATATGTGGGTTTTGAAATTGTCTTAGCATCAGGAACTAAGTCAATTGTGAATTCGACTTCCCAATTAGGTATGATATCGTGTAACTCATTAGAAAAAATATCAAGGTATTCATTTACCACAGGCACATCATCAATCTGAATAGTTCCCTTGTTTTCAACAATATGAGCAAGATAAATTTCATTTCCATATTTCAAAAGTTTCACATCTTCATGATATGTTATCAATTTTATGGGTTCATTCTTGTATACAAACTGAAACTCTTTCTGAAAAACAACTTCTTTAGATCTACAGTCAATCTTAGCATGATAAACAGAAATCCAATCCATTCCCAGAATAACACCAAACTCAACTAAGGGTAAAACAAAAAGGTTTGTAGGTAAATTCTTTTCACATACCACAATAGAAAGATTATTATAATTCCTATTTGCTATAATATTTTCTCCTGGTTTTTTAATAACAAGTTCAGGTCTCATTTTTTGTGGTGATATTTCCAATTTACCTGAAAATTTCTAAGAGATGAAGGAATGTGTAGACCCCATTTCAAACAAAACATTAGAAAAATATGAGTGAACAAACAAAGTACATGATACAACTTCATTGGATGGACCGACATCTACTGACGTAATCGCAAAGGATCTCACTACACATTTTTGCTTATAGTATGGCTTCTTTGCATCATTCAGATCTCTCTTTCGGTAGGCATTTCCATAATGACCCATCTCACCACATTTATAACACTTTAGAGTTTTCTTATCGGGATTAGTCTTAAGATCATTTTCATTGAAATCTCAATCCATATGTCCAAACTTTCCACATTTAAAACACTTCCTAGTTTTGCAAATATATTCCCCAATGTGTTTCTTGCCACACTTTTCACAAACTAGAAACTGGATTTTCTTACCATCAGATTTATTTGGTTGATTCTTACCCATCACTTGCCACCTGGACCTCTTCTTCTCCTTGTTTCCAAAATTCACATGATCATCAGCAAAATCCATCTCTACCCCCTCAGGAAATCAGATAATTTTCTCATAGCATTTGAATTCATGGGAGGCCAACACCCTTCGATACCTTGGCTTCAGTCCTGAGTAAAAGCGATCGATTTTGCTATCAAGATCCAGAATAAGATTTAGATCATACCTCGCCATTCGTGCGAAGTTATCTTCATATACATCTATTGAATCCTCATCCTTTTACTTCAGTTCGAGGAATTTCTTCTCCATAATAAGTCTCCCCACATTCGGAAAATATTTTTCAAGGAAAAGACTTTTAAATTCATCCCACTCTAAGGCATCAAAATCCTCTCTACCCCTGATATTCCTTACCACTGACCACCACTGATCAGATTCACCTTCAAAACGATAAATGGAAATACTTACCTTTTGATTGTCTGAACATCCCATAACATCAAATCTCTTTTCAAGGGCTTTGATCCATCCTTCAGCTGCTACTGGGTCAGTAGATCCATTGATAGAAGGCGGGTTTTGTCTCATAAAATTTTCCACTATTGTCATGTTCTGTTATGGTACCTCTATTTGTTATCTTTAATGGATTCCATCACCATTTATTTCCTATGTTAGCTGATCCATTACTGTCACAAAATACTCGGTTCCAATCCCTACCATTCAAGGCAGTAGATCCAGAAGGATATCGTTATGTCGGTGCCTCTCCTATTCAGCATCCATGTTCCTTCTATGGACAACCATTCTAAACAAACATTTATAAGATTAAGAAACATGGAAATATTTACATTCTATAACATTTCAAATTAATGATAGAGTAAAAATCATTTATGGTATTCTTTTAACATCATCCTAACCCCTAAAGTTATCTAAACCATCCTCTGAAACCAACTATAAGGACCCAGCCTTATTACATACATAATCTTGAGTTTAGTCAAGAAAAAACTTCCTTTTACATTGAGGATCTTTTCTACTTTATTTCTTTAGAGAATTGGGACATAATACATTCATAAAATTACATATTGTTACAGAGTGGATACCATAAAAACAGTTTTCATTTTTTTCAAAATATAAAAGATTAAAACTTAAAACATGATTCATTGACAATTATTCAACATTTAACATTAATTACTTATTTGTATTACACATCCATTAACCTATGAAAACCATTTAACACTTTTTATGAGAAAAAATACTCAGTAAGGGATATAAAAATAAGGAAAGGACACATTAGTCCATGAATACTTGTAATGTATGAAATCACTTTCAAAAGACATACTTATCACATGTATATATATAATTAATTTGGTAAACATTATATTTTCACAATAAATAAGAATATAAGTAGAACCATAAAGGTATGTTGTGGCATTACTTACATAATCTTGTAACCCTCTTGGCTACCTTATAATTTGTAACCCTCACGGCTACCTTAATATTTGTGTAACCATTGTAGTTACACTTGGAGTAACCATATGGTTGACCTCCAACTTACACATACCCAATGAATTGTAGGTAGATATAGGTCTCACCTTTCATCATAAATAATGTCCAAGAACTAGAACATAATCATACAACATGAATAATAGCATAAAAACATTACTTTTAATTTTTGTAAAATATAATTTTAAAAGAGGATTTTAAAAGAAAAGCCCCTTGAATAAATCATATAATTGAATAGAGACTTAATAGATTTGACGGAATATGTATATAAACTATAATTAGATATAATTAAACATAATATAAACAAAACCCATAACACAATAAATTTTAATACCACATAAATAACGAAGTAGAATGTTAACCCAAAGGATAGAAATCGGGTTAAGAATTCCCTTACATCAATCTTGTCTTACTTCAAACTTGTCTAAACTTCATATATAATGGTTAAAAAGTGTTATTAGTATTTTACGGAAACATTTTTATGTTTATAAAATATTATATGATCATTTCATAACCTCATTTCACCCTTTAATTGTTAGTATTTTGTTCCTGCACTGTTTTGGGTGAGTTCTTTACATGATTTTCATGATCGGTTCATGATGGATGTTCTTGTCGATTGGAAGTGAAACTATAGAATTAGAATGGAATGGTATTTACATATTTATAGTACCATAATTTATAAAATTTATCATTTTGAGGTTTTATATGAGGATGATTCATAAGTTAAAACATTAATGATGTTCGTTTAGATCATTTTAGTGGTTCTTTGATAATAACAACCTCATTTTGTCTTATAAATCAAAACCATGAGTAAAAAAAGAATTCCAGAACCATGGATGAGTAAAAATACATATATTATAACTTTTTTCAACAATAAAAATGGTTTCATTACTATACTTGAAAGAGTTAATGAAAATTGAAATCACATTGTCCACGATGTCGGTAATTCGACACATCACGGACAATGTTTTTATTCCTTGAATAATTGGGAGAGGAGAAGAAGAATTATGTTGAATTTTAAATGAAAATGAAAACATCCAGAATATACATGATTTTTTGAGATTTCATGCCTCTTGTTTAATAGGTGATGAAAAAATAATAAGAAAATAAAGGAACTCAAAATAAAAGAATAATTGAAAAATCCGTTACAAAAACTTCGGCAGCCTAACTACTATGAAACATGGTTTTAGAAAATATTAAAAAGAGATGGGAAAAGGTTCCCCATCCATAAATGAATCATAATAATGAATATATCAAGAATATGAAGTAAATTAATAACATGGTATGGAAACTTTAATGTTATACCACATAAAAGAGAACGTGAATGAAAAAAAAAGAAGTTGATAATTTTCTTACCTTTTAGAGTAACTCCTAGAACATGAAGGTTGGGACCTTGGGGGCTTGATGAAAACTTGGGAGAGCTACTAGGGAGGTAAGGAGGCCAGATATTCGTTGATGAATAATTTGTAATGAAGCTAATTAAGGAAAGGGTTGGTATTTATAGCAAAAGTGAGGGATTATTTTAATAATTTTCAAGGGACACCTCATTAGTGTTATTTGCAAAACCATGGGCTTTCCCATGGTATAAGTCACTTGGGACACCAAATAACTTATTTTTCTGTACACAAGTTTACCAGATTTATTACATCATTAATGATGTCATTAACACACCGGAACTCAAAACTGTATTTTATTATTTCCCCAGAAAATCAATTGTTTCAGAAAAATCCCCAAAATTCACCCTAACTAGTTATCAACGTGTAGAATTCAAAAATGAAGTCCTTTTTTGTAATTAATTTTCTAAATATTTTTAATTTAATTTTTAAATAATATTATACTTAATTAAAAAAATAATAATTTAAAAACTATAACTGCTTTTATATCACATTTAAAAATTAATCAATATGTCATTAACTTAAATCCTTAAGAAAATAAAATAATAATGCAATTTATTATTCATTAGTGTCATATTACTATTCATATTACTATTCATAAGGGTATGTTACTCTTCACCAAAAAAAAAGTTGGTTCCAATAGACTCCAAGTAACATACAATTGTATATGACCATTTTTTGAAATTCAAAATATTGAAGCTGTAAAATTATGTTTAAAGTCGGATTATAAATATCTACATAAAACAAAATTTCAAGCATTTCAATTTATTTTTAGAAAACCTTGAGGTGTTACATCACCCATCTCGAATACAGTGTGAGTACAACTCAGTAGGTCGCCACCAATGGTGTCTAAAAAAATCCAATCAATAACAGTGTATGTTGTTTTATAAAGAAATATTTACAGTGCGTAAATAAATAGTTATCACATTTTAAGATATTATCTATTTAACCACATATACCTTTGGGTTCTCAAGGACATCCATACCTCAATATCTACTTCATCTTGTGCTAGATTCTGATCTATCCCCAAGGGATGTCACATCATAATATCCATGTTACCATTCATAATCTCCCAAATGAATGACCATATTACTATTCACTATTTCCCAATTAAATGAACTTGTTACCATTCTTAATACCGGTTTTAATGTCCATGTTACCATTCACCATTTAATAACACATAATTTAATGAGCATGTTTCCATTCATAATACTTGGACTAATTTCCATGTTACCATTCATCATTTAATAACACGTAATGGAATGAGCATGTTACCATTCATAATAGTTGGTTGAATGTCCATGTTACCATTAACCGCCTAATAACACATAATTAACAACATCACAGTATTACATATATCTCAACAAACCATTAATTAATTCATAAACTAATTAATCATACTCATAGTTTGAATATCTCATAATTAATTCATCAATTAATTATTTAATTCTTAACATCAATATCCCATAATTAATTCCATAATTAATTATCTCTATTCATAACATTAGGGACCCATAATTAATTCCATTATTAATTATCTCAGTTAACAATCCCAAAAACTCGTAATTAATTACACAATTAATTACAAATTTCATGATCTCAATAGATCACAATTAATTCTATAATTAATTATCCCAAAATCCCACAATTGCACAATTCCTTAATTAATTAATTCACCATATTAATTAATTCCTTTATGATATTCAATTTCTAATAAAATCTAGAAACTCTATAATTTTAATACACATAATCAAAATTATGACTATTGGATTTTAATGTTAGATCACCCACCTCGATTCATTGATGAATGGTCACCTAATAAAAATCAACAAAATTCGGTGAAGTAATGGCATAGAATGGGATCCATATCTATAACCCTAAATCAAGATTAAACAATTCAAGATCTCTTAATTCTAGTTATATATCCACAATAATAGATATAGATTCATCAAATATAGATCTAGATCCAGAAAAATAGATAATGTAAACCACCAAAAGAAGGATAGAGGGAATAAAGATAAACGGGAAAGTAATGGGATAGGATCCACTTACCAGGAGGGGTGAAGATCTTCAATATAGGCTTCGAATTGCAAATAACAGAGGTCGGTAAGGCTTAGAATTCATCCAGATAGCTCCAAAATCAGGAAATAGGACCTAGGGTCGAATGGAGTTCGATTTGTGATTAAAATGGGGGTTCAAGAATTATTAAAATTAATTTTCAAGAGACTTTAATTCCCGCACATGGTTATCTAGGATGGGGCACATGGTTTTCCCAAACCATGCACTTATTTTATAGGGGTGCATGGTTACTCCTAAGAGGGTACACGATTTGACAAACCGTGGGTCAACCATGAAATTCCCATCTATCTAGGGTTATATGGTTAGCTAGGTGGGAGCACATGGTTTTCCCTAATCATGATCCAGTTGTGCACAACCCTATTTCTTTCATTTTTCTCAAAATTCCTCCCAAATATACCCTGAGGTAAAACCCAACAAAAAGTACTTAATACTAAACAAAATAGTACCTGTAAATAAGCCCGAGATAGCTCCAAAAAATGTCGAGATCTTACACATTTATTTGTGAACATATATAAACATAATTAGGTCCATCCATAGAGTTCTAAATATAGATAAACACAATTAGGTCCACTCCTAGAGTTGTGAACATAGCTAAATGCAACTAGGACTATGCATAACATAAATGTCTCATAAGATATAATGTTTTACCCATTAATTATAGTAAAATATCATACCAATCCATCACATAATGCTATATAATATATATTTGTTTCATATGAAATAAATCATACATTTCATCATGAAAACCATATAGAAATAAATGGGTTACATGACATTTTCAAATGGTATTTCATAAAATGAAATTAAGAATTGGATCAGTTGATCTTGAAAAATAAATCTCCTAAAGAAAGTATATCATAATATAATTTATAGGGTCATTAATGAAACATAACTCCATATGTGATATATCTTTTCAACATATATATGAAAATGGAAGTGTAACCATAAAAACAATTTTTTAAATATTTTTAAAAAAAAATCAATAAAATAAAGTTACATGTCACTTTTAATATCATTTTCAAAAAGTGACAAGAATAATTTTGAAAAAAAATATTATCAAAATAATTTCTAATAATTTAACCTTTAAAATAAATAAAGGTTGAAAATAAATTAATTTTAAGTAATGAAATGTATAGTGAAAGATACAAAATCTAAAAAATTGAAAAGAAATGCCTTTTTAATATTTTATGTAGTTTTAAAGAAAACCCACATTGATAAAAGATTTTTAAAATTTTCTATTGAAAAGATATAATAAGAAATATGAATTTTATATAATATAATACCTAATTTTATTTTAAAATAATAAAATAAAACATTTGGGGTAATAAAAAATATAGACATAGAGGATAAGGAGCTAATAGATAGGTTGAGAATTATTATTAACAATGTACTATGTTTATGAAGAATCAAATCCATAAAATAATAAGATTATGAAATAAAAAATTAATTTACATATAGATAAATAGAAAATACCATATGTAATAGAGAAATGTAATAATATGAAAAACATAGAGTCAACGAAGATGGTGTCTGACTCAATGAAAAGAGATCGAGCCGACAATACCCCTTACTTTGGATTCCTTCTTGGTCGAGCATGCTCTAGCCTAATATATAATAAATTTAAGATTATTAATAATATATATAAGAAAAATATTTATATTTATTTTTCTTTATACCATTAATTTATAATTCCTTATTAAATATTTACTAATCACACTTTATTAAAATTAATATTATTGTGTTAATTAGCATGTTTGTTTTGTGCTAGCTTCGGTACAGTGGTTCCGAAATTTGATTATTTCTCATGTCTTAATCTCCTATAGAATTTCCATGGAGGTTAAATAGATTTTTTTAATGCAGTACGGAATTAAAATGATCATTTTATGGATTTTATGGTGATTCTTCATAAAGAGTGATTAAAATATCCCATTTGTGGATTTTGATTTTATAAAAATATTGATTTTGTTAATGAATATATTTATATAAATTAACATTATATAATTATTTAAACATATTAAATTAATAATTATTAAATTATATTTATATTATTTAAGTTATATTAATCATTCATGATTGTAATGTTATAGCATCATTCATGAAGGCGGTAAAAACAACCCAAACAAGAACACAACATAACTAATGAATGAGTAAAAACATAGAGTTTTATTTTGATAATATCATTTTTATAGGAGAATAATTATGTTATTATTAACTAATTAGATTGTATAATGATATTTAATAATATTGGATATGAGAAATTAAATTAAAGGTTTCAAGAATAATTGGTCACTTTGATGAAATCACTCCTTCTCGCAACGCCTTCCTTCAGAATGAAGGACTAAGACCTCCTTCTTGGGAAAAATGACTACCAATAAAGGGAGAAGAATTTGGAAGAGGTAATTGGAGTATGGATTCAATAGAATGATAAAGGATCTAAATGGTTTTAGTGGGTAGGATAGAGCTCCTTTTGTAAGTGAAAATAAAGAAAATTTCCTTGGAAACTTGAGTTCAGTGAAGGGTAATGTTAAAATCACATGGGATTTAGGTGCGTTAGGTAAGGAAATATTGAAGAGAATTGTAGGATTGACTTTTATTACTAAAAAAGTTCATTTATAATGGTTTTATATCATTTCAATTATAAAAAAATTGAGTCATTTTAATTTACCTCGTTTTACATTGTTTAATTATTTTCCATGATAATTATTTTTTCACTAAAAATATAAGATGACCCCTCATACATAATTTTGACATGATTACTAAAAATGTGGACTCTATTCAATATAATTAAATTTCAATATATGATAAATTTAAATTTTAAATGAAAACATAATATACATAGAAGAATTTTTTTTTTTAGAAAAATGGGTTTTTAAACATTAATTGTTCTTATTTTTATTTCATATAAATTACTAATAATTAGGTCATTTATAAAATATTATATATTAATAAAATAATTTTTAAACCATGATATAATTAGTTTGTTAAAAAAATGAATGGTATTATAAAAAAATTAGAAAAACTGTATTTTTATAAATAAAAAATGAATTTATTTTTATTTCTTATCTAATAATAATTATTAGATGAATGTAAATATATTTATATATATATTCAATAAATTTGTATTAAAAAAATTGTTATCATTTAACAAAATTCATTATTTGAAATTAAATTTCATAAAAATTCCAAATTCATAAATCACATGTAATAATAAATATATATATATATATATATATATATTAATTTATTTAAAATATCATTTTTTCATTATCAATTACATATTTATATCATCCTAACCTTACTAAAAGACCTCAATACATCCATATAAGATGTTAGGGTAAGAAAATAAATTTTGATGATTATGGTTGGTGAATCAACTAACATAGATCCAGTAGAGATTTCCACAAGTTTGAACTTCTATCATGGATGATTTCACTCAAGTCTTACAAGTTGAAGTTCAGTATGGGATAGGTTTATGGAAAAACCTAGTGATATAATATTTTTTTGAAGCTCATAAAAAAAAATAGTGAATACTTTTACTATTTTATTTCATTGCTTCCCCTTTCAACATATATTTCATAATGGAGTTAATTCTATTTTTACATATAAATTCAATGAATATGTTATACTTGTTACATTTTAATAAAATAAAATGATGGTATCAACGGTCAATGATGGTATCAATGGCCATATAATCCCAACATCCATATATATCATATTATATTCCTATACTTCATGAAAATCATTCATCATGTCCTCTTATTTCTATTTTAAATATATGTATCATCATTCTAAATTTTTTTATTATTTCCATAGTTATTATTGGTGGTATGATCCTTAAGGTAGGTTGAGAGGAGGAATATTTCAATTTTGTTGTATTTTTATTTAATTTGGATTTTGTTCTTTTTTTAATTTTTTTAATTGTGTTTCATTTTTCTATCTTTTAATTTATTTTATTTTGTTTTGTAACATTATAACTTAATGAAATAAAGTTACATTCATTTTGATATGATGTTACATTTAAGATAATAAATCGTAGATTTAAAGAGATCACTATAAGTTTGGGGTGTTATAATGTTTTCAAAGATATATGTGATGTACTGAACCCAAGTGCCACTCAAAGTTACCAAAAGCCCGATTGGCCATATGGCCTCAAGCGTGCCTCCCCGAATGCAAGAGGCACCTGACAAGAAATAAGGTCCTTGGGTGTGTCTGTGGGGAGATTATTCCCTCATTACCAGAGTATAGCCTAGTAGATATGTAACAACAATGTAAATATAAGAAGAATATGTAAAATGATAACACATCAGAAATAGAAAACTATATCAATTGGAACAGTAACCCGTCATAACGAAAATAGACATAACATCTAAGCATAAAATAATAACTAAAATCTACAAACTGAAATATATAAAAAAGATAAATATAATGTATTACTTGTATCTAAAAAATGGAAAAACAAGTATACATGGAATTAAGAAAAACATACTATACAAAAGAATAAAAAAGAATCCAAAAACTATTCATCGTCCCAATAATTGTCCTGTTAATATACTACCAAGCTCTATCCTAAGCAAGCAATCAAGATAAAGTGTCCAAAACGGGGTGATTCCCCTGGTCAACAATTGCATAAAAGTAATATTCCTAGGTACCAATGGCGGCCCAGATAATGTGTTAGATAAATCTTAGTAGGAAATAACCAATGGTATCTATACAATCTAGTCTATAAATATAAACTAAAAAGTGTATAGGTATATATAAATGTAAAATAGTATGGAAGTGTAAATAACTTGATACCAACTTCAGCCTTAGATGGTGTCTAAACATGTATCATTTAATTAATTGTGTTCCAGTTTATAATTAGTTAAGTAAGGGGATCCGGGGTTTAACCAAGGAATCCTATAATAGTGATAATAATAACAGAGGATCCAAGGTAATAAACAAGGAATCCTTGATTATGAAAATAATGAAAGAGGTTCCAAGGTAGTAACCAAGGCATCATTGACCTCGGTGGTCGAGCCAACTCTGTAATAATCTATAGCCTGACTATAATGGATCTGAGTGTAATCCAAAGTTAAATTCCCAAGTAATTCCAATATAAATAGTTATAATCAAGTCCAAATATCTCATCCAAGATAAAATAGGTTGCATGACTGGGTCCAATGGGGTGAATCCAAGGTGCCACATGTCTGAAGACATTAAGATGGATACATGGAGTGTATCTGAGGAATCCTAATATTAGAAAGATAGTTAAGGGGTCCTACGGTGTCATGTTGAGCATCTTATAGTAGAAAAGGACCTTGTTTCAAGGTGGGTATATCCCTTGGAAACCAGCTCCTTGAATTAGAATGGCGTCCTTAGAGTGCACAAGGCATTCCCTCATGAATCCAAGGATGGTTCAAGTCTAACCACTCCTATAAATATGAAAAGTTCTATATGCAATAGGTACTATATACATAATTCATTATTTAATTATGGACATGTAATATTCATTCCATTTGATAATTTAGAAGGTTTATTACAATGACTTTAACATTAGGTGACAAGTCTAAATAGGACATGCAATCACTTATTACTTTCATTCCATATTCAATTACTAGGCTCATTCATATACCTTTCACAATCATGATGAGGCAGTATAATGGAATACAACCATATGAAATTCAATTATAATTTACTAGTCCAAGTGATATCTATAAATATACATTCCATTTTAAAATTTCAAAGGATAATTAATTAATTAGAACATTTACCTCAGAATGTTCAAGTGATAACTATACATGTGAAATCCAATAACAATTCATTCTTTTAATTAAAACACTTAACTTTATCAAGGAAAAGTCACAGAAAACATGAACGGTAGTGATGATATTTATAAAAACCCACTAGAGGCATAATATAGAGAACAAAATACTTGGGGAGAAATGAATTTATGTTATAGACCCAAATGACATGTAAAACAATTATGAACAAGGATCTAGAATATGGGCATGATGATTATAAGTATGGAATGGGAATTTAATAGGAAAGGCCCGATGAAATCAGTGTGCGCACAATAATGATAGTTTATAAAATGGTAAGACTTGAGGGGTGATTCATAGACTGTCTACCTCAATCCTATAGAAATTGCATCAACTAGTATCATCCTTTAGTTTGGCCAAGATTAGAATAAAACAAAATAACGATTCAATGCCCTGAAAATAGGGCATATGGTCCTATATAAAAATACCACTATCAAGGAAAATATAAATGAAAAACAGCTCAAGATTAATGAAGATATTACCTAGTGGAATCTAAATAAATGAATGGTTCTTCGATCTGACGCCTTATGAAGGAATTGGATCAAAAACTATGGAAGAGGGATTTGGGTGTTCAAAAAGGTAGAAGAGGATCTCACATGTCTGCTGGAATGAGAAAATGAGGAAAAGGTGTGTATTTATAATTCATTAAGTGAATCTTAGTAATTTTACACAAAACATAGGGTCTCATGGTTTGGCCATACAGTTGGCCAAACCATACACTAATTTTACGCTTGGTAATGCCTCAAGGGGGACCCTACATGGTTAGGTCGCACTATTTAAGAAACCATGTGTCGACCATTCTATATGGATCTACTAAATTTTTCTAATATACCTACATGGGTGTACATACCTGGATACATAGTTTTGGAAATTCTTTCACCCTTATTATCCCTCTTTCTAGCCCCACGTAGTTAGGAGAAACTGTTCGATCTAGGTCGCACATCTTTTACTAACCATGCGGCCCAATGTTTTTCTCTCGATCCCCACCATTCGAGTCACCTTTGATTATGAGATATCCACATATCTGTTGTCCATGGGACCATACAATTGACACCCCCCCCCCTCCAGCTCCCATCACTGTGAGTCTGCTGCAGTCGACAGCTTGCTTGTAGTCACCAGAAGGGAGCATCTTCATGGCCTCTCACTCTCTGTCGGTGATTCCCTACCAGATGCCTCCATCTCTCTCTTTGATGTGCTTTTGTGCCCTAACTATGGCGCGCTTTGGCACCCTCTATTTCACAGGATTGACAGTTTTCTTTCATGGGAAGCTGCGGTGTTAATCGCTTGCAGGCGCATACACGGACGACGGTTGTTCACCCTGGATCAGTTTTTGGTATCAATGGTTGTCATGGTTCCTACGCCTATATTGTTTTGTATTTTCTTGGTTTCCTATGCCATTTCATCATTCCCCTTCATGCATGACTCCAATTTGGTCATGTTCGACGGATTTCATGATGTTTTGGATGGTGTTGGTGGCTTTGAAGGCGGAACTCTTTTGGTGCTTCTATTTGATTGCATTGTCCATGGTAGCTCACCTGTCTCGTGGTCCCTCTTTCCAGAGTTCTATCAATGATTCCCTCACCGTCGTTCATCCTCATTCAAAGGCTCCAATGATGTTCAGCTTCTACATGTTGTGTGTTTTTTGTTTGTGTTTGTTTGGTTTTATCTGGCTAGTGTCTTTAATGGTTGATCCCCTTGGACAGGCTGCCTCACCTTGTTTTTCTTGTTCAGATCTCACTTATCCAAAAAGTGTTTTTGAAAATCAAAAAAAATGAATTTTCAGTCAGTCAGTTGGAGTCTTCTCCCCTTAAAGAAACCCATCCCTGAGTTCACCTTCCAAGGATGGAAACACTTCGTTAAAGAACAAATACAGCTATTGATCATGTACTACAACACCACAAGATTTTATGGTATATCTGTTTTAAAATATAACATCTTCGATAATTTATGTTTCATGCAACACTGAGATTAAAACCGTAATATACTATTAAATATGACTATTGGAATAGTAATGTGACCATTAAGAACAGTATATAACCAATAGAATAGTAACTTCACCTATGAAATTATACATAAAATTTATTTATCTTATAAATGAAAATATAATATATTTATATCATGGAATAAGTAAATAGATGTTTTAAAAATGATAAATTAAGTGTTGGTATTTCTGTGAAACATAAATGATTATTTACAATTTTATAATTAATATAATAATTTAAAAGAAAATTTATTTGCATGAAATATATTTATAAATTAATATTTTATTGTCTTGTGATTACAAGATAATTTTATGAGACCTTAATTAATTTTTTAAAGTGTCATAAAATCCTTTATAATATTAAAATCGATATTTTTAGAGTAAATGAAGATTTTATTTAAAAATTAAATTTCTCATATTTGGAAAATTATTTTTAAAAAATGGATTCCATTTTTTAATTCTACACATTAAAAAATGGTAAGGGTAAATTTTTGGTATTTTTCTAAAAGAGTTGAATTTTTTGTGAATAATGAAATACGATAATTTATGGTATTAGCTAAATACATGAATTATTGAGTCATGAATGATATATGGATGATCTAGGACCCGTAAGTTCAAAATAACATTCACCAGTTACTTTATTTAGTCTCAATAATCAATACTATTAATATTCTTGAGCCAAAATTAATAAACTAGTGAATAAAATAATCAAAAAACACCCCTCTCCTCCACTATAAATATCACCCCTCACCACCTGTTCTCCACACACCTCCAAAACCTTGAAGTTTGTCAAATTTCTACCCAATACCTCCTCCAAAACTCTTCCCCACGTTCTTTTCTTTCTGGTCTCACCAAAATACCATTTCAATGTTCCTTAAGGAGGTTCTTAAAGAGAGGAATTCAAGAGATAAAATCTCATTTCGTTATTTTAATTTTATTTCAATTTTATTTCTTTTATTATAATTTCCCTACATCATCTCTCCAAACATGCATGATAACTCTATTATCTTATATATATTGTAATTTTATTATGATAACATAATATCCACCATCAATTATTTTCTCTTTCCATTTTTGTTTCTAAAAATGAAAACGTCCTTTGTGAGGTGTCGATTCCCCACCTTCATGGGTGATGATTCTTTTATTTTCTAATACCGCCTTCAAATATGGTCATAAAAAAAATTCATGGTTAAACAAAATTATAATATTTATATTAAAACTTATTTATATTTCTGAAAATAGTATATATAAATAATATTAATTAATAAAACAAAACTAGTATGTGGTGATAAAAAAATTCTAAAATAATCCAAACAAATATCATGAATATTTTATATGATGAATAATACTCATATATTGAAACAAAATTTTATATAATAGAATTAAATATTATTTAATTTAAATAATAACATATAATTTTAATTCTGGATAATTATTCCCATTTCACATGATCTTTTGTACATGTATACAAGTGAACGAATCATGAAAACCAAGGAAACAAACACTTCTGAATGACAAATTTGAATCTTATAACTCATCAAAAAGACTATAAATGAACTTAATAAAATTATAATAAATAAAACACATGTTTAATAGATTCTAAATTAAATTATTAATGAATCTAATTTTATTATCCATGACTTTAAGTACAATTGAAGAATGCTTTCGAACATAAGGTAAGGGATTCTCCCCAAACCCCCATTTTTTCCTTTGGGTTATGTTTTCTCTCTCTTTACCCTAATGTAATTATTCTTTATTTGTATATACTTATTATAATTTTTGTGTGTATTTTCCAAACATATATACCTAGCTCAATTATTCTTTATTTGATGGGTAAATACATGTTTTATAAGGTTCCCTCCTCAATTCCCTTCGATAAGTAAGCCTGATTAAAGGGAACTTCCCAATTTATTACCCATTTTTAGGTACCATCGATAATCTATTTTAAGACAAAATTATTTCATAAAATTGATATTTTATTATGAAAAAAATATATTCTTTAATTTTTGGTTTTATACAAAAAATAATGACTTTTTCGTTTTAAAGACTTATATTTTTTCTCTTACACCACACTGAAGTGGCCTATTTTGGAAGTTTATTAAAAACTATTTTTACATGTTTTCACTTCAATTAGATGTAATTAATGCATCAAAAATAGCTTCATTGTCCTTAAATTTTTTCATGGATATACATGTTTACATTTTGATTTTATGAAAAATACAAATGATATTTCCAAAATAACTCTTCATTGCAAAGTAAAAATAAAATTTCTCTTAATAATTTCTTGATGATTTTATTAGATTATTTACATATATTTCAAAACCATATATTGAATATTATGATTAATTTGGATTGATATTTTATGATATCATATACCATATTTTATTAAATGGTTTTTGATCAGTTTGACTATGGATGTGCTATCTTGATATCATTCACCATATTTCTCAGAATGGTTAGTGATTATGTTTACTGATTGGGGAAAGTTATTTACATTTCATATATATTGTTTATGTTTTACCTCATTCGTGTGAGGAAATAATTGGTCTTATTAAGTGATGTGTGGGGCCTATTATATCCCCACAATGCATAAGTAGGTCTCGTGAGACAAACTAGACTGGGTTTTCACCCATATATATGGTGTCTTGGATGAAGCCTTGATGGTATGTTTATGATGTCCGACATTATGGATTCCCTCATTATGATACTAGTAATTGATATTCCATTTGATTATTATACTAGTAGAATATCCATGGTTAAGTTTCTTTCTCATATGATTATTTTTGGCATTATTTAATTAGATTTTATTCTATCCATATTAAGATCAAGATTATGTTTTAATGGAATGTGTTTTTAGTTATTCACCATGAATTATTGATTATTTTTATTTATGATAGATTTTATTGTATTTCCTACCCTTACAATCTAATATCACCCCTTTCTTATGTTTTATTTTTCCCCAGGATGTGCAGGTGTATATTATGAATGACTTATAGGGATAATCTAAGAGTTTATGGATGTTTCCATTAGAGTTTATATGTTGTATTTCCTTTAAATTTATAATGTAAAACTAATGTTTTTATATGGTTTTTAAAATTGAATAAACTATTTGGTCCTTCGGTGTGTGACTTTATTATTTATTATACCAATGTAATAAAGGAAGGCATCGGATCTAGGATACAGGGGTCAGGGTATTTACAGTTGGTATCAAATTAAGTTTAGTAGAATCCTTGGAAACTAAATTTAGAAAACATAGATTATAGAATATAACCCTAAGATATAATTTGAGGATAAAAATATAAGAAAAATCAGGAATTTTGGTAAGGTGGAAATTATATGGGTCCTCCTAGCAATACATACCTTTCAAGATACTACAAGTGGGTACGGTTCTAGCACAGATTTACCTGGGGGTGGAAACTCTAACAATGTGTGTTAGGCCTTACTCAGTGTAACTTAGTACACAACAGCATGCCTTATTGCACACCTGGTTTGATACTCCCAGGTGATATGCTTAGGATAATTCACATTTTATTAAAAACCCATTATCAAATATTTAAAAGTAAATATTTCCCCAAATAAACCACATTTATGAATATGAGATTATACATGCATAAATTTCTTAATTTATGTTGAGTGTTACTAGGTCAAAATTATGGATTATGATTAATAATATAATTTAGTGTATGACATTATTTATAAATGTCTCATAGTGGAAGGAATGAAAACTATATCAATGAACGTATTCCATGTAAGGATTTCCCTCCTATACAAGATAATGATTTTGGAGAAAGAACTACAACTGGAGATGAGTAACTTATAACTATAATGGGACAGATGACTTAGGTTATGAACAATAACCTTACCCATATGGATCATCCTCATCCATAGTTTGGAGGTGTAATGACCCAAACTTTCATTAATGGAAATTCCTCTTGATCTAATTAAATGTTTATTATGGTTATATAAAATGTGAACTTCATTGGTTTTATGTTTCTAGATTTTAAAATACCATCACGAATTGTGACCGTTGCTAATATAGTTGTTGAACAATGATCACGTGATTATTATAAATATAGATATTTAACAAATCCAATTTACTAAGACAAAGGAATCAATGGACTCATCCAGTAGACTTGACCCATACAAATCTCATTTGTCAGAGCTCAAAAAGGAGGTGGCATCATTGGGATTCTCTCTTGACTAAGACCAATCTGAACATTTTAAGCTTGAGCGGAACTCACTACGGGAGAAGTGGAAGTCAATAGAGATTATTACCCAAGCGATGTTATCCGAGCCACCCCAAGAGTCTTTCACTATCACAAACCTTACCCTTTGGTCTTATGTGGGTGTTATAATGGGTTATGTAATGATACCCTAGAACAATGAATATGTACATTGTTTTTGTATAAAGAATGTGCATTCATTTTATTGTTGTTACTTTGTAAATAGTTTTTAAAGCATAAATAGTATTTTTAGTTAATATTCAACTAAGAAATATATTTTGATGGATTAGTGGATATTTTAATTAAATAGTATTTTAATAAAATATTATTATTATTAAATTAATTTTTATTAAATATAAATTATCATATAATTTTAGGAATGCAATTGTAATTTTTATTAAGGTTTGAAAGCAGTTTTTGACAAATCCCATGAATTTTCGATAAATGTCGGTTTTTATTTTAAAAGTAAAAATTCCCATATTTATAAAAAAAATTATATAAAATGAATATTATTTTTGGAATCAGGATGTCGAAATTATCCAATGGTGAATTTGTCATAATTTTCTGAAACAGTCGAATTTTGGGGTAAAAATTAAATACTATTTAAATATATAATGTGTTTTATGACATCATAATGACTCGATAGTGATGTAATAAAATACTATAAACATTATGTTCGGCAAATATATGTTTTATAATTAAAATAATGTGATTTTATATTTTTTTGATTTATTTTACAAAGCTTTAGTGGACCCTCCAAGACTTATAAAACATTTTGTCTTTTTAAATTATTTTCCTTGAGAGTGTGACTCACCTCCACATAAGCAACCCTATTATTTTAAGAATTTATGCCATTGGACTTATAAAATATTGTTTTCCACTCCCCTTTTTTAAAAAATATGGGAAATACCCATGGGATGGTTTGTGGTTTTGATTAGTTTAATGTGACGTGTCCCAAACCTAAGTAATAAAAAATTCCCTCTCATTTCCTATATAAACCCACCCAAGCTGCCACTTACTCTTCACTCAAATCCTTTTGAGTTCACCCAAACCCTTCCCTTATCTCTCTATAATCCTTACAAGTTTCCCCAATCTCCCAAAAATCCTCTCTCAAGGCTCTCCCAAGCCTTTGGAATCACACGTCCAAGTAAGGGATTTCTTCCTTTCCCATTTTTGTCCAATTTTCTTTAAGTTGTTAATCCCTTTTGTTTTCAATTTAAAATCTTGGGGTATGATTTCTCACCTCCCCCATACTGTCCTATTTATGTTTGGATGATGGTATACTCCTTTATCTCTCATTAATTCCTCCCATGTACACTTGTTACCATGCCAAAATTCCTTGAGGGATTTCTCTCTCCTCTTTTACATCCAAGTAATTATTTTGTATTATGCATCTAAATTCCATTACGTTTATTGGGACATGTATATATATAACCCCCTTAATATCCATTTAATTTATATATGATTATACACTCTTTTCTATATCATCAACCATTTTCATGAATCCTTATGTCACACTGTTATGCTTCCGAAATTGCACCGCGTTTTTCCAAGCCAAAATCATTGTGTAGTGAATACCATACCCATGTCTCTATCAAGGGTATTAACCTTTATACTCATATACCTATTGAATATTACTTTAATGTATTTATTCCACATTACTAAATTTTTTAATAACTTATGATGTTGATTGATTCCATGATCCATGTGGCACACTTATGCATGAAATGAAATGTTTAATAAGGGTGTGCCTTGATAGCGCTCCAATGCATTGGGTAAAGTATAATATCATGATACGTCATGTACAATGAGTGTTGAATAATTCTAATTCAAGTGCAATGAGGGTTTACTCATGTTTTATGCGTAATAATGGTTTACTAATGATCTATGTGCAATGAGCCTTGGCTCATGCTAATTCCATGTTAAGTGTTGATGCCACATTTCCATGTTATGATTATCACGCTTTATTAAGACTTTATGTTCATGTTTCTCTTATGATCCATTGATATTCCTATTGTCTAACATGTATTGTATTCCTCATGTTATTCCATGTTTATTCCCTTACTGAGCTTTATAGCTCACCCTTTTCTTATGCATGTCCTCAGGTTATCCCATGCAATGCTAAGTACGATGGAATGTAGTGGTCATGTAAAGAAAGTTTTCAATAAAGATGTTGTATTTTATGTTTTAAGTTGTTATGTAATGATCCTAATCCCCAAAGACACTAAAGCTCTATATCTTATATATTGTATCAAGTGAAGTTTATGTAATAAATCATGTTTAAGTGTCTAATAAAGAACAGGGTTGTCATAGTTGGTATCCTAGGATAGGTTTAGTTATTTTTGGGATTAGGATTATAAAACCCTAGTGAAGACTTAGAGATAGGAATAAGTATAATAATAACATCCCTATGTTTTGGTGAGTATTGAGTAAGTGGTTTATCAAGCAAATACACCCTTGTCTGGATACAAGAAGGTATAGGCAGCTCTGGAACAGATGTATCCTAGGGGTAAAACCCAAAAACACCTCTTTGAGCCAGACTCGAATGGGAACTAGTGCACAAAAATAGGCCTTGTTGCACTCTTGGTTATGACACTCTCGGGGGATATGATTTGGTAAATTCACAAGCTTACTATGAACCATTATTAAGGGAATTAAAAAAATCCCCCAAGAATATATGTTAGAAAGTAGATCATGAATATCATTGATTAAATCCTATGGATTCATAAGTTAAGGAAAAAAAGTTATTTATAAGTTATTAGTTTTGTCCTTGGATTACCCTTTATGTTTTACCCCTAACTTTCCTTTTATTCCAGCCAATGGCCAGTAATAGGAGGACTCGGGTTAACAACCGATGTGAAGATTAATGTGATGACTGTGCTAATGAGATGCCCAATCCGATGGGAGTGGGAATAATGAACTTTTTCATGCTTATCTCTCAATTAACTCAATCTTTGAATAGAAACATGGGTCAAGAGGAACGTTCAACCCCCCCCCCCCAAGAAAGATCAAGTCGCTATTGAGAGCTTCATGAGACAAAGGACTCCTACTTTTAATGGATCATCTAATCCCTCAATCGCAGTACAATGGATCAACTCCATTGAAAAGATCTTCTCCATCCTTCAACATTCTGAACAAGAAAAGGTTCTCCTGGATTCTTATCGTATGGAGGGTGAAGTTGATCAATGGTGAACATTGATCAAAAATACGAAGCCTGGGGAGGAGATCAAGGTGTTGGAATGGTAGTATTTATAGAAGATTTTTTTTTGATAAATATTATCTGTGCACCCTCCGGTTTAAGATGGAAAGGGACTTCCTTTAGCTCAAGCAAAAAGATGATGAATTTGTCAGAGCGTATGAGGAAAACTTCAAAAGGCTTGCATGATACGCCTTTGGATTTTTCATTACCCCTGAATGCAAGGTTGACCGCTTCTTTGGTGAGATGAAACCTAGCCTACGGAAATCACAGGCGATCCATGACTTCGACAGCTATGAGGAAATTGTCTGATGTGCCCTCAAGGTCGAAATGGAGATTAGAGAATCTTAGGGGTGTCATGGAGATAATAAGTGTAAGGTGGACATAAATTCTAGTGGTCCGATGGATAAATCCAATGGTGCTAATAAAATTTAGTACCCCACTTTCCAAAGGTATGGAAAGAAGCACCCCAGAAATTTCCTGAAGGGAATGAGGAAATTCTTTAGGTGTGGAAGAGAAGGGCATATAGTAGTTAACTGCCAACAAGAAAAACCCACGGCTACAAAAAATGATAGGAATGCTCCATTCAAACCCCAACACGTTGTTCATTGCTACAACTACAAATAACTATGGCATCTTGCAAATCAGTGCCCTAAGAAAATGGTTTTGTGAGGAAACCAACAACCTCCAAGGCAGCAAGGGAGAGCTTTTTCCATCACTACTACCTAAGTGAACCTCGACAGTGAAGTGGTGATAGGTACGCTAGTTATTCATTCAAGAATAACGAATGTACTTTTTGATTCAATTTCTACACATTATTTTATATCCCAAAAGTTTAGTAGAACAATCCCAACACCACCACAAATCATGGAAGTAAAGATGTCAGTGAGTACGGAAAATGGGGAAATAATTGCATCCCATGAATATAACACCTCCCCCATCTTAATCGGTGGATTAAACTTCCCAGAAAACCTCATCATACTCCCTCTGGTGGAATTTGATTCAATTCTTGGCATGGATTGGCTTTCCTTATATAGATCCAACTTAAATTGTCATGAGAGGGAAATCACTCTCCATGTGGAGAATCAACCCCCGATTCTATACAAGTGCAAGGAGGAAGATGAATCTTCTTTAGCTCCATCATCTCAAGTGTGGATATTACTGCCCTATAAGTACGCATATCTAGATCATATGATTGAGTTTAGGGAGGCAACCATTCTTGAAGACATGCCTATTGTGAGGGAATTCACTGAAGTGTTTCCTGAGGAATTGTCTGGTCTTCCTCCTAGAAGAGATGTTGAATTCTTAATTGATCTTATACCTAGGTCATTGACAATATCCAAGACTTCGTATAGAATGGCTATTGTGGATATTTAATAGCTGAAGAAAAAAATATAGGAAAATCTGGATAAAGGGTTTATACGCCCAAGTGCTTCACCTTGGGGTGCACCATTCCTCTTCATCAAGAAGAAGGATGGGTTAATGTGAATTTGCATCGATTATCATGAGCTAAACAAAATCACAAAAAGAACAAGTATCCACTACCATGAATTGATGAATTTTTCAATCAGTTTCATGGATCACAATACTTTTCTGAGGTAGATTTTTTTTCGGGATATTATCAAGTAAGGGTGAAGAAGGAATATATTCCCAAGACTGCTTTTTGTACAAGATACGGGCACTATGAATTCATAGTAATGCCTTTAAGACTCACTAATGCTCCAGTAATCTTCATGGACATGATGAATAGAGTATTTAGGGATTACCTTGAAAAAAATTTAGTAGTCTTTATAGATGATATTCTGATATACTCTAAAACCAAGGAGGATCATGTTGAGAATCTAAGAACTGCACTAGAGACCTTGCGGAAGGAGAAGCTCTATGAAAAGTACATCAAGTGTGAGTTCTGGTTGAAGGAGGTCTCATTATTGGTCCATATCATCACAAGTAATGGGATATCTCTGGATCCCTCCAAAATAGATGCAATTGAGGGATAGATGAGGCCAACATAGGTAACGGATATCCATAGCTTCTTGGGGTTAGCTAGATATTATCAACGATTTGTGAGAAATTTCTCATGATTGTCCAACCCTCTTACCAAGCTAACTCAGAAGGGAGTAAAGTTTTCTTGGAGTGATGAATACGAAGAAAGCTTCAAGGAGTTAAAAAGGAGGCTTATCACTGCACTCGTGCTCACTTTAACCACAAGTGGAGAACTTTTTGTGGTATTCAGTGATTCTTTGAAGAAGGGCCTAGGTTGTGTGTTGATGAAAAATGACAAAGTCATTGCCTATGATTCAAGGAAATTGAAAGTTCATGAGTAGAAATATCCAACACATGATTTGGATTTTGTTGTGGTGATATTCACTTTAAAATTTTGGTGGCATTATCTTTTTGGGGATAAGTGTGAAATATATACAGACCACAAAATCCTCAAGTATATATTCACACAAAGAGAGTTGAACATGCGCCAATGAAGATGGTTAGAGCTGATCAAAGATTATGACTGCTCAATCCATTACCACCTTGGTAAAGTGAACAAGGTGGTGGATACTCTATGTAGAAAATACCCAGTGATTCTATCATTGATGAGAATTGAGAAGGATCCAATCTTCTTAGATTTGATGAAGATGGACATGGGAATCATAAAGAAGGGAACATCATCAATCCTTTCACAAATGATTGTTTAACCATCTCTTTTAGAAAGGTTAAAGGATGCTCAAAAGGATGATGTGTGAATTAAAAAGAAAGTGGAAGCTATTAGAAAAGGGAAATCCTCAGAGTTCAATGTTAATGAAGAAGGAATTGTGAGATTTGGGAAAAGACTATGTCTTTCATATAGTCCAGAGCTGAAGAAGGAACTTTTGGATGATGCATATAGTTCATATTTATCTATTCACCTAGGAAACACAAATATGTATCAAGATCTTCGAGAGCATTATTGGTGGGATAATATGAAGAAGGAGATCGCTGAGTATACATCAAAGTGCCTGGTGTGTCAGCAAGTAAAGGCGGAGAGGTAGAATTATAGGGGGATAATGCAACCATTAACCATACCAGCATGAAAATGGGAGAACATCACCATGGACTTTGTCACCAGACTTACGAAGACATCCAAAGTAAACAATGAAATCTGGGTTGTTGTGGATCATTTTACAATGTCTGCACACTTTATTGTAATTCGGGAGGATTTCTCATTGGATCAACTGGAACGGATATATATCAGGGAAGTGGTAAGGCTACATGGAGTACCACTATCTATTATATCTGATTGAGATCCAAGATTCACCTCTAAGTTTTGGAAGAGTCTTCAACATGCTCTGGATACTAAACTAAACTTCAGTACGACCTATCATCCTAAAACTGATGGCCAATCTGAGCGAACTATTCAGACACTATAGGATATGTTAGGATCATATTCTATGGACATAAAAGGAGGGTAGGACCAACATCTTCCACTAGTTGAATTATCCTATAATAACAGTTTCCACTCGATCATTCAAATGGAACATTATGAAACCCTATATGGGAAGAGGTGTAGAACACCGGCATGTTGGGATCAAGTTGGTGAACGTAAGCTGCTTGTACCAGAAATGGTCGAAGAAATGGTGGAGAAGGTGAAAACCATTAAGTAGCATATCAAGGTAGTCTAGAGTTATGCAGATAACCGTTGACGAGACCTTGAGTTTAAAGTTGGAGATATGGTATTTCTATGCATACCTCCATAGAATAAGGTCATGAGGTTTGTAAAGAAAGGGAATCTAAGTCCTAGGTACATCGGGCCCTTCGAGATTCTTGATCATGTTGGGGCTGTAGTCTATTGACTAGAACTTCCACCTACCATGGGCAAAGTACATGATTTCTTTCATATATCCCTCTTAAAGAAGTACATACTAGACCCTTCACATGTACTCTCTTCATAGGTGGTATAGTTAGAGGATGATATTTCTTATGAGGAGCAACCAGTGAAGATCTTAGATCATAGATAAAAAGTTCTATGAAATGAGACAATGCCCCTCATAAAAGTGTTGTGGAGAAACCACACGTTTGAAGAATCAACGTGGGAATTAGAGGAAATGATGAAGTAGAGTTTCCCACATCTGTTTTAGTGTGGGAAAAGGAAATTTTGAGGGCGAAATTTCTTAAGGGGGGAAGATTGTAACGACCCAAACTTTCATTAATGGAAATTCATCTTGATCTAATTAAATGTTTATTATGGTTATATAAAATGTAAAATTCATTGGTTTTATGTTTTTGGATTTTAAAATACCATTATGAATTGTGATTGTTGCTAATATAGTCATTGAATAGTGATCACATGATTAGTATAAATATAGGGCTTTACCAAATCCAATTTACTCAGACAAAGGAAGCGATGGCCTCATCCAGTAGACTTGCCCCGTATGAAGCCCGTTTTTCAGAGATCAGAAAGTAGGTGGCTTCATTTTTCTTCTCTCTTGACCAATCCCAAGTCAAACATGTTAAGCTTGAGTGGAACCGACTACAGGAGAAGTGGAAGTTAATAGAGATTACCACCTGAGCGATGTTATCCAAGCCACCCCAAGAGTCTGTCATTATCGCACACCTTACCATTCAGTCTTATGCAGGAGTTATAAGGGGTTATGTAATGAGACCCTAGAACTATGACTATATACATTATTTTTTGTATAAATAATGTGCATTCAATTTATTGTTGTTACTTTGTAAATAGTTTTTAAAGCACAAAATAGTATTTTTAGTTAATATTCAACTAAGAAATATATTTTGATGAATTGATGGATATTTTAATTCAATAATATTTTAATATAATATTATTATTATTAAATTACTTTTTATTAAATATAAATTATCATATAATTTTATGAATGCAATTGTAATTTTTATTAAGGTTTTAAAGCAGTTTTTGTCAAAATCCATGAATTTTCGATAAATGTCAATTTTTATTTTAAAATTAAAAATTCACATATTTAGAAAATTATTTAGATAAAATGAATTTTATTTTTAGAATCATGATGTTGAAATTATCTAATGGTGAATTTTTCATAATTTTCTGAGACAGTCGAATTTTGGGGTAAAAATTAAATACCGTTTAAATATATAATGTGTTTTATGACATCATAATGACCCAATAGTGATGTAAAAAAATACTATAAACATTATTATCTGCCAATATATGTTTTATCATTAAAATAATGTGATTTTATATTTGTTTGATTTATTTTACAAAGCTTTAGTGGACCCTCCAAGACTTATAAAACATTTTGTCTTTTAAAATTATTTTCCTTGAGAGTGTGACTCACCTCCACATAAGCAACCCTATTATTTTAAGAAGTTAGGCCATTGGACTTATAAAACATTTTTTTCAAATCCCCTTTTTCAAAAACCATGGGCAAAAACCATGTGCTGGTTTGTGGTTTTGATTAATTTAATGTGAGGTGTCCCAAACCTAAATAATAAAGAATTCCCTCTCCTTTCCTATATAAACCCACCCAAGCTTCCACTTACTCTTGACTAAAAGACTTTGGAGTTCAAAAAAACCTTTCCCTTCCCTCTATATAATCCTCCCAAGGTGCCACAATCTCCCAATAATCCTCTCTCATGCCTCTCCCAAGCCTTTGGGATCACATTTCCAAGTAAGGGATTTCTTCCTTTCTCATTTTTGTCCAATTTTCTTTAACTTGTTATGCCCTTTTGTTTTCAATTAAAAATGTTGAGGTATGATTTTTCACCTCCCCCATACTATCCTCTTTATGTTTGGATGATGTTATACCCCTTTATCACTCATTAATTCCTCCCATGTACACCCATTACCATGCCGAAATTCCTTGAGGGATTTCTCTCTCCTCTTTTACATCCAAGTAATTATTTTATATTATAAATATAAATTCCATTACGTTTGTTGGGACATGTATCTATATGACCCCCTTACTTTACATTTCATGTATATATTATGATACACCCTTTTCTCTCTCATCAACCATTTTCATGACTCCTTATGTCACGTCATTATGCTACTGAAATTGCACCGCATTTTTTCAAGCCAAGATCATTGTGTGGTGAATACCATACCCATGTCTTTATCAAGGGTATTCACCTTTATACACATATACATATTGAATGGTACTTTAATTTATTTATTCTAAATTACTTAATCATATAATAACTTATGATTTTTATTGATTCCAAGATCTATATGGCACACTTATGCATGAAATGAAATGTTTAAAAAGGGTGCACCCTGATAGCACTCCAATGCATTGGGTAATGTATAGTATCATGATACGTCATGTGCAATTAGTGTTGAATCATGATAATACAAGTGAAACAAGGGTCTAATATTTCTTTGTATGTAATGATCGTTTACTCATGTTCCATGTGCAATGATCCTTGGATCATGCTAATTCCATGTTAAGTGTTGCTGCCACATTTCCATGTTATAATTATCATGCTTTATCAAGACTTTTTGTTCATGTTTCTCTTGTGATACATTGATATGCCTATTTTCTAACATGTATTGTATACCTCATGTTATTCCATATTTATTCCATAACTGGGATTTATATCTCACCCTTTTCTTATGCATGTCCTCAGGTAATCCCATGCAATGCTAAGTACGAGGGAATATAGTGGTCATGTAAAGGAAGTTTTCAATAAAGATGTTGTATTTATTGTTTTAAGTTGTTATGTAATGATAATACGCCCCAAATACACTAAACCTATTGATATTCCATTTTTTATCAAGTGAATTTTATGTAATAAATCATTTTTTAGTGTGTAATAAAGAACAGGGTAGTTATAGGATGAACAATGTTAGACCACTTCATGAGAAAACAAATTCCATCATTCAATAGGACTAAAAAACCATTTGTAGTGGAGAAGTGGATAAGATATTTAGAAAATATATTTATTTGTTTGGGAAGTAAAAAAATGGAGAAGTTTATCATGGAATTCTATCATCTCTTGGGAGATACAGACCAATGGTGGTCATTAATTCAAAACACAAAAGAGGGGGAATAAATTTCAAATATGAAATGGAAGGATTTTAAGAAAAAAAATTAGAAAAATATTTCCCTCGTGAACAACGAGTGGATATGGAGAGAAAATTCTTGAATCTTAGAAAAAAATGAGGATGAGAATATTGTTAATTATGAATACAAATTCACAAGGTTAGAAAGGAATGTTGTAGATAATGTACTCAATCCAAATATGAATATTGAACAATTATTTGATGGGCTAAAATCATTCCTCTAAAGGGAACTAGTCTCCAAAAAAAATTTATCATATGAATATATAGTCTTGTGTGCTATCAAGAAAAAGAAATAATTCTTATAAATTTAAAGAAAATCAAGATTAAAAGAGGGATGTTAAACACTCTAGAAAATGAAATAAGGAAAATGGGAAGAATGGAAGAGTTGACTTTCCATTATATAATAAATCTAGAAAGAAACATCATGGAACATTACTATTAGGGATGGGAGTATGATAAAAATGTATAGGAAAATGATACAAATACCATGATTGTAAGGGAAAGAAAGAAGTAACCAATTTTAAATTTTACAATTGTACAGATAAGGGTACAAGGCCATGCTTATGAAATCACAACATCTAAGGTTGTAGTTACTAATTATGTGGTGGTAGGTACTATAGTCATATCCTAAAATTTAGCTAAAGTTTTACACTATTGTATATATAGTATATACCAATGGTTTGAAACCATTGGTATAGGCAGCAGAACCGTTGGTATGCTATATACCAACAGTTTTGCAAACCGTTGGCTAGTAAGCCATTGCAAAAGGCCTATACCAATGGGTTTTCTCTAACTGTTGGTATATGGCACTATAAGCTTCACTATGATAATGGTTTTATAGAAATTTTTGGTATATATTTATAACAATGGTTAATAAATTACTAACATATATAGATTACATGTACTTTACCAACGGTTTGAAACCGTTGGTATATAGTATTGCCAACGGTTCCTTAAAACTATTGGTAAAAATATTCTGTAAATACACTATACCAACGGTTGAAAACCATTGTTATAGTGTATTACTAATGGTTTATTCAAACTTTTGGTAAAATTATTCTCCAAAAAACACTTTACCAACGGTTTAAAACTGTTGGTATAGTATTTTTTCAACAACCAGCACAGCAGCCACCCATTCCCTCCACTGCATACACCTGCAAACACAGCTGCAAATAACACTTAAAATAGAACAATTTTCACTTAAAATAGAACAAAAAAACACCTAAAATAACACATAAAAATAATTAGACTCTTCCAACCATGACATTTACCACTGACATAGTTTTCCCATCTTCACATGACAACCACACTTCCAACTAACCCAATTCAATTTTTTTGGTGGAGACATCTCATAATGGTGAGAGAACACTCACATTATAGAGAGCCCATTATAGTCAGAGTTGAATACACCATTAACAGAATTAACACATAATTAATAAGGTAATTATAGAAATTATACACATACAACAAGTATACCCATACACCATTAACACATAATTTATAAGTTAATTAAATACATAAAGAATTCAATTTAGAATTCAGGGGGTTAGGGGGTTGTTCAGGGGTTTGGAGTGGCTGTACAAGGGGGGTAGGGGTGGGGGTGTCTGGGGGATGGGGGTGTCCGGGGGGATGGGGGGATGGGGGTTGTCCAGGGTGGTGGGGGGGGCTGTCCATGGGTGTGTCCAGGGGGTGGGGTGGTGTCCATGGGGGTGGGGTGGTGTCCAGGGGGTGGGGGCGGTCCAGGGGTTGGGGGATGTCCAAGGGGGGTGGGGTGGTGTCCACGAGGGTGGGGGCTGTCCAGGGGGGTGGGTACTGTCCAGGGGGTGGGGGCGGTCCACAGGAGTGGGGGATGTCCAGGGGTCAGGGGCTATCAACGGGGGTGGGGCGGTCCACGGGGGTGGCGGGGCTGTCCAGGGGGTAGGGGTGTCTAGGGGGTGGGTGGGGCTTTCCACGGGGGTGGGGGATGTCCAAGGGGGTAGGGGTGTCCACTAGGGTAGGTAGGGTTGTCCAGGGGGGTGGGCGGGCTGTCCACGGGGGTGGGGGCTATCCAGGAGGGTGGGAGGGGCTTTATTGGGGGGTACGGGGTGTCTAGGGGGGATGGGTCTGTCCATGGTGGTGGGGGTTGTCCATGGGGGTGTCCAAGGGGTGGGGGGGATTTCCAGGGTGGGGGCTATCCAAGGGGTTTCCAGGGGGTGGGGTGGTGTTCAGGGGGGCTGTCCATGGGGGTGTCTAGGGGGTGGGGTGGTGTCCAGAGGGTGGGGGTGTCTAGGGGGTGGGGGTGTCCAGGGGGTGGGGTGGTGTACAGGGTTGTCCAAGGGAGGTGGGGGTTGTCCAAGTGGGGTGGTCCACGGGGGTGGCGGGGCTATCCAAGGGGTGGGGTGTCCAGGGGGTGGGAAGGGCTATCCATGGGGGTAGGGGCTGTCGAGGGGGGTAGGGGGTGTCCATGGGGGTGGGAGGGGCTGTCCAGGGGGTACGGGGTGTCTAGGGGGTGGGTGGGATATTCACGGGGGTATTATGACTATCTAGGGGGTAGGGGGTGTTCAGGGGGTGGGTGGGGTGTCCACAGGGGTGGGGGTTATCCATGAGGGGAGGGGGTGTCCAGGGGGTGGTTGGGCTGTCCACAGGGGTGGTCGGGCTGTATAGGGGGTAGGGGATGTCCAGGGGGTGGGTGGGATATCCATGGGGGGTAGGGGTGTCCAGGGGGTGGGAGGGGTGTCCAGGGGGTGGGAGGGCTATCTACGGGGGTGGGGGGCTATCCACGAGGGGAGGGGTTGGCGGGCTGTCCACGGGGGTGGTCGGGCTATCCAGGGGGGTCAGCGGGCTGTCCACAGGGGTGGTCGAGCTGTCCAAGGGGGTAGGGGTGTCTAGGGGTGGGTGGTCTGTCCACGGGGGTGGGTGGGTCTTTCCAGGGGGTACGAGGTGTCCAGGGGGTGGGGGTTGTCCACAAGGGGATGGGCTGTCCAGGGGGGTGGGCTGCCCACAGGGGTGGCGGGGCTGTCCAGGGGGTATGGGGTGTCCAGGGGGTGGGGCTGTCTAGGGGAGGGTTTAATCAGTCAAATAAAATCATCAAGTTAAGTTTTATTATTTATATATAAAAAAATAAAGAAAATTTGACCTACCTAGTCACACATATTCAGGCACAACAAATCAATAAACATCAAAGGTCAGTAATATCAGTCAAAAATGTAACTGATCAATATTTCCCTCATCACCATCACTATCATCACCATCATCATCACCCTCACCATCATCCTTATATTTATCCCCATCATCATCCCTGCCCTCCTCAATTCCCTCCTCCTCGCCCTTGTACTCAGCCTCAGCCTCCTCATCGCTCTCCTCCTCCACCTCGGAATCCTCCTCACCCTCCTCCTCCACCTCGGCCTCCTCCTCACCCTCCTCCTCCTCCGCCTAGACCTCCTACTCACCATAGTCTCAACCACCACTAGAACTTCCACCCGGTGCACCATATATAGAACGCATCGATGAAATATATTCATCACAAGTATTGCTCGACTCTGGTGGAAGTGTTGGACGTAAAACTTCTATCAGTTTCATAAATGTAGTGTTTTCCCTAGAAGACTGTTATGTCGTCTCTATGACCCTTTTTTAATCCTATTCTGCCTATGCCTTAACCTACTGCAACTCAGTGGCACAAAAACTCACCCCATAGGAGGGCCAATACCTCGTCTTAACTATACTCTTCCTAGGTTGGCAGCGTACTCTACCAGGGTGCTCATCTCCCAACACCTGATGTAAGTGATCATTTGGCCCAAAATTGTCAGGTTCTTGTGAATAAAGGACCTCTAAATCATCCTATTACAAATATAAATAGATTATTAAGTTACAAAATATAGATTAAAATTTTAAATCTACAAAGTAAAACTTACAATTTGCTGCTGATTCGGTTCATTAACCGCACTTCCATCTTTTTTCTTTCTACTCAAGCAAAATAGTTTTGCTCGAGGCACATGTTCTTCTATATTCAATTTATGCCTCTAAAATGACATTGAATATAGGAAACCATAATTAAAAATAGTATACCAATAATTAATTTCATAACTAAAATTATATAAAAACTTTAGTAATCGAATAAATTATAGAAGAAGCAATAAAAAGTGCAAGTCATAAAGAAAAATTATAAATTGTCATACCTGCTGCCTCTCGTGATCTGGCATCATAGTAAATCCCAATGTGTGGACTTATTTCTTAGCATCAATGTTTTTTTATTTCTTCTAGATTAATCCTAAATAAAATTCAATAATTAGTTTTAACAAAAAACATGAAAATTTTTATTTAAATACATCTAATGTGATTAATACCTTAAATTAGCTAGTCATCCAATGAGTAATCATCTGTCGATACTAGTCTAATGGACAATCATCCATTATAGGGACCGCCTCTAACTCCGTGACCACTCTAGCACACTATCCAATGTACAACTCATGCTTATAAGCTCTCCAAATCTCGCTTAAATCTTTTAGATGTGTTGGTCGTGCACCCTCACCATCAGGGAAATTAAACTGTAGATGACACCAAAATTTTAATTCATATAAATAGAAAAATTAATATATTGCATTAAATAAAGCATATTTTTTTACCCATATCTCTGCCCAAGATTTATCATTGACTTCATTTGGCAGTAGTCTCCATGAGAGCAGGCTGACAGGAATGATGTCGGAGTATTTGGAAAGCTTCGCCAAAAAACTCCGACATTGCTGCCCTAATTTTTTAATCATCTTACTATCTTCATTTTAGTCCACCATCAACTTCATGCGGCGGTTCCATACCGCACGCATGCGTGTACGCCCCCGCCCCCGCCTCCTATCAGTAGATGTATCTGTTATAAAATAAAAACAAATATTTTATCAATACATATTATAATGAAAATAAATAATGGTGTAAAAAAAATTTAGGGTTGTATAAGTATACCTGTGGTAGTTTGATCAATGGGCACCATTGGATCCTCAGAAACTAAAGGAACACCCTGTACAGATGGAGTGGGGTCCCAATGTATAATTCTTAGTGATAGACTCTAGTGGAGTAGGAGTCGAAGGAGATGGAATATAGAAGCCCGAAGATAAGGAAGCAGAAGTAAAAGAAGATGACAGGGATGGCTGGCTGAATGCTGTATGGGGAGTGGGAATCATCATCAGATATGGTAGAGACGGGTGAGGAGGCTCATATGTAAAGGGAGGTGAAAAAATGGGAGGCCTAAATATCCCGTGTGTCCCTAACGACACATCGAGATCAGCATGTGGGATGGATGGTATGTCAGTGGAAGGGGCAGGGTCTAATCAGGTACGCCGACCAGATCGTCTATCTCTTATACCACCCCCCCTCATACGAACACCCTGAGTACTGGGACCACTACTAGGTTGCTCATCAAATAAATATCGCCTAATATATGGATCTTGCAAAAATGTTTAAAAAATTAATCACATGACATTATATGTTATTTAAATATATATATTTGAAATAAAATACTCACAGCAGGCACTAATGGTGGAATTCCCAACTCAATCATGTGATGATTGTTTTCCATAATATGTTTTCGTCACCTCTCTTCAATTGGTTTCATTTCCTGCATTTGAAAACAAATATTAAAGTAAATAGAAAATGAAAACTAATGTGTAACCCAAAAAACAAAATAAATGAGAGGGAATAGGGGGATTCATGGATAATTTAACTAACCATTGTTTTAGGTGAGCTTGAACAAATATATAATGAAGTCAATAAATCGTACAATATGTAGTAAAGAAATTTAATTTTTAGTAGGATGGTTATTTACTAAGTGTCATCAGTCTATTAAAATCATGGAACATTGATTCTACCAGATTCATAAGTGGTAAAGCAGTTGTCAAAATTACGGAAAATTTAATTTCTTTAGCCCAGGTAGATGATGTAGTTTTTAATACATGTTTTGCAGAAGAATACAAACCATCATGTTCATTACCTGGTAAAATGTTAAAGAGAGGTCTTAGAGTCATACAAATTTTATACAAATCATAGTTGAAGCATTGAAATGTTCACAAAGTTAGAAATGTTGGTTTTGTAGGTTTGAATACACTTCAATTAAAAATTAGAAAATGCAATTAAAATAAAATTGCCACAGGAGTGGGCGGTCTGTCCATGGGGGTGGGGGGCTATCCAGGGAGTATGGGGTGTCCAGGGGGTGGGTGGACTATCCACGGGGGGTGGTGGTGCTGTCTAGGGCGGTATAGGGTGTGTAGGGGGGTGGGTGGGGTGTCCACGGGGGTGGGGGCTGTCTAGGGGGTGGGGGTGTCTACGAGGGTGGTGGGGTTGTCCAGGGGGTAGGGGTGTCTAGGGGGTGGGAGGGGTGTCCATGGGGGTGGGCGGGCTGTCCAGGGGGTGGGCGGGTTGTCCATGGGGGTGTCGGGGTTGTCCAGGGGGGTAGGGGGTGTCCACGGGGGTGGGTGGGTGGTCCACGGGGGTTGGGTGGTGTCTTCGGGGGGTGTCCATGGGGGTGGGGTGTCCAGGGGGTTAGGGGTTGTCTAAGGGGGTTGGGGGTATCCAGGGGGTGGGGTGTTCGGGGGATGGGGGATCTCCGGGGCGTGGGGGTGTCCAGGGGGGTGGGAGGGCTGTCCATAGGGGTGGGGGCTATCCAGGGTGGTACGGGGTGTTTAGGGGGGTGTGTGGGCTATCCACGGGGGTGGTGGGGATGTCCAGGGGGTATGGGGTGTCCACGGGGTGGGTGGGGTGTCCACGGGGGTGGTGGGGATGTATAGGGGGTACGGGGTGTCCAAGGGGGTGGGCGAGCTGTCCACAAGGGTGGGGGGGCCTGTCCACGGGGTAGGGGTGTCCAGGGGGTGGGAAGGCTATCCACGAGGGTGGGGACTATCTAGGGGGGTGGGCGGGCTGTCCACTAGGGTGTTGGGGCTTTCTAGGGGGTACGGGGTGTCCAGGGGGTGGTCGAGCTATCCACAGGGGTAGCGGGACTATCCACGGGGGTAGGGGTGTCTAGGGGGGTGGGAAGGCTATCCACAAGGGTGGGGGGCTATCTAGGGGGTATGGGGTGTCCAAGGGTGTGGTCAGCATGTCCACGGGGGGTGGGGGTGTCCACGGGGGGTGGGTGGGGGTGTCTAGGGAGTTGGGGGGCTGTCCAGGGGGTGGGTGGGCTGTCCACGGGGGGTGGGTGGGCTGTCCACGGGGGTGGGCAGCTGTCCAGGGGGTAGGTGTTTCCATGGGGGTGGTGAGGTTGTCTACGGGGGTAGGGGTGGGGGTGTCCATGGGGGTGGGCGGGCTGTCCAGGGGGTGGGCGGGCTGTCGATGGGGGTGGCGGGGTTGTCCAGGGGGTAGGGCGGGCTATCCACGGGGGGTGGCAGGGTTGTCCTTGGGGGTAGGGGTGTCCAGGGGGTGGGCAGTCTGTACATGAGGGTGGGGATATCCACGGGGTAGGGGGTGTCCACGGGGGTGGCAAGGTTGTCCAGGGGGTCGGGGTGTCTAGGGGTGGGCGGGGTATCCATGGGGGTGGGGGTTGTCCAGGGGTAGGGGGTGTCCACGGGGGTGGTGGGGCTGTCTAGGGGGTCAGGGCTATCCAGGGGGTGGGTGAGTTGTCCATAGGGGGTAAGGGGTGTCTAGGGGTTGGGAAGGCTCTCCACAGGGGGTAGGGGTGTCCACTAAGGGTAGGGGTGTCCAGGGGGTTTGGGGTTATCTATGGGGGTGAGATAGTTATCCACGGGGGTGGGGGCTATCCATGGGGGTAGGGGTGTCCAGGGGGTGGGCGGGCTATCCCGGGTGAGGGATGTCACTCTTTTCCTTCTAGATCTTGGAATAATTAGAAATATACGGGAGTTCATGTGGAATTATTTAGACCTTATTGGTTTTCCAACCACATCCTCCTCCTAGATTAAAGGATTTGTCTTCTCTCTAATAATATCTGTGAATATAAATGGTTTTTTTACAAGGTTATTTACATGGGAAGAGAGGTTTGAGGAAAGGGGAAGCTCTATCACCTCTCATTTTTGTGATTTTCATACAAGACTTTTCTCACATTCTGAAGTCTCAAATCTCTGGTTGATGCTCATTCAAGTTCTATTAGTATTATGGTAAGACTTCCATCTCCCATCTTTATTTTGTGAATGATATTTATTGCTCTCATTTGGAAATATATATTATTTATTAGTATTGAAATATGACATAGATTTATTCTCTTCCTTTTCTGTATTGGCTATTAATATTTTAAAAGCCATGATGTTCTTGGATGGAAATTATTCTAATGTATGGGATAGTTTTGATGATGCTATGTTTATTGAGGGAGGATTGCTTCCTCTTTTCTACCTTGGGGTTCCCCTTATTACTTCCAAGCTTAGATTCATAGACTGTATGGTTTTAGAGGAGATAATTTTTAGATGAATTAATGTTTGGTCAAATAATTTTTTTCCTTTGCTGGACTATTACAACTTGTTCAATCTGTTTTACTTAGGATGAAAGCTTATTTGTGTCAACACTTCATTAGACCAAATAAATTGGTTAAGTCCATTAAAGCCAATCATTAGATAATTCTTCTAAAATTACATTATCTTGTTACTTCTAGGGATCAAGTGGAGTTGTAATTAATGAATTATACTAAGGAGGAGGGATTCTTAGTTATTAAGTGGGATGAGCACTAGAATAAGTCTTCCATGGTTAAAAATGTTTGGTATCTTTTTAATCCTTATTTTTCTTCATTTTCGATTGACTAGGATCACATTTTCCTACTTGGTAGCTCCAAGTTTTGGGTGGAAAAGTCCCATGGAATTTTTCATGGACACGGAGGAAAGTGTTGGGGCTATGAGATCTTCATAGAGACCAACTCCATTTTGGTAGGTAATGTATCTTTTATTTTCTTATGTTTTGATTCTTGGCTTCCTAGGGGACCTATTTTCTTCTCTATCGATGAAAACATAATATATGATTCAAGGTTATCTATATTTCCCTCAGTTGTGGAAATTATCACTAATGGATCATGGAATCCACCAATTGTAATTTCTACTAATCTCGTGGATATTGGGCTAGAGATCCATTATTTTTGTGAGCATGGAGGAGATTGTGAAAGGATTATATGGAATGGATATGATGGGTTCTTCCTAATAATAAGGTTTATTAGGAGTTGGTTTGAATGTGTTTCATTTTAGGTTCTTTATTAGGGATGGATGCTAATTCTACTACGTATTGGTCTGGCCTGTGTTCTAGCAGGCTGTTTGTTATTTGGATGGTGGTTGGGATACATGATTTTGAGTGGGTTTATACTTGTTGGTTGTATTCTCTTGTGGTTTTTGTTTTTATTTTTCATTATTTGGTTATATGGTGGTGTTGTTTCTAGTTCTAAGGGTATTCTTGTGGCTGGGTTGTGGTGCTAATAGGTTTGGAGGGTGTGAGATACTTGTTTTTTGGCCTTGGGTGAGGGTTCTGGATATTGGATTGGAGGGTTTTTCTGAGGGTATGTTTTAAGGGGGCTAAGATACTCTGGTTGGTGTAGGTTCTAGAAATGCAT